>JBBPCW010000001.1:23992783-24006830 GCA_037974425.1 Phenacogrammus interruptus
CTAGCGGTCTTGGGAATCGAACCTGGACTTTCTGATCACAGGGCGAATGCCTTAACCACTAGGCTACCAACTGCCCCCCACTAGGCTACCAACTGCCCCCCACTAGGCTACCAACTGCCCACCATTTCATCCAAACCCTACTTTAAAACCCCCCCAAAACTTTAATATTGTAATGTAATGTAATGTTAAAGGCCTTAATGCTGTGTTAATGCAGTGTTGACGTTTTAAGATGTTTAGTTTATATGGCCTGTATGTTTCCGGGTCCATACAGGCCTTATAAACTAAACTGGTGTGAATTCGCTGTTTCTGTGATGTCACAAACACCAGCCTGTTTACTTTTGTCTGTCTATTCAGACTACAGAAATGTAGCTCCGACCCATTTATGCTAAAATGAGTGTTTATCCTGGACATTTTGTCGTGAATGAGGCGCAATGCAGGGCAGCCAATAAGAGCAGAGGTCATTTGCATACATCAGTCTTAAAATGTGCAGTCAGAAAAACAGCCAGTGTAATTCTGAGCGATAAAGTGAGGTCTGTAGTTCGTGTTTGAAGATGACATCCAGCTGTTTGTGGTACGTCAAACCACATAAACCTCATATGAAGGTCTTTAAGTTAAACAGTAACAATTAAAATGTCTTAAAAGTTTCTTGTGCTTTAGGAAAGTAAGACAAATTATCATTCTATTATCTTACTATAAAAAACTCTAAATTAAAAATTACTTTAAATTCAATTTTTTGTAATTTGTGACACAAAAGCTGTACTTTCCAAAATATAGGACAGAATATTATCACCCTTTTTAAAAATAAATCAAACCAATCACAGCACAGCTTTCACTAAATCCTTCATCCAGTTCAGAATGTGCAGTAACATCTTAGCAACTGTAACTTTACAGTAAAATAAAGAAATCGGGTCGTTTTTGAGACACGGCAGGCTGGGTTCACTATATATATATAGACTTTAATGTTAATACTAGTACCTTTTACCATATAAACTGTTCTGAATTCACTGTTTTTGTGATGTCACAAACACCAGCCAATTTACTAAAACCCAACAAGTTAAATTGACCCTTTATTTATTTATTCATTTCAATCTCGGGCTTTCAGAATGAACGGCTGTCCTGAGTCTGAGTCTGATTGGGGAGTAAAGTTTGTAAAAACTGTCAGAATTGTTGAAATATCTTTAACTCTTGATACTTAAATTGCATTTACAGATAATTTTTGTACTTTGTCTCACTTAAAATATAAATAAAGCCTTACCGAGACATTTTTAATCTCTCAAGTAATTGATTTCTGGACTTTTTGGGGGGTGTTATGTAACATTCAGATCAGGGACCCCCAATAAAATGTGAGCTTTGGTTATATATGGAGGGTTTTTTAGCTATTACTGTCTGGTTGTATCTTTACACAGAATTGTGTAAACCACTTCAAATCATTGTTGTTTTTTTTTGCTTAAAATGCCGCTTGTCTTACAAAAAAGAAACCTGTTTGGCTGCAGAAACACCTGAAAACAGAACTAATGCAAAGTTTTAAGCTCCACCCCAACCTGACGCCGAGCTGAAAGCCCTGCTGCTGGCTCCGTGGTGGAGGACGACCTAGTCGTCGAGTTGTAAATAAGTGAAGTAGAAGTCTATTGTCTGATGGCTGGAGGATGGAGACAAGCGTCTCTTTCAGCCGGAGACAAAGGCAGGAGACAGACGGTCTAACCTTTGATTCCTCCCAGGGAGAGGTGGCAGTGTCTCGGCACACGTCTGCCATGATCACAGCTCAGCACCATGTCCACACATTTGTAAAGGAGTCTATCTTAATCAGCCTCTCTAATGGGTTGGGGGGTGGGGGGTGTTCAGTAGACCACAGGCTGCTAAAGGAAGATTATCCTCCAAACTTGCTGGTTCTGGTCTTCAGCTATCAGGCTACAAACCTCTTTTCTACTTTATCTCATATAAATAGAGCCCTTATACTTTCACTTGAGCACTATTTTACTAAGAGTCTCCACTCGCACCGACCTGATTTAAAAAAAAAACAACAAAACGATCAAGCCCACCAGCAAAGTGGAGTTTTTTGAACATCAGAGGTTATTTGTAGAGGCTATCTCACACATTTTGACCTAAAATGACGTTATAAAGGTCAGCAAAACACATATTTCACAAATGTACTTGCTACTGAGCATCAGATGAGACATGTTTGGAATCCAAATTTTGTTTCTTTAGTTGATTTAATTGCTAGCCTTTCAAATCTTTTCTGTAAAAGAAGCCCCAAAACTTCTCTGGACCTGCTCAGACTTGTGGGCATGGTTTAGGACACAGTATGACGTTGTTTAACTTTTTATTTTAGATTTGTTTTTAAATATTAATTTGTTCTTATTTTATAATGTTTGCAGAGTCATAAAAGAAGCAGTTCAGGACACATTTCACAGTGTGTCTTATATAACTATGCTTGACTGTAGCGGTAAAATTCAGTTTATTTTTACAGCTCACAGTAAGTCATACTGTGTCCTAAACCACGTCCACTAGTTTGATCACCTTAATTAAGTAGTTCAGGTCATTTTAACAGCTCACAATAAGTCATACTGTGTCCTAAACCACGTCCACTAGTATGATCACCTTAATGAAGGAGTTCAGTTAATTTTTTACAGCTCACAGTAAGTCATACTGAGTCCTAAACCACGTCCACTAGTCTGATTCACCTAAATTAAGATGTTGAGATCATTTTCATAGTTCACAGTAAGTCATACTGAGTCCTAAACCACGTCAACTAGTCTGATCAAAAGCTGGGTGTGGTTTGATTTGATGAAGAGTTTTGGTGATGTGTTTTTGGACACCTGGGTGTTTACTGACTTCTAGTATTAGTGACATCAGGCTTGAAGCTCCAGTTCTAAACTGAAGAAGCCAAATTTGGACTCCAGACACATCTTGGCTGATCGGCCACTTCTGGGGTCGCTAAATTCCTTTAATACCAGGAGGACACAGCATTAGTGTTTCTAATTAAAAAAAGGCTTGTGTTTCAGAAAAAAAACAAGCATGACCCATTTGTTGAAGCCCAAAGTATTTTGTCCCTTAAGCACTACCTTCGTATTAATCCCACATTTTACGTTTTCTTAACGTTTCACCATTTATTAAAAAAAAAAATGAACAAATTATGGGGACATCTAAAATCACATGTCTAAAAGTTGATGCAAAAACGTGAATTAAAATCAAAGTACATTTATGATTTCCATCATCTCACACAGTGCTCTATTTCCGTACACAAATGATGCATATTGCCTCGGTTTCGTCTGCTCAAATAGGACGTTGGCTGGGAGGTTATGCAATTCCCATGTTTTTCTTCTTTCTTTTTTTTTTTTGTAAATGTATATAGAATGAAAGAAATAAATATTACCAGCATATATACTTTTTTGGTGTTTTTTTTGGTTATTATTTTCTCATTTAAAACCCTTATACAATCTAATATACATTATGACAAGTTGTACAGCTTCTTATTAATGTTTAAAATAAGGTCTCACTTTTATTTTTTTTCTTAATATGTAGATATAAATATATATATTTTGTCAAAATATATGATCATATATATATGATCAAGGAAACAAAGAGGAGACAAACATACATCTCAACAGAAACGTTATAAATAAGCGTCCAAGTGAAAGATATCTGGGCGTACATCGAGGAAGGGGGTTGTGTTCATTGCTTTAGCGGCAACCGCAGCCCTCCACCACCATTTCTTGGTAGTTTTTCAGGACCACCCTGTCAGTTTCGTCCAGGTAGAGCATTGAGATGGCACTGAGCTCGGTGGGCACGCAGCAGGCCTTGGGGATATTGCTGTTCACCGAGTTGACCAGTGTTTGTACAATAGCGTGGTTAGTGGAGTTCAGGTGGTCCGCCAGTGGGAAGGGGCACTCCCCGTGACAGTAGTAGGCCTGGTAGCCAGGAGGAGCCACTATCCAGTCGTTCCAGCCCACGTCACTGAAGTCCACGTAGAGCGCGTGCCTCCGGCAGTTTCGGTTGCGCTTGCGGCCTCGCTGCTTCGGGCTGCGCTTGGTCCTGCGGGTCAGTGGGTGACCTTTCCCGTCGTGGCCGAAAGTGACCAACAGAGGGCGCAGCTGGTCCCAGTCTTCGCCTGGGGCCTGGTGGAGGGAGCGGCTGACGCGCACGTGCTTGCCCTGGTGACGCGGTGTCCGGTTCAGGTGCAGCACCTCCACGGCCAGCCCATGGTTGGGCAGGCGGTCGCGGGTCCAGCGCAGCACGGCCGGACTCACGTCGAAACTCTCCCAGCTGGAGGTGTTGTGGCGCACCAGTCGCGTATCCAGGAGCCGCGTGATCAGCTGTCCGGGCCGCGGCGGCTTCAGCACCTCGTACACGTTTATCCGGTGGAGCCCCTCGTCTCCGCCGTCCTGGGCCTCTTCGATCTGCTGCCTGTACACGCGCAACTCGGCCGAGGACAGCAGCTCGTCCTCGGGGACGCTGCTGAGGTTGAAGAGGAAGCGCAGTGGAGCGTCGGGCGCATTCGGCCGCTCCGACGGAACCTGCTCCATGTGCTCTGCGGGAAGAGGACACACAGGTTAGCTCTTCAGGCTTTGGAAACGCTCCCTTAACCAACACTCCACTCACGGTTATAAGGACAGTACCTGAATTAAACAGCAGGACTGTCTGATCAGGTAAGAATCTCTGAGGATACCAGGACCTGAGTTACCCCTTCAGACAGAGGACTAATCCAGACAGAGGACTAATCCAGACAGAGGACTAATCTAGACAGAGGACTAACCCAGACAGAGGACTAACCCAGACAGAGGACTAATCCAGACAGAGGACTAATCCAGACAGAGGACTAATCTAGACAGAGGACTAACCCAGACAGAGGACTAATCCAGACAGAGGACTAACCCAGACAAAGGACTAATCCAGACAGAGGACTAACCCAGACAGAGGACTAACCCAGACAGAGGACTAATCCAGACAGTGGACTAACCCAGACAGAGGACTAACCCAGACAGGGACATTGCCATGGAGATGCTACAGTTAAGTGTTTCTTTAAGTACAATTTAATACACAATCGTTGTTTATGTGCTGTTAATTGTTCATACTGGTGGGGATATACAGTGTAAAATGTGTCATGTGCAAAAGTTGTGGGATGTGTTGCCAAAATTGCAGCAAAGTGCAATATTCCCTGTGAAAGACGTCAACAAAAGTGTCATTCGGGTTTTCACACTTCTGACCAGAGTTTAGAACACTGAAGTCTCCCACCTGATGCTAGATACCCATTCATCGGTATTCAGGACCCCACTCGTGACCCCCTGAGGGACGCTGAGGCTCTCGCCTGCTATAAAACGTGCCTAAAAATTACATTTGAAATAAACTGTGCATAAAGGAGTCCCAATTGATCCTAAGTATGTCCAAATTCAGCCCCAGCAGGCCCGAGGGGGTCATTCAGCCCACTCCTATCCACGGCCTAGATCACAGTCTGAGATCCAGCGCTGTGCTTTAGCGAGACAGGCCCGATTACAGCGCAGAACAAGAGTGGAGGGCAGTCTGCAGACTTCTGGCACGATCGCTCTCGCTGGAAAACGAATGTTGTGTCTGCCATCTTCCTGCTCCAGTTTGGCCTGTTGTTTCACACCCAGGACCTAATCTGCACCAGGTGCTTCTCGTTATTGGAACAATCTGTGTTTTTGATTAGATCTGCAGTGTGTTAAGCGGGAACGTTTATCATTTTCACCATGAATAATCATTAGCCGGGCCGCGGCGGAGAAAGTCTGGCCTGGCCGAGTCACTTACACATCAAAAAACGCAGTTACTGAGATGACCCCTTGACCTTTGCCTGCACAGCATCACACCGGCTTTGCCATCGGTTTTAATGGAGCGAGGGAAAGTGAGACACCCCAAGTCTCTTCTATTACAGAATTAGGCAATTGTTTAACATCTAGACAAGCTATCGGGGAGCTTTGGTGCCCATTTTCATGCTCTTCTGTGAGCCAGACAGGCCTTGTTAAGACCTGGCCCCTCCCCTGCCAAGGGCAGACATCTCCACTCTTTCTGTCGTCGTCCACTCACTTCCTCATCCTCCAATCTCTAACGAGAACGGCTGAAGGACCGAGCAGAAATCAAAATAGCAGGAAATACTGGTGTCCCTCTATCACCTTGGCACCGCGAGCTTGTTTTTCCAAGGCTCATGGGCACTCTGTCTGCCTAAGTGCCCACATTGTTGGCAGCAGGACTTTATTTAGAAGTCTGCAGAGTAGCATTAAAGATAATTGCACGTTAAGGAAGGTCCCTCAAAAAGACGGAGGCCCGCCGCTGCACGGCCTCGCGTTTGGGTGCATCCACAGATGAACGCTTTCTCTTTTTATTCCGTTTATCACTTTCATGACGACTGAATCGCTGAGTCTGACTTTATTCTGTGGTCAACAATCTCTGAAATGATGGTTTTATAGGAGAACCGAAAGAAACAGAACATTATTGTAGGTCACGTTTTACTTAGATCTATTGGCCAGTTCACATGGTAAAGAGCAGCTTTTATTGTTAAAAAAAAAAGATACGAGAGCAACAACTTTCAGCTGTGTGCAAATGTTTACACCCCCCCCCACCCCACCAAACTGGATGTTAAACACAGAAACATAAACGTGGCACTTTCTGCTCATTTTTGTGCACGAATTCTTTGCATTTGCTGCCAAAGATAATCAGTAGATCCCAAAATGTGCCATATGTTACATTTTATTCTTTTACCCAAAGTGACAAATCCTGCAACTAAACAGTAATGGCGTGTTAATATGTGCAGGCGAGCATAGAGGAGGCGTGTTCGTTTTCACAATCAGCATATTATGTTATTTGACCAGGGGTGCTACACTGTGCATTGGACTGTAACACTGTTATGACCATATCCTGCAAATTTAATTCACAATGGATAGCGGCAGATTGTGAGTAATAAACCCTAAAAAGCATGCACCTTTTGCATAGGCCACATTTTGACTCTAAACTCTGTGTTAAAATGTGCAGAGAGATGGTGTTTTGGCAGAGGGACGACCGATGGGTGTCGTAGACGGGTCCTACCTTCATGATGGAACGCTCTCACAGTGTTGGCTCGGCTCGTGGACCTCTCGGGGTACTCGAAGCTGACCTCCTGAGCTCCGGCCTCGTCCACCTCGCCCGACTGCAGCCGGTAGAGGTCCAGCAGGTACTGGGGCACCACCGCCGAGCGGCTGGGCCGCGGCCGCCTCTGCAGGCCGAACATGTGCAGCAGCGTGGCCTCAAAGTCCCGCAGCAGTTCATGACTCTGACCCGGGTGATGACCCGACACTTTCTTCTTCCCTTCCTCAGGTATCAGACTAGCATGGTTGCTCTCTCCCAGTACGACTTGGCATAATAAAATGACCATCAGCATTCGATTACCAGGAATCATGATGTCTCTGGCAGACGTGGTGGAGGAAGGAGGAAAGAGAGAGAGATTTTTAGATGTTTTTAGATGTTTGTCTCCCCCCCAACAGTTCCATACAACTCAAAGCTTCCCGGTGAAAACACATTTAATGGGTAACAATCGCTCAGTCTGGCTCGTCGATCAGATATGAGCTATCCTGCCCAACAACATCAACATCATCAAAGAATAAACAGCTTGTGAAAAAAAATCTCTTGAATGGAATCTAGTGGAGGCATACGCCACCCCCCCCCCTCCCCCCCTACAGTGAGATGATTAGACAAATAAGACAGGAGCAGCCTCAGGGTCAGAGCAAACTCTAACTCGATAAGGAGCAAGATCCCTCCGAGCCTGACCCGACTGAGGCCAAACAAAGGAGCGCGTGCCACACATTTCACAAACTTCTGGAGCAAAAGTCAAAGATGGGCCTTTCTTTCGCCACCGCCTCGGTAAGCGACGGCCGAGGCTTTTAATTTGCCTAGAAATCACACCATATCCGAGCAGATCCTCTGAGGAGGGGACAAAAAAACGCAGCAACCCTGTCACACGGCAGAAACTGGATAGGTGTGGTCCACTTACCGACAGAAAATAAAGCATGGGAAAACAGTCCATGTTTGTTGGGAGCCGACGCTGGACGAGTCCTTTGAGGAAATGTTACGTGGTGCTGGGAGGCTGCTTGAGAACTTTGGAGAGAGTCTTGTCCTAAAATGAATGAAGAGATTTGTCACTTTTAAAACAAGAAAAATCCACATGAAAAAGCACATAAACAGCACAAACATAAACTCTTTACATAAACAGCTCCATGACCAAGAGTTAATCCGCTCTCTCCGGCTCACCAGGGCTATCTGTGCTCATTAGACGTGCGATCAGATGGCGCATGACAGCTCTGAGATGATAGTGGGGTCTAATTAGCATGAAAACAGAGGTGAGCTCGCCCCCACAGAGGGATCCCACAACTGCGGCTCCTAACGGCTCCCGGGAGCAGCCTGGCCGTCATCGCCTTAACCCCTCCCCGAGAGGCCAGCCGTCCCAGGCCGAGGGGCGGAGCCTTCCCCATCACCTTTTCCAACGGTCCCACCAATGAAATCCACCATTAACCCTTAAAAACTCCTTGCAGATATTTAATAGAAAGGCACTAGAAACCAAGAGACCTCAATAAAGCCTGGTTTAACCCTTCAGTGTGTTGTCCTCCACACTTGCCGCTCGGAGCCCCTCCCTCTGAGGGTTTTCCCCACCCACTTGTGGGCGGAGACTATCCTGAAAGTTCTCAGTTCTTGTGGTTTGTTTCATAAACCTAAAATAAAACGTGTTAGTTTGTGTTTGACACCATTTTTAAACCCCAGTAGATGTTTTTATTATTACTACATATTTTTAAATGACAATAACTTTGGTTCTATGCGGCACCAAACAAAGCTAAGACGTCTGACACCTGGAGCACCAACACAAACCACAGGAACTTCCATATAAGGAGCTGTTTCTGCTACATGGTGCTTGCATTCTAAAGGTTCTAGGCTTTTGTAAGTGGGATACAATTCAAATATAGGCAAGTGGGTAACATTAAAGACTGCGATGTTCTGGGATCAGTCCTGTCAGATTAAAAGGCATTAACCTCTTTCCAGAGTACAGTGAGGAAGCGAGCTAACAAAATTAGGAGTGTTGGACAACTGAGGCCTCAGCAAACAACCGCACCACAGAGAGGACGGCCCAACTCGATGGGTGAGAGCAGCAACGCGTGCATTTTGTCATCTTTTGGATTGCGTTCCACTGGAGCGGGCCCAAGCATTACAGCAGAAATGATGCATATTAACAAGAACGCTGGGTGAGCGAGCGTATGTGTGTGTGTGTGTGTGATTGTTAGTGTATTTTATGGTTCCATTTGGTCATTCTTCATGCAATCAAGGCCCGATTTTGGCCAGAGAACACGCCGCTGACCCCCGTCTGACCCTTCGCACGGTTTGGATCGGAGTCGGCGGCTGAACTTCTCCGTTCGGACAGGAGTGTGTGGGACTCGACCCGGAAGGCGACTGCATTAAAGTTTAGTGGGATTTAGGCCTCAAAATGCAAACAGCTGTTAAAACCCCAAATATACTTCAACAGATTAATATCATTAGAGCGGAATTGTCCATAATCAAAGCAGCGTGAGACCACTGACCCCAAACTATTTACAGGATCTTTTTTTTAGTGCATTTGGTACATTTATCTGAATTTGTTTATTAGACTTCTTGCCAGCCGTAACACAAGCAGTTTCCTCCGGGAGCTTTCCGATTCCGAAGAAGAGCAGCGCGGGCTCTTTTGCAACGAGCGCAGCTTATGGTGCAATTTGGCTTGAGCTTCTCGCTTCCTCTGGTTTGGCAGAGCGCTGTGGGCCTCACGGCGTTCGACTTCACTCTCCCTAACCCGACTTAATGAGAGCCGACTATGCACATGGCCCTTTAGATGTGTTTCCTGAGGAATTTGACAGGGAATGAGGAGGAGTGGGGGGGGTTTGGGGGGGTTGCTGCAGGAACAGACAATAGTAAGGACCCAATTTTAGCATTTTATCTCTGTCACGCTTCATTCACATCCCACCAGAAGGCTGCATTGTGTTGTCTTGCTGTATTTTTTTTTTTTTTATGTGGCTCATATAATGCAGAACAGACTCTGGAGTTTATGGTCAGTCAGAGATCTGCATTCCAGAATCCATATAACAGCCACAGCAGCAGCAGCCTGTTCATTATCGCCACTCTTGTTTACACTTTATGCCTCTTTAAGCAGGACGACGCTCGTGTTACCTGCTATTAAAATGCTCCTCTTTTCTTCTCCACCGAGAGCCGCCCCAACAACTCATTCGCAGGTGTTTCTTTTACCCCACCACCCCCCACCCCCACCACCCTGTTCACCGGCAGACCCCTTCTCACATGATTCAGATAGTTTTTACCAATCAGTGCATCAGTCCGACAGGAGGAACTATTTTTTTTAAAGACTGTTAGATGACTGTGTGTAACTCTTTCTTCCCTCCGTCTATTGTTGGGCTTCCCTTTCTTTCTTTTCTCTTTTTCACAAGCCGGGCCCTTTCTTAAAATACAAGAAGCGAAAATACACAAACCCAAACAGCAAGGTCTGGCAACGTCAAGCTCTCCCGAGTTGATTTATTACAGAGAAGGCGCACCCCGCAGTTCGGCTCTGATATGTGTAACCGCTTTTAAAATGTGCTTAGTCCCCCATTTCAGTCTCTCTTAGTCTCAGACCACTGCCTGGGGGCCGGGACCCGGGGCCCGTCTGAACTGGGCCGAGACAAAAAAAAACGAAGGGAAAACACAAAACGGGGCCGAAAAAACACACATTAAAGACTGAATGTGGCCGATACAGGGAACATATAGAACTCTTTATGACCAAAAAAAAAACCCCACACACAGCAAAGTTTCCAACTCTAATTATATAATAATAAATATATGAAGCCCATAATAAGCAGTACATATACTGTAATGCAATGTGAAAAAAGTTTCGAAACCCATAATAAAGAGTATTGATACTGTTATACTACACATATGGGGAAGTTTGGAAAGCCTTGAACGTACTGTTACATCCCCTGTCTCTCTCTCTCTCCCTTCCTCTCTCTGTACAAATATATCTATAGTTTTCACTCTTTCTACTCTTCCCAGCAGGTTGAGTAGCAGATAAAGCTCAGTTCTCCCAGACCGTTGGGACTCGAGCCTTCACAGGAGCCCTGTGAGGGTCTATAGGAGAGTCAGGGGGTTTGCAGGGAGAGCGCACCTGTGCAGACCCTCTGACTCTCCTGCAGACCCTCACAGTACTCCTGTGGCCCTCTGCGCTCCAAGCGCAGCAGACCCCACCACTCCACGCACACACACAACCTTCCACCACCCCAGAATAAGGAATGGAGGATAAAACACTCACCATGGACGCGAGCTGTATCCTCAGCGTGAAGTCAGACGCGGAGCGGGCGTCGCGCGGATGGGTGGCGGGGGTCCTCTAAAGTCCGGTAAAAGAAGGGCCCGGGCACGTTATGTCCGAGGTGGAGACACAGACTGGTAGCTCCAGAGCAGGGCACGCGCGACGCACTGATAAACACACACATATACACACACGCACACACACACACACTCTCTCACATACACTCACACACTCCGGCAGGAGAACGCTCTCTCTCTCTCTCTCTCACCCAGCCAGACTGATCCTCAGCCACGGAGCTGCAGTCTTTATGAGTCCCGCCCAGTTCAGGCCTGCGCCCTCCCCCTCCCCTCCCCTCCCACAACATACACACACACACACACACCCCGCGCCCTCCCCACCGGCCTGTCCGGCACCTAAGATAAACCTCCTCCCCCTCGCGCTCCCCAGAGAACACACACCGAAAATCACAGCGTTTTATTTTTACAACTGTTACATAGCCCTCTCTCTCTCTCTTACTCTCCCTGTTGCGCGCTCTCTCTTTCTCTCTCTCACACACTGTTTCTTTCTCTCTCTCTCTCACTCACTCTCCCTGTTGCGCGCTCTCTCTTTCTCTCTCACACTGTTTTTCTCTCTCTCTCTCTCCCTGTTGTGCGCTCTCTCTTTCTCTCTCTCACACGCTGTTTCTTTCTCTCTCACACTCTCTCTCTCCATTTCGCTCACTGTCGCTGTTGCGCGTTCTCTCTCTGTTTCTTTCTTTCTCTCTCTCTCCCTGTTTTTACTCTCCCTTTCTCTCTCTGTCTCTCTCTTTCTGTAATATTTTTATGGAATATGCAGCACAAGCTCTCTTTTGGCCACATGTATCCTATTAAAATGCCTGCTATGGTTTTGGCGTACAGGTTGAACGCGCGCGCGCGCGCGCACACACACACACACACACACACACACACACACACACACACGTGTGAACATGCATACATGCATCCGTGCATGCGCCCACCCACACAGACATTGCCTTATAATTCACAAATGATTTATTTTGAGACACTCCTGATCCATTAGGAGCTGCATCTCTTCATCTTCCACCCTCAGAACCTGAATTACTGCTCAGTTTGAGCCGCCACTCTTCCGGACGAGCACCAGGACTCTTCACCAGGCGGGAAACAAGCTTCCACCAGCTTAGGACCCAGAGACAACGAGAGACACTTTCTCTGCGCCTGCGTTGGTTTATAAATCTTTGGCTGTATCTCATAAGGTGGTACCTGTGAGATGCAGTGCTGTGCAAAAGTCTTTAGTCCCCTGTCATTTCTTAATATCTTGTTTGTTGGTGATAAAATACTATTTTCTGTGTCTGATCTGTGTCATACTAGGTAGATTGAATGAAAGAAATGATTTACTGACAGGCTGCAAAGTGTCTAAAGATACAAGGAGCCTAGATAAAGGAGCTCCGCCCACTCAGCATTCAACACCACCAGTATACTGATCACCGCCTGATCATCTGCTCCCGTTTTTATGCACCCCTTAGAATCAAAAAGGCCTTTATTGTGCCTTTATGAGTGATGAATAAACGAGGTCTGTTCTGATCGGTTGCTTTATTTTGTGCTTCTTCTTTAAACAACAGTGCAGTCTAAAACACTACTTATAACTTAAATGCAAAGGGGCGGAGCTAAATGCAAATACGTTGGTTTTTATGCTGCTTTTGAAGCTTATTTTCCACAGATGGACTGAAGGGGCTGTTTTGCTTTGTTTTCATAATACAGATCTTTTTTCAATGCTTATTTCAAAAAGATGAGTTTTTTCATAATAAGGGTCCTTTACAGCAGTGGTCCCCAACCTTTATTTGGTCACGGACCGGTTTAATATCAGAAACCATTTTCACGGCCCGACCTTTAAGGATTGGCAGATAAATATACGTATTTATACAAATAAATGATACGCATAAAAATGGGGATATTTTAAAAATATAATAATAAATGTAAATCCAGTGTGTACTCACAGCTTTATTAACAGCATTTTCATAACAACGAGCCGACAACATAACACGGTAACATCCACGTTTTTTTTCTGTGCAGCCTGTGGACCGGTACCACATGACCCGCGGCCCGGTACCGGTCCGCGGCACGGGGGTTGGGGACCACTGCTTTAAAGGCTCTCTGGGTCCCTCCAGCTCTTTTGTCAGGGTCTTTAAATCAAACACACCTTATGTAGAACCTTTTCTAAATTAAGTGTTTTATTTTAAACTACTATATTTCCAAGTAATCAACGTTTTAATTCTAAGCACAAATGACGCCCCCCCCCCCCTTCACAGGGAACACAATGGCAAATCTTTGTGCACATTTCCTATTTATTTGATTTTTATATAAATACATCCTATTTATTTTGATATATGCACATTCTCTGTCCTGCTATATGTGCACAGTCATATTTATCTCTGTTATACTTATCATATTTACTTCTCTTCTGCAGTTTTTGCACATTTTACTTCTCCTTTGGCCCAAAAATCTCTGCTGTTAGAATACGGTACCTGTCAAAACACTGTATTCATCCAGACTATAGTTTTTCCTCTGGAGACACAGTGTCACGCTGTGTGTTTATAGTCAAAATGGCAAAAACCTTGACTTGACTGAAATACATTCAATTGTGTTACTTCTGAATTAAACATTACACAGATCAACAGGTCAGAATCATCAGAGATCAGTTTCTGTGTGTTCTGTAGTGTTTTTCATGCTGATCTCAGATCTGTGTTTAGTGTTTCCTGCA
>JBBPCW010000001.1:24129289-24143060 GCA_037974425.1 Phenacogrammus interruptus
GGAACCCAAAAGACGAAAATACAGAAGTTCCGGAACTGCGTTCCGCTGCGTTCCGGCCCACTTCAAGCACTGATTGTATCACTGCCTGGTTTGGCAGCTGTGACACTCTGGACAGCGCTATAGGAGGAAGACACACCTTGATCCCAGCCACCCCAGTCACAGATTTTTCACGGTCCTGCTGTCAGGCAGGCAGTACAGGAGCATCCAGACCCACACTAACAGACTCAGAGACAGTTCCTATCCACAAGCCATCAAGCTGCTGAACTGCTGACATTCTACACACACCAATATACATTCACCTCAACTACTGGACTCTTGACCTTGGACTCTGCACAGTGTCAATTTTAACAATGCCACTTTTAAATCCTACTTTTGGAAAGCAAGGTGTAATTGGTTTAATTTTCAGAAGTGTGCTCATGCCGAATACATATAATACACATTTACAATTACAGAATTTTAGTGGACGCTTGAAAGTGACTTCCATTCCCTAACTACGGGGGACTGTCTCCCTGGAGCAACTTGGGGTTGAAGGTGGGATTCAAACCCATGACCTCTTTGTCCAGAGGCAAGTATCTTACCCACTAGGCCACAACCACCCCATATACAGTATGTGTCTATTCATGATGTATGTATGCATTCTATGTGTCTATTTTGTGTGCATTAACCTGTATGTTATTTGAATATTACAGAGTATTACTGAGTATTATCTGAATGACATACAAAGTAGCTAATAATACATTGACAGTTATTTTGTATGACACATTATTGTATCATTAAATATCAACCCAGTATAAATAAAAACCCAGTATCCAGGAGCTATTTATACTGTATTTATATATTTAGAATAAAAGGTAGTTATTATACATTGAGTGTTTTTTTTATTAATCCATTTACTTGTCACATTATTGCAGCCCTAAATAAAAAGCCCAGTATAAATAAATTATAACTGAGTGTTCAAGATCCTTTTTTATTTATATATAATTACATTAAGCCTTGGGCAGCCATGAACAGCTTCTTGGGAGCAGTGTGTGGGGATGAGACCTTGGTCAAGGGTACTTCAGTGGTGCCACTGGTAGTTATGTGATTTGAACCCATTAATTACCCAAAGCGACTACCAATATGAGGAACACCTAATTTTGGGAGAACCAGAGGAGAGTACTAATACATATTTATATTATATATATATATTTTAAATTATTGTAAAATTGTATGACAGCATATATGTACATATTATGTTTATACTATAATTCTGTATACATCACAGTATTGTTCCTCCCATAGTGTTTTGTAGTATTTATGAAAACATTTGTATATTCAGAGATATATTTCTTATATATATATATACATATATAGATATAGATATAGATATAGATAGATATATACTGGTTTATTTATAATTAATCCCCCCTGTTTACACTCATTGTTTGATCTACCTGAGTGTGCTGTTGTTGTGTTGTATGTTGCACCTGTGGTGCAGGAGTACTGTGTACTTAATGTTTATGTCTGGTATAATAATAAAGCTCGACTTGACTTATATAATTAGAACAAAAAGTACGTTTACAATTTCAAATGGGGTTCATGCATGACTATTAAGGGGGCACTTATTGTGTATCTAGGTATGCATCACCCTGTGGATTATATGAACATTACTGAGTCTTTTCTTTTAATCGTAAAAAGTAGTTAATAACACACTGACTTTTTTTTCCATGATCCATTTACTTTAGTGCATAACTTAAAAGTAAATACAGCAGTGGGCAGCCAGAGACAGCAGCCGGGAAGGAGGCCTTGTTTGAGGGCACCTCAGTGGTGGGGATTTGAGCTCACAACCTTCTGATCACAGGGGCAACTCCCTAACCACAAGGGCGCCGGTCACCCCAATATTTCAATATAAATATATATTTATATATTTAAAACATTTAAAGTTTCAGGTGTGCTTGCGCAGCAGGTATTTTCCACGCCCCTTTTTAAACATTTTTTATTACAAGCCTTCAGCCATAAACACAGACGTACACATTCCACAGATGCCACAGAAAAGAAAAAAGGAGTTTGATTCAGTGGAAGTGAGTCGCAGCGAGAGTCGGTTCGTTGGGACGAGTCAGTGCCGGGAGTCGGACTGACCGCGCTGTGATTGTGCTGAAGATGGCGGAGGAGGAGGCATCCGAGAGAGAGCGCGGCGCGGGGGGAGACACGGCGGCCCTTGGAAAACGCTTCAGCGACCTGACCGCTGCTCTCCGGGACAGCGCCGAATCACCCTTAGACGCCTCCGCTAGCTTCTGCCAGGAATTTTGCCAGGTGTGTGAGGGTTTCGTGCTGGTTTTCCCTTCTGTTTCCCCCCTCCATCACTGCAGAGGGGCTCGGTTAGCTTAGCCTAGCCTAGCCAGTACGGCTAACTCCCCCAACCGCCTCCTGCAGACCCGTTGCCAGGCTGGAACAAAAATCCCCTCGGCATTGTAGCAGCCCCTTCTTGACTAACCCTGCGTGCATGCATGCTCGAGCGGAGAAGAACCCACTACTAGCCATTAGCACACATTGCACGGCGAATGTAATCGGTTTTTTTTTGTTATTTTATTGACTAAAAATCGTTAGCCAGCAGCAGGGCGCTGCAGGTAGAGGTTGCCAAGTCCTCTCTCTTGTGATTGCTGCTGCCTGGCTATGTGGCTAGCTGGTCTTAGCTTTTTGTGGCACCTTACGCTAATTGCATTGATAATAAGGGAGTGTCTCGACCTAAAATGCAGTCATGCACGCTGATTTTTTTCTTTCTTTCTTTCTTTCTCTGCACCCCGACGGCCCTCGACCTTATTTACAAAGCACCGAGCACCAAGCCTTTGCAACCAAAAATAAAGAGAAATCCGTCCATAAAATGCTCCTCCTGCAGTTTCCACAGCTGCCATAGGGACGCATGGCTGAAAAAAATGCAAAGATTGTGTCCAAAATGTTCCAGCTACATGATACGTTGTATATATCTATTTTTTCCTTTTACACATGGATGATTTTGTTCATATATCACGTGAACCAGCGTGGTGTCGGTGTAAATTGATGCAGGGACCAGGTGGTTGAATTCAAGGATGTTTGGCAGCAGCTTCCAAGCTCAATTGATTTTTTTTCTTTTCCACTGCAGAAAAGACATTTTATTATAATGAGGTCGGGCTGGCCAGTGGATTAGGGTTGGGCAAATATGGAGACACATTCATAAGCTAGAGCACAAACCCTCCATGAATAACAGAAACTTCTGTTAAGGGTCTTCATTTCTTGCACATTGTTTATGTGCAACCACAGAAGTCTGTAAGTAATTAGATAATCAAAACAACAGTTTCAGTTGTTTTGGCTCTGCACTTTAGTACACTTAACTTGAAATGAACAGGAAACACTGACTATGAGGTTAAAGAACAGCATTTCATTCAAATTAATTTACATTTGAATTCGGTGAGCCATACTGAAGTCATAACCTGTTAAACCTTCAGTTCCACATTTCAGAGTTTGCAAAATAAATGTCTTAAAAACTGTACCTTGCAAAGCACTAGAGATGGCACTGTAAATTGTTTCTTTGCGGTACTGATCCAATATTTATTTTCTTTAAACATATACCAACTGAAGCACTTCACTTGAGATGATAATTTAAAAGTAGGGTTTCATGCTCAAAATACACAGATGATGTGATATTGCATATTGTTAGAGTGTCCACTTTTTTAAAATCTCATTTTGCATTTTCTGTTTATCAGCCAGATAGTGGCACTTGGTACACATTTTGTGGCACAAATGTTTGTAGATCTGTTGTTTGTATGATGCCAAACTTTACAGGTTTTTGCAAGGAAGCTAAATCAGAATTCTGGAGACAATTGTCAGCAATGTAATTAATTCATATTTTGGAAGCAAGACACCTTTTCTATGTGCTAGAAGGCTCCTTGGTAGCCCCACATCTCCTCCTTTTTGAACCTTTGCCTACTAAATGCAAGGGGTCACGGCAGACCTACACAGCTGATATCTTTAACTACTGAACGCATTTGCATTGAGTTATTTATCACTGTAATCAGCTTAAAAAAATAACTGGTCTGGGCATGGGAAGTTCCTAACAGAATTAATGTAAGATCAACTTAAATACATTATAATGCATCTATCCTCTGTACTGTGATTAATTTTCAGGTGAAGCATGATATGAATATAGGTCTCTTAGCTAACTGGTAGGGGTGCGTGAAATGTTTTTCATGGTTAATGTTGTTTTTCCAGTGATGATTTAGAAATGGACAAATATGATTAAATGTGATGCAAAAGTAGGGTACAACAAAAAATAGCCCTTAAAATGATGTGATGAATCATGCTTAAAATGACCAAGAACAGTCCATTTTGACTTAAGTTGACTTTTAAGGACTGACCTCACTCAACTCTGTGTTTCTGTCTTCTGAATTATTTGCATAATCTATACAGAAGTCTGGCCACAAAACCATGTAGTATTTAATTATAGATTACAGAGTTAACCCTGAAAATTTTAAGAGTTAGCACAGGTATCATACTAGGGAAGGATGTTAAACATTCTAATAATATAATAACAGTAGTATAATAAGTTGGCGTGACATATTTATTACTCATTTTATTTAGCAGCAGCTCTGATCTTACCTTACTCTTTATTCACTATCTGAATACCCATGAAGCAAAGCACTGGAACACTGAGCCCCTACTGTTCATTTCATTGGCTTGTGCAATACACTAGAATGAAAAACATTATAAGTGTGTTCTTTTTAGTGTATGGACATACTTTGATAATAGGAAATTGCATTTTAAATCCTGCAAATTATTCAGAAGACAGAAACACAGAGTGGAGAGGTCAGTGAGATCGGTCCTTGATTTGCTAGGCACTTTTAGGTCTGATGTAATAAAAGGCAACAGGTAAGCCTTGAATATTTTGGCCTTTTAATAAAGAAAAATGTGACACTCTGTAGAGATGTTGGTTTGAATGAGAACTGCTTCACAAATGAAACATGAAAAAATGGGTAGATGCTTGCAGAATGATAAACATAAGGCCAGCAGCAGCATTTTTGATTCCGGGTCTGACAACCTTCCAACAACAACAGACTACAAACAAGCATTGTATACATGTTAAATCATACAGAATGCCCAGAGGTCACTAATACTTTCGAAGGTTTTCACATTTGTGATGATGCTTCAGTACATTTATTATTTTGGTCTTCTTCTGTTATCAGATACTTGTGGAATATGGCGGCCAATGGAAGCCTGAGCAAGATCCACTGCCTTTACTGGAGATGTACTCAGTGGCTATACTACACTTTGCGGAGGCCACCCCCTTTCTCTTCCCCGAATGTGAACATGTCACAGTTGTACTTGAAAAGTTAGCCTTGTAAGTACTAATAAGCTAATTATATGAAACATTCTTAATCTGCTACAGTGTCTTTTCTTGTTTAGAAGTTTGTAATGCATTACATTTTTATATTTTCAATGACCTAATTGACTTAATGGAAATCCTTTTTTAGGAGTTGTCTGGATTTACTGCTCTCAGTCTCTGAGGAAGTCCCAGGTGCCTTATGGGAGGAATTTCAGTCCTCTGTCAAGGTTAGGAACAGTCACTACACACAGTACCTTTATACACAGAGTCTTGTGTGGCTATTTAAAGCAGGAGTTTATCTTTGTAGTTCAATATAAGTGCTTTATAAGACATAAGTGTGCCCATAGCATAGTATAGGCCTAAGAATTGCTACAACTGTACTACACACTCATTGGTTACAGGGTTTGTAAAATGAGGAAACGTATGTCTACTTATTGTCTATAGATCTTTTAGATAACAGAATAATTTCATTCTGTTAAATGACCAGTACATGTAAATAAATAAATACATGAATGTGTTTTTCACAGGTGGCGCATGGTATTCTTTGGTCAAATGGGAATTTGCAGCTTAGCACACTGATGGTCTTAGCTGAAGAAGGTGGTGTTTGGAACAATGATACTCTGTGTAGCCTTCTTTCAAACAGCATGCCAGATGTTGAAAAAGGTAAAAAAAAAAAAAAAAAAGGACCTCATTTACCACTTAGTTTTGTCTTACTACCCATTATTTTGCCATAACCACCTGGAGAATTCAGCATGTAATACTTACGAAGTTAAAAGAACGTTGTTGGAATGTTGTAAAAGAAGAGTTGGGAATCTGGCTTATATTACATGTTTGCTTGATGACTTTATAAATGAAATGTTTGCCGCTTTTATATTTATGGATTTTTGTTGTCCACAGTTCATGAATTTCTGACTCGGGAAGGACCTGCACTCCTTGATATGCGCATAAAGCACCTTATCAAACAGAAACGCGTTGAAAAAGCTGCAGTGCTTGCAAAGACATGTGCAGAGTTTCCAGAATTTGGTGGAAAGAAGAATTTCAAACAGATCTACCTTGTTTGTCTGTGTGAGACGATGTCTCAGCAAGAAATCATGGATGAGGTGATTGGCTTTTAGTGGTAACAGTTTTATTTTTAAATGAATGGGTCAATAAGTTGTAAGTTTGTTATTGTGATATAAAATAATATTTGATTGATATGTGATTCTAAGTAGAGTCATACATTAGTTGATTAGGTTTATTGCTTGAGTTAAACCCACACTTGCCTGACACTGGTGAAGGTGAATTTTCCTAACTGGACTGAACAGAAAAAGCTTCATTCTTGGTGTGTTTGTTATAAGTCTGTGAATTTAAAGGGGAAAAATAGTCAGTTACTTATTGGTGCTTCTTGTAGTACATTCCCTTTTTAACAAACTGACCTAGTTGGCCAAAAATTGTCATGTAACCATTTAACAGTATTATTTTCAAGCAAAATCAATTTTTTGTTAAAGTTCAGTCAAAAATCTACCCTGAATCTTATGAATTATTGTGATTATATTCATGTACTTATACAGTTTTAAGTGTGTCAGTAAAAGCAGATGGGTTTCATGCTTCACAACCAGGTCCCTTTGTAGACCCTGTTTAGTTTTCAGTTTTGCCAGATTTGCCATTGACCATCCCTAGGTCAAAAACAGTAGTTCCCAACCCTGCTTTTGGAAACCCTATTGCTCTGCATATTTTAGTGCTTTCCCCGCTCCTATCACACCTAATCCAAATAGTAAGCCAATTAACAAGCATTTCCTGTGTGTGTTGGAGCAAGAAAAAAAGGTGCAGGGCAGAAAGGTCTTCAAGATGAGGATTGGGAACCTCTGTGATAAAGGGTTTGAAATGCTCCATTCTGCATCATGACTAATGACTCTGATTACCATTTTTTATTTACACTTAACACTGAATACATTTTAGACTAAGTAACTACTTTTTTCAAACTCTTTTTTTTCCAGATAAAGGAGATAGACTGCAAAGATGCTCTGGATATGATTTGTAACTTAGAATCTGAGGAAAATGATAAAGGTGCCCTTAGCCTTTGCACTGCTTTTTTGAAGCGCCAACTACTCCAGGGGGATGTTTATTGTGCCTGGTACGACCTCCAAGTTCTCTATTTGGTTTGGCCAAATGCATGTATTATGTCTTTCTCAAATGTTTTGTTACAAAGAAATTCCGTTTGTGAAACTCACAATTTATTAAAGTGTTATCGTGTACCAAAAATGATACTCCAGTATTGCCCTTGTAGGTCTTCTGGGTCTACATATAAGTGCTAAGTAATGTGTAATGCTGTAAGTTTTGGAAATGTTAAGTTTGTGGCTGGTAAGCCTGTTGCTAGTTATAGAATAAAAATAACATTTTTGTTTGTTTCAATGCTTGGAGCATGATCGGTGATTGATATGCTTACTTATGTAGTCTTTTGACTGAGGATCTGTTCTTGACAAAATGTTTAAAAAAATTTTATTTGAATTTTTATTTGAATTAACAGGGAGCTGACACTGTTTTGGAGCAAGCTTCTCGTACGCCTTGAATCAGCACAAGCATTTTTGGATCAATGCAGACTGTTAGCACAACAATCTGGGAGTGTTTATCATATTCTTCTGTTCATCAAAGTTATCCAAGCAGAGGTCAGGGTTTTCTTTTTTAATCATTTTAGAATCTATGTATATATGTTTACAAAGTAATCATACTTTTTTGATTCTTTTATTTTAGGTTCAGAATGAAGGACTTCCAGTGTGCATTGAAATGTGCATTCAGGCTCTGAAAGTGGGAGTGAGTGGCACTGAAGATTGCAGTACAACCATTTGCAAGACTATCTCTTGCTTATTGCCATTAGATTTGGAAGTAAAACGAGCTTGCCAGTTAACAGAGTTTCTTGCTAAGCCAACTGTGGATTCATACTACGCTGTTGAAACGCTGTTTAATGAACCTGATCAAAAGCTTGAAGAGGAAAGCCTGCCCATTCCAAATTCACTACGCTGTGATCTGTTGTTGGCCTTGAAGACACAGTGGCCTTTTGATCCTGAGTTCTGGGACTGGAAAACTCTGAAGCGTCATTGCCTTGCTCTTATGGGGGAGGAGGCATCAATTGTATCATCTATCGATAAGCTGAATGACAGTGAGGACAATGAAGGACTGCTGGATTCAGAAGAGAAAGATTTCCAACATCTGGACTTTATCCTCAGTCCAACAGATGAGCTTAATGACACTGAAGCTGAGAAAAAGAAAAAAAAGGACATGAAGAAGTTGAAAGAAAGAGGATTTGTATCAGCAAGATTTCGCAACTGGCAAGCTTACATGCAGTATTGTGTATTGTGTGATAAGGAGTTCCTTGGACACAGGATTGTGAAGCATGCACTCAAACATGTCCAAGATGGTATTTTCCGTTGTCCAATATGTGCTAAGACATTTGAGACGAAGGCGGTTCTTGAGCCTCATGTAGCATCGCACGTAAAACAATCGTGCAAAGAACGACTTGCTGCTATGAACGCAAAACAAAAAAGTCCCACAGGATCCGTCTTGAGTAACATTAAACAAGACCCCAGTAAAACTGTAAATTTGGGCCTGAATGTGTGCCCTAACTTTGCAGGATCTTCAAACACTACTTCTAACACAGCTGGAAAAATCAAAAGTAAAGTTTGCTCTCCAAAACGCTTGGGGACCCCTGTACGGGATGTTGAAAACACTGAAGATTGTTCCTGTCCTGTTACAAGCTGTCAGAAGGTTTTTAAGTACTTTAGAAATTTGGTTGCACATGTTAAGGCCCACAAAAACGAAGAAGAAGCTACGCATTTTCTTGAAATACAAAGTCAGAAAGCAATTTGCCAGTATTGCCGCCGACAGTTTGTTAACGTCACTCATCTGAATGATCACTTGCTGATGCATAGTGGTGATAAGCCATATTTCTGCATTCAGTTGGGATGCAAATGTAGCTTTCACTCTCATGGTGAACTTCTCATGCATAAAAAAGTGCATACAGAATTCCAGGCACAGTGTATGTTTCCAAACTGTGGGAGAACATTCAGCGAAGCTTACTTACTGTATGATCATGAAGCACAGCACTACATCACATTTACCTGCAAAACTATTGACTGTGGCAAAGTTTTCTACTCTCTGTCTCAGTTGAATTTGCATCAGAAAGAGCATATGAAGCAAGAGCTTTCTGATGACTCACAACCAAACAGTGAGTGCTTGAATCCAGAGCTTTCACCAAACCAAGTTCAGAAAGATTCTACACCCCTAAAAGTTCAACACTCTGCTGAGATTGTGTTGAATTCTGTTCATAACCCTGTAAAGGAGCCTGAAATTTCCCTCTCTTTTTCAGCTGAGTCAACAGTGACACATGATCAGTTGCCAGCTAGAAGTCCTTCTGTTGTGGATTCTGATAAGGAGACCCAGGCTCCAAAAACAGCTTGTGGGCAGCAGTCTTGTGTGGATGATGCTGAGTATTCTCTTTTACCATGCTCTGTAAAAGTGGAACCTATTGCAATCAACTATGATGACCCTCTTTTCTTGAAAGCTCTTAAGAATTCTGACTCTGTGTCTCAGTCAGTCTTCCAGGATAAGAAGCTGTTTTCCTTTTCCTGTAAAGGTCTCGCAAGCCCCCCGAAGACTTCTAATTTAGATAATCAGATAAAGACAAAAGAACCAGAATCGCAAAATGCTCAGGCAAATGGAGAAGAAAATCTTATTCATGCCTGTCCATTTGAGACCTGTACACGAAAATATAGCACTACAAAAAGTCTGTCAAGACATGTTAAAAATGTGCATTTTGATGCATTTGAAGAATGGAAACTCTCGAGGAAGTACAAGAGGATTGCAGAAATTGCTGCAAGGAAATCCGACCAGAAAATCTCCAATTTACAGACTCCAAAGAAAAAAATAAAATCGCCTAATACAGTAATGCCTCAACAGCATCCAGAAGGCCATCAAGTGAAGTTTCCAACAGAGTCTGTGTCTACAGACAAAATTTCACCTCCTCCTGGTACTGTCAACACAGAATCTCTTGGTGCCAAATGTTGCCCCGAGTTGGAAAACACTCACAGTGACACTCCATTAACTCAGACTACATTAATGCAACCACAAATGTCCCAGTCATGGACTTCTCCTTCATTTGGAGAAGGAGGCTATAGTTCAGATTACTCCCTGCAGATTCAATTTCCTACAATGCTCATTCCTGATAGCTTGCAGAATTTCCCATTGTACATGCCACAGACTGACCTGCTGTCAGAAAGACAGGACATGGACTTTCCTCCTACTTTACCTGATGATGGTAATGCGCTATCCACAGCGAACACAGATTCACACTCTAGTGTGATGAATGAAGCCTCTAAATACGTGTCAAGCTCTCTAAGGGTCTTGCACGCTCTTAATGGTGATCAGACATGCGAGATGTCACAGGGATCATCAAGTGAAGATCTTGGATATGTGGAGATTAGGCAGAATCATGACCGTGTGGTTACAACTGATGTTAGTGATTTACAATCTGTGTCAGGGCAGAACTTTAGTACATATTTTCCAGCTTATCAAGCAGAGCCATGCCCCAGTTCAGTACAACCACAAAAAAAGACAGACAAGGAATTCACAGATCATAGTGATCCTTTGTTTTCACCAGGTACTAAAAAGATAGATCAGATTGCATCACCTGTTTGTAAGGAAGAACCTGAAAGTTTCTCTGTTTCAAGTATGAATAGTGCAGCAATACAAAAGGAACAGAATCAAGATAAACTTTCTCAAGAAATGTCACCGATCGCAGCGGAAAGCATGACTCCTGAAGATGTTGCAAGTACTGATGAAAGCAAGAAGTCCAAGAAAATGAGATCTTCAAAGAGGACAAAATGGCCTGCAATAATAAAAGATGGAAAAGTAATCTGCTGCAGATGTTACCGGGAGTTTTCTAGTACAAAGTCACTAGGCGGTCACTTATCAAAGCGTTCTCAGTGTAGACCAATAGATGAAGTTGATCTTACTGCTGACTTGCCTACATCATTTCTGGATTTCCTGAATGATCCAGATATTTCAACCATTCAGACATCTCTTACCAGGAATAATATGCTAGGCCAAGATCCCAAATCACTCTTACTTCCACAGTCAGAATCAGATGTCCTTAACAGTGACAACTTTGGAGATGTACATGGAACACATTACAGTGTTCAAAATGGTGATCTATCCTCAGCAGAAGCGTATAAAATGACTTTCATGGCACCACATATTCAGAGTGGAAGTTCTTTGAGAGACCTTACAACCGATTTGCCATTTGGACCAGAAACTGGCACTGAAAGGAATTCTGATGTTGAATTACTTCCTACACTGTCTGGTGAAGATGGCAAAATTTTAGAAATTGAAAGAGCATTGCGACGTCTAGATTTAATGGATGTACTCGTCCAGGACCAAGGAAAAGTCGGGACAACTGCTTTGCAAGACATGTTAAAAGTTGGGACAACTACCCTACATAACCTTACATCTGCCACTGAAATTGCACGCAAGAGGAGCTGTGGAACTGGAAGAGGGGGAGAAAGTGATCAGAAGAACCTGCTTAAACCTTTCAGATGTACTGAAGGGTGTGCATATGGTGCAATGACAAAGGAAGCTTTGTTCAAACATCTAATCAGGATACATGAATTTGGTGAGGACAAGATAAATGAACTGAAGAAAAACCCCGACAAATTATCACCATACAGCTGTCAAATGTGTTCCAAGACATTTACCAGAACCACGGGCCTTAAACTCCACTATAAAAATGTCCATCACTTCTCAAAGGAGGAACTGTCTAGACTGAAAATTGGCCGAGAACGTAAAAAGAAAGAAAAACCTAATCTGATGATACAAGATGGAAGTAACAGCCTGGTTTGTAGCCAGACACACAGCTTTTCACCTGTGCATACTCAGTCGACATCAAGTACAGTTTTTAGCGTGACAGACACCACTGTACTTGGAGAAATAGCAGATATAACAGGAGAAAAGCCGTGTGTTAAACAAGAACCTGTAAATGAACCTGCGGGCTGTCTTGTTGCAGATGTGTCACAGAAAAATCCCAGTCCTTGTTTAATATCAGAAAAGGACATGAACTTGGTGCAGGTCCCTTACCATTCTGGAGAGAACTCAAGTATGCATGTTGTATCGGATAATGCGGAGCAGGATCAAACACCTGGAATCTCCTTTCCTCCTGGCAGACACAGTGATTTGGACCAAGTTGCTAAGGCCACATCCACACATGTTGGGGAACTCAAAGTGGAAAAAAATGACAAGCCAAAAAAGAAAAAATCGAAAGTGAAAGTTGAGTCCCCTAAAATAGAGATGAAACTCCTGGACACGAGTGATTCAAGTGAAGCGAACGATGAGCTCAGTCTATACAGACCATACCGATGTGTCCATGAAGGATGCATAGCTGCTTTCTCGATACAGCAAAATCTGATCCTACATTACAGGGCAATGCACCAGTCAGAGACTGTAGGTGAAACAAAAATCAGTAGTAATAAAGTTGAGGGTGCTGTTCAAGCCCACGAATTCAAATGCCAAGTCAAAGAATGTTCAAAGGTTGTCTCCAAAGTTACCAGCTTATTGAAGCATTACCTCTTCCTTCACAGATGTACACTAGATAAAGCCAGTGCTTTGCTGTCAGGCGTCGAGGTAGGCACCTTCCAGTGTGATCAGTCAAAATGCTCTGCTTTCTTCACCTGTCATCTGAAATACATTGATCACATTAAGAATGATCACAAGACGATAAAGGTTTCAGCAGATGGAGACTTTGAGAATGTGGACCTCACATTTAAGTGTGAATGTGAGGGTTGTGACAGGGTCTATACCACCAAGTCAAATCTTTTGCGGCATCTCATGAAAAAACACCAGGCTACTTTTGAAACCATTAAACAGAAACAAAAAAATGGTGATGGAGAAAATGTACCAACAAAATCAGTTGGTGCAGATCCCAAAAATGGTAAAGAAAATATTGCAAGTAACAAAATCAAACTGAAGAAGAAAATTTCTAAGAAAAAAGCAGAGGAAAAAGCACATAACCATTGGATGAGCTTTGGGAAGCCCACACTCAAGTCTTTGGATGAAGCGTCTGCCATGTGCACTGGGAAGTTTCCTTTGCAGTACCCTTGTATGATTGTTGGTTGTGACTCTGTTTTGAGTACAGAGCGGCATATATTTAATCATTATACCACTCATGGTCTCACGGAGCGATACATTGAGGATCAGAGGAGTCATTTCATATTCTGCAAGAAGATCTCGCGATTGCGGCTCAAAGATGTAAATAAATCAGATGATACTTCAACGGACTTTGCTGAGGTTGAAAAGCCTGAAGCTGCTGAGGAAGTTAAAAAGCCTGAACCTGAGAAGGAGGCTGAGAAGCCTGAAGCTGAGGAGAAGGTTGAAAAGCCTGAACCTGAGGAGAAGGTTGAAAAGCCTGAACCT
>JBBPCW010000001.1:24152302-24163924 GCA_037974425.1 Phenacogrammus interruptus
CTGAACTATTTGAAATTCAATTAAATAAAGCTTGAAACATTGGGGTGTTCTAAAACTTTTGACCGGTAGTGTATACTCAACTAACATTCCAGTTTTCAGACTTCAAACATTGTCAGAGTAGTATGTTGCAACAGTATTGTGTTACTGAGCTTTAGGCTGCAATCAAATTGTAGCCATTATTGTTTCTGAATTCATCTGCAGCTTGCATGCCTAAAGATTGTGTTTGTGAAGTTATCATTGAACCTTATGCGGTCCTGTTTTTCTGTCCCATTGCACACTGCTGGTATTTGGTTCTAGAATAAACACCATCATGCTCTGTCTGTTAGGCATGGCTGTGGAGACACACTCTGGGGAGGAGGTCACTTCACCAGGAAAGGATCTCAAAATGAAAACTGACCTTTTCCAACTTCAAAAAGTAAGCGTTTCTCTGGCTTAATCATACTCTATTTTTCTGGTATAATTCTAATCTTTATCTTATCAAGTTCAGTTTATGGAATGTCTTCATTTTCCTTTAGACCCTCTTAGAGATGAAAGGGACCAGAAGGACAAAGAAAATGAGTCCGTTTGAATGTTTGAGAAATGAGGCACTCAATTTTGTGGATGGCCTGGTCAGGTTAGTCTTTGACTCTTTGTAAAAAAAAAAAAAAGTGTATATAGTGTGACAACATAGTCGCACAGTAATGTTCAAACAATTCGGCTTCTGTTGCGAAAGGAGGCCATAAAAGATAACCTTGAGTATTTTAAGTAGTGACATTAATTAGAAGCATCTCTCCAAAGCAGTGTGATCATGTTGTCAACATTTATGTAGAGTAATGTGACTGTGATATTTGGGTGTTTACAAATGCATCAAAATGTTAAGATAAAACATTCTTTTAATATAATTTAGTTTAACTGTTTATTTACTCAAGTAACCCAGTGAAAGTTAACCACATCAAAGAGTAACGGATGCTTGTCAGGTCTAAAATAACAAGAAACATAGCTCGTGTGTTTAAAGCTTGGTTCAATGAATGAAATGCATTTTTTTTTGTTCAGGAGCCACCTAACTCCACCAGAGCTGCAGCCACTGAATGAGGTGTACTACTACAGCTCCTCTGGGGTCCTGCGACGACACCTTAATGCTACCCCTCGCACCTCCATCCAGACTGCACTTAATCACCCCTTCTACTATCTGCAGGTAACTTTTTTGTCTTGTTATATTGAGTATCTTGAGGAATATGAGGTGTTCTTTCTCAGAACTTCAACTAATGTTGAATTGCCATCGTAGAATGAAAGCCTGAAAACAGATGCTGGCACAGTGTCCAATGCTGCTCCAGATATCTGTATTGCCTACAAGCTCCATCTAGAATGCGGGAGGCTCATCAATCTGTATGACTGGCTTGAGGTATGAACATCTTGTAACAAGAAATATTTATTATACAAGTTTTAGATATCCCTTTTTATGAAATAATCCTTGTGTTTTAGGCATACGCAACAGTGGCCTCAGCTGCTGAAGGCAAGGATCCTGACTCTGAAGATTATGGCAAAGTCGATGAACTCAAGCAGTATCCTTTATTTGCAAATACTGTAGAACCAGTTTTGGTTAGCTGTTCTTTTACTTGTTTTGTTTAATAATCCATGTGGTTTAATGTGACTACATAGTGAGTCCTACTACAGTAGTCCTACATATTCAAGGCCAGACAGACCCATGCAACATGAAAATCTACAAATAATCAGTGCACTTTATCAGAAAATGTGTGTATGTTTCCTTAAAATGCTAATAGTAGTGTGAACTGCACTTAAATAGTGCCGGTTTGGTCTGTTTGAAAGTTGATATTGCCTTCACTTTGTATATCTTGCACTAATCAGCACATTTGTTAAATGCACTATAAACTGCGAGAACGTTTTAGAAGGAATTTGAACTAGACTCATAGGGGTGCCACCACTGCGTCCTTACATACATACACCTAAAATCACAGTGTTGAATTGTTTCAAGTTTCCTTGTTTGTTAACCTTAACCAAACAGTGCTCGTTTCATTCAAGCCGTGTCTGAGCTGGAGTTCCTGGGATTTATAAAATCAACAAAGCAGAAAACTGACCATGTGGCAAGACTGACTTGGGGAGGCTGTTAAATGGCTTATTTTGGTGTTTTTGTTTTTTTTTTTGGAATAAAATATTGATAATTTTGTCTTCCACTGTTATTTCACACTCTAATACATGGGGAAAACACTAGCTGTTATTGTTTGTCTCTTAACATTTGTCTTCATTCAGAGTTTCTAATATTATGTAGTTCTTCCATAAATAAGTACTGTATATACAAAAAATGTTCAGATGTGATCTTGGTCATTGGTTAGCATGCATTAAAGTCACTGTTAATTAAATATGTGATTCTCAGTCTGGTTCTTTAGTGTTTTTTGCTTTTATCTAATCCATTGGTGATAAGTTGAATGATTTATCTGTTTGAACAGGGAAAAATAAGAACCAGTGTGGGCAAGACTGAACATGAAATGCTATTATGAGTGTTTACCTTTGACCTGATCACACTGTAATCACACTTGGTTTGATGTGAAACAGTCTTGCTTTTACATGAGTGTTCTTTGTTGTTTTAAGCAAACAGTTTTGACTGCACTAAAAATGTAAGTGTTTACTTTCTTAGTAAAACTATTTGTTTTATTGAGATATGGGGGTGATATTTAAAACAGCTCTGTCAAAGTGAAGTGCTTCCACTATTACCACTTATCTCTGTTAATGTGGTCAGACAAGCTGGATTTGGATCTAAAATAGAGATTTTCTAAACCAAATTAAAGATTTTGATATAGATCACAATTTGGCATAATACACTTACAAGAGCATGGCCTAAATATGTGGTGTAATAAGGGGGGGGCGGCAGAGTGGAGCAGTGTGTGGGGACAGGAGCTTGCTCAAGGACACCGTGGTACCAATAGCAGTCCTGAGATTCAAACCCTTGATTATCTAATCGCAGGAGTAACGCCCTAACCACCAGGCGCTTCCATGTGAAAATTTAGAATGGGTTCAATTCATAAGCACAATTGTGAATACCCCCTATGACATCTGTTTAAAAGTTCCAGTGAACAGCTTAAACATTAGGTAGCTTTGAACTTAATCTGAGGTTCATTTTGATAAATTTTATTTATATAGCACTTTGAGATTTTTGTGTAAAATATAAAGTGCATACAGATAAAAAATAAATAGGATGACCATGTGCACCACACGGGGTGTTGTGTACATTGTTGGTAGGCAATAATGCTAAATTACTTTATCTAGTAGTTTTCTTTGTTTTAAGGAAGGGAAGAACTTTATTTCATCCATAGTAATCTTGAAACCTGGTTACATCCTGCATGGACATGGTCACTGGCCATCAGATACATATAGAATATGTATAAACAGATGTGTACTTTGTTGTACCTACTAGCCAGCTTTACCTTTATTGCTGCTGAGGGCCATCAGAAATTAAGTAGATGAAGGAAACATGACATGATGTCATCTGAATGCATTCATGAATTGCTAAAAAAAAAAAAAGTGTATTGCACTGAGTGTGTCCTAGGATTTGGTACTGATTTTATATTGTTGCTGCTGGAACAAACACTTCTTTTACCTTGTAGCAGCTCCCCTTTACATTACGCATACATTTAATAATGAATGGACCAGTATGAATAGTCCAGCATTATCTGGGGAAAAAAAGACTTGTTACATTAACTTAGAAAGGCTTTGCTAAGTTACATTTTTCCAAACCTGCAACAATGTCATGCTCCCAGTGGAAAAACCTCAGCGTAGCCAAAATAACAAAAGAACTCCTAAATAGGAACAAAAATTATTGTGCACACATGTTTATTAATAAAATGCTTTTAATGCTTGGGTTTGTCTATAGCAATACACAGAAAAATAAAACAAAAAACAGGAGTATATAGGGAAAGTGTCATGAGCTCATTATATAACAGAGTAGTGCTTCCTAACGTCAGTCCTGGAGAATCGCAGCACTGTAAAGTCTAGTCTTCTCTCCAATCCAGATCCATGTGATTGGGCTTCAATGTTCAAGTGTTTGGGGTTGGGGGTTGGGGGGCAATCTGTGCAGCACACAGTTCTCAAGGACTAGGGCAGGAAAATATTGGCAAATAGGTATACGAATGTTATTCATAACGTCTACACACGTGAAATAACTGTCCAGAAAATAACACATGGTAATCAGCTTTGATAATCCTTATACGAGTAACAAAGACTATTATGGAATGTGAGCAAAATGTGAGAGAAGGCTCATGGTATAGATTATAAGTAGGCCACCGTCAGAATAACAGACATAAAAGGTCCGTATACATTTACAAGAGGAAGCACCCAGGTTCACAAGGAACAATAATATTTACTGACAAATTCTAAAGACAGCCTCTGTCAGCACAAGTGTCACTGCAGCAGTTTTATTTAAAACCAGGTCTGTGATGTAGTCATGAGACATTCAGCTCAAAACTGCAGCAGTGTGAAGTCAAACAGAATCTTGGTGCAGCGGTGGTGTTCTCAAGAAACGTCTTTAAAGGATAGAGGAAAAAAAGAATGCATGTCAGCCATAATTAATAATATTGCTAATATTGTTCAATTAGGTGTTTGAGTGCCTTAGGGATAACTGGGGCAAGTGAAATGTTTTGAAGGGAAAAACAATACTTACAACTGGAAGGCTGTTCCTCAAACCTCCGCATTAACTGATCATGCGTAAACTTCACAAAGGTGTCATACTGTTCTGTAACAAAGATCAATTAAAGCAGAATGTAACCAAGACTGCCAAATATGAGTACACTTAATTACATATTATTGTTAAGTAATCTAAAGAACTAAGTACTTATACTTATAACATTTGCTATTTTATGTTTTCAGTTAAAGGATTCATTTTAAAATCCATTGTAATAGTTGCATTTCATATGGTGTCCCAACATTATTCCATAACCAGCTTTTAGGTCCAAAGACAGTTTAAGGAAAGTACTCTGAATGCAAACAAGCAAAATGCTAAAATAAAGTAATACCTTGTTCACAAATGTTGGGTGACCTATTCCTTCCATTCTATTCTAGTAACTAGAGACGACAGATCTGATTCAAACATCAGATATCTGGAGCAAAACAAATTAATTTGATCCTGTCCTGTAAGAAATCTAGCACATTGTGTGAGGTGTGTAAATCTTTCCATAGGTGAGTAGTTTCAGCATGATTGCCTACCTTTGGATGCTTGTCTTATGTCAAGTGCTACATTGAAACAGCTCACTTTGAAGCTTAATCAATTTTATATTAATGTGTTTATATAACAGCTGGTGGCTTAGTGGTTAGGGCATTCGCCCTGTGATCCGGAAGTCGCGGGTTCGATTCCCAAGACCACTAGGTACCGCCCCCACACACTGCTCCCTGGGCGCTGTATTCGTAGCTGCCCCCTGCTTAAGTTGGTAAATGGGTAAAATGCAGAGGATGTATTTCGTGCTGTTCACACTGTGTACTGTGTTCACGTATGACCAGATTGTCACTTTCACTTTTCATAAAGGTATAGTGTACTTAATAAAGTGTTGTTTCACCATTAATGATTTTTATGGTCATTACATGTATGTAATTTAATTACAAACCTGCCAACTTCCAAGACATGATCTCCTCATATTCTTCTCGGACTTTCTCTTCACGTTCTTTCAGGAGACGTTCACATATCATTCCGACCTGTCTCAAGGTAAACAGCGGCTGTTCTCTCCTTGTCGGTGAAACAGCCCCTGAGGACGTATCTATAAGATGAGTCATTTCATGTTAGGCATAGCCAATGGTATATTAAATATGTTTATCATGCTATAAGATGAAGTTACAACAGTCCAAGCAACTGAAGCGTTACATGACATTATGATCCTTATTATTATGAGTCAAATCATGTTCAGACAGTCCAAAGAGTGGCTTACAGGCCAGGCCAGCAGATCATGCACAGCTCACCTGGAAAGCTGGATCCACTCAACATGGATGTGTGAGACTGAGTGTCAAGAGAACAAGCCTCACTCTGTGGAAAGGTTCCATCCAAATGCCTTCTCTTCTGCATGCGCTTGTACTCCTGCTTTATGTTATGAAGGATTTGCTCTGTTTAAAGAACAAGTAGGTCAGTATTATGTTTCTTGAACGAGGCAGAGGGCCTTGTTTTCAAAAATCACCAACAGATGCCAGAGTACAAACAGCAATGCACCTCTGAAAATCCTTATAAAAGGTGACATTTAGTATTGATCCGACAGTAGGAATCTTATATAGACAAGGTGATAATGATAGTACAGTAATTTCTATAGGAATCATATATAATGATGGTACAGAAGTTCTTACGGGAATCATACACAGTGATAATACAAAGATTCCTATAGGAATCAGTGATAATGCAGAGAATCTAGTGATAAAACAGATTCCTATAGGAATCATATATAGTGGTAGTACAGAGATTTCAACGGGAATTATAAATATGTTGGTAGTATAGAGATTTCTATAGTATTAATACAGAGAATTCAATAGGAATCCCCAAATATTTCTATATTTCTATATGTAGTGATTGTGATTCCAATTTGCATATCTGTACTGAGATTGTACAGAGATTTCTATAGAAATCATATACAGTGAGACGAATAATTTATATTCGTAGTACAGATTTTTCCTATATGAATCATATATAGTGATAGTACAGAGATTCCTAAAGCAATCATTTATAGTGACAATCATATACAATGGTAGCTCAGAGATTCCCAAAGGATTTATGTATAGTGACAGTACAGAGATTCCTATAAGAATCAAATTCAGGCGGTAGGACGCTACAAAAGAAGTGCGGAAAGCTGTTAGACAGCACTATAGGAATACGAGGATAACACACTGTAGACTAATGTGGGAGTGTTATACAGCACTATAACTGTTTAATTGGTGTATTGTTTGGCTGTCATCGACGTGTATATGAGCAGCGTCAGGATACATGCAAAAAAGTGTCTGTCTGTGTTTCGGTGGGAGCTGCTGACCTGTGGTGAGGGTGGTCGACACCTCTCCGAAGGGGGACGGCTCATGGCGGAGGTATTTTCTAGGCGATGAAGAGGAGGAGGAAGACACCGGGGCGCATCTCCTTCTTTTCGACGAGCTGGGACTTAGCAACGGATCGAAATCCATCGTCCTTTTCAGAGTAGCCCCACAAGCCATGGCTGTTAAGTATGGTAAGAGCCAGAGAGTGGAGGTGGAGAGAAATGTCCTCTTGGCCACAAAAAGACACCCCAAACCTGTGTCTGGCTAGGCTAAGCTGGCTAACTAAGTTCCCGAAGGGCCTTCCAGGCGTGTTCCCCCAGTTGGGTTAGCTAGTGACCGGTTTTCCTGTTTTAAAACAGCAAGCTAGTCTCAGATAGCCGATAATCAGTCTTTTATCCTCGCCTCGTTGTTTGTAGTGTAGCACCGCTGTAACTAAGGATGTCCTGTTTCCAGCACAACCAACGTCTAAACCCACAACACCCCCAGCTCAGAGATTTAGACCCTCTAACGGGCTTTTATCTCTCCACACCGAGTTTGTTTTTTTTCTCCACATGTCCCCGATGATAGGTTCTTTCTCTTCTTCCTTTCTTTATGTCAGCAACGCACAAAAGCCAAGCCGAAATATCTTTTACTGCCACCTCTTGGAATGTATCACATAGACACCTCTAAATACTGCAGGGGGAGCTGCTGGAGAACTCGTTTCAATGCATTACAGTGAGCTGGTTAATGGCTAATACATACACTATATGGGCAAACGTATTGGACATTAAGGAGATTAAGGACTTTAAATAGACTTTAATATGGAGTTGGTTCCTCGCTTGCAGCTATAACAGCTTCCACTCTTATAGAAAAGCTTTAGTGTTTCTGTGGGAATTTGTGCTTATTCATTCTGTAGTATTACAGTCATGTTTGAATAGAAAAGGTTCTTCCCCAAAAGGTGTCAAAAAATTTGGAACCCTTGTCCAAAATGTCTTGGTATATTGAAGTATTAAGACTGCCCTTCACTGGAAGAGGCCAAACCCTGTAAAACAGGTGTGTCTCAATACTCAATCTATCTAATTAGTGGATTCAGCTGCACCCATTACTGATACTGCACACAATTTATATAATCTCCATAGAAGAAGCATTGTCAGTACAATGTTATGCTCTGGAACAGCTGGACATAAGCCTAAGGTCACCAATCACGATGCTAAGAGTTTTCTAAAAAGGTAGATATGTTTGCAGGATTTGGATTTTGGAGCAGAGAGGAGTGATGGAGCTCCATTCACCCCGTTCTTGGTTTGAGATGGGGTGGTATTTGTGATCCAGAACTAATTATCTAACATGAGTATCATGCCATACTAATTATATTGCTGAAAGCAGTCTGATTTAAAATGTGTGAAAGGTCGACCCAACATCAGACCTCTGCCATTAGTAGAAAGGGTACAACAAACAGGCTAGCAGTTATGAAGTAGACTTTAATACATGCAACCATCTTCATGTTCTCTTTTTCTTAGTAAAGTACCCTTACAGTCATGTGTGACCACACTAAAGTTCAGCACACACTGTGAATGTGTAGTTCTGGTATATGGTATAGTTCTCCTGTCAATTCTGTATTAAGGATTATCTGACAGCACCTGGCCACATTAATATCTCTATAGCTTAAGTTGTATTAAGTAATACAGTTGAGTAAAGCACCACCTCTGACTAAATTTCTTATTCATCATCTACCTCAAAGAAAATGCGATGCAGTAAAAACGCTCATGGAATACTGATTAGTGAAGGAATGTGTATTACAAATACAAGCAGAAGACAACATTGTTTTTGGGATAAAGATCTGTAATCAAGACAGTACACAAAAACGAATCTGTTCAAAATTTTTACTTAAAGATTTTTTTCCTCTGGACAGGTCATTTACACTGGACTATAAATTCTGATTTATAGCCTTTTTTAGGCTACACCAATCCATGAGATGAAACACAATGGTTGATCTGGGGGAATGGTATTCCTAATAGCATAAAGTGTATTCATTTTTCTGTTAATTGTTAATAAGACTACAAATCAATGATATATACAGTATACAATATTAATTGACATATATTATAAAACATAAAATAGGCCCTAAAAAGGGCCTTCATAATCAAATCTTCTTTTACTCATGACACTCTTCAAACTCCACAATATTTTCCAGTATAGATGTATATAATACAAATGGAGAAACACTATGAAGGTAGGTTCAGAGGTTAATTATCAGATTTAACTGAAAGCAACAACTCATGAATCCAGTTTTCCTGTCGACCAATTTCACAAGGGTAAACAAAGCACAGATTTTGGGGCACAACTCACTTCTTTTTCAATACAATAATCCTATAATAAAACACATTTGAGATATTATAGTTGAGATACTTCACATCAACGGTGCAGTCTCAAATGCAACCCAAACCGACAATTATACTGTTCAATAAAAGCTTAACAGAAAGTGATTAAGCTCTTTGTTCAGACAGCTAAATTTTGAGATTTGGGTAAATTGAGAAATAGTTCTTACTTTAAGAAAGTGTTTTATCTGTCGAGAACAGCTAAATGAGGTTCGCAATAAGTTTGGATCACGTGTATGTTCACTAATGTGAAATTGGTCTGTGGTACATCCATGTTATCACCACATTCATCCACATGGCTAACCAGCAGGCCTTGTGAATCTCACATAGTAACAGTAGTTTGTCTCAGCACAAATAGACCTAGCTCATCTGGATAACGCATGGCAATAGAGTTAGAGAGGATTTGGAGGATAAAAGTGATCTGTGACTTCTGCTAAAAGAGAAGTGTAATCTCTCTGAGACAAATGAAAGACAAGCTGCCCTTTCAGAAGCTTTTTTTTCTCCTAAAATAAAAAAAAAACCTCTTCAGCCTGCAAAGCCATGTCTCATTTTAAAAGTTTAAAAGAGTTACAAATTTGTACAAAAAGTTCAGCATTTGTGTATTTAACAATTAAAAAGGCAAAAATATTTGTGCTATAATTCTTATAAAATGATTATCCATTATCCTAATTTTCCCCCTCAATTGTACCACAAATCTAATTAGGAGTCAGATCTCTAGCAATCTGTTGGGAATTGCCTTAAAAGCTAAAAAATTCCATTACCTCAGTGTGTAATTGTACAATGGGGGCTCTCATCCTGAAACAGAACACTTGGGTTGAGGTAACGCATATGACAAGCAAACTTGTGTTTTTGCAAAACCATTTGCTTCTATAATAAAATGAATGACAAAATAACAAAAAAAACAAAAAAAAACAAAAACAAAACACAGTTCTGGAAAATTAATATTATTTTCCCAATGTATTCTATTAATGTTTTTCTTAACAAAAATAAGACTCTGGTTCTCTTATGCAGATTTCCCATAACCCTGAATTAACAGGCCAGTTTTACACAAATTTTGGCCTTAGACACCAAAAGCCTGGTTGTCCCAAGTTGTCTTTATCCAAGATGATGTTTAATTGGGGAAAACTAGCCCTGTAAATGTAAAATTGAACTAGAAAGCCTAAAACTAAACATATTAAATCGAATCCCTGTGTGTGCAGATGCACAGCAAAGGTCATATCTCTGCTATTCCAATGGTAGACATTTTCGCAAGAGCTGTGTGGGTGTAACAAAACACTCCTACGATTAACTGTTGCGGCCAATGGTCATGACGTACTACACCATTTCTAAAACAAATACAACTCGCTGATGATGACAGCCTTGAAAGGATAAAACATATGTTTGATGTAAAACCTGCACCTTAATTAAAAATTAAATACGAATGATGGACAATGATATTTTGCTTTGTAACTTACACAAGGCTGTGATAACAGTCGCAGTTATGCTTTTGTCTTAAAATAGGAGAGCATTTTTAGATGGTACTGAAGTGGAGCCCCAAAACCATGTTGAACACACTGGGGTGCTGAGAGCTTTTGTAAAAGTAAAAAAATAAAAGCTTGGATCCTCAAAAAAAGTCAAGGTCTCTGCTCAAATGGCACACAATGCAAACAGGTTTTGGTTTGGAAACACATGGAAACCCTGTGATGGAATGTAGGTAAAACAAGAACAGGCTGCAACTGCTCACATCAATGCCCGACATATTTAAAGGGTCATTTGTACACACAGGGATTAAACTAGAACATGGCACTTTATTTCTTTAACAGCCTGTTTTTTCTTTAGTTTCTCTCACACATAGGAAACAAAATGTTTCACAGTGTTTGATGACATCCTTAATTGTCTCAGATCTCAGAAGGAAAGATTCTCTTTGGTAGATCATTAAAATTGTCATGTGGCCAATGAGCAAGGCTAGAACAGTAAATGTAAAATACAACCACTGTGTCTTTGAATTCAAAGAATTCAAAATTCAAGTCTGACAACTCTTTGGTTGCAACAGGTCTAGCATCCTGGTTAAAGTATAGCATAAACTGATATACTATAAACATTTTTAAAAAGAGGAAAAGGAAATGGGGCCTGGGCTTCATAAATCTTAAATGATATGTCATAAAGAATATTCAACATTATAAATTATTTTAATGCAATAGACTACAATAAAAGTGTCTGCAATCCAATTTATATATATATATATATATATATACACACACACACATATATATATACATATACATATATATGTGTGTGTGTGTGT
>JBBPCW010000001.1:24164105-24175350 GCA_037974425.1 Phenacogrammus interruptus
AAGCTATCTTTGGCTGTGTCCTAACTTAAGATATGCACATAATCTGTTCATCATGACTCATGTTAGTGTAAAAACTGTAAGAGCCATTTATCATTATAGATACTTCATTCTGAGCACGTAGTTAAAAATAGCTCTGAGGAACGCAGCCATCCTCGGATGCACTGACACACCCCTTATTTTAAACTTACACCCGCACTGAACTTTAAACACTGTGACCTTATTTTTCATTTCAACTCAGTAAACCTTCACTCAAAACTATCAACCAAGATAGCCATTAAGAAGAAAAAACAAACATATTTAAAAAAAAAAAAAAACCCAATCAATATTGTTGTACATTAAACAATGAAGATGCATTAGTGTTATCTGCTATATACAGTAAAAGTGCTGTGATTCCTTAGCATATATTGTAAAATTCCACAGTGAAATCTCTGAATAATACTGATTAAAGAGAACATACGCTGGTTTCCTTCATACCTGCCCCAGATTCGTCTGAGCTCTGCCCCTTCACTAATACTCTGAGAAAGTGCTCAAAAGCAGGGCTGAGGGGGCCGCTCCATTCAACTTTGTCCTTAGGCACCCTCTGTGAGATGTCCCTTGAGGGGCTGCTCCAGTTATCACAGAACATCTTCCATGCCTGTGGCAGGATAGCTGATCTTATATAAGTCTGGAATTCCGTAGAAACTGTATAAGGACTTTGTAGATGAAGGTATATTGGGATATGGTCTGCACCATGATCATGCGTTGCTGTCGTAGCAACATCAGAACAGTAGGGACGTCCAGCATCTAGAAAAACAAAAATGTAATTAATTAAAATTCCTGCTTTGAAAGGAAATAACACGGAGTGTTAACACTTCTTCATAATGAAATAGTTAAGATATAAAAGTAATTCAGAGCAATTTCACAATAGTAACTCAGAACTGTTCACAATAGTAGTGAGAGTTTAAGACCTCTAAGGCAGACATGTTCAATTTATCTTTAAATGGCCAGCGTGAGTGTGATTCCAGCAATGCAGCAGTAGATATAATCAACTGTTTGAAGGCTGAAACCAACTGAATGAAGTGGAATCAGGCGTTTTTCTGCTTGTTTGGTATGAACACTTGCAAATCACACAGGCCCTTGGTGAAAAAATCTCGACACTCATTCTGTAAAATCTACATTACAAAGTCAAATGAAATGGTTACAAACAGTGCCTGTTGCCTCACTTTTTTTTTCAATAGTTTGAAATATGATTTTGACAAAGAATGTGTTTATTATTCATCCTGGATTCCCATCACCCCAATGCAAATAACCCCAGACCTGGTAAAAATTTCTACACTTAACCATTTCAGTGTATCTCAACAACTGAATTATGCAGATATTTGGAATAATCTGGGGAGTTTCCCTTTAACTACTGACAACAGAAATAAACATTTGAATTCAATTAATTCTCAGAGGTAAGGGTCAACCTTAATGTTGTGTCTCTTGTTCTAGCAAATGTGACAAAGGGACCTTTCCAGCATTCATGCCAGATTAAACAGTGTGTATATACCTCATTATGTTCCAGACAGGCTACCATGATCTCACTCAGAATAACTACGCCAGTGCGCCCCACCCCTGCACTACAGTGCACCAACACTGGCGGGTTTGTGTTCTTTGGATCACTGGTACTGTTGGTGTGCCGTCTCACAGACTGAATCTCCTCCAAGTATGCTAGAACACAAAGTTAGAGCATTTTACTGAGACAATTCTGTACCAACGGGGTTTAACAGAACAGCCCTATTGAATTTTCTGAACATGATTTTCATACTGTTATACACAATCCTAGCAATATTTGTGGAGAATATGCTTGATACTTGTGATTTATAAAATCACATCAATTAAACTATCTTAAATGACAAGTTTCACAGCTATTTTTCATTTAAATTAATTAAGCCAGAATTCCATTTAAATTAACCTGCTCCAATTCCAACAAACCAAATGGATCCACATTTAACTTACATAAAAAGCCTTTGAAGTCCTCAGGACAGCCGTGGTCAGGCCAGTCTGTGTACTGCAAGTGCCAGATGGTTCTCTCCTGGCCCGTCAAAAGATGTTTAATCTTGAGGCCTGTTGTGGCATAGCAGCCCGAGTCTGTCCGGAAGCGTGTGGTGATTTTAAAACGTCCGTATGTGACTGTGTTGTGACGGGAGCCTAGACGAGGCCAGTAACGAAAGCTCTTTTCGCGACCTCCCTCCTGTGGGTTAGGAGACCACAAGGCCATGTGATGTTAATAAGACAACAGGGAAAGAGAAAGTCTAACTGGATAAATGTGTTTGAAGAGCTCTTTCAAGGAAGTCATGTGCTTAGACTGATGCCACAAATATAGCTAAAAGACACACCTCTTCAGCAGTAACCATAGCGATAATGGCAACACCTTGTTCCCAAACCATTTGCCAGAAGTCTTGGCATGTGTTGGTGAGGGGACCCTGGGATGCAATGTAGCTCCATTCCTCCCCACCTACAGTAACCTAAAAAAAAAGTACACAAAACAGTATGGATTCCCAGTTCTAGACAGGTGTATCTACCTTCAGCACATGGTAATAGTCTATAATACAAGAAAGGACTACAAGTGGATGGATGGCAAGAATCCATGGCAGAACCAAGAAATGATTAAAGACAGCAAAAACTGAAGACAGGATGGACAGGAATATAATATAATATGAGCTATAATATGAGATATTGCTGTTCTTACTTTGATGTGTGAGGCGTTGATATAGCCTGTGTTGTTCTCTTTAGTGGGCACAAGCTCCACACGCGTCTCATCGTATGGCAGCACATCCTGGAAGCGATTCCGTTCTGCATTTTCAGGCAGCTGTGCAATGCTGCACTCACAGTTGGGCATTCTCTTTGGCACTTGTTCATACTCTGTAAACACCTTTCCTTGCTCCAACTTCTGCTCTAGGAACTTACACTAAAACACACATATTCCCAAAAAAAACTAGTGAAACCTAGTAAGATAAATTGTTTGATAATTGATTGTGAAGTATACCAGGTTTAACTTATAAATAGAAGCTTTAAAAAAAAAAAACTACTTGACTGTTGAATATTACAACAGGTGTCTAACAACTTTCAGAGGCATGAATATAAATCAAACAGTAGTGAGACATTCCGGACTCCTACCCTTTCATCGTTGGAGGCCTTTCCTGGTTCATCCTTGCCCTCGTCCGGCACAGGCATTCGAACTAGTGTTAATCCATTAAGGGCTGCCAGCTTAAGTGGGCCCATCTTTTTTATCTCGGAACGGACTCCTTTCTTCATACCCTGTGTGAGAACAGTGGGATTGAGAGAGTGCAGTTCAGACTGGATACTAGTTCTATGATCCAAGAAAGAACACTGCCGTGTACAAACTCTCTCTGTGCTTGGTGGAATGTAGCTCACTGCGCCAGTTAACCTGTTTGGCAGCATTCTTCATGTTGTCATATGTTAGGTACACTGTTTACTGATAACCTAGTTGTCTGCATTTACACCAGATATTCGTGGTTACAAATGGCTGCTGCATAAATTATTAATATTGTGATATGCAATACAGCCCTTTTTTTTGGTTTGCAAATGTAAATTAATTGAGACCAATTTCAGTTTATCATCATATCACTATATGCAACCAAATTCCATACAAAATACTTCCTGAAACCTGCAGACATTACATACTTTTGTTTTCTAAATACTAGGAATTTTAGATATAAATACAAAGGAGAAGAACTTACATGTGGTGGGAGACCTTCAATGTTCCTTCTGGTAGCAGGCACATCAGAGACTGGTCGCTTTTTAATTGTCTGAACCTTTTGTTTTGCTCGTCCTTGGGTGCTTAAGTCACCCTCTGAAACTGAGGGCATGATTACAGTGGCCTCAGTAAGCGGATACAGAGGCCCTGGCTCGTCCTGCTCACGGATACGAGGCTGAGGTTGGAAACTCAGAGGGCTAGTGAGGACTGGATCCAGGCTGGGGGAGAAGGGATAAGCAGGTGGAGGTGGCTCCATCAGAGGATGTCCCAGAACAGTCCTGTGTTGCTCTGGACCAGCAATTGCATCCTGAGACTGCGGGGTGTGCCGGCCACTGTCGTCCTCAAACTCTTCTTCTTCTCCACTGCTGTGGACTAACATAGTGGCGTCAGAGAGAGACTTTTTGTGTCCATAGCATATGTCCTCCTTTATGACTCCAACCTCAGTGTTGGTCCTCTCCAGGAAGACATTTAGGTCAGAGCCAGAGGCTGCAGGGGCAATGGGAGGGACAATTGCGGGAGCCTCAGCAGCAGAGAGGGACACAGCTCTTTCCTTCAGCCTCATGTTATCCAAGCCGTAGGCTAGGCCAGCGATCTCAATAGAGTTTCTTTTCTGCATGTGAGTGTGACGGGTGGTGATGAGTGGCTCACTTACTTCTTGTAGTGAGTGAGCCACTGGCAAGCTGTCCTCTTGGAAGGTCTGCACCGAATGATGCACTCGTCGAGTTATTAAATCTGGGTTGCTGCTGCTGACATAGAGGTGGCGGGAGAGGTCTGGGGTGCTGTTGGCCGGCCGGGGATGAGAATAAGGATACGGAGGAGGTGGCCGGTACACCTGAGTCCTCATGATGTTTGGGGCAGGGTATTCCTGGGCCTGCTGCAGCTGCACATTTGTAAGTTCAGGCACACTGACTGCACCCACTACGGGCCGTCTCTCAGTGGGATAGGGATAGGGAGAGGGGCTGTGGAAGCTGTAGTTGAGATGATACTGAGCTGCACCATGCTCACGAATCTCAGGCTGGCTGTAGACCAGAGGATCAGGCCGACTGTAGGCATAGGAGTTCCCAATGTTGAGGTTCCTCATGGAGTGGCTCTGGCGTTCCACCGCAGGCATCATGCCGCGGTTCTTCTGACGCATAACTGTCTCATAGTCAGGCGTAGCACGGTAGGAAGGTGGAATAAGGACACTGTGACGATGAGAGGGCACGTAATCAGGCCGCATAACATCACTGCCTGTGATGCTGGGGTTGGAGGACATGGGAGACGGCTGCAGGTAGTGTTGTGGGTTGTTGAGGGAGCTAGTGCTGTGAGCGCTGTACACACTGCCGTTCCTTATCCTTCCATTGTACTCATGAGGAGAACGGTCCAAACTGGTCTGAGAATGGTAGTAGTACCCATTCTGATTGTTCTTGTAAAGGTTATCTGTAAGAGAGAAAAAGGAAGAACAACCTGTCAGGTTTACAACTTACAAGGAAGCAGAAGTCCCCAAGCAAGAACAAGTTACTTGTATTAGAGGTACAGTAATGTTCCAAGAGCACCCGAATATAGTAAAAAAACATATAGTGTTTTGGTAAAAATAAAACCTAAATACACCCCCACATATGCTCCCAGAACACTTTAATTTCATTTAAAACTCAGTTTAATGCATTAAAGAAAATGTAAAGGTAAACCCGTATTCACCTATTAATTTTAATTCCCCACCAAGATATGCAACTCGAAAGGTCAAGTGACAAAAGTATTGGGACATGCGGCGAGGTGAACGGTTTTTGGGCAATAATCCCTAAGAATACAAATGAGGCTACCATGGCTAAGAATACAAATGAGAGCTCGTTAGAAAGGTCTCCTGGAGATCAATCCAACTGTGGAATTTGAAGTGCACCATGGAGAAATTGCGTTTGGAGCGCGGGGGCTCAACCCTGGTGTGGAATTTCAAAAAAGTGCTTCTAGGTCGGCTACAGCCTGCCCCGAGTCGCCTTGTGTGAAAATATCCAGAAAAATATATTTATTGCCACTAAAAAGCAAAAAAAAAAAAAAAAAAAATCCGCTGAAACCGCGACTCCTGATCCGCGTAAAACTGGGGGGTTACCGTATATTCAAACAGTGTGAGGCTTACCTTGAGAAGACGTATAAGGCTCAGTGTAGTGGCCATTGTAGTGTAGCTGGGGTGGTGGCATCATGTAGGCCTGAGGCTTGGGCTGCAGAAAAAGCAACAAGAGGACTGTTCAAGTTCTCAGTATACTGGTGCTGTTAATCTTTTTTCTTGTTTTTTTCCCCTTTACATATACATACTTAATTGAAAACTCCAACTGCTGTTGAACAGACCAATAAACAGACCATAAAGTTTTCCTTCTCCAGTATAGGGACTTTTTTGAAGATACAGTTTATTTTTAACAGAGATAACACAATCAAAGCCAAATCACATGAACTGGTAGAGCTGCCGTTTCCGTGGCAAGGTCCCGAAAGGCGAATAACATGGCAAGCATCAAAAGCAGTCTAGGCAGTGAATTATTTAGATCATGCCTACCAGGGAAATTCTTGTGGAGGAGCGCTGTCTGACGGAGTTCACGGGGGCAGGTTGAGTTTGGCTGTCAAAAAACGTGAGAGTGAAAAAAAACACAGTGCAGACCATCAACTGTAACCCTTTGTGATAGCTGAGGGAACAGCAGGGTTTCCAAAAACACTGTAGGAACAGTGTGTCTACTGTAGTTTATGTAAGCATATACCAGTAAAGATTAATTGAATTCACATGAAAACAGACATCATTCAGGAGAGGATTATAGAAAACATGAAACAGACGGTAACTGGTGGAATAAAATCATGTTTGTTAGGGCAGCTTTTCTTGATGGCAATTACTTGTAAAAACTACTCTAGTTTTACAGTAATAGTTTACTTTGCATCAGTTTCTCTGTATAAGGATATGATTTGACAGTGCAGCAGACATTTACAGATTTGCATGACAGAGGGGATGAAATGTGTACAAATGTTTCTGACAGCTGCACTCCTGGGAGGCCTCTAAGCGGAAAGCATTGGTGACTGCTGAAGCAGTCTTGCTCACCCCTTGTTAGAAGGCAGAGAGGGACGTGAGAGCATTGGAAAGCGAGGAAATGATAGAGTGAGAATGGACTTCTGGGAGCCCTCAGAAGGCGGGGCATCAGATTCCTCTCTGGAGACAGGAAAGGGACAGGGATGAAGCCACCAAGAGTGACGCCCATAGATAGACACACACACACACACACACACACAACCTGACTAATGGGATTGACTGGAATCCGCACTTACAGACTACTCTTGTTAATCTTATAAAACTTGTGCCGCGCCAGGCACATTCTGCACACATATTTGGAAGTCTCCATGTCCTCCTAAAAGAGACGAAAAACATGTTAACCAAAACAATCAAGAGTCACAAACCTCTATAACAAAGTCTTATTGTACTGAGCTGACAACAGCGGTTAAAAGTGCTATACATTTTAGGAACTGCATGTTTTAAATACACATGTAGACAATATAGCTATATGCAAGCAGACACATACTTAATAAAAATAGGAGTGCATAGCTGGAAGCTAACTGTAGGCTTTGAGCTATTTTAAGCAAAGAAAAAAAATCTTAAATGTCAAGGATCATGAATAGAAGTGCCACAACCATTACAGAACTTACAGTCTGAAACTGAATGGTGTCTTCTTTGTTGGCCAGCTCCAAGGCAAAGAAGGACTTATTGTGAGTCATGTTATTAATGTCATTCCATCTTCATAGAGAAAAACAGACATTCAACAGACATGTTTACATAAGTGCACGCAAAATCATCCAGAGAAAATATAAACATGCAGTTGGCAACTAAATCATCTAGTTTGTGTCAAATAAACATATGTACCGAAACAAAAGAGGTGGTCGGCCACTTTTGTGCTTGACAAATATTCCATCCAGACAGGATCCAATGAATATATCTGCACCCTGGCTATCCTGTAATGAAGTAAATGCAAACATTGGAAACTCTTGTAAAAGACATTTCATAATACATAAATCAACTTTAATATCATTAAAATTAAATATTATTATCTCTGTTGAATGTTTGAAGTTTAACCAGCAGAACAAAGCATCTGTTCACCTTTGCTTGAAAGCTCTCCTGACCATAACCCTCCATCTTCTCCACTTCTTGCATGTACAGCATCTCGGCTTCTGGGATGGGTAGGCCTCTGTGGGAGTGAGCGGGATAGGATGTTTCAACACCAACCTCACAGTTGACAATTCATTGCTCATTAAATTAAGATCATATTTGTAATCAACCCAGCTTTCTTTTATTTATGCTGAACAATGCAATGAAACCATCTGAAGAATTGTACAGTCAAACGCAGACCATAGAAGAGATAGAAAATGGGAAAATGCAATAAGATCAAAAACAGGATCTCTGATTGAGTTGGCTCGCTTTCATCTGTTTGGCTGTAAATCAACATCTTACACTCAACAGATGGTCCTGAAGTGCAACTGTTAACAGGTGCCAGATGACGACATTATAAAGCCTCTTTAGAGAAGCAAGGGGAAAGAATGTCCTGTCTGCCTTTGTCTGAGAGCAAAAGACAAACAAACATGCAGGGTTTTGATAATGTCCTCACCGGTAGCTTTGATACAGCAGGGCAACTTTTTGAGTGGCTTCTTCAACAACCCGCTCATCTTGAATCCATTCCTAGAGGGAAGAAGGGAGTTAGAAAGACTTACTTACTTATCTTAAAGCTACTAACCACTAGACAAAGAGCATACACTGGAAAAAAAAAACAAAACACACCTGTATAAGCAATATACTTACAATTGGGAAAAGCACAAATTTCTGAAGAAACTCCTGTGAGTCATAGCGGTTGAAGTCTCCAAAGTCAGCTAGAGCCAGAAAAAAAATTCACTGGATCAAGTCTTTGTTTATGTTTGTGAGACTGCATTTATCTTAATTTACAGAAACGGTAAATTGGCATTTTTGCTAAAATGTCCAACAAGTAGATATTTTAGAATGGTCAGTGAAATATTGAGCTGTGGAAGGAAATAGATTTTGCTTTTGTGACTACAGTGGTCCAACATAAACAGCAATTCCAGTCATCCTGTGAGAAATCTGCTCAAGGTATGCTGACAATCCAAAGTAGCACAGCTATAAGCTCCCATGCACAGCATTGCTAATGCATAAAAATAGCCTGTGTTAAACACTTGATCTATCTGACCCAAATCACACCAATGCAAGGGACACTCTGACTGTGCAAATAGTGGGCAATGTGTAAAAGCATCATTGTAACAGAAGAATTCTTTCCCCCTGTGTGAGATGTACAGGGGCAGCCATTTAGACCTGGCTGTAACAGTGAGTGATGTCAGTTCTTCTGCTATGTTTATACCAAGCCAGTTACTTGTGCGGCCAGATATATCTTAGCCAGTAGTGTTTGAGATTCTTCTCCTGGGCAAAAACCGGAGCCGGAAATGTCAAGCCTGCAAGCCTAGCTAGCTCTGTGGATCTTCAACTCTTCCAGTTTAATTACCTTAGTAATCAGTGTCCTAATAAAGCACACTTCAGGCAGTTTACCGAATAGTATAATACTATCTGACCAAATTCATACCTGCATTAACAAGCTGATAAAAGCTGAAAAACCTATGGTCAGTATACCTTGTACAGCCAAGCCAGCCAAACGGATTGCCTGTTCGATTGAGCACTGAATCCTACCCTCCAGAATATCTTTCTTCAGCTGAAGGTAATACTGATATCTGTTGGAGAGGGGTTGTACAAATGTCAATCATGGTAAGTAATTATTAAACAGTTAATTTAAAGTCTGTTAATCAGCTTAAAGGTCAAATAAATATGTGCTATGATGATTAGTTTCATTGTAGCACAGTACTCACCTAGTTATTTCTTGTTGTAACTGGGAAACACTGGGCACATAGAACACAACTCCAAAGTATACAGTGGGCTCCAGTCCATACTTATCCAGCTGTTTCTTCAGTGGCTTCTCTAAATCAATCCATCTCTGCTGGTTTTGTTTGTTGAAGTACCAGAGGCTGAAATAAGTTATCTGCAAAGCGATCAGAATGTCAGTAAGGATCACACGGTAAAGGGAGATACTTTACTATTGTTTTGAAAAATGGAAGTGCAAAGAATTTGTAGCAGGAACTCAGCACAGAAACATTATTTATGGCATCTTTGTACTCAGAAAACATTCCACAGTAATTCATTTATTGGAAAACATTCAACAGTAATTCACTTGCTTCTCTCACAGAAAGCCTGCCTACTGTGTGACAGTACGATTTATATGGAATGAAGAGTAAGGAAACAAGACTGATGTGTATGACTTCTGGTTACAACACCATCTTCTCAGACTACAGGCCATGCAGCACTGTGGACTCCCAGAGAGGAGAGCCAGGCATGAGTCTATGTGGTTGGCATGTTGCGTAGAGACGGACCCTGCCATCCTCATAAAAAAACAAATGCCTTCTCAGTGACCCTCCGCCACAGACGGCACAGCAAAACTCCCCACAGCGTTCTTACCACATACTTGCATGTTGTGGAGATTTTGCCAAAATTTGTGAAAACAGAGTACCACCCTGTTTAGTCTAGTGGCATTCTGAATTAAGCACAATACAATGAATAGTTGCGAGAAAACGTCAACATTCTGATCAGAAGCCAGAAATCAATTAACAATTGGTTAAAAGCAACTTGGAAATCAAAATAAACTTGCAACTTTCTGACCAAAACAATATGAATGACAGTGTGTTCTGCATTACTACTGTCCAACCCCTACATACATCAATACATGCAGTTAAACAGCAGCTAGTTGCAAAATGCAAAAATGTGTGCATACATTAAATGGCTGTCTTAGCCTATACAGTAAACAAACTATGGCTTTACTATAATAACGGTATTAAAAAGTAAAAAAAACAATATCAGCTGAAAACAATACATACCTCTCGTAACTCGAGTCTCTGAGCAACTGCATCCAGACATTCTTGGCCTGTGCTCTCCACCGAAAGTGTAAACTCAACAAATTCACCATTAAGCAGCTGTATGCGTGTGACCAGACAGCTCTTGCTGGAGACAGTATATCTTCGTGTCCTCTTAAGTTTTAATCCAAAAGGCAAGGGCATGTTTCACCAGTAACGTGTACCTCTGTGGTCAGAATGGTTCAGTCAGCTTCACTTTAATATTAAGCCATTGGCAGTGGAGAGTGTGCCAAACTCCATAAGGCAATTACAATCACTGGAGAGGGAAAAAAAGCAGTTGGAGCAAAATTGATTAGGAAGCATTCTTATAGATTTGAGTTTGGGAGCAGTGCAATCACATAGTTCTGATGGATTGATTGAATCCTTGAGCCATTTCAGTACAGCTGTAACTCTTGACTAGCCAGTTAACATCTGCCTGAACAGCATCACTGCAACTGTTTTAGTGACAGCTTTAAGAAAAACGCATCCCCACACCCTACTCTTACAAAATTTTTTTTTTTTTACAGGATCATATTGTAAATCTGGAAAATGACTCCATACATATATATA
>JBBPCW010000001.1:24185438-24200505 GCA_037974425.1 Phenacogrammus interruptus
ACACACACACACACACTCACACACACACACACACACACACACACACACACACACACACACACACACACACACACACAGAGGAGGGTGAATGCCAGAGTACTGATGGTTCTGAAGAGAGCTAGGTCTGGCAGGATGAGGAATGTTGACTTAGTGTCTGTGTTATGGCTACTTCCTTACCATGGCTTTTATACCATGTGACGCATGTCATTTCTGGCCCTGCCTGCCCGTCACATGACCAGTCAATTTGGTCTGATGTTGGTGTTTAAAGATGTAAAATTGCAGAGCAGTTAAAATGAAAGCAGAATGCCAGAATTCTGCAACGTGAAGGGAAAGTATGGAGTCAAAAAATACTTGAGAAAGAAGTTAAATATATTAACGCATTTACTGAAGTACAGTATATAAAGTATTGTTTTACATAAATGTAGGAGACGTACTTTCGAAAAAAAAACAACCACTTTTAAACAAAATTGGGAAGATTCTAATGACTGGGTCGAGCATAACAGAGTGTAAATGTAAGAGTACAAATAATTTAATGAACAAAGAAAAAAACATAAGCACAAACATAAACAAAGGGATCCAGGGATACACAAAAAATAAGGAATTATTAGCAACAGAATGAACACCCAAGACCCAAGCAAAATGGCACAACTAGAAATCACAGCATGTTTTTAACAATACATTTTACAAAGAATCCATAAACCCAGGCCAAAATACAGGGTGTGTGTATATACTGACAGTGGATATGAGTTCAATTGGACAGGGGAGGAGACAAGAGCAAGACAGGTAGAAACACTGAGAAGGAGGTGAGGCTGGGCCATAGATTGACATCTAAACAACAACAAACTCACACGGTACATTGCAGGGGTAAGCAATGAGAAACAAGGAAACAAAGTTGCAGAAAATGCCAAGTAAAGGTTGAAAAGACACAAGGAGTACTTTACAAAGGGCAAGGAAAAAACAGGAAAGGACGTTAGCATTAATGCCCTAATATCCTTACACAATGATGAATTACCTTGAATCTCTTAAATGCTCACTGATATTAAATGAAAACAAAAAACTTGGTTGGGAAAATTACAAAAAGTGCTTACAAGTAAAAATAATGTTTTTTAAGAATATACATGTTTAAGAGTACCAGTGTTCTGGTTTAGTAATGCTTGAGAAAATCTTCCAAAAAAAAAAAAAATGGTTACATAAGTTGAAAGCCTGTGTTCCTGTTGCATCGCTAACATTACAAAAAGGAAGTTATATTGGAGCCAAAGTAACTTTATTCAAATCCTCATTACGGTGGAAAATATAGATTACTCTCACAACAGAAATGACCACAGGGAAATACGGTTTATGTGTCTCACTGGAGCTTGTCAAAACATCACCTCAAAATTTGATTTGGAAAGAGCAGCTAAGTAATCCTAGCAGACTGCAAAACACTATGCAAAGTCATTCCTAGATGTAATCCAATGTTTTACCTTTACATTTATCTTGGAACGATCTTTTGTTGTAAACTATTGTGTCCATTGTGTTTATAATCATATTTAACATTTTTGATTACATTCATTAAATAACGGCCATGTCAGCCAACTTTTCTCTGGTGACAGATTACAAACTGTCACCACAGTTGAGTGTTTGTTTAATGATAATTTGGAATGTACTGCTTTGAGCTGTAAACCAGTTCCATCCAAGATTCATCAATCCAAGATCCATCTTCGGTGTGGATGTCTTTTTTCCATACCTTACTGCCTTACAGCATTTCTAACAATACATTGTATAAAAATGAAGTGATATAATTAACAAAATGAACATATGCACCAGGAATTCTCATCAGTGGGGCACTGGGATTTTCAGTATGTTAAAAACACATGAACACTCAAAACAAGCTTCCTGTTGTTTGCTTGTTTACAAAAAAAATATTGTGTGTAGTTTATTACTGTTAGTAGAGTAATATTGCTTCACAATTTCAAAAAATCATTGTGAAACGTTTTTAGAGTTTCTCCTGAGAATGTTCCTAAAACCAAAAAAAGGAATTCTTTCTGAATGTGCGATTCTGGAAATAAACCCAAATGATCAAACTTGCTGTCAGGCTGTGGAGGAAGAAGATAACCTGATCATGGAAGTGACTCTGCTGACATGGTTATCACAGATTTTACAAACCCTTTTTATCTCCGTCTTGGCACTCTCGCTCAACAAGCAGTAAACAACTGGATCTGCCACGCTGTTAATTGTCGTGGTTGCAACAAAGATCATGTAGTAGTCTCTCAGAGCTCTGGCAAAGCCGCAGTTCTCAGGCTCCAACACGCCTCTGAGGAACATGACGACCTGAAAAGGGGCGAAAGCCACAATGTAGATAATGAGAAGAAGCAGGAGCAGGTTGCGGATCTTCTTGCGCTCACTGGCCACAATGGAAGTGCTTGCGCGGAGAGACATCATAATCTGCTGGAAGCAGAATGACATCAAGAGCAAAGGTATAAGAAACCCCAGAACTACTCGAATTATAGCCATGTGGGCATGTTTTACGGTCATGGAGGTCTTTACATCACACAGACGAGCAGGTGAGAATGACTGCAGATCTCCAGTGTATGCCAGAAGGCCAGTATGCAACGAGATCTCAATAAGCCAAACGGATGTGCTCACCAGCACTGCTGTTCTCACTTTGTGCGCTGTGGTATAGTGCAGAGGAAAGACCACAGCAAGGTACCGGTCCATGGAAATGCAGCACAGAAGGCCCGAACCCACATAGAAGCTGTTGTACATGGTCACATTTATGAAGCTGCAGAGGGTATCGTCCACCTCGTGCTTCAGAGCGAGCATGATCCATACAGGGAGACTGATGGTGTAGAGCAGGTCAGATATGGACAGGTTGACCAAATACACTGCCAGGCTGTTCCCTCTCTGCATTAGCACCACGGCTACATACAAGGACAAAAAGTTTCCAGGTAGTCCAAAGATGAAACACAAAGAGTAGAACGCAGGATACATTTTAGCATCCACTGTGTCATTGAATGTACACAGAATTAAGGAATTAGTCTGGTTTGATTCATTAAAAGCCATGATGGCTATGAAGCGGTCATGCAGCTGAAAGGCGTGAATATCTTTCAGGTACTGTCGCTAGTAGGATATTATGCTGTGACTAGATGTTGCTGCTATGCAAATGCAGCCAATGCAAATTCCTAATTTTCCAAACAAATGCAAATAAATTAATGGCAGCTAACACTCTGCATGATTCACTTTCTCGGAAAAGGCAGGTCAACATTTTACTTGTATGATTATAGTGAGTACTATAAAAATATTTTTGTAAGCTGTTGCACATGCATGGTTCTTCAGCCTGTAGTGGCATCATTTTTTATGTATTATTTTTAAGGCTTATTTTACTTTGCAACCTGCAACATTCTTGTAAGCATCTGGGTGATGCCTATTTCCACAGGTGCTGGAACAACAGAACTCCTGCACCCCTGCTTTTATTAGAAGGGCAAATGTATTTGCTTTCCACTTTTTATTTGGATGAAATACTGACCTTCAGCACGAGTAACTGAACATGAATTTCAAATAATATTATAAATAATATAATACATGCAAGTTCTTTTCTCTAAAACAAAAAAAGAACATGTGGAGAGAAAACACAGAGAAAAAATCTTTAGTGCATCTTTATTTTCATCTGGGACAGCAACAATAAACAGCTATGACTGTTTTTACAATCAGCAGCAAGGTCCAACAGTTTCATGAACTGGATATTCATGTAGAGAAGTACTGCCTATTTAGCTAATGTTAACTAGTTTTTTTTTGCTTTTTTTCTTTTTAAATAAATGAAAGACATTGTAAATATGTCAGTAAATAAGAGCTCACTGTAGCACAGCAGATGAACTTAACATATGAGTTACTGACCACACCAAAGCCATTGTCAATGAATCAGTATTATTTTACTTTTTTAACTCAACAGATACTCAATTAAGACCTGAAAAAATGATCAGTGATTTTGATGATCAGTCATGACTAGCTAAACGAATGTGCTAATAACTAATGTGCTACTAGGCTAAATAATCTAAATTCTAAATAGAAAAAGCACAATGAAAATATAAATGCGATGTAGGAACTATATGATTTGTATTTTGTTGTGGCATACTTCAGTATTTAATGTAATATTTTCTATTAATATGCAACATTAATACATGTGTGTTCTTAGTAATACTTGTTACTAAGTGTAGAAAACACCCTTAATAATAATAATAATAATAATAATAATAATAATAATAATAATAATAATAATAGTGTACTATCCTTTGTTTGCTATAGTAACTGCTCAAATTAATTGTAGGAATTCAAGATTTTTGTAAGAACCAAAATTAACCTTGTACCCCCCACCACCTCCCCTCCTTCACACAAAGTCAAGTGGCCTTGCCTGTGTTAACAGTCTGTAAGGTAGGGAAGAGTTAAACATCTGTATCTGCTTAATCTCAGCCCTATGGCTCATGTGAGTTTCATCTTTTCATAGTGGCCCTACTACTCAGCTAAAAAACATTTAACAGCATGTGGCTGTTTCTTGTTACACTCAAGTGACCTTCGCTTAACGAAGGTCCAAGAGCCTGAGCAGAGGTATCGTTAGAGTGTTTGTTACAAAGAATGCAGAGGCCAAATATTTTATCTGTGTTCTTTTTTGGTATGAGGCCCATAAAACTAGTTTAAATATTGTTTACAGAAAAGAATTCTGAATAGAAAAAAAAACGATAGATACCCCAAAAGGCATCACTAAACTGACCTTTAATTCATGCTAAAAACAAAATGAGATTTTTTAAATGCTAAAACTCATCTATTTTGTCACAATGCTTGTTTTTATCATTGAGCACTTGTTCCTTCAAGATGAGGGTTAACATAACTTCCCTGAAAAAGAATGAGAGGCAAATGTTACCTCAGCAATGTGTTCTATTCTGACACTTTCACTTCTACTCCAGTACATCTGGGAGGAAATGATTTTTCATTTCATCTACATTTAGTTCCCAATTCTTTTTGTGTGTTCTTCTATTCAACAACAGCCTCTGGACTGCTTGTTGTTGGTCACTCCAATTCAGATTGGGCATATTATTTTAAACATAAAGGTCTTCAAATAAGAGGAAAACAAACAAAACTATTCAAGTGTTTTCAATGTTATATTAACTTCTGCATACATGATGCCAAAACGTTTTTTAAGCGATGCTATATAAGAACCACCTTAGTAAAGTGCACCAATTTTAGAGAACTTCCTAGAGCCTTTACATTCTTATGTTCTTATGTTATGTTCTTATGTGAAGTGATTTTCTAAAGAGCTCTATTGAAAATAATTTATAGGAAAGCAAAATTGTGTCTTCAATAGCATCGCACACAACTTTTTCATTAATCTATTTTTTTTAGAAGAGTGTACTTGAGTCTTGTAATAATGCTTGAGGATGTTTTAGGCCACTCTGCCCACCTTTGACAATAATGCACGGTATGTTCAAGCTTAGACACTGAACAGCAAGACTGTTAAAAGCTGCAGGAAATGCCTAAACAAGAGAGTGGAGTAACTGTTTATATAGCTCACAAATATCTCATCACACACATATGTCCAAACCAAGTTGTTATGACAAACATTTTTGTGTCAAAGAATGCTGGTGTGTACATTTCCAGTGCTGTATTATTTCTACCAAGACAATTTCTTTGAATCCTTTTACATTTTGTGACCCTACAATTGAGCTTTTTATACCCATATATAGTAATCCACACATGCTGCAGGTCTGCTCCTACAGTACGACTGGTTTGATTTGATCAGTCCTTTGGATGTAGGTTGACACGACTGAGCGCTGCAGGGTGGTGACCACAGACCCAGCTGAGCTTCTTCTCCTCTTATAGATTTCACTGACTTTCCTCCTGAAGTAGCGGCCCGTGAAGACATACAGCAAAGGGTTAAGGGAGCTGTTCAGAAATGCTAAGTATGCAGAAAACTGGGATCCAATGTCTAAGGTGTGGTACCAACTCATTATATCCAAGACACTGAGCTCGCAAAGCAAATCCAGGAATGTTATAATGTGGAACGGACCCCAGCATATGAGGAACAGCAGGGTCACGGCACACACCAGTACTGTGGCCTTTCGATCATTTCCATCCTGAGTGTGTACATTCTCAATTCTGCTGTGCAGGGCATGCACAATGTTACAGGCACAGAAGACTATAGCCAGAAAAGGCAGAGTGAAGCCAACTAGGTTTAGCTTGATGCTGTTTACTACCTTAATGGAGTCTGAAGGGTAGTCTATAATGCATGCTGAATTCTGTAGGAATGGGTCGTACTGTACTGTCCTGTACATCACTGTAGGGATGCCCATTACCAGTCCGAAGAGCCACAGACAAAAACAAACAGCTTTTGCGTTGCGCCTCCTCCTCAACCATCTTGCTTTCATAGTCAGCACCAGAGCAAGGTAGCGGTCAATATTCACCATCACCAACATGTAAATGCTAGTGTACATGTTGACAACAATTGAAAGGTTGACAATCTTGCAAAGAAAATCCCCATATGGCCAGTAGAAATAGTTGAGGATGTTCATGGCCCAGAACGGCAGACCAGCCAGCAGGATCAGATCGGCCAAAGCCAGGTTTCCCAGGTAGATCTCAGGTACGGTCCAGCGGCTCCTCTGTAGGAAGAAGACTATCAGCACGAAAGCATTGCCCAGAATCCCAACCAGACACAGAATGAAGATGTACGGAGGGACGATGGCATGAACTAAACGCCATTCTGATGAGTTGAACAGCATCGGAGGTGAAGGAAAATCTGTGGAATTTTGTAACTGGTGTTTTGCCCCCAACACCAGCTCTTCTAGATCCATCCTTTGGCGATAAAAAGAAAACTTCTAAGCAGAATGTCATTAAGCAGTTACATAACAGACTATTGAACTCATTCCAGAGCTGTAAGTGAATCATTCACTCATGTTTTGGTTGATTTTTTGAAGCTAGCATATTCTACTGTTAAATATAATTGTAAATTAAGATACTGTAGAACATACAGTACTAGCAAACATTCTTATTATGACTGTTTCTGTGTTTTCAGTATCATACTAGCAGATCACAACAGTGTTATTATAAGCCGTCTTTTATCACAAAGTAAGCAATAAATGCACTTACGTTGCAAGTAGGTTTCACGTTTGCCCTCTGGGTAGTTTACACTGCTTACAATGATGTTAAGTCCACACCTCTGAGCTCTGGTGTGCTGTGCTGTGCTGCGTTTCACTGTGGAGCCCCCTCTGAGTGAGGGAACGTAATGGAAGTAGAGAGCTCTGTGTACAAAGCTGCATTCCTCTACACCCACAAGTCTACTATCTTGTTTATAGTTCAGGCTTTGCACCCTCTCCAGCAAATTACGCACAAAACAGGATGAAACCTGTGAGTGTGATGAACATAAAGAATCATTTATTGTACTTAAAGTAGTCAAACTATATAAAGTAAATACTGTACATGGTTCACAGTCAGAGAAAAAGACTCATGTGATGAACCGAGCCATTTTTGGAATGCTTTATTCCACTCACACACTGATAATGTTAAACAATATATTACAGACATAAAACAGCAGCCCAAAAAATGCATGACTGAGAAATGAAATGACAAAATATAGTCAAGCCATTATCTTTTAGATGATCTCACAGAAATTTTAAAGCAACAGAAGTGTATTTAAACAGAATTATATATAGAATTATGTATATAGAATTATATATTATATATAATAGATTATATTTAAACCCAACATACACCCAAGAACCCAAGGTACATTTACATAGGACACTTTAGTATGTTACATAAAGACTAACAGGCAGAAATGTAGTGTCTTTGCCTCTGGCATATAGAACTCAGTTCCATACTGACAGTGGTAGCTATTACTGGCCTTTATACAATTCGCCTGGATTATCTGATCAAATTATAAAAACTAAAAGGTTGAAGCAAACTGTCTGTAAAAACAAGTACTATTTTTGTTAGATTTCTTTTTTGACATCATTTAACATGATAAACCAGTGTATCAGTTAGCATTTTACTATGGTCCAGGTGTATTATGCAGCCTGCACATTTCTTGATGAAACACTCCCACTTTAACTTAAGAAAGGCTTGTTAACTGTCAAAATAATTTAGAATCAGATGTACTGAGATCAATGAAACAGGCCAGGGATGGGAACGAACTACTGAGCACACACACAGACTTGTAATAACAACAATACGCCAGCAGAGGGCACTGTGGAATCTAAGCTCACATTTTAGTAGACTCTGTGTATCTTACGCTTGAGTTGGTCTTGTGAGCAGGAGAGACACTTTGACTCCCGCAGTTCAGAATCTGTACAAATATTCCGTTAGCTCTTTGTCTGAAGTGTTTTCCTACTATCACATACAAAAAGGGGTTGAGAGAGCTGTTGCTGTAACCAAGGTAGGTAGACAGTTGGGTGCCTATGTCCAGACCATTTAACCAGAGACAACCAGAAATAACATTGAAATAATAAAGAGTGTCTAGGAAAATACAAATCTGAAAAGGCAGCCAGCAGGCGATGAAAACAAAAAGCACAATGAGCACCAAGACCGCTGCTTTTTTCTCTGTCTGTACAGCTGAACACCTCCTCACCTGCTTGTTGCCCAGGACTGTGATGACGTTGTAACTGCAGTAGCACACCAGGGGCACAGGGATCAGGAAGCCCACCACGTTGACTGTCAAGTTGTAGCGTAACCTCCAGCCTTCATGAGGGTAAGCCAAGTAGCATGCCTTTGTCTCTAGGTCAGGGATAAACTGCACTGAGCGAAAGAGCAAGGCGGGAAGACTGAGCAAGAATCCCACAAGCCAGATCACCACGCAGAAAGCCTTGGCCTGGGTGGCGCCTCTCTGGCTGCTCCTGGACATGGGCCTGGTAAGCACTAGGTAACGGTCCAGGCTAACCAGTGTAAGGAACAGCACACTGCAATAGTAATTCATACCAATTATGAGGCTGACCAGTTGGCACATGGGCTCCCCAAATGACCAGTTAAACTTGTCAATGACAGTCGCGACCCAGAATGGGAGGCAGCACACCATGAGCAAATCAGCAGCGGCCAGGTTCCCCAGATAGATATCCGCCACCGAACAGTGCCCTTTCTGAAAACAGAACACAGAAAGGACGAAGGCATTTCCCAGCACACCCAGAACGCATATTATAGACATGTAGGCCGGCTGTATGGAGTAGACCCACTCCCAGGCCTCTGTGTGGTTACAGTCCGGCAACTCCCTGTCCCAAAGCTCCAGCGACGGGCCTGTAGTCATGCTCAAATTCATAGCAAGTGCTGTTCCAAACTTGTGTCAGGTTTAAGTGTCTGAACTTTAGTTTTCAGAAAAGCTACAAAAAGTTATAAAAAAGTTATTTAAAAAGATGTTATTCAGCTATTAATAAAAAACAATGCTACAGCTCTGCAATGTGTACCAGATCAAGCACAAAACCTGAGTGGAAGATGGAAGCGGGTGAGGTACCTCCCTTTATCAGAGGGAGCACAAAGACTACATGTGGTTGCTAATGTAGCTCAGGAACTCTTTAAACACACTGTGATGTGATGGACATCAAATGGAGGCAACAGATGGCTGATCTTATCTGCCTGACTTCACAGTGGAATAACTGCTCACCTCTCAGTGCCTCTCAGTGCCTGTGTTTACCTGTTGTGTGATGAATGAGTATTTAGATAAGTCAAGGATCACATGACCTTACTTTGGTTCATTAATTTTATGTCTATCTTTGCTTGCATTCAGATACTGTCATGAACATGCAGCTGTAGCCCACACAAGATTAGTCCGTGTCCTTGTCTCGCTAACTGACCCAGTGAATTCCCATAGATATGTTTCCATCATCACATTTTGGAGGCTAAAAAAGGGGAGCAATAGTACTGTCTGATTGCAATGTTCTTACATGAGTACAATGCCTGATGCCTAAGATGCTCTTTTTTCTCTTTCTGTGCTATCCTGTGTGTGAATTGCGCCCCCCAAAGATTAACCTAAGCATTACAATTGGAGCTCAAACAAATCTGGCTCAGAGATATGTTCATTTAGGTTTTAGTTGAACTAAAAAACCATCTGTGAACCAGTTGTGATACAAGAATCAATTTTAAACATGGCTTTAGAAACCTGTGATTCAAATTTGAATCTATAGTTATTAAAATAAAGACCTCAAGCTATGACTTGTAGTTTGTCCTCCCTGAGGGATTTGCCAGGGTAAGTAAATGATATTACTTACAAACAGCATTTAACAACATAGTCTGCCTAGACCTTTGATAATCTATATTTTTAGTAAAGGGCTATTATTTAGTATAGGGCTACTTTACTTTTCTCAAGAAAACAAGGAATTTTGATGTTTAAACAGTCTGTTGTTAATAGACTCAGGATTGATGTCAACTGCAAATATTTTTGTTACTTTGAATTGAAATACTAGAAATGCAAATGCTTTTGATGTGTCACTTAAAGTAAGAAGAACGCACCATGCAAACAGTTTGAATACACAGCAGAAACATTAGCCCCGAACCAATGGTTGGATTAGGTTTTCTGTAAAACCAGATTAAAATGAAGATCTTAATCTCAACCTAAATACTTTAAAACTAGGCTTAAATTTAGATGCATGCAGATGAAAAGGTTAACCTTGTTTAAATTCAGTTTAAAGATGAACCCCTGTCGGTGCAATCTATTTTAAATGGCTTTGTTTGTCTCAAACAAGTGAATTATGCAAAAATTGTGAAAAATCTAATAAAAGCCTCTGTCAAATGATTGTAGTAGTAACGATAGCTAGTTAAATGGATGGGTTGCTACCAAGAAAACTCATTTTTTCGTTTTCTTTTTTTAAAACTTGTTTTTCTTCCACAGCAGCCAAAATTCCTTACAGACCGCCTTTAGTATCTGGTTAAAATATATATGTCTCTTTCAGACTCTTTAGCTCTGTGTATAATGCTGGGATCTGATTTTTACAGGCAGGAGCTGTAATGCTGCTGACACTTCTTAGCATAACACGTCTGAGGTAATTTTTTCTTGTACTAATAAAAGACTGATTTATGAAAAAAAAAACATTTTTATTATAAGCAAAAGAGCCAGACTACAAATTGTTTTCAGACCCACCCACCCACACTCAGTACAGTCCTGTTTATTGCCAAGCCTGGAACCTGTGGTCACATGAGGGTGTACTACTCACCGCCGTCTGCTTTAAAAGCATGTCTCACCAGACTGCAGGCTTTGGGAAAACACATGATTTAGAAGACTGTTATTCACAAGCCACAGCAAAAGAACCTGGTTTGTGTCACAAATGGAAAGACAGCGACACATTCTCTCGCTTAACCCAGTGGAGAATGATTGTTTTTTTTTGTTTTTGTTTTTTTTAGAAGGTCCTGGAAAAATGATTTCAGTGCTGTGGAGTGAGTAATGTCTGTACAATTCATTTTCTTTCCTATTTACGTTGTGCACTTAGAAACTGCCTCAAACAGCAGTCTGGTTTCACCTCTGTAGCTTACATAAGACACTCACTGACATAAAAACACAATCAGACAATATTTACAGTTCAATTTTATCCTCCTAGCCCTCGATACACGATCGTGGTAATTGGAAAAACATACAGAGGTTTTGTCACTCTTATCATAGTCTTGATAAGTGCATAATGAAATCCCACCAACTCATATTTACACCTTAGCCATAATCATTATACTCTCATCTACATTATTACAATAATGCTGAGGATTCTAAATATGTTTAAATACATCACTTTGTATGGCTGAACACTATACAGTTGCAAAGGCATATTCCATTTGTATTTAATAACACCAGTTTGGTAACAGCTTGGTTCTGATGGCATGTCCTTGACATGATCTTGCATCATGCAAATGTCTTCAGGGTGGATGACAGTTGTGATCGTGTCGATCTGTTCACTTTAGTCCCTTGTTGGGTGATTTGCTGCAGGAGCTCCTTCACCTTCTTTTGGAAGTTCTTACCTACTATTACGTAGAGGATAGGATTCAGCACACTATTGCTTAACGCTACATAAGTGAATATCTGGTTACTTATTTCTAGGCCGCTTTCCAGCATGCATCCGTTAATGGCTTTAAATCGCATCAAGAGGTCTAAAATAGTTACCAAGTGAAAAGGAACCCAGCAGACCAAGAAAGCCAGAAGGACGGCCAGCACCAGCACTGTGGCTTTTCTCTCTGTATTCACTGCATTAAACCTGTCCATTACCTGGCTACGAAGGGCACATATGATCTTCCAGGTGCAGTAGGATATGACTGATATAGGGATGAGGAATCCCAGCAGAATGAGCAGGATGTCACAGGCAACTTCCACCTCGTGGCTGGGGTAGCGCAGTATGCAGGCTGTTACGCTGTATTCTGGAATGTATTCCACTGCCCTGAAGTTGAGCGTTGGGATGCTAAGAAGGACTCCCAGACTCCACACGGCTAAGCAGCTGAGCTTGGCGTAAAAGGGTCGCCGCATCCTGCCATGGGACATGGTATGCACCAGTGCTACACAGCGATCTGCGCTCACCAGTACCAGAAAGTAGATGCTGCAGTACATGTTCATTTTAATGCCCGTGTTGACCAGGCGACACATCAGGGAGCCGAACTGCCACTGGAAGCTGTTGGCCACGTTGATGGCCCAAAAAGGCAGGCAGCACATCAGGAGGAGGTCAGCCGCGGCCAGGTTCCCAAGGTATATCTCTGCCACAGTGCAGGCCTTCTTATGGAGGCTGAAGACCAGCAGCACAAAAACATTTCCCACAATTCCCAGCACACAGATGACAGACATGTAGATAGGCTGCATGGTGTACAACCAGTCCCATGCCTCCGAATCACTGCACTGGCTATTATTTGTGAAGTTGATTAAATTGACGGGAGAAATCGATGATGTGGTTCCTAGGACTTCTGGCTCCATTTGGCTGTCTAGAGATGAAAAGAGAGTAGAGTGTTTTTCTCTTGAGTGTCTTTAGAAACACCCTCTTATCATATCATGTTTTACAGTTCTTATCTCAGCCACAATGCGTAGATAATTTCCTAGCTCTTCAGACTAACTTAATTAGGAGCCTCAACAAAGGAAATTACTAATGAAGAGGAAGACGCAGGAGGATGCAGGGGATGCTAAGTTACATGTATAAACAGCAGAGCAGTTAATGTCTGGTCCATTTCCAACCTTTTCTAAGCATTCTCTGATAAATGTGGCTATTATGTACTGAAATGTTTGTTCAGATGGTTCTAATTTTGAGTTTTTGCACATTTTGCAAACGTGTACTATTATCTTGGCTCTAAATCTTCACATCTGTCTTTCATAGTGTAACATCCAAGGGAGCTTCTGCTTTAAAAGCCGATCCTTGAAGACTTGTGAAAAGCCTGTTGCTCACTGCTAGTTTGTTAGAACCTCTTGCTTGTTGTTGGTATGTTCACCTCTTGGCTTGAGGCTAGTCTGTTTGTAATTTTTCTTGATTTATCTAGTGATGCGTTTGTTGTCCCATTTCCCTTTTCACCTTTGTGCTAGCTCCTCTGGTTTGAAAACAGATAAGACTGTGTGCCCACACATTCCATCATGTAGGTTCTGAATAGTCTAGCCACACTAGATAAGAGGGCAGGTGCCACTCCTTGTATTTTTGGTTAGCTTGGCTTAATCTAGTTAGGTAGTTTCTTCCATGTGTTCCATTGGTTAGCTAATTAACACAGTGGGTTTTAAGACTAGTTTCCCTGTGTTTAAACAACCACCATCATTCATTCTGCCTGCAATTTGACTTTGTAGCTGCTCCTGCATTCCAACCCCAGGCCGCGTCCCTATGTGGGGATCACAAACTGAGTAAGCTCATCAAAGTGCCTTAATATTTCTGATTAATGACCACAATATCCACAAAATACCTGTACAGTACTGAAATCAGGTTATGTGTAGATGAGACATATATTATACATTACATTACATTAGATGTTTTCCTTTACCTGAACACTGAAGAAAGTCTCACTACTCAGGCTAAAAGAAGTGAAATATAACTTAAAACAGATGTTTCTGTCAAATTGTTGAATGTTTACTGAGATGTTTTTTCAGTTAACATGAGAAATGAGAAAATTGTACATACCTTGTTTTGCGAGAGTTTTCCCTGAAAATAGATCCAGATGGGCTGCTCTCCCCTCCGGATGTCCTGCCCCTTTCCTTTGCGCTCTCTAATGTGCTCACCGCATGGCCTGACTCCTTTAAAACATGGCAAGCACAACCTTCATATGATGTCACTCCAAAATGAAGCAATCTCTTCCCTCCTCTTTCTTCCCTTTTTTCATAATTCATAGTTTACTGGTCCAGTAAAGACTATTGAAAAAAGATGGCTTTCCCCTCCTTTAAAGTAAAATATAAACAGAATATTTGGGTCATTATCTGTTTCTCTGATAAGTCCTTCTTGACTGCTTAAGTGTGTAATGGCTTAGATCAGCATTTGAAAGTCATGACCCTATAAAAGCGTGTTTAGATATCCACCAACGCTTGTTCATTCTTGTTCAGGTCTTGCACATAAATTATGGAGTGAAAAAAGAATATTAAGACCTTAAATGGTAACAAATAAGTATTTCTAAAGTTGGGGAAATCACATGCTTTTGTGTCCATCACCTTGCTGCTGCTTCAGGAACGAGGATGTTGACCAAAAATAATTCAGTCTACAAATGCAGCGCTTACATAGTTTTATTGCAATGAGACGAGAGCGAAAATGTAAAGTGTATGAAATGCTATATGAAAGAATATTAAGAGATCATGTCTCTTTGGGAGCTGTATTTGCTCCAGTAATGGCGATCTGAAACCACACTCAACACTGCACTTTTGTTCATATTGATTATGTTTTCCACGCTGCTTATTAGTGAGATCTGCTTACAGTAAGAAAATGCTTTTGTGCCATTACAGTCATTACTGACCACAGAGATCTTTTGTGATGCTCTATCTGTATTTATGCTATGTGCTCATTTTCTGTGCACTGTGCATTGTGGGTGCACTTAGCTTTAGTTTTTTTTGCTTTGAAATGTACAGTGGGGCAAAAAAGTATTTAGTCAGCCACCAATTGTGCAAGTTCTCCCACTTAAAAAGATGAGAGAGGCCTGT
>JBBPCW010000001.1:24202563-24215636 GCA_037974425.1 Phenacogrammus interruptus
GATCACAAGAACGGTGAGCAAAAATCCCAGAACCACACGGGGACCTAGTGAATGACCTGCAGAGAGCTGGGACCAAAATAACAAAGGCTACCATCAGTAACACACTACGCTGCCAGGGACTCAAATCCTGCAGTGCCAGACGTGTAAGGACTCTCGGCTGGCCTGGGAACGCCTCAGGAACCCTTGGAAGAGCTGGACAAAGTGGCTGGGGAGAGGGAAGTCTGGTTTTTCCTTTTGCTTAGGCTGTTACCCCCGCGACCCGATTCAGGATAAGCAGGAGACAATGGATGGATGGACCACTGAAATCCTACAGAACCAGTGGCAGTAAGTCTAGAGTAGTTTACAAATAGGTGGAAATGCACAACTGTGTTGTTGTTGTTGATGAATGTGTTCATTTGTTGAAGTGAATTGTTCATTTTTGTTAGTAGAATTCACTGTAAAGTTACAGCAGCCTGTAAAGACTCACAAACACCGCCTCCTCATCACAGTCCACAAACTCAGCTGCAAAATTGATCATTTTATCATTTTTCAATACACAGTGTTACTGAAACAATATCTTTCAGAGATGCATCAGCAGATGTTATCAGCAGTCATGAGAGTAAATGAGAAGGGCAAGTTTTGTTTAGGGGAAAAATAATGAGACAGGGACGACCAAATGGTTTGGTTAAGGTTTGCCAAATACAGTATATCTATTAAAGAAGACTAAACAGAAATAAAAAACAAATCAAAAGGAAATCTTTTGTCCTGTAACTTGGGGCTTGCAAACTACTGTCCCATTCCTCTTATGTTAGTAATGCACTATATAGTGTGTTAGTCATGTTGTAGTCAAACTCTCAGCCGTAAATCTTCATTTTCCAGTCAGTTCGTAATGTAGCACCTGCACAATAACTAATGAGCTAAGGAGTGAACTATTCTGGGTAAAGCATAAATTCCACATCTGATCTTAAGGTCACTAAATCATGGAATGCTGGAAATTCCTACAATTAACATAAGCCGTGGAGCAGCCTTTTACTTTTATCGTCTAAATATTTGTCTGTTTATGTTTGTTGACATCATCTGTTTTGAAAAAACCCCCAAAAACAACAGATTTCAAAAATCTTTTGATTTCAAAAAAATGTTTTTAATACTACAACTGTAAAAAAACGTTAAAGGTTGTACCTTTTTATAGCATAACCCCTTCAACGCCCAGGATGTTTTCCCCTGAAAAAAGTAGCGGAAGCCTTTGCAAACAGCTTTTTCCGTAGGCCATTGGTCTGGTACCACCATCCAGTTTTATGTTTTTTGGCATTTGCTCAAGGACTCAAGTTGTTTTCCTCTCTACTTTTCCTCTGTAGTTGAGGATTCCAAGCTTATTACATGACCAGCTATTTTCCACAATTAGTATCTTGTACCAAGTTAGCTATTAGAATGCTAGCACTAATAGTTTTAATTAGAGCTTCCTTATTTTGCTCATATTTCCCATTTTATATCTGTCTGTAAGCACTAAGTTAAACTAACTAGCAAGCAAGGTAGACAGCTAGTCAAACTAGTAGCTTTGGCATAAATTGTGCAAAAATACATCTGAATCATTCATTGTGATTCTTATGATTCTTATAACAATTCCAGTTGTGTCAAGCACTGGGAAAATAAACTTGAACTAAGACTAGTTTTGTTGGTTTCTATTTATGTGTATTGTACACCACACTTCTTACTGGAGTTTCTTTTTAATCAAATATTATTTTGTTAAACCCACTGTTTGTGTTTTCTGACAACAAAACTGGATTCTAGTCAATATTACAATGATGGAACAGTGATAGTGAGGAGTTGACCATGCGGCCATGTCCAGTTTGATGACAGCAGCATGATGCGGTGTCTAACTGTAGTTTTGGAGATTTGGCAACAGTAGGATATCACCAACACCTGTACCAGTGTAACTGTGGTTCTTAAAGAACATGTTTCTTAATCTGTGTGAACAAAACACATTTATATTATCTTGAAGGCAGATTTATCACAGGTCCTGTGTTTTCATGTGGGCTGCTTTTTATAGCCTTCATTATATTTATGAAGGTCTTATTTCATTAGTGAATTCTCTGATAGTCTCTAGTTGGACAGAAAGGGGAGTTTGGCCTGTGTGTGCGTTACCTCAATAATGCAAAAACAGGAAGTCATCACTTCTAAAAAATGTGCTTAGGAATATGTCACTTTGACCACATGAATCTAGTGATTACAAAATCATTTCCTTTTTGTATTTATTATTCAGCTAAGATCACTAAAGGTTATATTTAGAGGGGGCACTTTTTTCATGACCTTTTTTCTTTATCCTTGCTAAAGGTGGTAACAATTCTGGAGAACAGTGTAATGGGGTGAAGCTTGTAAATGCATGTCTTACTGGTAGCAGTAAACTCTCTCTAATCTGCAAATCTGCCTCAGTGTTTCCATTTATATGATGCAATATAAAGATAAGTGTGCAAAAAGCGTGATTAACAAAAACAGGATATGGGTGTTTGCGCCCTTTGCGTGACCATATGGCACTCTCTGAGGAGCAGATAAAATTCAAACAGTACTTTTTTACATGCTCACAGTTTTTCATTTTAGTGGAAAGCAAACACTTGACACAGTGACTCTTAGTCATGGCAAAGCAAACAGAGTAATAATAACTTAAACAGTGAAAGCAGTTTTTCCTCTTCTGTTTTGTTCAAGTTTTTTTGTCTTTTATATTTCTGTTTTAGATGATCCTGGACTTTTGTGTTGGAGCTCACAATGACACAAATAGATTTCCACACTCATGTTTTCCTCTGAATAGGCAGAACTAGGTCCATTCAGTCTCTTTTTACAGTAGCCTTAGAGTCTGTTTTTGCTCACAAACGTATATTTTCAACATCGGCGTCTGAAAGTAATGAGCAAGTAATGAGTATTTAGCTGTGGCAAACTGTATGGTACACCATATCTTTCCATTCCAAACAATGAACCATTCCCATGTTTACACATGAAACTTCAGACAACCGCATTTAAACAAATATGTCTTTAAAAGTGCTGGTGCATGTTGTCTGTGTATTGTTATATAACATAATGCTGAAAATGGAACAGTGCACATTCAAAAGAAAAATATTTGCTCTGAAAATATTTTGCATTGAAATAAAATCTTCTAAAAATTTGCATTGAAGATGCACGTTTGGATGTTCTGCGGCCAAGAGATAAATCTAACTTTGCATGTTGATATGTTTTATTTTCCAATCATACTCAGTATGTCTAAATCTTTTATCACCTACGGAATAACCATAAAAAGGGTGCATTTCTGTATTAGAGTTGTAGTAGATGTCTTTCTTGGCTCAAATTTGAAGACATAAATAGATTTCCACACTTCTATAAAGAGAGGGTGTATTTCTAGATTAGGGTGGCTGTAGGTCTAATTGTGTTTTTTGACTCAAATTACGCTGTTTTTATACCACACTAATAAGCCTCACAGTTTTCTAGGCGTCACCACAGTGCTGACTTATGTCAATCCGGCAACCACCGTCACCACAGTGTGTGTGTGAGAGAGAAAGACGGAGAGAGACGGAGAGAGACGGAGAGAGACGGAAAGAGACAGAGAGAGACAGAGATTCAGCAAAATAGAACAGCTAAATAGCTCCTCTGCAATTCGGTAGACCCATATTTGAGAAAGAAGCACTTCCCCCCCCAAAAAAAGTATTACTTAAATTGAAAAAATGTAATACATTCTTCACAAACACAATGCAGTGCAAAGTTTCGAGCACATCTGCCTCTACATATTGGAACACTTTCGTTATTCACACTTTCATACATAATCACGTTATATAATGAGGAGAGATAAATATAAACGGCAACTATTGGCAAAACCTACAATCACTTAGTCACTCAGACCTCTGGCAACACTAAACAGGAACACATCATCAAACTTTCCACTGATGACTGTCTTCAAGGCAATATATGGTCACCTCAGGAAGTTCTGGGGTCAGCATAGTTTATTCTGATGCTGTCCTAATAGCCCAAACAAGACACTTAAGCCTGTGTAAATAAGTGCATAAACTAACAGCCCAGCCAGAATTCTTGTGGTGTGATGTTTTGGAAAAGGACAGAAAATGACGAACTTTGCTCTTAGATTAGTTTTTTGTTTTTTTGGAGGTTATTTCCCCACAATATCACCTCCATTAGAGTTCATTGTTGGCCTTGGAAGAAAATCTTGTTAGCAGGCTCTTAATTTTAATGCTTTTAGTTTCAGACCTGCTCTTAGCCAGATTCTTTAGATTTCAGTGCCCTCTACTGACGTGAAAGGGACCACACACTGTCGATAGCACTACTGAAAATCTCAAAAACACGGTTTATCACTGTAAAAGTTCCTCACTCCATTTACCCTCTGTGATGTGATGAGACTGTATTGCTTTATATTACAGTACTTTGCACAGAACATAGTACACAGGAACTCGCACAGTGACACAATGATCATGTAAAATATATGACTTCCTCTTCCTCTTCAGTTTTGAGTGCACAACCTTAAAGTTTCTTACACATACAAAAAATATGCAGATCTATTAAGTTAATTAAGTGAAGAAAAAATAATCTGCATCTACTGACAGCTCTGTGAAAGATCAGGTTAATAAGCTAATACCAGCTAAGGGAACTTTGACAGCATCACTCCTTTCGTTTTAAAGGTATGAGCAACAAACTCAATGTACAAAGTGTGCAGATTAGTTGTATTTGAAAATGGTGCCAGTCACCAGTTCATATTAACGATTAATCATAATAATGGGTTTGTATGAAGGAGCTTCTGCAAGAGAACTGGCAGCACCTGCAGGGAGCATGAAAAGTCTCCCTGCATGTGCTGCCAATTTTTTCAGTACTCTATCATGTTCTGAAAAAATAAGATATAATGAAGAAACACATTAGATTGCATTCTTTTATCTTGGGGAGACACTAAACATCCATCAACAGACTAATGTGTTGTATGTTAATATAACAATTAAATCTCCTGCAGAGAGGAAAACAGGCTGATGAAATAAAAATTTAATTGTACAATTTAATCCCCAGCTTACACAGTCTATGAGCATTCTTGCCACAAAAACTGACACATACACTACATGGACAAAAGTATTGGGGGACCCGACTATTATACCAACAAGGAATTGAATGACATTGCATTCAAAAACATAGACTTTAATATAGTGCTGGTCCCTCTTTTGCAGCTATAACAGCATCCACTCTTCTGGGAAGGCTTTCCACAAGATATTAGTGTTTCTGTGAAAACTGGAGCCCATTCATTCTGTTGAGCATTTCTGAGGTCGGGCACAGATGTTTGAACGAGAAGATCTGGCTCACAATCTCTGTTACAGTTCACCTCAAAGGTGTTGGATGGGGTTGAGGTCAGGGCTCTGTGAGGGCCAGTCAAGTTCTTCCACACCGAACTCATCCAACCATGTCTTTATGGACCATGCTTTGTGCACTGGGGTGCAGTCATGCTGGAATACAAAAGGTTTTTCTCCAAACTGGAAGCATGGTGTTCTGTTATGCTTAAGTGTTAAAATTGCACTTCCCTGGAAGTAAGGGGTCTACCCCAAATCCTGAAAAACAGAGGTGTCCCAATACATTTCTCCATATTGTATTCATCCACCTGTTTGCCATACAGATTACCTCTGCCTTTTCATGATGAAGCGAAGACAGGAGACCATTTTTCAGCTGTAAAAATGCTATGAAATTCACAGGAAGAAAGAAAAGCCAGAAAAAGACTTTTTAATAATACGAAACCACACAAAAAGTGGTTCATAAGACGTTTATAAGAACAGTGTAGAATAACAATGATTAAAATATGATAATGATCAAATATAAGGAATTATATGAAACATATTTAAAGAGTTTCACAGATTGCTATGACATGATTAGGATTACCGTTCGCCTCTCTCGTCTCCTTGAGGCAGGATATAACATACTTGTACTGTTTCTGGTGCTGCTGTCAGTATTCTGTCTGGTTAAGGATGTCTGGGTGGATTTCAATGAAACAGAAATCAAAGGCAAAGCAAGTGTAAATGATGAAAAAAGCTGTAGTCAGTGTGATCATTATTTCATATGAAAGTGATTGATCAGATATGTTCTGTCGTGGATTGAGAGGTCGGGAAAGCAGAGAGGCAGCAAAAGATTTTTGAATAGCATGCTCTCACTTTTCCCTCCTTTAAAAGTTTTTTTTTGTATGTGGGTAATTAGACCCAAAGGGTATTGACTGAGGTTAACTTTTTCCCTCTTCATCTCGCTTGAAGGATGTAACACATCAGCCCAAGGAACAAGAAAAAAAAAAAAATCATATCACAATGAAAGAGATTTCAGAATTGCAGTGAAACACTGCATTAAACAGATTGTACTAAAATGTGTAAGATGTGTGTAAGTGTTATTATTAAACACTTAAACATATAGTGTGAATAATACTGGTGCTGCCCATTTCCCATGTTTGACATTGATCGTGTACTGCACAAGTAACTATTTTTAAACTATATGGGAAAACACTTGTTTATAATTTTTTAAAATTGTCATTTGTGATGCCAACAGTCTAATTCTGTTTGCTTATTATCATTTCAAAAAGAGACTGCAGTCATTACGTTATTCAGAGGCGTTATTAGGATCTTGAATTCTCAGGGGCCATTGTTGCCGGGGGTGAGGGCTGTAAAAAAAAAATACAAAGTAGTAAAATCTGAACCCAGTCTTAACATAGTGTAAACTTCATGACTCGGCATCAAGGCATTTCTACCTTGTACAAACTGTTATGGAGGTGGAGGCCAGTTTTGTGTGCATTTGCTGCCATGTCTCCAAGAAAGATCTGGGGCTACCGGCTTTTTATGGTAATTATAATTTTTGAGATCCGAGCTATATTGCTTTTAGGTCACTGATATCTAGCTAGTAGTTCATGCTAGCCAGCTATTGTCTGATTTTGTAGGCCATCTTGACCATCACTGACTAATGTCCACTGTTTAGGAAGAGTTTTGGAATAAAATAAATGCTAGCAGTTGAGTCCCCTTAAACAGCAAGCTTTACATCATTTAATTGGAAAGCAGTCTTGTTTATTAATGAGTATTTATTGCTTGATGTAAGATAATAGATGTTAATGATGTGTACTAAGACAGATGAAGGGAGTCAGACATACATAAACTCATGAGCTGTTGTTATTAAGACGTGCAGCTATTTGTTTATTTGAAGTAAATAACCAATAAACAAAAAAATGTATTGTGGATGATCTTATTGAATACATCATTCACAAGAATAAAAGATCCACCATACCGTATTCATAACAGCATGTAAATATTTTCATGTCTCGGCCAGTGGCCGGTAGGGGCCACTGTTTTGGTTTTGTTTTGGGGACTTTTATTTTGAATTTTGTGCACGTTTGTGTCTTGTATCTCGGTTTCAGGTGTCTTGTGTTTAGTTAAAGTGATTATGTTTTGTGATTCGTTTCTGTCTGAGTCTGTCCTGTATTTAAGTTCAGTTTATGTGGATCTCTGTGTTGGTCCATCATCACTATTAGCATCACATTATCATCACTGTTTCGTCGCATTTGTGTTCAGTTAAGTCATGTATCGGCCCTCGAGCCAGGTTAGTTTTCTGTTTTGTTTATGAATAAAGAAACCACAGTCATGGATGCCTGCCTGCCTTGGTGTGATCATTGGGGAAAAGCACGGTGACGTGACAAGCGTGACAGCCATGACAATTTGTTTAAAAACACAGGTTTAAAAGCATCCTAATTTGTAAGTGTTATTTACTTTGATGTTAGGAAAGAAGTTTGGAATTCTTTGAATAACATCTGGGTTATAAGCATCTGATGCTTTGTCCAGTTATAAATTACATTCTTTTTTGCTGCAATGTAATAACAGAAGTAAACATAAAGTGCAACTGTTCGTTGGTGAATTCTATTATTTAAATCTTGAGAGACTGACATTTTAGATATGACTTGATTCTAATAGGATAAGGCTGTAGTTTTCCTTTACCTCTCCAAACTCGTGGGATCACATTCCCATTAAAAATGAAAGAAGTCCTACATTTTATTCCACAGTAAGCATTCTGAACGTAGGTTGATACATTGATATTTTAGCCCATCTACTGTGTTCTGACATGCAGGTAGGAGGCTGTCAGCAGGGAGCAGTGAGACAGAGGCAGGATCTTGAGGAGGCTGTTAATGTAGAAGGTCTGAATTTGGTAAACAGGCTGTCAGTCAGTTTACACACGCCTACATTAACATGCAGATGTCATTAGGGGTAATTATAATAAAGGACATTGAGCAGACAAGTGTTTTTTCTGGCTCTGAGTGCGTGTTCTTTTCATCTTTGCAAAGCTAGAGGGCTTTAGTGTAACCTGGCATGGATTACAGCATTACAGTTGTAGCGGATTGCTGTGTCTGGGGGAAAAAACAAAAACAAAGCAAAAAAAGAAAAGAAAAACACCCTTGGTATTACTACTGAGTATTTGAGCTGACAGAGTCTGACAAGATGTGTCCGAAGAGCCTGGCACACATTAGCATATTCAAACTTTCTCTGCAGAGCTGTCAGCAGCCATGGGCTGAGGGGAGAGTGCAGTGTGGAGAGGCGTCCCAGGAGACTCCTGCTTTTCAGTGCACATCAGATCTCGGCGCTCACCAATACATACACACAACCTAAGGCTTGCATTAACCCAAACAGTCCATTATTCATGGCAACCATGTGAAGAAACAGTAGGGCACCAGACCGAGGGCTGAGGAATTTCCCCACAATGGTCATTCGTTAAAGCAGGTGAGGGGGAAATCTTGCCACAGTGGTTTTCCCAGAATAAGAACAGAAATAGGAATATAAAAAATACAATACAATAAACAGGTTTATTCTTGTGGTTAGAATATCATTGCTATTCTTGTTATACACATTAAAATGTGTATTTTTAGTAGAAAAGAATACCTTTTTTAACCAACTTTGAAAACCACAGGCATTCTTTATTTAGCATTTGAAGATCCACCTATTTACTTTTAGAAAGCACAATGACCAACAAAATTAATCTTTTGTTTCCCGTAAAATTTCACCCTGCGACTGTGTCGTCTCAAGGTGATGTTTAACTAGCGTTTTCCTGCAAATATTTTATTTCAAGTCATTTTTAAACATTTGTATTTTTTCATCCATCGTAAATGGAGACTACAGTTTTTAATACAAAAATAAATTCACAAAATCCCAAAATGTGTTGCGGCATCACATCATAGAGGAAGAAAAAGGGGCAGAAAAAAAATGAAAACAAAACAGAGAGGACACTGCATTGCGATTATACTGTGGACCAGATGTTTAATCAAAGTAATGCATTTCAATGCATTTGTTGTTTAGCCTATTATTACAATGATTGAAGGCAGCTTTGCTCAGCTTTTTAATTTTTTTTCTTTAATGATGGCATTTTAAAATCAGTTAATGTCTTACTTATAACACAAATCATGTCTAAACAAAATCCATCGTTTTACATGGAATTGATTAATCAGGCAAATTTAAATGCAGGGGTCTCAAACTCTAGTGGAGGGCTGTAATTCAGGAATGATTGAACTCATCTGTTGATTTCCAAGTGTAGTAGGTGTGTTAGAGCAACTTGTGCTGGGCTCCAGCCCTCCATGATTCGATATTGAGACCCCTGGATTAGGAAGTGATCTCTGGAAAAAAAATCCCAAGAAATGACTCAGATCTTCAAATCCAATGATTATTAATTGAATTCAGTCAGTTGCCATCTGAAAATAAATAATACTGTATGATCCATTTATTGTGAATTATGCCACTGTTGTGTAACACTAATATATTTTTCAGCTGTGAAATAACTTCCCAAAACTGTTAACATATTTATACACATTGCTATTGTGAGCTATGGTCATCGATCAGACTTTAGCAGAAAGCTCTAGAGGTTTCTCTATGAGAGCCCACTAGAGGACCGAAGCTGTGCAGTAGTACTAGGGCTCTCTATGTGCCCCTTCTGTCCTTCTCCATGGCAACCCAGTCTAAAGTACATGTCTAAGAGAACACGATGTGTGCTTATGGCTTCTCTCCCAACAGCTGAAAAAACATCGTCCAAGAGTCAGGACTTCTTCTTCTGTAGCTTTCTTCCCTGCAGCTGGGGAAGCATCATTTAATGTCTATAATTAGGGAGGATTAATCACCATGGTAACAAGTGGAACTGATCAAAACTGATTCAGTTAATGTCTCTGTCATCGAGATTTCTAGGGGAACACCACAGACAGAGCTGAGGTTCTTGGGGAGCAACGCAGATGAGACTCGGGTCTGGAATACGGAGGGTCTGGTGGAAAAAATTGCCTGGCACAACAAACTGCTTTGCTTATGTAATCCATTCTGAACAGTTTTGGCAGTGCTTTTTCACAAACAAAAAGTCATTAATGTTCTTGTAGCTTTTGATCATAAATTCCCCTTGATTGTCTTTGTTGTGGGAACATTTCTACAGAGTACAGATCCTGAAATTGCATCATTCTTTTATCATAACAAATAATAAACTATCAATTTACATACAAATGTACTTCATATATCAGGCAAAATGCCCCTTGAAATCCTTTGCCAGCAAAATAACCACATTCTTGTTTGTAAAAGCTCATAATAATGCCATAGCAGAGACCTGATTCCCTTTAATGTTTCAAGATTTGCGGTTCCTTCATCCAAATAATTGAGCAGCACTTCTCTTAATTGCTTCTCATATCTCCGGGGAACGTTTAAGTAGGTCTAGTCCTTAAAGCCCATTTAATTCCTTTGAACACCCTCTAAACACAAGGACAGTGCTCAGTAAAGCGTAAGGCTGGAGGCGTCCAGATAGTGGTGTAAGAAGGAAAGTTTTGACTTCAGAGATTTGTTCAGTGGTTTGGACCTGGATCCGGTACCTGGTATTTACAATTTCTCACATCCTTCATCCTCAGACTCAGGTGTTGAGCTGCAGAAAAGTCTTTTAGAACAGAGGGCTCAGAATGTGAATGCATAAACCACTCCGACTACCACAATATTCCCAATGGTGGCAACAATGGCAATCCACAGCCAGACAGCATCACTGGACATGTGCTGCTGCTCGTCATGCTGCGTCTGCACTGAGACTATGGGGGCCGCGTTCACACTGGCAGAGGAGTTAAAGAGCGAATGCTCAGCACTGTAGTCATCATTGGGTGATGAGTCCATGAAAGCTCCAGTCATAACTGGGATCTGTACAAGAGAAAATGCAGTATTTTATTAGTATGAACTACTATAACAGCTTTAGTTTAACCTTTGTGTTTAAACTGGGCTTACAAAATGCATTTTGAGAATAAAATCTCTTTATTTTCTACCTTGATCCCAATGGCAGTAGTGGTATATAGAACCGTGACAATTACACTTACTTTGCATATAATGAAATAATTCTTATGTGTGATACATGAATTGTGCCTCCACTAGGCTGATAATCACGGGTGTTTCTCAGAGTCAAAAGATGGCATGAACATAGAATTAGAACGTTTATTCTTGTCATCTTCAGGCCGTGCCCGTTCTGGAAGGAGGAGTCGCAGGCACGGATTCCCATGACTTTTTACTTTTTATTAACTATGAAACAAGACGACACAAGGGCCAAAACTCAAACAAAGGCAAGATCCTGAACAGACACAACCTATGATGAGGTGAGGATAAGGTGAGGGTGGACAGTCAACCAAAACACAAACCTCAATCTTTATACCAGATGTGCAGAAACCAAAGACCAATGACATCCCTTACACAATTATCGCTTAATCCCTGGCCGGCTGAGGGAAGAGACCACACCTAGTGTCAAAACAAGAGTCCTGTCCGATGGCGGCCCCCTAGCGACCATTGACCGGAGACGTTACAATTCTCTTCTCTAATTCTATTTTCTACACTTATTCTAATATTCTAATTCATTCTAATGCATTATTTTGCATTCTTGCTCACAAAGTAATATGGGTTGGGTACGGGAAGTCACTTAGTGCCCCTAGATGTTGAGCAATGGCCTTTGTTAATATATTCAGATGTTTGTTTTACTGCATCAATTATTATTTAGTCTGTTATCATTACTGCCATCTATAATCTTCATGATAGAGAACCCATCATGTTTAGTTCTTTAATGATGGATACATTATTTTATAATAGTTCTTGAAAGACAAACACATTGCATAGAGTTTTTTAATGACCGTTATTTCTTTAAGTATCAAAAGATTCTATTTAACACCAAAAAGGGGATAAAGATAAGTTGTCCTCTTGCTTCTGCTATCTAGGTACTAAGTCTTATTTCTATATTATAAGCCTAAGTCTTATAAGATTAATAACAGCCCAGTTGTGTCTGAAGTAAACTTTAAAATGCCAGAATACATCAACTCAAGGACACTCAAGAGTTTCCTTCTCTTTTATCATGCTTACAGGAAAAAAAATCACATTTTTCATAAAAGCATTTCTATATGCATATTAAATGGCATATTTAAGCATGATTTGAACTGTTGCATGACATATTTTGCAAATGAGAACAAGTGTTTTATACCCCTAGCATATATTCCCACATATCTTCGGCCAGTGGAAGGAAGTAGGGCTTAATTAATGTGTAATAAATATTTAAAGAGGGGCAAGTTAAAGTGATTTATTGGTTAAGACAATTAGTGCTCTGAGAAAGGCTGGCTGGCAGTATCCTCTCATATCCACTGTACATACTGTATGAGGCTGCATCGTGCCTGAGAACGCTAGGCAAACTCAAAATAGCACGCAGACAGGCAGTCCTGTCAAAGAGGAGGCTAAAAATGCTAAAATTATCTTTGAGGTATGACAACAGACATTTAGCTCATAAGAGCCTTCACTCAACGTTCAGCTTCAGATAAAAAGAGACAGAAATGAACATGCTTGGACCTTAAATTGGGAGTAAATGGAAGGTTTAAATTTTGAGATGGAGAAGGTACACATACAGATAAGAAAGAGTTTCTGTGACTGAAATGGATTCTCCATTTTAAGGCATTCCACAAAATAGACGAGATTCTTTTGATGGCAGTTTGTATTCCTGTCATGTTTCTGCGATTTGAGGGTAGTATAATACTAAAGAATAGGATAGAGATTTTTTTAAAGGACATCCAGGGTTTGAAATATAGT
>JBBPCW010000001.1:24382196-24397312 GCA_037974425.1 Phenacogrammus interruptus
ACTAGGCACAGACCAGAGGAACTGCATGGAGCTACAGAATTATTTCCCGCTTCTGGGTAACCTTACAAGTTTTAAACATCTCGCAGTTCAGCACTGTCCTTTGTACCATTTCATGCTATTCATTGGAGTTGAACTGTTTGAAATTCAATTAAATAAAGCTTGAAACATTGGGGTGTTCTAAAACTTTTGACCGGTAGTGTACATCTATAGAAACAGGGTTAGTCAAAGGTCTCATGTAGTAACCATTAATCACCTGTCAATTAACCTGTCAGTTTTTGATGCGCTGTTCATTTATTCTTGCCTTTGGCCCAACTAGGAGCTGGAGTTTGCTAACCTGACAGCTGTTCTTCACTGTATCCACTCCTTCATTGCTGCCAAAGTGGCCTCAGTGGACCCCCTCTTTGTCAACAATCAAACCATCACACGGAAGTACATGTATAACAGCTAGGAATACAAGTGTTGTCAAGAACATCTTGTCTGTGGATTCAGTCTGCTATTTTATGCACAATATCTATGAATATATCTAGTTCTTGTTATTTTTGTATGACTCTTATAAAGAACAGTATAAAAAACATTCAAAAAAGCTTTTGGACTAGGTGATATTTTGACATGCATTGATTAACAGTTTGGTACTCAATTACAGTTCACTGATCAGCTTAAACTCAGTTCATTTGATTATATAGCCAAACAGATGTTCACATATGGTATATGGCATTATGATTTTATAAATGCATGCATTGCATTTAACAATTTACAGACTAAAACGGGTGAACTTTGGAGGAAGTTAAAGTATACGAACTCAAGTTTGTATTTATCCTCTGTCTTTGTGTCTTTCTTTAAGGTTACTCCCCAACCTGTACGCAGGTGCAAGTTTTCATGGTTTTAAGATCCATTATCTTACTTAAAATATTTTGTCAAACCAATGTATATTAAAATTTACAGAGATGACAAATCAACTGAAGTATGAAAGGCCTCAACTGTAAGACTTTTTCATTCTTTCAGCATGAACTTAAAGCCACATAACCCAATTTTGTAATCAGTGTCCATTGATTTTTCTCTTTTTGAATCTAAAATTCCTTAATTATAACCACATTATACAGATTTGTAGGGTAGCTGTAAAAAGAATTGTTTGGTTAAACAGTAATTAGATCAAGTAGGGTAGCCAACAGCTGTCCTAAGAAAGTTTCTTCCTTTTTCTAATCTGTGATGAAATTGAATGCCCCTAATTTGCAGTTCTGTTCTGTATGGTCCTATCCAATACCTTTCCTAATAAAGGAACAGTTAATGGACTGTCAAAAAAAAATGTGTATGATCCCTTCTGTGTTCAGATAACAGAGAAAATTGTTTAAAATTAACTGTTCACTTTACCTTATCATTTTGCCATTTTCATGGTAATTGACATAAGAAAAAACACATGCCTATCCCACACTTCTGAAAGATTATCATTAAGGTACATTTTTTTAGCAGACATTAAACAAGTAGAGTGCTATGAATATGTTTTTACGTTGGTTATTTTTATTTGTAGATTTGGTACAATTAAGTTCATTTTGTCCCACACACTGCATCATCAAAAGCAGTTTTCAGTAGTCACAATAAGCACTTTGCACAAAAGAATCATCTGAAGCACTTGGATGCTAGGAAAAACTGCTTCGCAGGGTGAATTCTAAAGTAGCACCACTCAAAGTTTCAAAGAGCTCAGTCCTCTAGGCAACGGGGGGCAGTCACTGGAAACAGAAAATCGTGGCGAAATAATTGTTGGAAGAAACAGAATGAGCTGCATTAAAACTTAAGAGCACACTGTTCAAAAGAAATGACGACATCATGCCGTTTGGAGCACTTCAACAAAGCTCCTTTCTGCTCAGTTACACAAACATCTTCAAGTAAAAACGTTTTGTACTGAAGTATTTTCAGTGCTCCGCCTTTTTATGTCATGCCACTCATGCCGGTTGTACAAAATGGAAGTTGAACATTGTTAATATAATTAATACATTACATTGGCAGGTAGTTGAAAATTTTTAACTATTTTTAGGGGATTATATTCAAAGAGCACCTGTCTATAGTAAAAAAAAAAACGCATTGTTGTTTTGGTACAAAAAAAAGCCTCAAAAGCCTAAATATGCTCCCAGAACCCTTTAATGTCATTTTAAACGCAGTGTAATGCATTACCCTTAAAGAAAATGTAATGGTAAACGCACAAATTTAAATTCCCTGCTGAGATATGCAACTTGGAAGGTTGCTGAACAAAAGTTTACACCCGGATCATATTTAAAGACGGACGCATGTCTGAATGCGCTCCAGCTCACGGTTTTCAGGGAATAACCCCTGATCTACTTGGGCTAAAAATAATAATGAGGGCTCGTTGGAAAGGTCTCCTGGAAATTTTCCGAACTGTGGAGTTTCTGAGTGTCCTGATTCGAGTAAAAATGGGGGATACTGTATTGTCATTAACATGATTGAGAAAATGTTGCCGAATGTTTCAGGATTAACGGCTCCTGAAACATAATCTGAACACTTCAGATGTAATAATAAATAAAGACATTCCTATTAAACAAACATAAAATGATTAAAACATATGTCATCATTATCTTGTCAATGTCCTCGCCCAAGCATGTTTTGTAGGTGCTGGTCAGTCTGACACTGTCGCTAACATGTTTTGCTCTACTACAAAACATATATATTTTTGGAGGGTGTTGTTTTACTGATCTGTTTCATGTTATGCCACAGCTTTCCTTCAGGACCAAGTTAAAATAAAACTTTCTTCTGTTTGAGTTACAGTGATGCCATGTGGTATGGCAGTCTTTTCAGCATTCACTTTTTTTCAGTTTTGAACATTTTTTTGCAGATTTCCATGGTAAAAGTGGAAATCAATTGGTTCTTTATTAACTGAAAGCTGCTTAGATCCTGAAAACATGAAGCAGCACCTCCATCCTGCTTTACAGATGGGAAGACTCTATCAAAAATTTCTACTTTTTCTACAAAAAATTGTTTTAATAGTTATCTGGAACATGGTACATTATCTGCAAAAGTTCCAGGACAGATCTGTTTTTCAGGGTTTGGGTTAGACCCCTTACTTTCAGTGAAGGGTAATCTTAATGCTTCAGCATACCGGGACATTTTAGACAGCACCATGCTTCCAACTTTATGGACACAGTTTGGGGAAGAACAGTTTCCATTCCAGCATGACTGTGTCCCAGTGTACAAAGCAAGGGCCATAAAACCATGGTTGGATGAGTTTGGGGTGGAAGAACTTGACTGGCCCACGCAGAGCCACGACCTCAACCCCATCCAACAGCTTTGGGATGAACTGGAACAGAGATTGTCTGACCTCATAAATGCTCTATAGAATGAAAATTTCTTTTGGTGTAATGGTCGGGTGTCCCAATACTTTTGTCCATAAAGAGTAGTCGTGACTCAAGAATTGCAGGGAATGCCTGCGGACTCTTGGCTGTTTGAGGATTCTGCTTCCTGGCCTACACTGATCTTTGTAGGACAAGCACGGGCGATAGAGAGCAGCAAAAGTTTCTGAATTTCTTCTATTTTTAAAATCTCTGCCTGCCTGTACACTAGTGGAGTCTTTAAAAATCCTTTGTACTCTCCTGCAGAAAAGGCTGACCTGAAATCCTTGATCAGGCCACTCGGTTATTAAAATTGTTGTTTTTATTCTGGTTATCAAACTTGTGATGTTTTTATTCTTGAAAACTCTTGGAATACCCTTCATTACCCTACAGGCTCAAATACTGCTCCATCAACAATCTAGTCTTTTAAATCATTTGTTCAGTAAAAATATGGCACTGTACATAAAATGGATGTGATCAGTAAAACTAGTCACTTGCCAAGATGACTTTATTATGATGTTTAGAAAGCATTTTCAACAAAATTCATTCCAAATGAGTTTAAAAACCTTCAGCTGTACTTATGGGGGTATTTTCAGGTAACATTAAACTTACGTGAGCACACCATAAGCTGCAGCAGTGTACAAGCTGACTGTTCTCGGTTTGAGCAAAGACAGAGATTAAAGTTAGAGTGAGGAACTTAAAAATTAAATTAAAATATGAATCTCTACATAATGAAAGCAGCTGCTCTTTTCCATCATCAGGCTGACTTCTGCTCAAGGACAGGATAAGAGCTTGAAATAGATGAAGGTTTCCTTAACTTTCCTGAATTCTCTAAAGCACCAGGATTTGAATGGTAAGCGGCCTGACGAATTTGACACACCGCCATGCTGTGTGTTTATAGCTGATCCTTCTACCTACGTAATTCATGTGCTTGGAGAGCAGCAAGAGACTAGAAAATCAAGTGGCTTTTGTGTGAAGTCAGCAGGGTATGACTAGGCCTTCTGAGGAAGAGAAAACTCTGGTGCAGAGAGACAGGAGACTAAACACTCAAACTCTGCGAGAGATCACACCCAGAGAACACAGTAAGGAAAACGGTTCTTTCACTTAAAAAAAAAAATGCATGAGGGACAGGAGAATGATTTCTGATTCATCTCAAATCGTCTGCTTTGGAAATGTTGAATATTGTTAACTTTGACTTGATATTGAGCATTTTGTTTGAAGAAAATTAATAATAAATGCATTAGAGTAACTTTACATTAATAATGGTACAAAAAGCAGCAATAGTGAATGGCACTGAATGTACTTTTAGTAATTTCTAATTTCAAAACATTCATGTTCACAATTATCCTAGTTATCCTAATGTTATTGATTTTGTTTTCTTTCTTTTAGCATTGTAGCAATGTCCAGCTCTATACCCTGGCTTCTGCTTTGCTGCATTCTGGTTACGTATTTATCTGCAGATGCGACTACAGCTAATCGTAGGACTTCTCACTTCTTATTGTACTATTCCAGGGGTTCCCCTGGTTTATTTATATAGCTCTCGTTGTTTAAATGAAGTTACACACATCAATTTAGATTTAACCATAAGAGGCATTTAGGTATGATGATGCTTTTCTCATATATATATATATATATATGAGGCGTTAACGGCGATTTTTTTTTTTTTTAACGGCGATAAGAATCTCGCGCGTTAACGCGCGTCAATGCCGTTAATGGTCCAGCTCTTTTATATATATATATATATATATATATGTATAAACAAATGTACTTTCTGTATTTTTATAGCCTTTTTGTGACACTGCTGTGTTGCTGTGTGCATTTTCTTCATTCTAACTTGTTCACACATCTCATTACACTAAATATTATATTATGATCTGTATATTGTACATTGTAAAATGTCTTCAAGTACTGTGTTTAGAGATCGCATGACACCACTTCTTCTGAGACAGATATTTTTTTTAAGAAATACACTTTTTTAAGATACTATGCTTCAGATTAAGCATTTTTTGAACTAAAGCACTTCACTTCATGTCATCATCCTCATATCATGCACTCTGCCAGCCCATAGGAAGAAAATATACAGCTAACAACATGACATTATACATTGTGAGAGTGTGTGGTTTCAGGCTAGAGTTGACTCATTCATTTTTTCTTTTCCTCTCCAATATCCAGTCCTGCATTTTCCACTGATCCACATACCCAGTATCACCGCATCCATCGCTAATTCGGATGTTATACTTTTTCATGTCTCCCTCACTTATAGCTGCTGAAATGATTTAATTCTATGAGGTTGTCTGCTATAAATTATTAGCAACCTGTGTTTGTGTGTGACTGCCTTAGCTCGGAGTTGAGCGTGCGAGTCCCTTATGAATAACGTGACTCTGATTTCTTGTTATTTTAGCTGCTCTCAGCTGGCAACAGATGCATTATAGTTTATTCAGTATTTTGTGACATTTAGCTCACACAATTTCCAGCCCAGCTGTTCTACCACATTTGGCACCTCATGTCCCCTGTGGTTCATTTTGTTGTTTCGTTGGCAGATAAGGCATCCTCCTATTCACATGGGACCGCCATATAGCTGATATTTTCCTGTATTATAATCTAGAAAGTGGGAGTGATACCGGATGCTTCAGCACAACACTGTACTCTATTTGGTGGAACAGGCAGGATGACTCATTGTGTTGAGCTTATTTTAGCCAATCAAATCTATGTTCTTCATGCCTGCAAGGTCCTTAATTAGACACGGCGTAGGCAGAGTAAAATTATACCTGTTTGCATCGTACAAAGGTTTGCTGCATCATATTATATTATTCATCTATCCTTATGGGTAGAAAAGCCAAAGATATGATGTGAACATATTTAGTCATAAGTTTGGCAGTTTAGTGACTTAAGATTTCATTTCTTGCACCTCACCTTCCATTATAATTATAACTGGGCATCAGATTAATTTGTGCTGATGACTGGCTATAATAAACCGTTTGATGTAACATTAGGGGGTATGATAGATTTGACAGATTTCACTGTGCTATAGATTTTCCCTGCAAAGAGTATATATATGAAATAATTCTCACATGCACATTTCTCAGGAAAGCTTCACAATCCTGAAGATTTGCTAAGATCCTCAGTAGAGGAGAGTCTTCAGATGGTCAACAGAGCATTAAATCAGACGGCGGAAGGGTAAACAGGGCTTACCCTCCTTACTTTTTGCACAAACTGCAAATCATGACTTTCTCTTGTATTATAACAAACAGTTGCTTTACATGTGTTTGTTTTTCCTTTTCTGAATAGCAGAAATCACATTCAGTCATCCTGCCTGCAGATGTTTTCTTTCTCCAGGCAAGCGGCTGCAGCGACTCGGGAGATATCAAAAGCAGCAGAGGTTTTTCAAATGACTTTGCTACTTTTAAAGGATAAAGCAAGAAGGAGAGAGAAAAGATCTGTCTCTTTGTCAGGTAAGACAGGTGTCTCAATTCAAAAAAGAATAAATTATACTTCATAAATAATAGTTATATAAAGTGTTAGCCTGGGCACAAATAATCACTCGTTTTCATCTGATATAACGGCTGATTTCAAATGAAATGAGGTTCAGTGATTAGTGAGGAAAAGCACTGCAGATCTGCCCAGCAGTGAAATGTCAGGATTAATGTATGCACACAGGTCTGTAAGGGATGTTACATTAAGCCCTGCAGTGGAAGCTGCTCAAACTCAAAGAGGCTGTGGACTTATTGACTGTAATTGACCTGCTCGTGCTCTGCCCACAAATGCATTTCAGTTTGGAACTATGAGTTTGGACAAGTTTTACAGAACATCAGCAAAAATACTATGTTGCCGCTTTGCTACGTTGGTGTAGTTAATCGAAACTAGGCTGCAAACAATCCACACAGCAAAAATAGTAAGTGCCACTTAACAATAATATATATTTGTGTGTGTGTCTGTGTGTGTGATGTGTCTCTGATGTTTCAAAAAAGTAAAAAACAAACACACACATTCATAAGGTCAAGTAAACCTTTACATAATAATATGGAACCTTAAAAAGTAACAGCATCTGGCTAAGAAAAGATAACTTTTTTTTCATCATTACTTGTTTGTACTTTCAAGGCCAAATCGTTAATCTAAATTTTACATCTGAATTGGATTCTGCCATGTCTTTATGCCGCCATAGGCCTTGTGATCGAAGGCTGCCCGGGGCCTTGGCAGTCAGAGGTCCCTGCGCACTGCCCTCCCAGCCAAGTCAGCAATCCATCCCTGCAGCCACACACACAAAGGAATAGCAAGCCATATAAGGCCACGCAAATACTTTCCAAACATCATTTGAAGCTCCACATTAACTGTTTTTTGCTTAAGATAACTGGTTTTTGCTTAAGATACACAAGGAAATTATCCATTTAACACATGCAGGAACACTTTTAGAATTACTGGTTTCCAATATACCTTGGTATATTGGTTAAATATAGGCCTACCACCCAGACCTATAAAAATGGGTGGTAAAATTTCATAGAAGGGCAGCCATCACAAGGGTGAATCAAGCCTACACAAAGATTAAAAAAAGGCTTATTCTAGTAAATGTCTTTATTTGAATCATTCCAGCTCAGAAAATATGACAACAGTAGATGTTATGACAACAATATGTTTATGTTACTTGTCATGAAAGATTACATATGAATGCTGGCCTTCAGTAAAGTGTTACAAAAAACTACATGCAATGTGTCCTAAGAGTGTGGCCTACCAGATGCATATAAAATAAATTATTTTCAATTAATATTTATTCTTAAATGAGAGTATTTTTCTTAAAATGGACATTCTATAAATGAGGATTTTCCAAGTTGGCCAAGCTTGTTCAACCTTTCTACAAAAGAAGACATTCGTGAGCAGAGCATGGATGGCCGATTTGCTGACCTATTTTTTTTTTCAGAGCTCCTTTCTGTGGAAGAAGTGGATCTGATAGCGAACCTGTCTGGGTGTCTTCCCGCCTCACAGCCACAGGACTGCCCCATAGGGGGTGATTCAGAGAAATACCGCACAATATCCGGAGTCTGCAATAACAGGTATGTGGGCTCTTGTTTAATAATTCATCCATAATACACTGTTCTGTGGAGCAACAAGGCCCAAGTCCCAGGCTATTTTGAAACCATTCTAATCAGCTGTCTGCTCTCTCAAGCTAACTGGACCCTGGCATTTGCTGAGGGAACAAGGCCAAGTTGATAAGATGACCCACGACAGATAGGATGGGTCAGAGCTAGTGTAGCAGATGGAGGGCACGCTAGTCACAGTGTGAGGAGTAAGAGCAGTGTGCAAAAACAGCACCAGGCACCACAAGAATGATGCGTAAGCTTATCAAGCACACAGAGACGCACTTAAAATCAATATTTCAACTAGCACCACGTGATATGTGGCTCACAATGGAGGGACGGAACTTTTCCATATTGTGGTTCAGAATTGCTTTATTTAATTAGCTCACAATTTAAAGACAACATTTATTAGGCAAAATATTATGTGTTGCCTTTTGAGCGTTCATACAATACGTACATTAGGCTGCATTTATGTATGAAATAGGATAGTAATTCAGCTGTAATTACACGCATGGATCTTCTCGTTTCTTCTGATTAGCACCGTTGCGTCTGTAATAGGTTCATGAAGAGAATTAGATCCACAGCACATTTAATTAGTCTTGCATCTTTTCACAATATGCTTCAAGTGGCCTCATGTGTGTTTTGCATCTCTTTGTTTATACAAATAAAAAAAACAAAGAAGAATACCTGAGTGAAAATGTAGCCTGTATGTTTATCATGGACTGTATGCAAATATATTTGTTTTTCTATGATGCCCCCAGAAATGTTTCAGGTCTAAGATATACAGACATACTTTCTTACTCAGAAATAACCCTCTCTGGGGAGCAGCCAGCACTGTCTTGGCCAGATGGCTCCCGGCAGAGTATGAGGATGGAGAAAACCAACCAAAAGGCTGGAACACCAGGCACCATTACAGCGGCTTCCAACTTCCCCCAGTAAGCCACAGGGTGCCATTCTTATTTAATACCTCAGTCAAGTAGGATGTAACCTAGTTCCTGCATTAAAAACGAGAACATATATATTTATATATCAGAATGACCAAAAATTGAATTGGTTGACCAATACATCCATCAGAGGCAATATACTGTGTAAATGTAGGATGATTATAGTTATCATACTACATTTCCACAACATTTACAAAGCAATTATGGTTAGGAAAACAGTGGTAGGGCCTGCCAAAAGAGCTAAATAGAGCTCGTTCTTAAGAATTCCTCTTTCTGGCATATTTAGCTGCCACACACGGTCCTTTCTTTGTGGCAATCTCCCATTAAAAATGCAGCACTATGCACGCTATTTTAAATATGCAGACCCCGAGCCTCCCACTCCAGAGAGTCATCTGAATACCACTGCCGTGCTTTGTCTCCTGAGTGAAAGCAGTTTTTAATGAGGATGAACCCAAAACATTTCAATGTGATAAGTGCCAGGACAAACACGCAGCTCCCCACCTCCTGAGATCAGTAACGATGGCACAAGCGTGGCTCCAAAAACACTTTGATCAAATACAGCATTTCTATAAAGTGGAAGTGTTTCTCTGACAGAACTTTAAGCAGATAAACAAAGGCTAAAAGGAGAGGCTGATTCTACTCTATGCCGGTTCGGCGCAACACTATGCAATGCGATTGAGGATTTTGTCTTAATGCTGTTTAACTATACCAGACTTTCTGGATTATAGTAAATTCAATCTCTTTCCCAGTAATGAAACCCATTTCGTCGCTGTCATAACACCAGCTTTTATCTCAGAAACGGCAATTTTGTAGGAGATGGGGAAAACATTCTTAACTTTATGGGCCATTTCTATTGGTTCATTTGTCATAAAATGTTCAAGGTACACAAATAATGCAACAACAACAACAACAACAACAACTACAAAAAAACCCAACAGCGACAAAAATGGAAATACAAAGTTTCTATGATGCAGCACAGAATCAGAAACAAACTCTATGACCTTCTCTGGCCATCGCTTAAGTAAATGGAAAACTTAGTGTCCTCATTAAAATGTATGAGCTTTGGAAAATGGTTTTTTTTTGGATATGGTTGGAGGCCTGAAAGCTGAAGTGAGCAGCTATAAAAACAGCACATAAAATTGTTTAAAAAGTTGTGTCTGGGACCTGAAGACATTAATCAGATTTGCCTTGTCTGCTTTGAACATTATGCCAATCATATATTTGAAGGTTCGGGAAGTCAGCAACAGCATTATGCAAAGGTCCGGCCAGGTCACGATGGAAGATGAGGCGTATTCCCAGCTGCTGGTGGACTGGGGTCAGTATGTAGACCATGACATCTCCTTCACTCCTCAGAGCACAAACAAAGCCGCCTTTTTGCTGGGAGTCGACTGCCTGCACACGTGTGAAAACTCCAATCCATGCTTTCCAATTCAGGTAATGAGGCAGAATTTATAGATAAATGCCTGTAATTCATAATAAAAATGCAAGAAACATTTTCAGAGTTAAGTGCTACAGATCCACTTCGCAGTGTCTTAAGCTGAATAACTTTCACTTACATAGGAAATAAAAAATACATTTATATATACACTGCCAGTCAAAAGTTTGGACATGCCTTTTTTGTTTTTTCTTTGTTTTTATTATTTTCTACATTGTAAATTAATATTGAAAACAAACAAAATGATGAAGGGACACATGGGATTATGCAGTAAACAAAAAAAGAATTAAACAAACCAGAATATGTTTTGTAATAAGATAATTATGGACTGTTGTTTCTTTTACTTAGTTAAATGGTTCTTGCCATAATGTGGAGTAGAACCGTAGTAGAATAGGATCACTAACTGTGTACCAACCCAACCATCACAACTGATGATTGCAAACACATTAAGAAGGCAAGAAATTCCACTAATGAACTCTTGATGAAGAACAGCTTTTAATTAAATACCATTCCAGGTCGATTCCTCATGAATCTGATTGAAATAATGCCAAGAGTGTCCAAAGCTGTCATCAGAGCAATAGGTGATGTTTTCAATATTAATCAACAGTGTTGCCAATAATAAAACCAATGGAAATCGTTGAATGAGAAGGTGTGTCCAAACTTTTGGCTGGTAGTGTATATATAACATTTTTAGTTATAAGTAATGTACTGACATTCAGCTTATATTACACACTGTGTGATCATGCACATCGGCACTTTAAAGTCAAATGTACCTATTTTTCTCTCTGCTGCAGCCAGTCTTGTATTGTCAGAGGTGTGGATGTATTTGCCACTAGTTCAGGGTAGTTGATTTTAAATGTGAGTTGGGATGGGGTTGGATGGAGGGGTGTCAGGGCCTGTGGCAGGAGTTTAAAATTAAAAAGAATATATCTCATTGATTGCTTCTTTATCTCTGTCAAACCACAAACATGAGTGAAAGTCGCGAGTCACTGAGGCGACTCTCTCCGGATAGGGCTACATTTGAGACTCCTTCAGGGCAGTGACTGCTCATAGAAATATGGGGGATATTACTGCTCAGTGTTGTTTTGTAACCAATTTCAGTGTCCCCAGCCAGAGGGAAGGAGGCAAGCATCATAGATATACAAATCTGCGTTTTTATTCCTTTCCACGCTGAGCCCCAGCACCCGTCAGCCTCTGAATACTAATACACTGAGATTCATCGGGATAAACGACTGGCCAGAATGACAGGAAAGTGTCTGACCATATGGTACATAGGAAATGACATTAACATGTAACCTTCCACTGGTTGCAGATATGTGTATTCCAGTCCCAATGATGGAAACACATCTTTGCAAAGTTTCTGAAATAAATTAGCAAGTTTCTGAAAAAAAATTGGTCAAAATTATTTTTATTATTGTTTTGATATTAACTTTCCATAATAAACTCATAGCCAATGTTAATATTTTATGTATTTTCAAAAGTATTTTACAGAAACAGTCAGCTAAAACACAGTTTCCAACTTGCCAGCAAGGTAGCACAAATTTAAAGGCCTTTTCAAGTCCCAAATTTTACAGTATTTATATAAAACCCAGAAGTATCCATACAGAGATACCGTGTTGAAGTGAAGCATCTTTGGAATGATCAATGTCCGCAACACATTAAAACACAGATATGAATGTGCTCTTATTTATTGGTTGTTTCAATTTTAGCTCTGACTCTTTAAGTTGTAAAAATGTCATAGTTGCTTCTCTGTGGATTTCTTAGCATGCAATGAATGATTAATAAATGCCCACTGAAGCTATACTGCATCTGTTTTTTAATTTGTATAAATGGAACCTGGTGTGAAAAGGCCTGACTAACTAACAAACATTAAGAATGAAAATACTTTTTATGATTGCATTGTTTAATTTAGTTTGTCACCGTCACTCACAGTCTAACTACTGCTGCGTGTGCCAATAAAGCAAATCAGGACTGGAGTTTCATATCAGAGTGCAGGAATCTGATCAGTTCCATGTATTGAGTTTATGAACAATGATAAAATATTGATAAGTGAGCCCTTTCCTAGTAAAATGAAAGCAACCATAATATTAAATGAGTCAAAATCACTATAAAACATGTGTTTATTATTATCTCCTAAGTAGCGAAACAGTTTTGCTCCTACTTCTTTAACTATAGTTTGACATTAACTATGGTGTTTCAAGATGGTGGCGCGCATAGACGCTGCGGTTCAGTGCTCTGTGGAAGTACAACTGTTGGTGAATTTGAATTTTGTCACATCATGACAAAATCCAGAAACTTCTTCATACGTTGCATTATTTGTTTACACTGTGCAGCCCTACGCCAAATTAGCAAAGCCATTTCAGCTCAATAAACAGTCTTTCAACGTAAATGCTTTCTAAAGACATTACAAACTAATACAAATGCACACATTGTGCACAGTCATTTCTGAGCATGCTGTAGTGATCAAACCCATTTGCATCTTCAATGTGCCAGCCTGCAGCACTAAGAAGTGCCCCCGAGCACCAGCACTATTTTAGGAACATGTAAGCTGTGTTCCAGAGAACGACTTCACAACGAGGAAAATATAGACCAATTGAAATGAATGTGACCTGCCAGAAATCTCTGCCTGAGAATGGCCCTTTCGTCAGAAGCACTGCCCTGAACATCTAGCCTGCAGCTATGGTAACCCCACACTGGGCTGTGGAGCTGCAGTCTGCGCTCGTTTGTGGAATCCTCTGCTCTGAAATGAAACCAAATGGGATTAAACATTTTAGAGGAATAAAAGAAAGGCTTTAAAACTGAGTGCAGAGAGGTGAGAAAGTGTTAAACTCCTAAAACCTGTGCATTACTAATGAAACACAGTGATCGCTACACCCTATTAAGACCTCATAAACCTATTTTTGCTTACATATGAATTAGAAACATGCTCCTGTTTTGTTTAAGGTACTGTATTTTAGACTCCATTCACCTGATCAGTTCATGGGACATTAGGCCTGAATCCCGACAGCGTTTTAATAACATGCCTTTCACTTGTTAAACATAAAAAAATCAATTTGGCATTATATGGTCAGAACAAATCTAATTACTTGTGTGTTGTTCCTCATGTGTGATTTCCTCCATTCTATACAAAATACAATAATTCGCAAAATCAACTTTGGATGCTGTTACTCATTTCCTTAAGCTTAGAAGAAGGCATTAACTGCAGCAGTCATTGTTTACAGGATTTTGATTGTGTACAATAATTAACCTCCTGTACAGTCAGTGTGGACATGGACGTAATGAATGAAGGTTTTTTGTTGACAAACGTGACTTGGAGTACTTCCGAGTATTTCCACTTGTGTAACTTTTGGCTAAAATACATCTCATGCCAACTCAGGTGGATTGAGCAAACAGATTAAAATTGGTTTTGGGCTTCAGGTGCTTTTACACTTGCATTTTAATGTGAATAATCTGTTGTTGGATATAATTCTGTTATATAGCAAAAACCAGATGTACATAAGGCCTTAGATGCCCAGCTGTTAATGTCGGGTATAAACAGGATCCTACTGATGTCCTATGTATGACAGTTATATCACACACATGGGTTCAGTAAGGTCATGTTCGCAGGTGTCATCTTGACTGACCTGATCACAAGTCAGCAGTGCTAAGTACAGCTGTGAACAATGTCCAGTGCATCTCAGGGTCATGTTTGTCAAAACCTGATGCCAAAAGAATGACATTCCGGGGGGATTAAGTACATACAAGGTCCTGTGTTGACATTACAAGTTGCAATACGATCACTTGGGGCTCCTACAGTGGTGGTCCGGGATACTTATGCATGCCTGACAACAACCAGAGACCACCCCATCAACCAAGTAAACACCGCAGAGATAAAAGCAAATGCCTTACATAACTTCTTTCTTCGCCTTCACTCGTTGTTCGTTGTGTTAGCAGTCCAGGTAATTTATACGTTTGTAATACCCCAAACATATTCACAAACAAGGGCATGCAGGACAAAAAGAAACAGAGAGAGAGACTCATTTCATACATGCGTGTGATATAGCTGCAGTCTCTAAAGGGCACCAACTTATAAAAGGTCATTCGTTACATAAGACAATATAAAGACTAGTTTAGGCAATGTTTACAGTACTAGCACATGTTGGGAGATTGCTTGACTGTTGTGGTGACAGCTCCATAGGGTAGAAGCAGTTAGAGGTTAAGAGGGCAAACATAAATAGAGCAATTACTTTTCTAAAACAATGCACTCTCTCCTTTTCTCTTCTTGTGTGTGTGTGTGTGTGTGTGTGTGTGTGTGTGTGTGTGTGTGTGTGTGTGTGTGTGTGTGTGTGTGTGT
>JBBPCW010000001.1:24411368-24422964 GCA_037974425.1 Phenacogrammus interruptus
GTGTGTGTGTGTGTGTGTGTGTGTGTGTGTGTGTGTGTGAGTGTGTGTGTGAGAGAGAGAGAGAGAGAGAGAGAGAGCTGTACTTCAAATTAGCTCTACTTTACTGTAATACCCCTGTGCTTCCATGTGTGGATACTGTAGACTTTATCCAATTTCGAAATCTTGTGAAAACTGATTTATGCACAACAAAGCCTCCAGCTCCTGAGGGAGCACAAAAAAACCCATTTCGGTCCACCAAGTTCAAATGCTTTTAGACATGATCTGTGAAATTTCCTGTAATTCACCTTCTGGGTTATTATTGAGGCCGTTAATTGGAGGCATTTAGTGAAATCCTCAATATCCCCAACAAATGATCTTTAGAGTCAGGAATTTTCATGGGCTTGCAATCTATTCAATTCTGGAATTCTGCCCAGGAGCAAATATTGATCCATTAGGAGACTCTAGCTGTGCCAAAAAAATGAACGTATTCACACCTGTTACACCGAGGCCCTTGTCTTCACAATGAGCAAATACATATTCATTTTAAAATTTGAATTAAGAGCCTACTCGACAGTGGGGGCTTAGTTTATAACACATGCGTGGAAAGCTGCATTTGAATATCAGTCTGTTCTGTATTCTGTTTGTAGACGAACAGGGGAAGCACTTGGCATTCTTCATAGTTCCACATATAGGAGGAGAGGCACATTTACTTTAGCCTGGTCCCTGTGACCTGTGAGGTCTTGCCACACTCTGGATCTATCTCTAGTGTTTATTCAATCTACCTCTGCAACTTGGCTATGTAATAGGCTGCTGCTGGACTGCCATGGCTGAGATAATGTCCTTGGGAAAAGATAGAGGGAGGAAATGGATATCACAGTAATGCCTGGACCTCAGGCCACTGAGGGCATACATATATATCTCTTGTGGTAAGGGTTCCTGACTGACAAAAATGGCTCTTTTCTCCTTGGTGATTGCCTTGACATTCTCAAGAAGTATACAGAAAATGGGTTCTTTTAATACAGCAGCAAACAAATAAAGCTGAGAGCACTGTGGATCACGCTCAAAGGCCCTTGCACACCAGAATCCTTTGGGTTTTCTTGCACCTTTTGGGGAAAAGGTCTCAAAAGGATATACATCCGTGTCCGCTGGAGTCAGGGATGAAAGCAAAGGTATGATCCTGAACCTTGAGTCAAGCATTTCAGATATGGTGAGAGGCATGGCTTCAAAATGACACTTTTACGTAGCCATGTCTAGCTTTAATTGCTCATTGCTCTCTGAAGTGAACTTAAACGTCTGCATAGAAGCGCTTCAGACGCACCTCAAAAAGAATCACACATCAGTGCCTCCAGAGCCAGACTATTTAATGTGTGGCAGATTCCTACTTTTCTTCTGGAATGGAAAATGTAAGATGCATATCAACAGTGAACACTCTTTAGAGGTGGCAGATTAAGACTTTTGATTTTTTCCGTTTCTCTCGCTAGAGATGTGCCTAGCAAACAAAGACTAAGTAATGAAAAACACAGCTTCGATCAATAAGCTAACTTAAAGCCCTTAGTAATGAAGGTTACTTCTGTCTTAAACAAATTGCAGTTTCGAAAGCGTTCGAAACGCTCTGTATAATTGGGGTGGTTGTTACTGCATTTGCTGCTGTTGTTTTCAGTGCTGCTTAATTAATTTCTCCTCCTTGCAGATGTAAGTGACTCGGACAGTGCAGAAAGGCACGTATGACAGAGATCATCTGAGTGTCCAAAGATGTCAACTTCTCACCAGGCAAACATCACATCAACAAATGTCTGCACAAGAGAAGAGACGAATACTCAGCAAGACAAAACCAGCCTTTTCATTCTTTTTGTAAAAATCCTGTTTGTGGGTGCATTTAAAGTATATTTCCAATTATGACACACATTTATGGAGACTAGGCCATTACTGTACAATATGTTATAGATAAGAGCACAGATGAACATTTTTTTTCTAAATGATTTGAACAATAGGTTTTATGCAGCCAACATTCACATCTCTATTACTGCAGCAGGGCAACCATTTAAACCATGTAAGTGGATTTATTTGTAACAGACTAAATGGCTAAAATATTTGTTTTGAACCAGATAAGCTTTATAACCTGAATATACATAAAAATACAAATATGATATGATATGAAATACAAATATGATATGATGTTTGGCAAATGTGGCAAGTTTATTTTTGTCCATAAAGTGGAAGAACAAATATCAACAAAACAAATCGGAGACACCTATGACATCTTTTAGATCTGTGTATAAAACTTGCGCTTTGAATGTATATAAATGGTAAAGTCTCTCATTTTTTATTTTGAGGCTAATCTTACAGTGGAGGTCATACTTCAGCTTGGCTTGCTCTCGTAGTGATGCATTACTGTCACCATGGAGGTGAATACAATATAGGTATGACTTGTATGCATGCAAAGTTACTTTTGTGGCAAATAAACAGTCTGCGGGGAGAATCTTGAGAAAAAAATCTGTGAAAATACACTGTTTGTTTTTGCAGATGGTGTTGCTTGGGGAATATTGGAACGCCTTAAAGCATATTCAACTTGAACTACAATAAATATCCATGTTAAGTTTCCTTTTTGTCAGTTTGTGCCCCTCTATCCTTCACTATAGAATCTGGCCTTTGTGCTCATTTGAGCACACAAGCCACCATTAGCAGTGGATGAATAGTCTTTATAAATAACTGCTTTTGTTCTGCATCATGGTACAAAGGAACTCTCTGATGCCTACTTTTTGAAAATAACTGGGTATGCCTATGTGCACAAATCTGCAGCAGGTGCACACATGCTCAGAACATTCACTACTTTTATGCCCAAAGTAGAAAGTATGTCCATGTGGAGGACAGAACGATCTAAAGACAGAATGCGGTCTTTCCTCCTCTGTGCCTATAAATGAGCATGGATATATTCATGGATATGTGGGATACATTTACATCTTAAACATGAGATGAAACTCTTTAAAATGCAAAGGCTCAGGTTTGACAAATAGGCACAACATTTACATAAAGTGATATCTTGCCCTGGTTTTGTTTCAGAGATTACAATGCAATGGCAATCAGCTGAAGGAAAGAGAGCTGCCTTTGAATTAAACAGAACCCGAGATGTTAGGCAGATTAATGCCGTGCCTGATGCTTCGTCCAATTCCATGTTTGTAAATCCGAGCTCAATTTATAATGCGTCCGGTCTGGCTTCAGAACATATTCAATGCATTCATACCTTAATTAGAATGTAGAAACATTCCAAAGAATGCTGAGCCCAGACAATGAGCATAAATTAAACAAATGACAATTCGTGGTATTTCTGTTCGACAGTGCAGAGATTTGGGGATTTTATTTTGTTTGATAGCCCAAAAACAAAGTGTAACCAGCTTTACTAGTATTAATACAATTTGGATGACTAAGTAAACCTTCCATGACAACTGGCATGAATCTGTATTCATCTATTTAATAGATTTTTTTTATTTGCAAAGGCTAATTCCAACAGTCATTAGTGGTCATAAAGGCAGCTTTGGTCAATTTTGATGCCATTTCATGTCAGAAAATGACTGCTGACACTTCTTGGAATATGTTTTAATAATAATAATAATACATTTTATTTGTGGGCGCCTTTCTAATACCCAAGGCCACCTTACATAGCATAGGCAAGACAATAAACATAGACAATAGACATAGACAATAAGCAGTATTAAAAATATTAAAATAATTAGATCATATGAGTAAAATTCTAGCGATTAAGATGTGTACTAAAGTGAGTAAGCCTGTCTGAAAAGATGGGTTTTTTATATATGTTTATGTTGTTTATCACTAAAGGTGTATGTGAATACTGGTGTTACTCTTACATGGCTGTTAATCTAGTTGTTTTGGTAATTATTGCTATATAACCTATCATATACACATACACACACATAAAACAAGGTCAAGATAAAAAAAAAAGATCAAAGTGACAAATGAAATGAAACAAAAAAATGGATTGAGTCAATATCAAAAGGCAAAATCGTGTATGCCCTAATGTCATGGCAGCTTTAGGTGAGTAGGTGGCAGAAAAATTTGCATGGCGATGAAAATGTGAATAAACTACAACATGATTGAATAATGTTCAAATAGCAGATCTGGGACGAGGTACTAAATGTATAAATCAATTTGAAATCTTACATCAGAAGCAATCAGTAAAATGAGGAGACAATGGTCAAATAATATGTGCCTGATGGTCCACAGCATGCATTGGCATTCTGCCCAAGTGTAATTTCCACAGTGCGCACTCCAGAGCAGCGGCGAATCCTAAATTCATGTCACACAGTCTCACGCTTCTTATGTGCACTGTTCCAGTACAATGCTAAAATGCACACATTTCACAATGAACACTTATTTATTCCTTATGTAAGATGTATTCTGCCATCTGCTGTTTGACTCTAAAAGAGGATTTGTGTGACACTTGCCTGCATACTTTATTAGTTCGTGTGTACATTATAGTAGCTGTAAACGTGTAATTGATCTACAAATGCGCGTGGGAGCTTCTAAATGAGAAGGTATGGGCATGTAGAAAACAATACAGAAAGCAATAAATTATGGCAGTCAGCTCGTAGAGTGCACAGAGCGGATCTCTTGCTTCATTAGTATTAAAAGTAAACACATTAACGAGAGCACAGAAATCCTCAGAGAGTTTCTGGAGGCTATTAACTCTGACTTTTTTTTGTTAGAATCCAACAATAAATCAAGGCGTATCTAAAAGATCTCTTATCTACTTCTCTTGTAGGAAAGCAAGGATCTAAACAACCTTCATGCAATACTTTATAATACACAGTCATCTCTCTGCATGTTGTATACATACACAGTTAAAACACAAACATTAAAAATAGACAGTCACTATAACAGTTCAGAAGGGTAGATTTATCATATGAATTTGATATATTTAACTATTAAAAATAAGGGTGCCAAGAAAGGGTTCTGTGGAGCAATTCTGTAGAAGAAACACTTGATTTCTCTAAAAAACCTTTCAAAGGATGGTTCTTTAAAAAAACATTTTTGTTAATAAAATCAGTGTGAAGAACCTTTATAAAGTTGTAAGTCCACACAATAAATTGACTCTAAAACGAATCCTTAAATCGGAGAACATGTATGAAGGTTTTGTAAGGTCTTGTAACACTTCTTGAGGTCATCAGAATGGCGTGGTTGTTCTTCTGTGGCATTGCATGTAAACGCTTTGTGTCAGCCTGATTTTCCATTTAAACACATTATGATACAAAAAGTCATTTATATTTTTATCATTGATGCACTGTTTACCAGTGAATGAATATCTTTATTGTTATTGTACCTACCATGAAATGTAGAACAATAAAATTTGGATTTGGACCAACTTGGTTCATTGTGTTCGTTTTATCAAAGAACCTGTTGGCCATTTGGAGGTCTTCCAATTTTTAAGCTGTTTCCTTCGGGATCAATAAAGTTTTCTGATTCTTACAAACCTTTCCTGCATAATTACACACGAGTCTATGATCACATAGGGCAAAACATTTTGCTGAAATGTAGATGCTGAAAATCGCACCATAAAAGCATTTAAAAATTAAACCAATCTGCAACTGTAAACAAGCTGAAAATGACAAGCCTTAACAACAGCACATTTTAAATTAATTATATTCTAGCGCATACAGTAAACCCTCAGTTTTACGTGGATCAGTTTTCTCAGTCTAACGCTGAAAAGTCTAACACAATGAAAAGTTGTCTACTGCCATAACATATTTTAAGCAATAAAGTTTTCTGATTCTAATTATTTATTTACCTTTATATTTTCTTTAAGGGTAATGCATTAAACTGAGTTTAAAATGAAATTAAAGTATTCTTTATTTTAGGCATTTCTTTACCAAAACACAACAATAAGGTTTTTCACTATACACGGGTTCTCTTGGGGGATTACTGTATCTTATATAAGTTAAGACTGCTTGTCAAGCCCAGTAACTCACTGAATTTAGTTGTGATTTCAAGACTGTAAGCTTGTACAATCTAATCAGGGTCTTACTTTTTATGTCTTGTATGTCACACTTCATCTGAAAGTCAAATGCCCAAAAATAAAGGGAGCATCTGGGGGCAGGAGCTCTATAGAGTTGTTTGTTGTAAATCTTGTTTGTCACATTCATCTGAAAGTAAAATATCTTAAAGTTGGTTAGGATGCAGTGGTCCTAAGAACAGATGGTTGGGGGTTTAATTTGGCTATTATGTCTTTTATGTCACATTTTATCTAAAAAAGTGAAATGTCCAAAAAATAAACGATAGCCGTGAGGTTCTGTGGTTCAGTGGTAGGCGTGCTGCCTCTAAGACCTTGAGGTGTGGGTTCTAGTCATAGCCATTAACTTTATGTTTTGAACACCAGACCTCATCTGAAAGTCAGATGTCCAAATAAAAGGCATACTAGCTGTGGGATCCATCTGGGGGACTTTGCTTGAAGCCACAGAACTTTTCTGGCCTCATTTGACTGTTCATTAGAGAACTACTTATGTAAACAAGATGCATCAGTAAAGTTTGAGAAACCTCCACCTGGTAAATGTGACGGTTCCTTAAACCTTGAAAAGGTTCTTCACCCTCACATCTCATTTATTAGCCTGTTTGTACAGGGACTGAGTTCTAGTGAGTTATTCCAATAACACACTGCACTGCAGCACTTTTCCCCCTAATCCTGGTCCTTTTACTGCCTTGTTGCTTTTTTGGGTTTTTGTGCTTGTGGATTCGCGCAGCTCTACATCTCGGCTGTTTTTTGTGGGGGGACCTTAATGACACTGCATTTGCACATAAACTTTAATATAGAGTTGGTCGCCCTGCAGCTGCTATAATGGTTCCCCTCTCCATGTTCCAGAACTATTCATCCAACATCAGTAACTATTGTTGTGGCTGAACACGATCAAATCCTCACAGCAATGTTCCAACCATAGTGTGAAGTCTTCCCAGAAGAGTACAGCAGCAAAATGAGGACAGATTCCCCTTGATATTCTTGATTTCAGAAGAAACTCATGTCTAAAACTTGTAAATTCATATGATGGACAATACAAATGCCCACTAGTCAACATACGCTATATGGACAAAAGTAATGGGACGTCTGACCATTACACCAACAGGGACTTTAATGACACTGCATTCAGAGACATAGACTTTAATATGGAGTTGGTCCCCCTCTGCAGCTGCTATAATGCACTGGACTCTGAGGGGAAGTTGTTTTTTTTTTTATAACAAACCAGATAAAACATGAATGCCCTGCAGTAGCAAATAGCTTTGGTTTTATATTTGATTTGATTACATTAATGTTAAATATTTGAACTGCAGTTGTATAACTGTGTTAAATTGAACACTGTTCCATATTTGTTTAAAGTGTTTGCAAAGCAAACCTTAATACACTTTTGTTTATATGGCAATAAAAGTGCACAATACACTACTTTTGAATTATTTAATTCCAAATTAAACAATGAGATAATCATGATTAATCACAGAAACACATACGATTAGTCACAATTAAAATGTTAAACATAGCTCAACATTAGTAAAAAAAACAAATGCTGGTTTCTTTATCACAAAGTACCTATATGGAAAATCAGGCTGACACAAAGCATTTTCAAGCAATGCCCCAGAAGAACAACCACGCCATTCTGGTGACCTCAAGAAGAGTGTTTTTAAAGACCTACAAAGCCTTTACATAATATAAAAGTTTTACAATTTAAGGATTTCTCCTAGAACCAATTTATTGCATGGGTTTTCATCTTTATAAAGGTATACAGATTTTTGGGGTATTTTTTTACAGAAACGGATTTTTAAAGAACCATCGCTTGAAAGGTTCTTCAAGAAATGATTCTTCTACAGAACTGCTCAAAAGAACCCTTTCTTGGCACCCTTATAAGATAAGATAAACCTTTATTAGTCTTTATTAGTTATTAGATATTTTTTAATATATTGAATTCTCATAATAACCATTATGCCCCCAGTCTACGAGTGGCCACCAAAACACAAACAACCTGTAGGATGAGTTAATGAGGACTGCTCAAATCCGCCCTAGCATCCTATACATTTTTAGACTGTCATACTGTAACATTAACCTAAAAATGAAAACTAAAAAGTCACCATTTTGGAGAATAGAAATTTGATTCCTCCTGCAATATAAAAACATATCCATGAATGATCGATGTGCCCCTCATAGGTCATTCAACATAATAGTTCAATAACATTTTAAAGTCAACCTGGAGAAGACTGCTTCATTTGCAGAGTTAGACATTATCCCTGAAACAAGGATTAAATGAGCACTCTTTCATCCCTTTTAACTCTCCTGTGTGCTCATAAAAGCACTTTATCACATCATATGCGTTCCACAATCATCCTGCCATTTTTCTCCTCCCTTTCATCATTTTCTCCCCACAAAGTGTTGTCTTTTTTTAGCACATTATTTTTTATTTCACTTATGGTTCAGTTAAAATTTTGTCACTTTAAAAAAGAAAAGGTTAAATACTTAAATGCACCATAGCTGAGATGATAATTACACACTTGCCTGCCAGATTCGCCCCAAGGGGTGGGGGCTGGAAAAATAAATTATATATAATACATTATATACACACACACACACACACACACACACACAAAGGATAATAATGATAAAATGCTTGTTACCTAACTAGAGCATCTCCCTTTAAGTGGCACTCCTGCTATAATTTTAGAACTCCTCTGGTTCTAGTCTGTCTCTTCCACCATACTGCTCTGACAAATGAATGGTGTTCACTTTTCTCCACCAGTCACATCATCTCTAGGACAGCAGGCCAGTGGAGAGACAGAGCAGCAGGAAAGTGTAACACCATTCGCCCTGTTAAGTGGCTACATTATCTCAGTTCATACAGGAGTAAGTGAAAAGCTCAGACCTCAGACTGTCAGTTCCTGCTTAACACACATTCTTGCTCATACTTCACACAGAGTTCCCTTTTTTATCCAATTTATTATTCAGCCCTGTTATATTACTGGCTTATGAAACATCCTCATGAGTGCATATGATGGCATGCTGAGCTGAAGGCAGCATCTAATGTAACTTATGTATGTAACTCAGTAATGAAATGTTGGAATTTCGACAGTAACAAGGTCATGGAAAAATTAGCATTAACTATCATCACTGGATTCAGTACACCAGACAAAATAATTTATTTGAGATAAAATGAATAATTATTAATTAAAAATATGAAGTCCTATTTATCAAAGTGCCTGATAAAAGCCCTCTATCCTCTAACAAGAGTCTTCCCAAGCAACTGGGTTTGAATGCACAAGTGCAAACTGCCCAGACTGGCTGCTATATTCTGGAGAACAGTGCTTCACTTAGTGGTGTATCATAGCCTAATCTAGCTCTTCTGCCTAAGTATTTACATAAATCTGTGAAGGGCTGATACCTGATCCAGGCCTGGAGGCTTTGAGGACTTGACCAGTGATCTTATTTCAGATTGTTTATCTCTATTCTGGATACTGCTGAAGGGTTTTTACTGGAGGATGTTGGCACAGAGGATACCTGGTCACATTTTCCAGAGGCTCTCAATTTTATAAAGCGAATGTGCCCCACTTTCTAAAGTCATCCACTGTATGTCAAACTCCCCAAAGCATCGGTCAGTCAGAATGTCAGAGAAGATTCTAAGAGAATATTCTTTGGGAGCAGAGCACTTGCCGGGGTGTAACTTGGTTACATGACTGCCACTACATGACTTTGTAGCCACATGAGATCTTGTGTACTCAGGCTTCAGTTTACTTCTGCTGGTCAGAAGGAACTCAGGGAAGATTGTTTATTTGTTAGGTGGTTGCTTGCATTTAGTTTCTGGTTATAATGACTGCATTTGCATGCCTCCTTCCAACTCAAGACATAACACAGCAAATAATTGCATCTTCAACAAGGCATGCACACAAGTAAAAAAAAAAAGATTTGAAAAAAATCATAAAAATATTGTGCCATCATTAAATGTGAATTCTTTGTCTTTTGCTGTAGATGCTGTAGATTTGGGTTCTGCCATCTAGTTTTTTGTTCCATCTCTCTATCTCTATGAGTGTGGTGATTGTTTTTTTTCCAATGTAAATGTGCCAAAGTAAATAAAAAAGTAATTGGCCAAATACTTTTAAAATTTGTGGATCAAATGTTCTGCAACAATGGTTCTCCTAGCTACTTCCCCCTGAGAATTCTGTAGTGGGTGCATGGATAAACAATAAATAAATAAAAACTATATAAATAAAATAAACACTGGGGTGCAGGGCCAAAGGCAGCAAAAGCGAAAGTAATTTGCCTTTATTATTAATTACAGCTCAGCATTACAATATGATCTGGGGCTCAGGGGTGTTTGATCTGCATAACAAAACATGTGGGAGGTGGAACAGCAAAGCTACTCTGGACAACACATCACCACAAAACACTGTACTCTGTTTGAACCCCCAAATCCTTGATTACTGTTGAGGACTTAGCCAGCCCAATGGCAAGCGTCACAGTTTATAATCCATAACAAAGAGGGCTTGATGGACAAAATGGGATTTCTAAAAATCCAGGGTCATCAGTTGTGGTTTCTGCAAGACTCAGCAGGCATTTTGTAGAGACGACAAGTCAGATGCTGTACACTAGAGCTGCTAAATAACCTCCTATAAGCTGTGTGCAATATGCCACAAACAGATGCCCAGCCAATTCATACAAGTCCTCATAACAGCTACAAGTGTACTACAGATACCCCATAAAGTAACTACACCGGTCAGCCACAACAAAGAAAAGTGAATAACAGATTGAGTACAATGGCACCTGTCAAGGAGCTGGAATTATATTTAGCAAGTGAAGTCAGCTTTTGACATTGATGTAATAAAAGGAAAAGGACATGAGTGACTTTTACAAGGGCCAGATTGTGAAGGCTAGACTACAGGATCAGATCACCACCAAAATGGCAGATATCATGAGTGGTTGGGGGAATGCTGATTTTAATACCTACCAAAAATGGTGCAGTGAAAGACAAGTAAACTGTTGCCCAAGGCTCATTTATGCATGTGGGGAGTGAAGGCTGATTTCTCAGAAGAGCCACTGTAGCACTAACTGCTAAAACAATTAATGCTGGCTGTTATAAAAAGGTGTCAAGAACAGAGCATTTATGCAGACTGGTGAGAGTGCTCACACTGACCCCTGTCCAATGCTAAAATACATATAAAGGGCAAAGTGAGAATGTACTGGACCAAGAAACGATGGAATTATATACCCTCATCTGATACAGTGGAGGAAATAATTATTTGACCCTTCGCTGATTTTGTAAGTTTGTCCAATGACAAAGAAATGAAAAGTCTCAGAACAGCATCATTTTAATGGTAGGTTAATTTTTTAAGGGACAGATAGCACATCAAAAGGAAAATAAAAAAAAATAACTTTAAATAAAAGATAGAAACTGATTTGCATTTCATTGAGTGAAATAAGTATTTGAGCCCCCACCAACCATTAAGAGTTCTGGCTCCCACAGAGTGGTTAGACACTCCTACTCAATTAGTCACCTTCATTAAAGACCTGTCTTAACTAGTCACCTGTATAAAAGACACCTGTCCACAGAATCAATCAATCAAGCAGACTCCAAACTCTCCA
>JBBPCW010000001.1:24426735-24446558 GCA_037974425.1 Phenacogrammus interruptus
GAGACTTTTCATTTCTTTGTCATTGGACAAACTTACAAAATCAGCGAGGGGTCAAATAATTATTTCCTCCACTGTAAATTACGTTTTCTTTTGATGAATAATCCGAAGGATCACATGATGTGGACGACCATGTGTGAGTGTGCATCACTTACCAGGAGACCTACCTAGTTTCAGGCAGGTGCTTTAAATGTTACAGCTGATTGGTGTATGGCCATTCACCATGTTTAAATTGTTGTAATTGAAGCTGATCAGGTCTGTTATTGTCTATAGTTACTATGTACATCTACAGCATTCTCCTCCATCCATATTTGAACAAAATACCGATATGTAATGTCCAGACTGTCCTTAGTATCTAGTCAATGCATTGACCAAAAAACTAGCGAATGAATTGCCATCCCGTTTTTCCCCATTCCTGGCACTGGAAAAAAGCTAAAAAAATAAATAAAGCTACATACTAAAGTAAATTACTGAACAGCCAAAGTGCAATGTGTTATTACAATGTTCACGTAGGATTTCACTGAAGGATATTCTAACCTGCCTGAATTTGTTTGTGTCAAAGACACAATTGGTATCAGTGTGAAGAAAGGAATCCTATTACAGATAATTACAAGGCCTCCTCTTCTGGAGCCACATGGATAAGAAATGGCACTGCTGGGACTCAAACCCAGTACTAGAAGAAGGGTTGAGCCCATTAGTGTATTTCACATTGCTACACAGCAGTACAGTCATCAATCTTATTAACATGGCTTAAAGGAGGAGCATGTCAGTAACGATGGCTGTGAAGAAGAGAACAAGAAGACATTCAGAACTATTGTAGTGATGAAACTCCCCGCAATGTCCTAACAAAGACATAACATATTAATGTTTCTGATTTCAGCTTCCCATATTAAGGTTTAAAGCTAAATGAGTGGCGCTAATGTGAATTAGTAATTAGTTTTACTTATTTACAATAATATGCTACTCTAACCTCTAGGTACTGACGAGGTACAAAATCCAAATGAAGTAATTATTTTGGGTAATACAGTGCTGAGTTCCAAGGACCAAATAAATTATACTGAAATGCCCAACTGGCTCTATGCATTATTTTGGTTATTTTGGTTCAATCATCAAATTGCATGTAAAAAACTTCGGCAAACTAATGAAATTATACTGAAATGACAAACAGGTTCTAGCTAATAAGGTTTAACAGTTTATTTAAATCCCCATAAACCTTATGAGTTGACTTAGATTATGTCCCATAATATGTCTTATGCCATCATTACTGCTAATTGTTATGACAAATACTAATGTTATGTAAACAGTAAAGTGCCTTGATATTAATCAACATAAGTTATACATCACTACAGTTGTATAATTTACTATTCAACATATTAAGACAAATGATACATTTTACAGAAACCTGAACATTTAATCAGATATAAACAGCTAAACATTATTGATGAATATTATGGGGCATATTTATGCATATGCATCATAACTGCAACTATAGGTCTAAGTTGTCAAAATGGTTCAATTGCAATAGGTACAGTTTTCCATAATCCCTTGTAGAGAAAAAGCAATGATGAAAAGTCCAACAAGTTTAGCTAAGGAATATTAAGCAGATCAATCTCATGGCTTTTCACTGTGGAATGAAGTGCAATGGAATCTGATTTGTTCAGGACAACACCAGCAGCACACACACAGACTGAAGGCACCTGACTAACAAAGATGTGCTCTATGTCTATCCATCATGCTCTTATGTATCAGTTATTAATCTGTCAAGAAATGTATCTGAGATGTCCTCAACTGTCATTTAGGACTCTTAACCAGGAACTAGTTTGAATTTTTTATTCTCAAAAGAGTAGGTTTTGAATGTTTTTGTACACATCTTTGTTTTTCTAAAAGACAGTTCTCTGGAAGTCTGCAAGTGGTCTCATAAATATTCATATTCTACTTTGTGCCCCCTCCCCATTTTATTTTCAGCTGGTGCACTCATTATATTTAAATGATGAGACATGCAGTGTCATGCCTAACAACAGTAATGAGCCAGAAACAACATCATAAAATTGGAGGTAGTCCAAGGAGCTCAGAAATTCTCAGGTTTCACTGTAGTTAAAATAAAGCCAAGTTGGGATATTTTAATTCAACACAAACAGCGAGGAACACACTCTGCTTTGTGCCGTTCTAGGTTGTGAGTCAATTATTGTAATTGCTTATCATTTAGCACCCATAATTCAGTTTGACTGCAAGCGTCAACCATCAACTATGTGATATATTTAACGTACATATATCACAGACACTTTTAATTGTAAGAAATGTTATATTTTATTTACATTCAAATCCAAAGTTCTCCAATGTTCCATAGTGCTCCTTTTACCACTAAACGCCTGCCCTGAGCGTGTCTAAAATACACGTGTCACAGCCTATAAAACCAGCTAAACAAAGGCCTTGCATTATATTGGGGGCATATGGTAATCCAATGATACACAACATAAAACAGGACATAAAATCTTCTGCATAAAAAAAAGAATCGTCTGAAAATCATCTATATAAAAATGTTTTATAAATGCAAAGCCCACCTTCAGGGTATATTCGGTATTGAGATATTAGAATGTAAACAACTATTTGTACGTAGTATGTTTCTTTAACATTTCTGCAGCTGGGTGTGTGTATTTGTTCATGCTGTCTCATGTTGTTATGGAGTTTAGAGCACCACTGTGGCTTGTAATCAGTCCTTCGTCTCCTTCATTAGCTGCAAGGGCTTCATCACTTTGGTCTGTAAAACAATACCAGTATTAGCTCTTCAGCCACAGATGGTAAAGGCCTAAGTGCATTATGAGTGGACTATAAGTGTATGAAGGCAATTTTCCTCTTGGTACTAAGGTTTGACAACATGCAGTTACTTATCTGAGCCCAGAACCTGTAACTGATCAAGTACCTGTGTCTATTTTCCCACTACATAATGATACCATGAAAGTAGGTGATGTTTTCTGGAGATTGAGTGGTGGTCAGTGTTACCAGTGAACCCAAACAACTGCACCAACAAGTTCTTACTCACTCATTATACTGCTATTCATTTTATGTGTAGTCACTGCCTGCAGCTGTGCCTAGACAGAGAGCTTTTTTTGTCTTTTTTTTTTTTTGGCTCAACTCAGGTGACAACGTGACAATTCTATTACAATTGTGTTTGACTAATTAATGGTTTGCACCATTTTCAGCTCCACCTACACCTATTTCTAGCTCCGCTCTCTGAATTACGGGTACCCTTGCAAAAAGATTTCAAGTTGGAAACTTTACAGTACAGGTGCTGGGAGAGGAAATGATGACAAAAAATGTTAATAGGTTTTCACTGCATTGCACTACATGTCATAATTGGATTTTTTTTAAATCCTTAGAGTGAAGTGTTCACTGATGGTAAAAAAAAAAAAGCAAGATGTGATTCAATATTAATTATTCTAAAAAAAACATCAGACAAAGAGTTGAGTTAAATGTGCTCTATGAAATTGGCTTCCAAAGCAGAAACATAGGAAACAACTCTGAAGAAAACTCTGAAGACTCTGTGCCAAAACGCATTGTGATATTTTTCTTCATAGTTAATGTGACAACTCTATGAAGACTGGAGATTTCATCTTTGGCATTAATTACTTATTACTTGTAGGATTTCTGTCAAAAAGATAATGTAACACTCAACTGGTAAAGATTATATATTCTTTAATCTTTCATTTCATGTGTAAAATGATGTTTTATGTGTTCATAGTCTTATTATGTGGACAGAACCTACATTGTTTATAATTTGGCCACCTTTCAATTGTTTCCTGAAATCAGAACAAATCTAAAGGGTTTGAGGTGAAGATTCAATGTAAATGTGATTGTGTAATTATGTAGTTATGTAACTATGTAATAACATTTGCGTAATTTAGCACAAAAAATGAATATTTCTCAGGTTTTAAGTAGGACCTGACTAGGACCAGTCACTCAATTAGCGAAAATTTTATTGAAGAAAAACAACTAAGCCAATGTATTTCAATAATGACATTCTTTCAGCATAAGATAATTTATGTAGATATACTGGATCTCTGCCTACTCTAGCAGCATAATTCTTAATTATTTGGGCACATTCTTTATGGCCACATTATATTCAAGGACAAGCGTTGGCGACTTTGAGTGGTTCAGTAACCACAGAAGCCAAAACAGAACAGTACGCTCCCTCAGATCATTTCAATCGCTTCAGCATTCTCAGGGAGTAAGAGATGGAGAACCAATTCATAGGTATGACGCATTGCACTTTCATAGAGCATAATGAAAAAATCATGAACAAGGAGAGGCATTGTAAAATTGATTTGTGAATGCAAGCTCCTACCTTGGTGCTGTGATCTTGAATGGTGCGATTTCAACAGCTAGGTAAAAAAAAAGAAGAAAAGATAAGCAAATAATAAAACGAAAGTGACTACCATAAACCCAGTTAATGGATAATGATCATTCTTAGCTGTAAGTGATTTAATATTTCTGCATTAGAGGAACATAACTGCTCTACCTCAGCAATATATTTATCTAGCTTCTCCAGTTGTTCACGCTGCGCCGTCTGGAGCTGTTCAATCTCTTTAGACTGGCTCATGGCAAGCTGTCAATCAACATCACAAAGCTTATTTGATATAATTAAGGCAAAGCAAGAAATAGCCTTGAGCATACCCTTAGAGATCCATACCCTTTTTCTTTCGGTGAGAAATTTTCTGGTGTTGTTGCTGTTCAGCTCACGAACTCTCCTGTGACACAAGAAAGCCGAAAAGAGGACTCAAAAATTCACACAGGACACTCTCTACAGGCTATTACTCCATATTAGCATTGAGTATATTTGTGAAAATGAATTTGAGGCAATTTCTGCTTGCTTGTTTATTGCACTAACATACAGATGGATTTACACTGAAACTTTGCTGTGGGTTCCTTTTCAGTAATGGAACCATTACCGTTCTCGCTCAGCCTTGTTTTTGATGCTTTTATCCTGACTGATGGCTTTGCTGTTCTCCATTGAAGACTTTGCTTGGTTGCCTCTCATCTCTTTACTCTGTCTGAAAGAAAACACAAATGAGCAACCAGATAGAACTATCCATCAGATCAGCAGCAATATCCGAAATGGAAAGAATATCAACTTGCCGTAGGACATTCAATTCCTATTAACATTACTTGCTAAGTTTATGGCTAATGTTCATGGCCTGTCTCTGTAATATATGGTAGCCTCCGATGAGGATGGGGGGCAGGGTTCAGATAATGAAATATACTATTAGATCTTCTGGCAACTACTTGGGACGGTCAACAGAAAATGATGAATTAGACTGAAACATGAATTTCAATGTTGGCTGGAGTATATCAATATTTTTGAATGAAAAATAGCTATGATGCAGATCTCTAGAGGGGGAATATCAAAAGCCTGGGTCGGGTAGGATCCAGAAGGCATGCTTGTTTTGTCATAAACAACCGCAGACAGCACAGCAAGAGCAGAATCCCTCAGTAAAGAGGTTGACCCGAGGCTATTATTTGGCACAGCAGGAGCGCATGAGGCTATCACCGAGTTTGTGAACAAATGAAGTAACACAAAGCTACACCCTACATGACATACAGCTAACTCCTTTGTCCAGATTCTAAACTAACTAGGGAAGGTTTAGTATTCATGACTTTGCTCACGTCCAGCTTGCAGAAGCACATACAAATCTGATGTGCTGCTGGGTGTCCTAGCAGAACGAATGGTACACACACTCTCAAAACAGATACAACGAGTTAGAGTGTTATTTTAGCATTCCTGAGTGACTCTGAGGTCAACATATATTGGGTGTCTCTTAAGCATTATCTTACTTCACAGAGCTAGTCTTCAGATTTTGATCAGTTCTAACGATATATTGATTCGGTGGATATATCAAATATTAATATTGGCTGATCCCACAGATTATCCCTATTTATGAACTTCCTGAAATAATTAGTGGCCTATATCTAAATGGGAGGTTTTGAAAATGTAAATGTTATCAGTTAAAATGTCATCTGTTCTGTTTTTGTGATGACTGTTGGGAGTAAATTCCCAAGCAAATGACAACTCTATTGACACACTGCGTTCACCATAGAGCAAGGTAGGTGGATAGGGTAAACCAAATAATGACTAAATTAAACATTTTGAGAGCTTTTTCTGGAGCATACTTCAAATAACAACTCCCATCTCTGCCATTTATATGGAGATTTATTATCCCATACAAGCCAGATACGCTGTGGTAAAATTACATCAGCCCACCTCCTAATGGAAAAATAATCCCATCCAAACCACAATTTGGACAAAAGTAGGTGCCATATGCCATTTTTTTAGTAAACAACTATCAATCATATAATAGTTAAGCACTGTTGCTGCTGAGCTAAAACTAGAGTATAAAATGATCCTGGTTTCTATCACATCAGTATTTGTGGAACAGTATAGATCAGGCGGCCCAGGCCCCAGGTTTGAGAACACTACTGCAGATTTTACAGCTACTACAGTGCAATGCCAGTGGGAAAGGATTTCTGTATGCTGGAATCCTACAGATAAAAAAAGGAAGAGCCATGCTGAGGCACGACACAGCCTCATCCTAAACGTATTCTCACAGAAATGTTGGAGTGCTTCTCGAGGTGAAGTGCTCACCGCTCGTGGAGGTGTGTGAGCTGCTCCGTCTGCTGCTCCTGTGTCATTAGCATGAGCTTCCGGAGCTGCTCACACTGCTGCAGCACGTGCTGATCTCTCAGCTCCAGGCTTTCAGCAGTGTGGGCCTTCATCATCTCAGCCCACTCGTGGGCATGGGCGGCCGCCACTTCTTTAACCTGTAGTAAGAAGAGGAGAAGCAGTCACGTCTCTGTCTCACTGAGCACGCCGAGCGCTGTGTGTAAAGCGTGGCGCGAACCGCTCTGGAGACGAGGGAACAAACGGAATCCAGCACCTTTGTTTTGTGGTCTGTGGTTACAGTCTTCATCTTCAGGTCTATTTCTCTCTCCATTTCACAGCAGTTACTTTCACTGAGGTCGCATGAAAAAAATATATGAGGAACTCGCTCCATTTCGCACACAAAACAAGATTAAAAATACATTCTATTGAGAAATCATGAGTCTGTGGTCTCCATTATTCCCTTTTCTTTCCACAGGCTCTCTTAAGTATATGTTTTTAAAACCAGATTACTTCACCTCACCATGACTCACAGGCCCTATGTGTGTGTGTGTGTAGGCTACATTCAGGAGGGTATCATACCTGACTTTCTTGCAGTTTTTTTCTACTTGCTTTTGCAGCGCCCGCTTTTCCTTTTCGAGTTGCACAACAATCTTGTCCATTTGAGTGCAATGAGACCTCTGCAATGCAGCGCACGCCTGAAGGAACAACATCATCGCATTAGAGTTCACTACTCCTGCCCCGCAGGCTCATACTCCTGATACTACATCTTGTAAGTAGCAATTACAAAAACAGGAACAAAGTGCCCATAATCAAATTATCGTGCTTGAGAAAATCAAAGTCTTCACTTTCCTTTGCTTGCTTTTTCTTCAGCGCATTAAGTTCCTTCAGTTGCTTCTTTACCAGTTTTAAATATGCCTGAAATAATATTAAGAAAGGTTAGAGGAGTACACCATGACTCAGCACAAAATAAATATATTGATTTTCATTTCATTCCTAAGAATATGCACCCTGATTCACTCCCTATAAAAATCTGTAAATTCTTTATACCTTCATCTGTTTCAGATCATCCACAGTGACCTGATGTATAAACGTGGCCATATCTGAATGTTCAGGGAAATAAAATGATAAAAGTTAAGTAATTAAAAGGGGAACAAAATGAGGAAACCATGAACAAAACGTTTGTTTCCATGCATTTGCTGATGGGATACTAAATGATGGGATACTGCATAAACAGGTCTATAAGGGCATACCCTTTTTAAAGAAAACACTCGCATTCTGTCCCAATGATGTGCTGCGTGTCTCTATACTCTTCTGAGGGGACACAGCCTTCACCTGATTCGCCTTTCCCTTCTTACTCCTCTTCGAACTGTCATTCGGCACATCAGCTATCTCCCACTGCACAAACAAGAAAGGCTCAAGAACCGGAATTATCTGTCTGTCCTTGACTAATTTCATCTTTTGAGTACATGCTACAAGTCCTTAGTAATTTGACAGTGCGACCTTTTATACAATGCGTCCTATCACAAGCAAACATAGCTGATAGAAATACTTGTTTAGTTCTTGGCTGCAAATGCTTTACAACTGATGGCTACTTGAAATCTGTGACCAAGACTTCAGGAGGCACCGGCTCTCCTCACTGCTGATGCTCTGTCAACCCTGTATTCCAGTCAGTTTCATTTTTTTTATATCAGTTCTCAGTGCCTTCAGCTAGTGAAACATACCCTCGCATAATCACAAATTCCACTGTTTGGCCCTGAAAACCCTTCTTTCCTATGTTGTGGGATTTTGTGGAAAGCTACCATACACCGATTTTGAAGGCCTTAGTTTAACGACTGGAGAATTCATCCAGCTCCTGGTATTTAGTCACATCATAAATAAAGATGAGTGATCCAGTTCTGTTGGTGGTGACATGCTCATGTTATGATATTGTGTACTTTGGATCATGTGTAGTGTTTTAATATACTTTCTGTACTTCATGCTCATTTATTCAGCAGCCTTTGTCCCTGAAGTCTACAGGCTTGAAAATACAAGCTGTTCTTTTGGCTTAACAGAGTAGTTCTAAATTTCACTTTTTCCTTTTACGCCACACATTTTATGTCCAACTTGTGTTTTAGTTTAGCACAGGCTGATGTTGCTAACAACCGCTGGTCATGTTGAAAGATTTTTTCAGTAAATGCATCCCCAAAAAATCTGCCAAAGCCTCAGCTCTTCATCAAAGTGCCATGGATGTTCTGATGTGTTTTAGGACGCAGTATGACTTATTAATCTGTTCTGGATCTGTTTAACAGTCTTCCCTCATTTTCTCTTCCTCAAAAACTAGCAAACATCCTGCACTTTAACCTTGTAGTCAATATTTCATTTCAAATCCAGTATGCTGGAAATTACAACCAAACTGACAAAAATTGTGTCAGTGACCTTTTACTTTAGGACGGCTCGGTCTATATTCCCAGACAAGGCCATTTCTCACCCACACAAATTCTCCCACCATTTTCGCCCTGATTATAATGGATCTCGCCGCTGCTGTGATCGTGTGACTTACGTTCTCAGAAAAACGCTCTCACTGATTTCCCTAATTATGCGACTGAGGAAGGAAAACATTTGTTTATTTTGCCTCTGTATTCCACATAGCCGCAGATTGCTTTGCTTTGCTCTGATACACATGTTTTTTTCCTGCATTTTAAATATATTGTACGGTATATGGGGGTGTAATGTTAAAATGGAAAACATTACACATTTGAGGTAAACAATTACAAGCGTTTACCCTCCACTACATCTCTCACAGTATGTGAATAACATTCAGTCATGAACTAAATATCAAAGTAAGTCATTTAAGGTAATAATTACAACTATGGTTCCTGTGCAGTAATAATGGAGATACTCACCGTCTCAATGCCCATGGCTCTCATTTGGTCCGTTCTTTTCTCACAGACTGACAAGAACTTTTTTGGATCAGAGAGCGCATCTACAATGGCTACAAAAGATGCATCTGAATGTTAATGTAATGCAGAACAAAACAGACTGCAAACCCCCTGGGCACTGCAGATTTCAGATGAAATAATGAACTGTTTGGGTTGTTAAGAATATCAACCCCTTATTTTTCCATTATCAATCTTAATATAAGTTCCTGGTATTAACGACTACTCTGTACTACTCTGAATCAGACAGTGTGATTACATTACAAAACTAATACGCAAGTTATGTGATCATAAGACTAAACCTCTGAAGAGTGGATCTGCTGCCAGGTCCTCACGAGACCTTGGAAGGTTAAACTTAATTAGCAATATAAAGACAACAATCTCAATTATCGGAGAGCAGATACTGTTAAAAACTGCCTGACCTCCAAATCCGTCAGGCACGTATGTTTTGAGGACGATGTTGCAAAAGATGGTGGGCAGTGACAGAGGCTTGTTGCCCTCGTTTCGTAGGGAGATGTGTCTGTAGCCAGCCTGCAGACCATCCAGGGGGAGAATCCTCTGGCCAATCAGCTTATTGTTGTCATCATACACCGCTATTCTGAGCACTGCAAGGTCCGGTAGGATTACCTTTGGGATGGCAGAAAGTGTATTATTCACTCTGTGTGCGTTTGTGTGTGTGTGTGTGTCTGTGTGTACATGAGGAATTTCAGTGATAAGCAGAAATTCACAGTGCAGCGGAGCAGAGACATCAGGAGAGAGCAGAGAGGCATGAAAGCACCACAGTAGCTTCTCCTCATATACTGCTTTTACACTGCTGAGGCTTTCTGAAGAATCATAATGGTCATATGATAAAAAGAATAGTGTAAAAAAACTGGAGAATAAGATCAAATAAGATCGAATGATAGCTGCATTAACAACTCATCCTGAATCCACTGTTTTTGCATATCTGTACCAATTTAGCCTACAGTAGTTTAGCCACACCTGATCACATTGAAGTTATAAAGAGTGTTTTAGTCCAAACTGCTTTTTTTTTCTAAAGGAGGCATAAAACTTGGCAACCAATAAAAACAGAATTCATTTTTCTATTTATCAGTCTTGAAGGCACATTAAAAAAAACGGCTTAATTTTAGGGGATAAAAACAGGTTGGAAAAAGATCAGTTTTTGGTGAATAAAACAACACAAATGATATAAATGAAACTCAAGGAAAAGGTAAAATACAAGAACAAAATGATAGTTTTCTGCTAATTTTAGTTAAGGAGTTTAAAATATTATTCATACAACTTTTGCACATGCCTAATTTTATTCAGCAAATGAATAGCAATGGTGCATTAAGCATGCAGAAATCCTCTGTAGATGTATACAACCCAATTTCCTGAGAAAATGGGATGCTGAGTGAAAAGTAAATAAAAACCAATGCAATGATTTGCAAGTATTTAACTGAAAATAGAACAAACAAGTGCTGTAATTGAAAAAATTCGATTAAATTGGGGAAAATACAGGCTCATTTGAATTTGATGTTAGCAACAAGTTGGGACAGCGGCTTGTTTACCACAGTGTTGCATCACCTTTTCTTTTGACAGCACACTTCTTTTAAATGTTTGAGTACTCAAGAGACCAATTGCTGGAGTTTTGAATGTGAAATGTCGTCCCATTCTTGCCTGATACAGGATTTCAGCTGCTCAACAGTCCAGGGTCTCCTTTGTCATCTTTTTTGTTTCATGATGCGCCAAATGTTTTGAACGGGTGATGGGTCTGGGCTGAAAGCAGGCCTGTTTAGACTCTTCTACTGCAGAGCCATGCTGTTTGGCACTGTCTTACTGCACTAAGCAAGGCCTTCCCTGGAAAACATACTGACCGGATGGAATGGCATATGTTGCTTAAAAACTGTATATACCATTTAGCGTTAATGGGTTCTTCCCAGATGTGCAAGATTCCTATACCATGTGTACTAATGCTCCCCCATACTATCACAGATGCTGGTTTTCAAACTGTGTGCTGATAACAAGTTCAGTCCAGGTGCAAGTCAAAGTGAACTTTGTCATCTCAACCACATACAGAGTATACAGAGAGATGAAATGGCAAAGCTCAGGTACCACAGTGTACACAAAGACATATAAAACAGTGCATCCTCTGTTCTTTCTTTTTTTGATTTGACAGATCACAGGAGAGTTTTTCACTTCACCTCAGACACTCAAATGAGTGTGGGCCCTGAGAAGCTTTTTCTGGATCATGTTTATGTATCATTTCTTCTTTGCATGGTTGAGTTTTAACTTGAATTTGTAGATGCGGCCACAAACTGTGTTCACAGACAATGGATTTCAGTGCTCCTGAGCCAAGGCACTGATTTCCACAACAGAATCGTGTCTGTTTTAATGCAGTCCTGTCTGAGGGCCTGAAGATCACAGTCGTTCAGTATTGGTTTTTTGGCCGTGTCTTTTGTGAACAGAGATGTACCGGAGATGATGAAATCCCCAAATTCATTGCAAAGTCTTTCGCAGAGTGAAGAAACCCTCCCCATCTTTACCTCTGAGAGACTCTGCCTTTCTGGGATGCTCTTTTTATGACCAGTCATGATACTGACATGTTGCTCAATAACCTCAAAATTTGTGAGATGATGTGTGGGGGTTTTTTTAGTATTAACTTAGTAGTTTGTTGCCACGGTCTAAATTTTTGAAAAGCATGTCACTGGTATCAAATTAACTTTTTTTTACTTTTCACACAGCGTCCCAAACAAGGTTTGATAGGATAGCTTAAATAGTAAATTGTAGATCTTAAGCTTACTTTTCTAAAGACAAAGGGTTCCTCGTTGTAAACCGGATTTAGTCCGTTGTTCATTACCATCCTGGTGCGAAACTCTTTTCGAATGGTATCAGTGGGAAGTCCATACATGTCCACCTCCACATAGGTGCCAATCTTCTTGTCAGATAAAAACTGGCCTGAAATCACCTTAAACACAGAAACGGGAGCAAAAACACATTTTAGCTCTTCGTATCATTTTTGCTGCAAATTTTGCCAAGCCATTTTTAGCCACTATAAACAAAAATTTAAGTTCAAATTTGAGGTAGGGGAATATGCGACTTGCAGGCACAAGCAGAAGATTGCAGCCACTTACATGGCTCCCTTCTGATCTTCGCCATCATGCACACAAGTAAAGCACCCCAAGTGGTTTCAGCAGGCAGCCCAGTCTCCCTACCCACAACTCACGGCACGCTATCAAAACATCAAATACTCCTCATCGGCCCTACCTTAAATAAAACACAGCCTAAAGAACAAGGAATGGCATCTCAGGTGGACTAACCTGGACACTGCAAGTGGCTGCAATCACTCCATCCACAGGAGTCTCCGAAAAGGGATCGAAGATGCGGTCTGGGCGACGCATGAAATCTGGCTTCAACAAATATCTGGCAAGAAAGAACAAGCAAGCTGTCAAAGGCAAGCTGGCTTATTTGCATTAAGGTACTGAGTTGTGAATCATTATAGCCATTATCTTCAGTCACCTTAGAGCAATGACCCATTTAATTAAGCCCTGCTTGTCCTATATTCAATTTACACTTCTGAACATAACACTAATGGATACCGCACAGCTTTGCCCAGATGAATGTGTTGATTAATATGTTTAGAGTTTTCCCACTACCACGGCTCTCTTCACAGCATGCACTGCACATCGTTATTTGATGAAAGTAATTAACACTGTCAACCGGTGCAGTTCTATGGATTATGTGCTCTTGAAAGAACAGGTCCACTGCACTCACAACTAATTGGTGTATAATCCAGAGTAAATATACCACAGAAAACATGCATATTACATCCTTACTGTGTATTTGGCTCAGTTTTTAATAGGATTTCTGTCATGGAGAAACAGAGTGTGAAATTGAACACAATTTTTTAAATGCATCTTTTGCAAACTATTAAAGTACACTGTTTGTGAAAGTTTGGTTAATTCCTGCGTGTTTTACATCTTTTGTTAATTTCTAAGAAAAAAAAAAGTTAATTTAACATCTGAGTGGAGCAACCTTATGATAATGATAACCTTATAATCTTACAAGAGAGAAGCATGAAAGGTCATTAAGAAATGGAATTCCAGAGATGATGTCAAAGAAACATCTAACGAAAAAAAAAAAAAAAAAGATTCTGCATTGATTATGCTCCATGACTAATTAGGCATGCAAACATAACCCCACATTACTGACCAGGACCTACAAGTAGACTTGGCTGGCACAGATAGACTGATGCACTGGCCAACTGTGCAGCATTCTTGAGCAAGAATGACTCGGGTGGGTCATTTGAAAGTAAACTCTTGTTATAGCCAATGTCTGAAATATGCATTTTTTAGTACCCATTAAAGGTATGTTTGCATAAAAAAGGTATTTTAATATAAAAGAATGCCTTGTTAACTTATCATGGGGTTGGGGTTGTGTGACAGCTAGAAATGTTGTGGGGATCAAGGGAGGACAGGATTTTACTAAATACTAATAAATCCTGGAGGCTAGCAAAGAAACTAAAGAAGTAAAATTGGTTGGATATTCCATTCAGATAATTATTCAAATGCAAAACTACTCAAAGAAACAAAAGATTAAAGTTTAAAAGATGAAATCTGCCCAAACTTGAATATTTGTTGAAAATATGCAATCAAATCTTAAACATGCTGTGCTTGCAACAAGCTATAGATATTTCTGAACTTGAACACTGCAAGTACAAAAAAAATCAATACATCATTGAGAGAAAAACTGTTAGTTTGTTAAAAAATATATTTGGATGGTGTGATTTCAGTCAATGGGGCTCCTTTTCTTATGTTAAATTCAGCAAAGAAAGTATGTGCATTAAAATTGCAGATGTATCATGTTTACATGTTCTCTATTCAGAGGTGTTCATACAACTGTACTGTACTTTTGTCAGTTACAGGCACTACAGTAAGTATAGAAAGGACATTTACATTTGAATTCTGTATGGGTCCATTTCCATGCTTTATTATGTTCCAATTTTATGAACTAAATGCCCATTTCCCACCACTATTTACAACCTATATTTCAAATTCATGGCTGCTTTACGATGCTTGTTTTTCGAGTTTATTTCATGTCACATTTATAGCCAAGAAGCAGTAGACCTCCTTCATTAATCAGGCTCGATTTTCAAAATGATTTTAAATCATTTAAGTAACATGTTCGATATAGTCTGTACTCAAGGACTCAAGGAGAAAATGTTAGCACAATTATTTACTAGTCTATAAAATACTCATTATATTTTCAACATAAATGTACTCATGGTCATTTTTTTTTTTTTTTAATATGAATGGTGATGTTCACTTACCCACATGATCCATTGTACTCAAACTTTCCTTGGTTCAGCTGCATTGCCAAATCTAAACACAGTATACAACAAAAGGAGGACATCAAACAAATCTAAAACCCACTCACCATAATTTATACACTGAACAGCCAAAACTTCACAACCATCTGTTTAATATGCTATTGGTCCTCTGGATTCTAGAAGTCATCTATGTGTGCCCTGTGGCATCTGGCATCAAGATGTCAAGACATAAGTTGCGAAAAGAAGCCACCATGGATTGGACTTATTGTTCCAGCACATATTCCATTTTCTTGCTCAGACTGCCCATTCCCAAACAATGTGTGCAGTGTGGCAGGAAAGAGGCCACGGTCATCTGGGAATATCACTGGCATGAAGGGACGTACTCGTCTGCAACAATGTTTAGGCAGGTGGCACGTGTCAATTTGACACACACAAGTATGCCAGGACCTTGTGTTTGTCAGCAGCATATTGCACAGAGCCCTCCACCAGCTCGTCGTCTTCCCACAATGCATCCCGGTGCTTGATTTCCCCAGGTAAATTAAGTACATGCACCCGGCCATCCATGTGATGTCAAAGAAAGGGAGACTCTTCAGACCAGACAGTCTTTTTCTATTACTCCACAGCACATTCTAGACCATTTTAACGGGCACTCTGCATGGTTTCAGCAGAATGACATGTCTACTGGAACCACAACATTTGCCACAGCAGCTCTTCTCTGGTTCAGACCATACAGGATAGCTCTTGATGGCAATGCAACTTGACAAACTTGTTATCCAACACACCGACACTGGTTTGTGGTATGTTCCTCCTCAGACTGCTACTGGTAGGTTCTCACCACTGCTGACTGGGACAATCCCATAAGCATTGCTGCTTTAGAGAGGACGGTCCCTCATCAATGTTGTGAAGTCCTTTCTTCTTTGTTTGCTTTATGTCAAACACTTCCAAACCTTGACTTTCATAGTGGTAAAGATATAATCAATGATCATCTTGCCTCATCTATGAGTAATCATCAATGTGTTTCACATTTTTTAGCACACTGGACATACATGGAGAACAAACAAGGACCTCATTTTTCAGCTTTATAATTGCAGGTTTTGGTTTGACCCTATACTAGTGACATTGCCACGATTCCCCTGCACCCAGCAGCTATTACTTTCTGACTCACAAACACTGTCTGGCACATTTTCTCTCAGAAGACAGCAGTAGTACAAACAGACTGCTGATTGCTCAGACACACTCATCTGCATTTCAGGTATGCACAGGCTATCAAAACAAGCGTTGAAATACGGCTATTCCAGGTGTCTGGGAATGACACAAAGGTTTTTAGGTTTCTAGATCAAGGGCTCGTCTTCAATATTCAAAATAAATAGCGTAGTCTGGTGGTTCAGCGCAAGTAAACTACACCAGAAGCTCTCTTTAAAACACATGGAGACATGTAATTATATAATTATATATTTATACTATGTAATAACATTTACGTTTAATGCAACACTGTATGAATCTGCAATCAAATTCATAAAAAATTTCTTCCTCCGCTTAAGAACACAAATGTGACATCAAAGAAAAGGTTACAATCCAGCAACATCTCAGCACTTGTTTGAATGCACAGTAAAAAATATTCAATTCAAAAATCACCATGCAAACATTTGTTCTATCATTTTATGATAAAACAACCCACAGGGCATATGTCTAACAGATGGTACCAGCTAAAGCATATTTACAACTACAAGTGCAATATCTCTAACAGTGCAGCTGGTACATTACTGCAGATGTTCTGGAACTGTTCTGAAGATGTAGACTTAAGGACTTTGCAGTGGATGCGCTACCCAAATTACTTTACATAAACTTGACATTTTTGTCTCACACGTCTGTTAACGATGATTCAGATTCTCATTTTCTCTGACTCAACGCGAGACACTTTTGCATCCAAAGATCTGAATTGTATTGATAAATGGGCTATTTTAAATACAGCCACTCTAGGCCTGTAACTCCCTCAACAAAACACAAATTTTGGTTCTGATATTTTCTCTTATGTGCATTTTTTTCTCTCTCTCTCACACACACACCCACCCACCCCACCACACACACACATTGCCAAGCATCAAGGCCTGGACTCCTGAAAGCATGCTTTGGTACCAAGACAACAGCAGTTGTGAGATGGGGCATACCAAACAAGTTTCTCGTGAACATCCTCCAGAAGCTAGATTGGACTGAGATCTGGGGAATTTGGAGGCAAAGTCAACACCTTGAACTCTGTCATGTTCTTCAAACCGCTCCTGAACCATTTTTGCAGTGTGTCAGGATGTATTATCTTGCTGAAAGAGACCTGTAGCATTAGGGAATACTGCTACCATGAAGGTGTGAACTTGCTCTGCTACAATGTTTAGGTAGGTGTTACAAGTTAAAGGAACACGCACATGAATGCCAGGATCCAAGATTACACAGATTTACCCATTGCCTCTGCAGACCCATATATAGGGCACTGTGTTTTCTGACACCTCTCCATCACAGCCAGCATTCATTTTACAGCAATTTATGCTACAGTAATGAACTAAATCAAGAATGCATGGTAAATTCCAAATCATGTCGTGGAATTGGAATTTGAACAGCATGCAGCAAAAGGGACTGAGTTGTAATGTCAGAAAGTGGAGTTTTGTGGACTGACTTACTTTCAATTCAATTCACTTTCCTAAGATAATTTGTCTTGATTTGCTGAACAGTATTAAATATTATGAACTGCATAAATGCAAAAAAGGTCATTTTTTCCCATGACATTCATGTTCATTTCTCAAATCCCTCAGCACAAGACCAACATTTTCTCAATTTGATTAAAACAGCCATTCTAAGAGTTCAATGCAAGGAGAGGGTTCAAAACTTCTTAACATAAATAAAGGCCAATTAGGGCCCATATTGAAGGTGTGAGACTGGAGATTTGATGTCAGATTTCTGATTGACTTTGAATTGCTTTTGTGTATGATCTTCGACTGTTTCGGGAATTTGTGTATAAACTTTGGACAGCAATACCAATAAGATTTGGAATTCTTATTATTCTTAAAAGACTGATATGTCTGACATTTCTAGGAAGCCCTATATAACAGATCTTTCTGATGAACCGATTCCAACAACTTCAGACAACCACAGAGCAGTATGTAGGCATGCCTATTCATGGATCTAGCAGAAGAACCTGAAACTTTATCAGCATCTTCAGCTTTTTTACATCAAATTGAATTTCCCTTCCTGAAACTCATCAAGTTCCAACTGAGTTTCCTGTTATTGTTCAGGTGCAATTCCATATTTCATTCCATTGTTTGAATTGGAATTGTCGAGTTCATTTCTGAACTGACCCCAAACCTGTTTCTCATGTTCATTAACGAGTACTGGGCTTCCATGACTGGTTCACTGATTCTTTGGATCACTTTTGGCATGTATTAACCATTGCATACTGGAAACAGCCCACAAGACCTGCTGTTTTCAAGATGTTCTGATTCAGTCATTTTTGCCAGACCCCAGTGCTTGTCCATTTTTTCTTCTTCAAATACACCAACTTCAAGACCCAACTGTTCACTTGCTGTCTGCTGTATTCCACCCCCTTGAGAGGTGCCATTGTAATCAGATAATCAATGTTATTGACTTCACCTGTAAGCGGTTTTAACATTTTGGTTCATTGGTGTTTGTGTGTTCGCCACATATGCGCACACACATGCACACACGTGCACACGCACATGCACGCATGCATGGTTTTATTATTGCATAAATTATACTTCAAAGAACTTCCAACAGTGGTAGTGACCAATTAGAAAAAACGTATTATTTACTAGTGGTTTCTCCTGGCAAATTAGCAGAAATGCACCCTAAATATTATTTCTCCTGAGTGAGAATGAAACTCTCTCATGACCGACTCTCCATTCACACAAGTGTTCTACAGTGTACAATGGTTAAAAGTGATGCTGGCAGGATGGTGAGCTGTGGAGAATAACGTAAGTGTTAGGGTGTCATTGACTGCAGTGGGAGTACAGGAGGCTGTTGCAGTGTGCAGCAGCAGTGTCTGCATTACCTGGGGTTTGAAAGTTCAGAGAAACCATCTGGCAGCCAGCATTCCAAAAGATCTGAGGCATATAATTACTGGAGTCCACTCTTCCTCCTTTGGGGTAGATCCGACTCATCTGCCGCTTGTTGTAGCTGCGCATCTCATTCAGGGGAAACATTACAGGTTTTTTAGGGATTCAAGAGGAGCCTGTGGATTATTTATAGATCACAGAACACAGTAGAATCAGGTTTAATCCTATGGGGCACATTCTGTGGGGGCTGTTGTTTCGCACACCATAAACACACAACTTTAAATTCCTCTTTTTGTTCTGCTCTGGTGATGCTCCTCTGTTTGTTTTAGTCTAGTCTTTTACACCCGTTCCTAGAAAGGTTGTGCCATTCCAGATATATTCCTATTCAATGCCAAAATAAACAGATGTTCTTTGTATCTTTCCTTTACTCTTTAAATAGACTCAACTTCAGGTAGAGTGCGGCTTTTAGGCTTGGTACTGTTTCATTTATAACAAGGGTGCCCCACGGCAGTACTACGATCAGTTGCAAGTCACAAGCAAAATTTGTCAACGGTTAGACAGGAGCTTAGATTGAAACCGAAGCACATTTTTACAAAAGAACCAAAGAAAATGCAAAAGAACAGAGATGGCATGAAATATAGAAACACCATGAATAAATATACATCACTCCTTTGTGCAGATTTTGATGCCGGTTTGTTTTTTTTGTTTTCTAACAAAAGATCAATTCACTTATGTTTTGTTTCTTACAGAAGTGGGAAGCGTTTTGCAATAAGTATCTGAGACACACTTGTCTCGGCTTGGGATATATGAACTGTTTTGAACTGTAATTAAACCCTCTTACTGTAAATCGTCATAAGAGGTCTGTGCAATGCTGCAACAATAAGGGGTTT
>JBBPCW010000001.1:24477507-24505589 GCA_037974425.1 Phenacogrammus interruptus
CTAAATGCATTGAGGCAACTGCCATGTGATTGGTTGATTAGATAATTGCATTAATGAGAAATTGAACAGGTGTTCCTGATAATCCTTTAGGTGAGTGTATTTAGGGTTTGTTTAAATACTAGCTCTATTTTTTTCTGAGCGTGGTCTAAAACACAAAAGCAGCTGGTTTTGCACCTTAGTAATGGGTTGTATGGGCAGAGAGATGAATGGAAACACTGTTTACATTCTACATCAAACGTTTTCATTTAAAACAAGATTTATATGGGCCCTAGTAGTAGGCAGTATAGCGGTTCGTCAATATGATTATAAAAGTAGACAGTGTCAAAATAACAGCAAATCCATTGTTTATGCATGGATCTGCCATCTAAAATAAAGCTGAAATAGATTAGATACTGATAGTCTAGGTGGAGTTCAGCACTTCGGTCTGCCTAAAACTTTTGCATTTCAAACTTCAGATAGGATTTGCAGGATAATAATGGAAAAACTACAAGGTTTTGGGACTAAAATAGCTTTCAAACAAGTTTTAAATATCTTTTCTATTTAATGTTCAGGGTGTTTAAGCAATAAGGCAGTGATATAAATAAACATTTACCTATTTAATGCTCTGTTTTTGTTATTTTGTACAATAAAACCATATACCACAGCTATGACACAGTTATTTGTAGTAAAATAAACCTTTGGTAGCCCATACAGCTCACTTTTATGCCCGTTAATTGAAAATGACTGTGTGCACAAAGTTTCGTTCCCTGCATCAGTTCAATATAGCAAGTTTTCTGGACATGTTTAGCTTAAGTAATCAAGAGTCCATGGCCTGATCAAGCTTGAGCTCGCATCTTTTGCTGTCACTGGCTAAGCCCCAAGAAATACTATAACCATACTTGCCGTTTACATAATCCACAACTCAACCAACATTCTTGAGGTCTGAGGCAAGGCGCTTTATCTTATACGCTTTGTTGGCGCTGGCTCTGTGTTTGTGGTCATTCAGCAGCAACAGAAAGCTTATCAGAACGGGCCAACTGAGGTCCATTACCACCACTTCAACCTGTCAAAAGCATCCCACTCTGTAGTATGCACAAGTCAAACTGATCCAAATGTAACACGAAGTGTGCTGTTCACTCATGCGAGCATTACACAAGCCCTCAAAGATATTAAATTAAGGCCTCAATAATGCATGCTGAACCAGCAGCTGCGGCTCACTGTTCAGAAGCTCCACAGAAAGAAAAACAAAATCACAGACTAAACCTGGAGCACACTCACTATCTCGCTGCAATCTATAGCAGCAATGCAGTACTACTCTGTAAACCTGCACTTGCCATTAGGTTCCCCTCCTGGTATGGGTGGAGCTGGACAAGGCGAGACAATGCCGATACAATGTCAATAATGACTACACAAGTTTATCTGACTTTAGATTATTAACGCCCATTAGAACGGGGCTCATTAAAATATAGTGGCCCCTTATAGCCACACACGAACACAGCACAGCACACAGCGTGAACAACATGAAATTCTGTCTCTGCATTTAACCCATTCACCAAGTGAAGTAGTGGGCTGCCACCAACCCGAGGAGCAGTGTGTGGGGATGCTACCTTACTGAAAGGTACCTCAGTGGTGACGGTAGCAGTCCTGGGATTGAAACTCACAAACTTCTGATCACATGGGACACTCCCTAACCACTATGCCACCAGCTGCCCCACAAATTACAAAGAGAAAAGTCATGAATATGAGTAGAAATGTGTTTAACATGTTAACACAGGCAAATAAAGACCTTGGGTGGCTCACAGAATGAACAACGAGACTCATCTGTCCACATCCTTACACAGTTATGTTCAGCTGTCACTCACACAATCAGGAAGGTTCAGAAAGATCCCAAGGACATTCATACAACTGACAAATCAGCAAGGGAACATGGCACAGGGCTACACGGGCCTGAATGCTGCCTCCTCTGATAACAGTGCAGGAAACATTTGCATATCAGGGCCTCCTCATTTAGTGATGGAACTGCAGGGCAGAACTGAGCTGGAAGGTCTCAGACAAAGCTATGAGACAAAACTGACTGCCATTATGCAAGCAACCTGTTGGCAGCTTTCAAAGAAGTCTCGATTTCTTTTAGCATGCCATTCTCTTTCTCTCTCTCTGTATCTTGAACTCTCTTTGCTCTGTCTGTATCTCTCTTTCAGTCTCTCTTCATGTGTGTCTCTCTCACGCTCTATCTGTATCTCTGCTTCCCTGTCTGACTCTGTCTCACACTCACTGAAAACACGCAGCCCAAGGCAAGGCCGGTGTTCAGTGCGCATGTTCACTGAAGTTCCTGCACATAGTCAACCACAACAGTAAAACACTGAGTATATTTATCTGGATCCACTCTCATCAGACCATCTTAGTGATCTTAGTGATCTAAGTGATCTAAGTGACCACACACAACACAAACCGTGCAGCACGTGCTGCATTTCTCCACCCACTGCCTGTGTCTGTATGAAGATCAGCCTGGATCCTGCTGGTGTGATCTACAAAGTGTTACAAACTCGCTCTCAGTTCTGAACAGGTGCGAATAAACCTCCTGCAACAAGTCTAACACACGTGGGATCAGAAGTGGTGAAGTCCACTCACCCGTCGCTCTGCTGTCTCCGAGGGAAAGTGTCCATGTGGGCCTGAGAGCCTGCCTCCCATAGAGACTGGACACAGCGCCCCCTACAGGCAGGCAGCGGGACACACAGACGCACTTTATCAAAGAGCGTGTTTTTGTCCTCATTTCTAGATCATTCAGAAAGCGGAACGCATTCAGAAGAATTAACCAGAAAGCAGAAAGCAAAAATTACAATCTGCACAGCACAAGTAAGGTTTTAAATTCAAAAGTATTAACCCAAAAAAGATACAATATTCTTTATTTGTTTAGATCCCATACCCAATCCTGTGTGACATGAACATTCTTCATATGCTGAAACCACAAAGTTTCACAACCACAACCATTTACCACAGAAACAGACAAATGTTCATTCTGATCATGACAAAAGAAACACAGCTGCATAAGGAAAAAAATGGTGGTAATAATTATATGGTATTGATATGTTTTGTTTATATAAAGGCCACTCCCAGCAATGCATATCATGAGAATTCATTTTCTTCATATGCTGATACCAGTTACATAAATGGTTTTAATTTAAAAGGAAAATACCCTGACCTTTGTCATTTTCTAAAAAATACAACAAAAGCATAATAATGGATGCAAGCTAATAGTGTCAAGCTTGAGAGCTACACTGTCAACTGTTGTTGGGTAGGCTCTCACACACCACTGTTCATAAATATTATTGCCTTTGGGTAAAAAGCCCCCCTAGCATTTTCTTACTGACAAATCACAATTACTGTCATGTCTAGGAATTTAAAACAAGCCCTTTCATCCATTTATTGACTTGTTTTTCCACTTTTTAAGCAGCCATCCGAGTTTTTTCATCAACCCTGAGGTGGTCATCCACAATATCCTGTTTCACTGGAGTATAAATGTGGGAAGACACAAAGGTTCAAAGAGGGTAGTGAACTTAGAGCATGCATATTTTTACCCCAGTGCGCAGTTAGATAGATGGATAGAAAGGCACAGATTTCTTCTGGGATCACTGTTGGAGTTTTTCAAAAACAGTAGCCATTTCAGGCAAGCAGTTTTCCAAAACTACAATAATGTAAACATCAGCTAAACATTTGGAAGAACCATTTGGAAGGATAGACAGAATTAGCCTATTTTGAAACTTAACACAAAGTTTTCTCGAAACTACAAACTTTGACTTGAGCCTGATTCTATTGTCAGTATAGCCTAAATTTTGTGGTAAGAAATGCTTGAGGTGGCTTTAGGTTACAGAAAGATGGTTACATAGAGGGAATATCACGGTGTTGAGGATCTGTGATGTTTCGGGGCTGACAAAAAGCTAAAAGTAGGTTGTAGTTGAATCAGTGGGACGATAATATATACAAACTCAAATCCAAATTAAACAGATACACACAAAAATATTTTAGGTTCTACAGACCAACTGTCTGACATGATCACTCCAGTCTCTTGACCTAAACACAACTGAAACCTTTGAGGGGAGCTGAGAAGTCCAAAAGAGAGAACCTAAAGGGGGCATTTGGCTGACATTCTTATCCAGAGCGATTACAATCATTAGTTACAGGGACAGCCCACCCTGGAGCAACTGAGGGTTAAGTGTCTTGTTCAAGGACACAATGGTAGAAAGCAGGAGTTCAAACCTATGTCTTCGTAGTTATTGGGTTCACAAGCATGTGTTTAACCCACAAGGTTACTAGCGCCCTAGAGAGGGTCCTACGTCAGGATCTGGACAGATTCTGAGGAGTGGACTTACATAACTTGTTCTGATCTATAGGAGAAGGCTTAACGCTTGTAAATGGAGGTTGCACATATTTGCTAATTGCACAGATGCAAAAAGCTGGAATAGACACATGGTCCTAAATGCAATTTTTTTTAAATAAGGGTTTCTGTTTTCAAAAAACTTTCTTTCTCTCATATTTTCAGCATAAGATTGCACAAAAACTCATGTTTCATGAATCCTCCCCAATCATTACCAGCTAACTGTGTTTAAAGCTGATGCTATATTAAAAGCAGACCAATCCTGAAACTGTAATCCATGTCCTTATGCTACAGCCCCTAGCAACCCATTATGAATGAATCAATAATTAGTACAGGAATAATCAGTGCAGTAAAAAGGACCTGCCTGGTGACTACTGTGTTGGATAAGGTCGTCAGATATTTCCCAACAGACATAAAGCTCAGCAAATTCCACATTTCACAAAAAAGTTTTATTAAAACCCACTGCACAGCACAAGCACAACTTACATTCAACAATATTCATCTCTGAAAGATGATATCAATAATGCAACTAGAGGAAATCAAATATTTCATATTTGTTTTGTTTCTATCTGATTTGTCAATGGAATTAGAAGCAATAAATAAAAAAAATGTCACTCAATAGCATACACAGTCAATAGTTTGACAGTGAAATCATTTAAAAGTAAATCTTCAGTATAAAGGTCTTAAAAGTGCGTGCACAGTTTATACAAAAAAGAGAGCTCTATACATCAACACTTTGTACATTCCACATCTAACACAGCTAACATTCAAAGGCACAGAACTTCACTTCAAAACGGTCAAAAATAAGTTCAATCATAAAGGTATTTCAAGTAATCTTAACATTTGCAAAAAGAGTTTGGTCAAAAGAAAGCAATAGCATGGGGTTAGTCTTGTAGAAAAAATGAGATGTGACCACATTGAATCACATTTACACACATATACACACTTTTAAGTGTGAGGATTTTTGATTAACTTCTTACTGTAGATGCAGCAAAGTAATCAGAGTTTACCAAGATTATAATGTAGTGTATTGCATCTCTACTTTGGGCCTAGTGATATCCTTAAACAAAAACTAGATCGTCGTACAGCAGTAGTAGGTGTTAAGGGAATAAACGGGACGGTTACGTGTTTTGAGGATTCACGTTGGACCTGCACATTTTTGGCACTTTGACTTAAATGGTCCATATCAAACAGATATTGCAATAAATACAAAATATGGTTATAAAAAAATCTCAAACATTTACATGAAGTTAATTTAGGCAGGTTGAATATAGATATTCTTTTCATAATAAAACTTTTAATAAAAAAACAAAAAAAACAAAAAAAAACACAGAACTAACCTGAATTTAACAAAACTACCAGTAGCAAGAGAAAGTAACCAGAGCTAAACACCAAGAAACCATAGGGGGAGTATGGCATAGTCTGAAATACATACCATTTTACTTGGCGTTTTTAACCACATCTTTTTAGACCATGCTTGACATCCTTAACTGGACCAGTAAAATGGAAACACACATACATTGCATAATAATGGGAATACCTCATGACATCCAAAGTGCATATCCACATTTCCTTCATTTCTGTATATAGTGACTAGCCTATTTTGCTATACTATCTATGGAATTGAATCCAATTCTGTTTATAGAATATGCTATAATAAAACTCAGATAAAGGATAAAAGCTAGCTAAAACAAAATGGAAGGTTTTTTTTTTTTAATGTCTCCATATTAAAATAAATAAAATAACTGTCTTGGAGATATACTGACTATCTGCAGATAAATACATTATATGTACGCAGCTCTAGAAAGGAAACTTTCAAAATAATAGTACCATTGAGCACACCTTTACAGATCAATAACAACGATCACATTACATCACACAACAAGCTACTATGTTTAATTACAGATGTGTAGTAGCACAAAATGTTCCAAGCAATCGATTCATGCCTCCCTGAAAACTTTTAACTGTTACGCTCCAGTACTGGACAGCGTACTGATACCACTTAGTACAAATCTTATACACTGTAGTGTCTAATCAATAAATGTTAAAAAAAAACAAAAAAAAACTAACTAACAATATCAGCAGCAACATTAGCAAGATAATGGATCTATATCAGCAAGCCACCTGTGCTTGCAAAATAAAGCAAATAGACCTAAATTCAGTGCAAATATACAGTGTGAACCTTTCATGTACCTATACTTACATCTGGGGAAGAGAAATGATGGCTACAGTGATGTTTCTGTGTTAGTACCCGCCCTCTAGGACACATTACATCTTCTCCACTTCACAACATGGTGCTCATGCCCTGCACCTTCTTAAACAATAAACACTAGTCAGTTACTGGCCCTATGAGACTGGTCAGTTATGAAGAACACATCATATTAACTATAACATAAAAATAAAATAACCATATAAAACTGGTCTTATTACAGTTGTAAGAAAGTCAGTAACATGTGCACATCATTAAGACCTAGTTTATGTAATCCTGGTCCATCACATGGTGCTTTAGTTGCCATTTCTTAGCGCTTTTTTTTCTCCAACTACTGTACACTCTCCCCCCGAAACCCTCCAAAAAAGTTCAACTGTAAAGATGTTGAATACATTAAAAAAAAGAAGTTTCGATCAAAAGCCAAAATGAATTAGGAAGAGTGCCTGAGGCACAGCACAACTACGTTAGTCTTTCCTCTCCTCTTCCATATCGTCCTCAGACTGCGCTCCCTTATGGCTGAGTTTCTCCAGCGTGGAGGAGGAGGGGAGAGACTCCTGATCGCTCCCTTCAGTCTTTCTCTTAGTGGTCTCCTGCACAAACTCCTGAATCTCCACCGGGAGCCGGCGGAACTTGTCCTGATACTCCTGGTCCAGCTCGTTTTGAAGCTGCAAAGACATTTCACATTTCAAACAGAATAGAAAACGACAGTGGTCTTTCCGGGATTCACATCCTTAATGATGAACACGACAGTCTGTCAGCTGAGCTTTTCCAAGCTTTTGTTTTGCTTAGAACAGTGTTAGAGGTAGACAGATGAAACCTTTAAGCGGATTGAATGAATTCAATCCAATAACGAAACCTCTCACTAATGCGGGGTGTCTTTTTGAAAAAGAGCAGCCTGAAAAATGTTTTATTGAAATGCTACAGTGTTACTCAGACTCGGCACACAAAAGGCTGAACGAACAGCAGCTAATGGTGACAGAGACCCTGTTCCTGCATAGTGATGAATGCTCCAGTATTGATAGGTCCAGATCAATATCCATTCACTGTGCTTTAGACGTGTTCTCTTTAGAGCAGCACGATCCGGCAGCAGCATTCCACAGCATCCACTTGCCACACACACTGACTCTGTTTAGGCCAAAATCCAACTCCACAACTGTGCCATTACTCTAGAGAGCGTTCACTTTGTCACTGGTGTATAAGGTACTCCTACCTTCTTCAGTCGTAAATATAAAAAAAGGAACACTCCCAGTCAAATGTCATATTCTGTTGATTTTTCTAAGTGAGAATAAGGTACCATATTTACTACAAGTAATCAACTTTTATGGAAGTTTTATGCAAAGTGTAGTGCATGATTTCGGTTTATTTTGCAGAGCTTAACATACTGGAAATCAAGAAAAACTTTTGCACAAGCCACTCTGTTTAATTGTTTTCAACAAAATTTACTACAAGCAATGAATAAACTCTATACCTTTGCAATGACAGTACCTACATTCATTGTACATTTGAATAGGTTAGCATTTAGGTGCATTTTATAGGTTTACACTTATTGACCAACCGTTGTCCACCTGTTGCAGAACTATTTATAGCCCCATGATAGGACTGCCACTTACCAAATATTATTTGTATGCTGACTCATTCTCAGTTGTGAGAATAAACAGTAATAATCAGGCACAGTGTGTTGCTGGGGTGTGGCAGCTACTACAGTCAGTAAATATACACCTACAAAGTACACCTATATTGAAAAGAGTAGATGTAAATTGGCAACTCAGTGCAGAACACTGATTTCAATATGAGCAAGTTCAGGATTTGGGAAGATGGAACAGACTAGACGAAACACTAATTCGTGTTTTAAAATATTAATACTGCTACGCTACTTTTGAGTGCAGTGTTCTTGTTCGTAATGTCATAATTTGCAGTCAGTAGCACTCTGTGGGAACAGATGCTTGTGAGGGCACCCTGAGGCCTACAGGACTTTTGGGGAAAGGGAAGGAGCCTACAGAGAAGAATATGCAGTTTTTAAAGCTAAAAGGGACTCAGTGGCACATTTAACTCAAAACTGCAACATTTTCAAAACAAAGCCTTCAGAGAGCAAGACTGGAAAACTGTCGCAACTCTATTGGGGCTGAGGGAACACTACTGAAAGCAGTATTACTTTGGAAAGCTAGAGAGAGGAATGGGTCATTAGTGGTAGCTGAATGCTCCTGAGAACTTTAGGTTCTTAAATATTTACACGTTTAGGGGAGGAACTCTGGGAATCGTCTGGAAATTGTGTCGACCATTAACTACAGAAGAAATGAAATAGGTGGTGAATGGGGGATGATGAGACCTTCTCAAGAGACTGTGAAATATGCATACGTTTGCGAAGTCATGATGCAACAAGTGTCAAACATATTGTAACAGTAGACAACGATATACTGTCTCATACACACACACACACGCGTGTAGACACACGTACACATTCACTTTGAATGAGACTACAGCCTCCTTCTGTCAGACTTCATTCATATTTGAACAGACTAACTGAAAGTCAGATGCAATGATGCTTCACCATCAAATGAATTCCTTCTACAATGACAACTCCAGTGCTAATTATTTTTTATCTCTTGTCCTTCCTTGATGTCGCGTTAAGATTCAGTGACAAAAGGCTCGACACTAAGATCTGAATGTACATACCTTGGGTTTCTCTTCTACGATTTGTTGGAGGATGTTCTTATGTGTCTCCACGAGTTTTTCATGTCTTTTGGTCTGTGCATCTTCCAGCTGCAGGTGTGATTATATATAATATATACAAGAGCAAGAAATAACCACATTTATAAATGTCTCAAAAGGTCGCCATGCACTCAAACATTATTAAAACAATGGACCTTACCCTCTTGATATGCTGCACCACTTCATTAACATAGGATCTATTAATCTCAAGCTTTTCCCTTGGAAACACAATGGATAAAATTCCATTTAGACAAGTAATTAAATTCAATACTAGGAGATAACACTACTGATAGCAGAATACATAACTTTCTAGTGACAGCAGACTATATCACAGACAGAGGAATGATTAATACTAATAACATTATTCTAATGACTTGGCTGGTAACAAGGACAACACACAAATGAGTGTATATTTTATAGAGCAGTTGTTTTGACAAGAAAATTACATGCAAGGTAGAGATTTGCCAGAGTCAAACTGTGATTTTACAACCATATTTGGTCTTTCACTGCCATCTAGTGGACGTTTTCTACCCTGCTGTGTTAACACTGAGCCACACAGTCTCCTACTGTGCATTTATGATTCTGCAGAATGCCCTTTCATAGAGATGTCCACACACGTACTAATTGAAATATGCTAATTTCCAGTTACAGCCATGCATTTACTAATTTGGAATACATAATAATAAGAACATCTTTAAATTTAAACAGTATTTTTGAATGAGATCATTTTTTGCACACAAAGCGATAAATGAGACTCAGAGAGTTTGGCACTGGAATGCACGTCTAAATCTTATTTATCACAAGTGAACGATTATCAATGATTCAGTCATGTTCATTCAGAATGAGATTTAATGCCGCTGGCTCTGTTTTTCTGTGGAGACGTATGTGTAAACTCTACTTACTCCTCGGTTAAGTGTTTCTCTTTTGATTTGGCTTCATTCAGTTTCTCTTGTCTTTTCTTGTCCATTTTCTTTTTCAGTTCTTTCTTTTCTCTGTGGACATAAATAATGATGATAAGCCTGGCGTTCAGACTGAAAAGGACATTATAAATCTTACATGTATTAATATCAGGCTTACTTTTCACATAATTCTTTCAGTTTTTTCATCTGATTGCTTTGACTCTCCTCAGCTACCAGGGTTAGTTTCTCCATTAGCTGTGTGATGCACGTAAGAAAAATCAATGTCAATAATTCATTTTAATTGTCAGATTTTTTTTTAAATCACACAATATCATTAACTTGGATCTATCCGACTATGACATGTGAGTGAAACTCTTGATGCTAGATTTTCTTTTCCCTGGGTTTCTTCTTCCCGAGCTGTTATAATAGTTTTTTTGTTTCAGTTTGAGAGTTGCTAGAGACAGTTCTCACTCTACCTGCTTGATGTGTTCTTTCTTCAGATATTTCTCACTGTAGTACTGTTCCTGTCTCAGGTTCAGGAGCTGCTGCTGCTGCTGCTCTTTGAGCTCAGCCAGTTTCTGACTGCTTTCCTGGTCCAGGTTCGCCAGCTCCTGCTCGAAGAACGAGGCTCCATGCTCCGGGCTGGAGGAGAGACACCTGACGAATACATCTCAGTCTGACTTCTGTCCAGCTCCAAGATATGGGCACATATGTAGCAGCATACTGTCGCACTTTTAAAGAGCGAACAGCAGCGGCTTGAGAGCAGAAGAAGCAGACCTACCTCTTCTTACCATCTCTTTTTGCAGATTTCTGTAACACAGCTCTTCTGCGCAGATAGTCATGCTGGAACTCGTTGTACTTGGCCGTATGCTCCTTGATCATTTCAGTGGTTTTCTTGTGATGTTTCTTCATAAGGTCCTTCATTTCTTTATAATGTCTTCTCTGCTCTCTGACAAACACCTTCTGCTGCTTCAGCTCCTCTAATGTTTGAGCCTCCATCTCTAAGAAGGTGCAACATTAACTAGACTTAGATTCACATTTTAAAAAAACCTTATATTTCATTCTTAGACTGATGTAAAAATATTTTTTGTTGCTTAATTTAATCAGAAATTGAATCATTTCTCTTGCCAAGACGTCACCTGTGGCAGTGCAGTCTAAACAAATACAATTCATTTTAATTACTTTACAAAGACTTTTTACACTTTAAAAATAAATGTTAACATTCATTAAAGACAAACAAACTAATAACAAATCAGGCCCCAAGCAATATAAACATTTTTGCTAATCAGTGTCCAAAAAAACTGATATTATCATCAGTTTATAGTTGTAATATCTAATATTTTATTAAGCTAAACAATAAGATAAACAATTAACTGTCTTATATAATATAAATACAGTAGCACAGGGCATGAGGATACAGTACATTTCTCTTAGGCTGCTTCCGAAATCGTATACTTCCCTACTATATAGTATGCGAAAACAGTATATATCGCATACTATATAGTAGGGAAGTATGCGATTTCGGACGCAGCATTATTCTTTATGATTTTCATTAGTTGTCTTCATAAAAAGGATTCTTGCTAAAAGTTAGTGTTTAGGTACATGATTTTGTTTCTTTAATAATAATGGTATTTTGTATTTGAATTCACCAGTTCAGCCTGCACTGCTGTCATATAAAATAAAGAGGGGATAGCAGTATTAGTTTTTAGATTGCATCGTTGGGAGACTGTGAGTATCAGTAAAATCCAGGCTGTGTCACATCCAAAGAAGTCATTGTTAGGGTGTCATCTGCATTATATTTGAAGACAATGATAAGGATAAAACCGCAGGTTGTCAATGCTGGCTGCTGTTATATAGTTCATATATCAGTCAGGAGAAAAAAAAACAGAACAAACCAGAGGTGTATTAGTATTCAAGCTACCTTCCCTATTCATATATTTCAGCTCTTATTCTGCACAGAAGTGGAAGCCACGGGTTCCGTAGATATTGACCTAATTAGGAGTCCCTGACAGCCATTGTAGTTTCTAGTACAAGCAGTTACTAACCGGTAAGGACACTCTGAATGAGATCTTCAGTCTTTGCCGCAGGTTTAGCTGATCCTGAAACACACACACACGCAGACACACACGCACCTCCAGAGATAAGTCTTGTGCATATTCAAGGTGACACCACTTATTTTGCTATTCTGGATGGCATATTCATTGGAAACTCTTCACACAAGCTCATAAACCCGAACACGGTTAAAAGTGTGAAGAGGATGTCACCTGTGGGCTGGGGCTGTGGGGAGATCTGTGAGGCTGGTTTGGGCGTGGCACTAGGAGCATGGCTCAGGCCATTCTCTACAGGAGCAGGATTGGGCTCACTCTTCACTTCCGACGCCTGCTCGACTCCAGGCTCGGTCTGTCAAACGGAAAAGTTGGAAATCAATGGCAAAACAAAAAAATTATGAAGATTATAAGTGAGAGATAGTTATTTTTTCATCTGCATTTTATATGATGAGGTGGATTAAGGTAATTTTTCAGCCTCTGTGGAGGCTCAAAGAAGCACTTCCTTAAATCAAGCCGACATGTACTGTCCACCTTCAAACCCTAAAACATCTAAATGATGGAAGAGGGTGTGATTTTATCCAGCAATTTTATTTATTGGTTACAAATTCCCAAGACAATGGCACAATGCAATCACTTAAAGCCCCTCTCACCCCAATATTTCAAGTTTACTTATACAGTCGTCCTCTTGAGTACCATCGAAATAGTGATTTAGACAAATCTAAATTTACTAAAACAAAATCATTAATTTCTAGACCATCTTATGTTATTTCACAGTTTTGATCCCTTCATTATTATAAAAATATGGAAAGCCAATCCTATTTTTGACTAATACTACATATAAAATGAGAAAATAAAAAATTATATTAAATTTCACTGTTTGTCCGGAGGACACACCATGTGGTGACCCTGAAGAAAAATGGAGTAAAGTCCCCACCTCTTTGGCATCTTTCTCTTCCTCTCCCTCCTCTAATGTTAGAGCAGCCAGCTGCTTGGATCTCTGCTCCATTAAGTTGACATATCTAATGGGGTTAGACAGGGCCTCTATGACATCTGTTGCAAAGAGAAGCGCACAGTCAGTCACCACAAACACAGCCATTTCTATACAATCAGAGCATTCCCTGTTTACATAGACTGACACTTGATCGCAGTTCTTTCTCTGCTGCCTCTGAATGTGACAAGAACGTTCCCTGCCACTGACGTCAACGAGTCCACTCTTAACCAGAAATGAGCGCCAGTCAAAAAGAAAGTGAGCAATAGCAGTGAAAAGGTCAGAGCTGTTTCCCCCCCATAAGCCCCTGTGGCATAACATATTTTAAGGAAAGTCACACACGCTGAGTAGTGTTGGGCACAGGAAGCCCCAGCCTCACACCTTTAGACTGTAAATGGAGCATTCCTTGCTAAAACCTCTGCCACTCTTATCACAGTGAAACATCACAGCTATAAAGCTGTCTGCCTTAAAGTGCGTAGGCAACAATTACATGCTAATTAGACAATTTTACCTGCAAATGTATCTGGCACATAATCTTTGACTTCGATATACACAAACAGAGCAGGAAGAGTCAGAGACTGGTTTTTCTCATTTCTCACTCCAATATATCTATAACCTGCAACACAAAAAAGCACACAAAACCATTTTCATCAGGCATCTGTATTACAGCTCTAAGATGGTTTATGGGGGCAAACATCTACACTACCTGGTCGAATGGCCGTCACAGGGATTAACCGATGACCAATGAACTTTCCACCCTCCTCAAATACAGCTATTCTCAAGGAGGCGAGGGTGGGTAAAACCACCTGTCAGAAAAGATTAAACAATAATTAAATGATTTATTTAATGCATCTGTATCACCACATATCTAACCTCTCAGTCAGATCCACTTAACTCTCCACTTAACTTACCTTTTTGAACACGATCGGCTCCTCATCCCACACAGGGTTGATGGCGTTGTTCTGGGATGTCTTTGTTTTGAAGGCTTTCCGCCTCGTGTCAACTGGGAGTCCAAACATGTCTATTTCTACGTATACACCCACTTTCTTGTCTGTAAGGAACTGTCCTGATATGATCTGATGGGGAAAAACAGGTAAAAGTATATCAGCAACAACAGCTACTACAATAGCTACAGACAGAGGGGAGGGGGGGTGGGTATTTGCACAGCATACACATATACTGCATGTTGCTCATACTTGAGAAGATGGATTTAAAAAGTTCTTGGATGCTTATGTATGAAGTTATTTCCAAACCAAAACCGAACTATATATTTTTTAAATAAAAAGATACTCATCTACAAAGTTCTTCATGCAACAAATTGACGAAATGCAAAATGATGAAAAATGAAATGTAAGAAGCAGCCAGAAAGTTCTCAGGATATATGAAAGTTTTTCGAGCCTCGTGGAAAAGAGTCATGAAGCTGCCTGAGAAAACTCCAAGAGTGTGCAACGCTGCATCAAGGCAAAGGGGGCCACTTTGAAGAACTGAAAAGAGTCAGCCCTCTTGTGAAATGAGGAAACTTCAGATTATGCAACTGGCACATAAAACTACACAAAACATTCATGTCGGAGCCCTTGATATCACTTTCAGATACTCTGTGGACTGATGTTTTTGTAACCAAAACACTGAAAAATGTATACTGATATTTACTGCAGATCCCTTTTCTCACTGACTCAAACACTGAATGAGTTCAGTGAACGTGGGCAGCTGGTAGCCTAGTGCTTAGGGCATTTGCCCTGCGATCAGAAAGTCCAGGTTCGATTCCCAAGACCGCTAGGCACAGCTGAGGTACCCTGAGTAAGGTACCATCCCCACACACTGCTCCCCGGGTGCCGTGGTCATGGCTGCCCCCTGCTTCACTTGGTGAATGGGTTAAATGCAGAGGCTGAATTTCATGCTGTTCACGCTGTGTGCAGTGGTGTGTTCACGAATTTTCACTTCAATTTAAATAATTCAGCTGGGTAGACAAATGGATATTAAGGTCGAACCTTTATTGATAAAGTGTTGGCTACTATCCCGTCTACTGTGCTCTCTGTGAAGGGGTCAAAGTGCTTGTCTGGTCGTCTCATGAATTCTGGCTTGAGCCTGTATCCACTCTTCCCATTATACTCATACATGCCCAGGTTCAGCTGCATGGACAGATCTGGGTGAACAAGAGAGAGAGGGAACACAGAACGAACAACAATATTTTCAGCTAGCAGCAGATGACTTTTTCTGTACCACTAATTTATCATTTAAAATGCATTCATGTGTTCATTCTTGTATTTGTGGGATTTTTTTTTACCTATTGTCTGGAAGTTAAGTGCCACCAGCTGGCAGCCTGCATTCCAAAACACTTGAGGCATATAGTTGGAGGAGTCAACTCGGGTTCCCTTAGGGTAGATTCTACTGAGCTGAAGCTTGTTGTACCTTAAAGCATCTGTGTTAAGGGTAGAAACTCAAATAAACTTCTCAGATTTTACAGATATAATGTGTTTCAGGGCAAATCCAAGTCAATATTAAATACCATCAATTACATGGGATAATAAAAACAGGATGACGTTGGTTAAAATACCCAGTGGGAGTGGTACGATAAGCACAGTGTGCTTTATAATTAATCTCAACTGATAATTCAGCAGCACTGAACTTGCTTTGGCTGCAATGCCTTTCATTCACACGAAGATCAGCAAATGAAGTTGACAGATTTGACTATTTGGGTCACAAGTAGGGCATAAAAAATGGATGCACTTGTCCTCGTTTCTCCTCATGTGCCTAATCCTCTACCCATATGGGTTACGGCAAGAGTGCTCTTATTAAACATGGATTGATGATAAAAAAATAAAGTGCGAAAAGGATGCTCCACAAACTCCACGGGAGTTTTTGTGAGCTGCTCCAGAGCCTTGGTCTCCACAAACGATGACATTTGATAACTGCGGCTTATTTCTGAAAACAGAAATGTTGAAAAGGCATCAACAAGTTGGTTTTCTCGGCAGAGGCACAGAATGCGTTAGGCAAAAAATATAGACAAAACAAAATAATCTCACTTTTTGAAGTCTCAAAGGAATGGAACTTTGTGGGTTGGATGTAATTGACCAGGGTGGACATTTCCTCAGTAGCAAAGGCCTCTGAACCTGCTGTCCCCTGTGGAGAGAACACACAGACACCTCAGCAACTGCATACCATAGTCCTGTAGATATAAAAAAAATAGCACATTACTCCACGTACCTCATCCATGGACTTCTTACAGTCATCATCATCATCTTCATCATCGTCATCATCATCAGCCTCTACCTCTGCTGAGGCTATGCGATGTCAGTGGAGAGAGGCGTGAAACAAAATACATAACAAGGGCATAAGCTTGAAGAGTCAGTTTCACATATGCTGTATCTTCCAAGCCACATCAGGAGCTCAATAAAAAATCAGCCAGGCTGCAGATAAGGAGCTGACAGAAAGGGAAGGAGTCGATACAACTCACACATGGGCACAGAGGCAGAGGTGGTAAAGTCCAGCTTCCTGCCTGATGATTAATTCAAAACGCCTACTCGCACAACTTCAGCTTTAGAGGGAACTTACAGAAAAGGGTGGCGGCAAAGAAAGTGAAAAGGAAGGCATCACACTGAGTAAGTATTAGCAGGTCACTGTACCCAAGGCCTGAATAGAGAAAAGGAAATTCTGAAACGTTTTTGTAAATGGGGTCTGCCAATCACCACGGGTGGTCTGCACCCAAATCCCACTTTTGTCGGAAAACTGTATTATTCTTGAATGCAGTCAACCCTACTTTTGTGTACACTAGGTTCTCTTCAAAGCCAGTCTCCAGTGATCGAAGTTAAGTGCTTGAGGGTGTTTTGTCCCGGGGAGGAGCCTGCTGTGCAGCAGCTGTTTTCTTCCCAGCAAAACTGCCTGGAGTTAACCTTTAGAAACCAGGCTAACCTCTTAAAAACAGCTCCCGGTGCCTTCCTCAGACTTGGGAATCCACATTTGAAAAAGATTAAATATTCCAAACTGCAGGAACAGAATAACCTACACCACTCTTCAAAGTTGACAGCATAACACTGCATTAGTCATAGATTGCTCTTCTACAAACAAACCACCAGATGGCACTGTAAGGATAAGCAGGGAGCCCAAACACCTGAAGCAGGTGGTGGTTTTAAAACCTGCACTTACTACAGCAATCAGCACTTTTTAAACCATACCTTCCACTTAAAGCCTCTGAAAAGAGGATAATCCATCAAATGTCTGATGTCATGGGTACCTGCAGGGCCAGCACTGGGAGATGAGGGCTCAAACACACTGGAGGAATCACTGTTGGTGTTTGAGGCTTGCTCTGATAGCTTCTTCTTTGTGCTTCCATCAGCTGGTTTGGGATGAGACTTTTTATTCTTGACGAGGATCTTGCCCATAAGTTCCTGTGGACTGGGCAATGGAACCCCAGGCTCAAGCTAAAACACATAAAGCAGAAACAGCCATTTCTTCACACGCTGGTCATCCTTACTTGCTCTTGTGGATTTTATTGGCTATAATTGTGAAAGTGTAAGAGTAAAAACAGCCCTGAACGTCATATACATACAGGATATTTCTCAAATGGCTCAGTTAAAAGGGCATCTCCAAAGATCGATCGGCAATATTCCGCCATCTTGGCCTGTTGCTTAGGACTGCGATTAATTACAAGAAAAAAATGAATAAATACATAAATGGTAACAATTAACATGCAGCTTATTTATAGGCAAGCATGCATCATCACTCAAGCAATTTCATGACCTGCTCCTGAAATATGTTAAACCCCTTATTCATATAAGGGCTCTTCTTCTGTGTAATGAGCTTTCAGTGTGTTATGCTACATTTTCTTGCACGCCACGAAGAAACACAGAGACGTCTCAAGCAGCAACTGTGTATGACATCTCAAGAGAGATGACTGAAAACAAATTATGCATTACAGAGTCTGCTATAATCACTCTACTCCTTGTTGCCATAGTTGCAATCAGCTCTTAGTGCGGAGAACATTGGCACTCCAAGGCGAAAGGTAAAAGAGGCTGCTGGAGGCGGACAGTGTGGCGCTTTTACTCACGAGTCCACATGGTTCTCGAAGGACAGAATGACAGGAAAAGGAGAGGTTTTAAAAGCACATTCAGCGATGGCCTCAATTACTTCCTGAAAGAGAATAGATTAAGAATGAATTGAGAGAGGAGACTCACAATTGTAACACAGTTCAAATCTGATCCATTTCATGTCAGTTTAAACCCTTTGAGTTTTCAGCTTTTATTATTTGTGATGGAAAAGACACACCAATATATAGACCTGTAAGTATTAATCTAACACCAATCACATCTAGAAGAGTGTTAGATCAGATGTATTCAGGGATATCATAGAACCCTGAGTTAACTTTTAAAACTCTCAGACTTCCTCACTTTCTTAACTACATATCTTACATATCAGTTTCGTAGTATTTATTGTTTATAATATTTAATGAGAAATATGGAAGAGCACGCATATAGCCCTTATCGGGTTATAATCCTGGTTTAACAGTTTACCAACCATTGATGTAACTGTTAAAATCTACTGCGCTTGATCTGGTCACAACATCCTTTTTAAGTGTGTCTTCAATGGCATTTTCAACTATTTCAGACACAGTAAATTGCTCACTAGAAATGGGATGCATTCCAGATACACTCAAGGTTGCCGCAGTAAGACTACTACTGATAAAAAAAACCTCAGACCTCTCGATTATGAACAATCTCAAATCCACACTTCTAACACAAATGTATGAAAGGATAGTGCTTACTAAAGTTTTTTTTAATGTCAGTCTGCTCCCTGAGCAGCAAATTGTGACTGTGTTTCTAAAAAAGTATCTTCATGGTGTTCCCCAGGGGTCCATTCTTAGTTCTCTTATGTTGTTTGTGTATATGGCATCAGTTTTATAGCTTTGCAGGTGACATTTAACTTTACATATCTGGATGAATATTTGTTTCCTTAACTTCCTGAGACCCGTCCCATTCATTTATTTCCCTTATAGTGGACGTTTTGTCCACCTGTATCTTCCTTAAGTACTTGGAGATTCTCCATCAAGCCCTGTAGTGTTCTGTAGAGGAGATTCTGGGATTTCCAGTGATTGGCCTGTGAGGGGTTTGCATGCTGGGAACAAGGACTGTAATGGCAAGACATACATGAAGAGCACCAAATGCAAGATGTTCCTCTGTAGAACCAAAAAGAAAAGCAGGACCATCACAGCTAAACTATCCAGAGGATCTTCTAGGACTTCTAATTCACTGTTAAACTAAAATACAGGTTTCGTTGTCCTTGCAAGCAACAGAGGAGAGATACGGAATTTTATCGTTTTGATCAAATTGAATGTGTTCTTGGGTTAATATCACATTTTTTATTTTCTAAATTCAGTTCTATTTTCACACGGAAATCGTCCTGTTGTCCTCTACAGTGGGCATGCTGGGAAATTAAAATGAAAAATATATTCAAAGAAATTTAAAGGTGTTTGTTAGGCCCAAATAGAGGAAACCACACAAAAAAAGAAATTGTAAGACACTTTTTTCTTCGGTTCTCAGGAGGTTAAGTTAAACAGAAATTACTCTTGCTGGTATAAGTGCTAATAGGAAGAACATTATGAGAAAATTAGGTAACGTAGCCAGACATTTTAAACCAGTTGTGAGGAATCTGGAGTTACACTCTGACTCTGAATTAGATTTTAAAACACACATTTACAATGTTGCTCAATTTGCCTTTTCCAAAAAAGGGTAATTGATAAGTTGTAGTGTATCCAGAATGACACGGCCAGGGAAGTACAAGCAAAATACTGTTTTAGAAAAGCTTATTAAGTACTCTTGTTGTTTTGTTAAGCATTTAACAAATCATCATGCACTTTGCTTTAGTCTTGGTTTACCTTAAAGGAAATCTCAGAGGTCATAGTAAAGCCGTGGGTGATGACTGGCTCCTCCTCCGCTGTGCGGCCTTTCCAGCAGTCCAGCTCGACACAGCGACAGCCCGACAGCAGCACCTGCCTGTACATCTCCACTGAGGAGTTCCCTGCCAGCTGCCCAGCTGAAGATAACACACACCATTTAGAATCTTATACTGATTTATTATATGAGGACTACTTGGCTAGTGCAGTGGTTCTCGCCTCTTCTCTTGTGAGTACCTCTGGCTTGCATATTTTTGTACCTGCTGTACCTGTTCTAACGCACTTCAACTCAAGAAGGGCTTGTTATCCCTATCATGGCGAACATCTCACATTCAAGACACTGGGGGTGTTTCCATTTCCTTTGTATGTGAATGCAATAGTAAAGTGTATCATCATGTGGAATTTGAGCTTTCTGCAAAATACCATGTTTTCTTTCAGCACATAAAAGAAACACCATCATACCATTATTGTTGGATGACTGTCAATAGTCTCTGGACAAAAATGATGTGTGTGTTATTAAAGGACCAAGGAAATCTAACTACAGAGTCAAGAACACTACTAATTTTGTGCTTGCTTGTTTAATAAATAAACATTTGTGGCACCAAATCTACAAATGCTCAACCTAAGTAAAGAAGATTGTGTTCCTATCCAATAAATGAAACAATACACTGAGACGTCACATTACTAAACCAGAAAATCACTGTTGTTTTCTGTGTAGGCAATAAAGGGTTTGCAAGTTGGATCAGATGCGTCATAGCAGAGAAAGCATGAGAATATGGTGGACAGCGGTAGTCCATCATCAAGTATTGAAACCGCTGAACTAATTGAGAGATCTGGCTTATCAGCATGTGTTCATTTAGGCGTGATGATCGCCATAATGAACGGTCATCAGAGCCTTCATTGACTGAGCTGGGCTAGTGGAGGTGTTTTAATCAATGTATGGACATACCAGAAAGATAGGTATTGTGTGAAGAGTTGATGAAGTAGTGGGAGAGGGGGAAAGTCATATCCTCACTCTGGTCCAGCTTCTCTGGTGGTATCACACCATTCTCATCACTAATCAGATATCTGGAAAAGCCCTCCACTGAAATCTGCCCTGTAACACAGCAACAAATCAATTATTTTATAGTATCAGTCTAAAGTTTGGACACATGAATGTATCAAACAAAAATTCTATTTAAATGGTTTAGTGTAAAACAATGATGGGGTGTGTCCAAGTTTTTGCTTGTTACAGAAGGTTTGCATGTTAAACTTTATCACTTCAATCCAATGCTTGAAAATGTGCCTACCAGTCAACTGGGAGGACTAAACAGCGCAGAAAATAACGTGTTTAACTCTGCCTTTGCACCCAAAGTAACAACCTGTCTCATCAAGGAAATTAGCACTGGAACTGCAAACAGACATGAAATTAAACACAAACTGTAAGATCCGCACATTCCCTCAACAGCCAGCGTTCTTGTAGGGAACACACTCATGGATGGGTGTCCCCCGTGACAAATTCTCACCAGTAGTTTACATTAATTAAAGCCATTCTTCGCAGAGCTCCAAAGGTAATTAACCGTGGCCTTTTTTGCAAGCAGGGAAGCATTGCATAGCGACACTACATTAAGTGTTTCAGAGGAATCTCAATGGGCCTGCCACTGTCACTGTCACCATGAGGCAAACAGGTTTTAGTTTACATAAGTCAGGAAACAAACCACCTTTCTCTCCCTGGAAAAGAAGTCAAATGGATTTTCAAAGACTACAATTACGGCCCCCTGCTGAAAGTTAGCAATTGTCTCGTCAAAATGGAGGATAAAGGGAAAGGGTAAGGGAAGCAGGGGTACAATTCAGATAATATCTTTGTTGCGAATAGTCACATTCAATTAAGGACACAAAGATGCATCAGTCAAATCTGAATTTAATTTGCCATGACTTTACTGACAGTCTCACGCACATAATCTTTTCGGACTCTTGGGGAAGACAGTATACAGACTGTGTCTTCAGAGCCCGGCCCATGGCTAACCCAAAAACGTCTACGGTCAAATCTCCAAGTAAATCCTGAAGTCTCTTGTGTGGGCAACTCATATGCCCTGTAACCATTGTTCCCTGCCTGTCGCTGAGAGTGGGCCAGCAGAATAGATAGTTTATAATCTGTGTGACAGCGAGGTGTCATGCCAGCACTGCAAGCTAAAGAGTTCAATGATCACTCCTATCTATCCCAATCTCCAGCCTCTCCAGGCTAAATATGTTTAATCAATCAAATGTCACAAGGTAACTGTCTTTCGCACACAATCGTCCAGTGTCCGGATCCCCCAGTGTAGCCTTGCTGGTGGAATTATATAAATAAATGAGCTCAACTGCAGTGTTGGAGATGGACTGCATCTCAGGAGTTACTGTTGCTATGGTAATGAAACTAAGGGAAAGGTGGAGAAATGTATGAAAATGTTATTTTGTGCATCGAAAATGGAAAAAAAACAACAGGCTTAATATTAGAGTGCTTGCAATTCAAAGTAATTCATGGAAGAATTCCAGAGGAAGACGAAACAACTAGGTTTCTCTGTGGTCTGAACCATGCATCATGTGTTTGGGTTTCATAAAGTCTGATGTTATATAGAGGCATTCTACTTTGAAAACCAGCACAGAATATTAGAAAATAGGAAAAAAAAAAAAATCCCTGGCAGTTACAAAAACTCAATTTACCTGTGACCAAAGAGGAAACCTTATTGAAACATGACTGTATTCTTAGCAGTAGCATTGCAATATATATGTTCTTGGGTACCATATAATCACAGTCTGAACAAAACTTTGTATCTATATAATATAATATATAATATAAATGTTTTTAAAAATACAAAGGTATGTGATTTCTTTCAACTATTTTGGGATGATTCCTACTGGTCCGTTCATCATGAGGTTTTGAAACAATGTTCAGGATCACTGATGTTTTCAAAGTGTGAAAAAAAATCTGATGTTCAGCAGACGTCTCCAATTTCAGCCGATAATTTCACAACGGTGAATATAAAGTTTTGTTCCGACAGCAACGATATGCTCAATATTAGAGGCAAAACACATTGAAAGCAAAGCTCAAGTCTGCCGTTTATAGCACTGCTCATGGCTACTTGTCATCCCTGGACAGTGTGGGCTGATGTGACATGACAGCACATCAACCAGCTGAAAGAATCAATGGGCACCCGAGGCAGGCGGAACATGATGGCTAAGGAGTGTGCATGTTTAAGGCTGACCTTTCTGGATCATGCTGTGGTTGGGCTCAAATTTCTCCATGAGGAGCTGTGTCTGCTCAGTCTTCAGCGGAGGATAAAGAATCTCATTCAGACGCGGATCTCGCTGCTTATTGTTGATGAAGTCAGTCATCTGCTCCATGCTCAGGTGGTTCTTGCCCTTGGCTCCACTAGGAAGGAGGAACGAGAACTGGGGGATTTTTCTTTTCAAACATATGCTTCATGCTTCCATGTGAGACCTACTCGAAAGTTAAGCAAGTATTCAAAAATAAGTAGTCTAACAACACTCACAGGTCTGCGAAGATTTGGTTGATTTCAGGCCGGAGACAGAGGTTGGCAATGAATGATTTGTAAACATCAGGAGTTAAGTCATCCAGAGGAACGGAATCATTCTGCATAGACACCAAAGAAAAACACAGCTGCTCTAAGCCCAATCAATGCTTATGCATTTATCCTAATGTATTGCACTAATAATTCACCAGTCAGCTGCTAAACACACCAATCACCCAACCCGGAGCAACGACGTGCTGTAATATCCATCAAACACTCAAACTAAATACTCATGAACATGATCCAAAACATCAATGCGTCTGGACTAAAAATAGAGCATTAGCTGCTGCTTTAATGCCATGCTGTCCAATATTAATAACGACTAAAAGCTCCAAGAAGGCCTTCAAATTAATTCATGCTTTCTCTCCAAGTCTCCAAGTCTGGGGACTATCCGGTTAATTTGGCTTTAAATCAACTGGATCATTTTAACAAATGCAATAATAAACAAAGTTGTCGGAGTGCAAACATTAGTCAGTGTCATCTCAGTGTTGTCCCAGATTCATCACTCCCCAGAAATCACTGAAAACGTTTGAGCCAGGCAGTCAATCTTGAAGGCCACGCCAAGGCCCAAGGCCGACTGATGCTTTGTTGGTTAAAAAATTGAAGAGACCCCGAGAGAAAGAGATGAAAGGCTCAGGCAGTGTCTGACTCATAGAGAAGCACTGGGAATTAAGCACTTTTTGCTCCAATCCCCAGAGACCTTTTAACATTATGGATTGCATTCTGATTTTTTCCTCTCTGAAATAGGCCTTCGTTTCTTCTACAAAGATGGAGGCTTTTGTTAAATATTTGTAGAATGAGTATTGTGAGAATAGTGCACCCCTGTTTAAAGAAGGGAGAAAAAACAAAATGGAAACAACAAATGACACGTTTCTTTAAATGTGGAAAAAACACCATAAATGAATGATTTTTCCACCGTAAATGAATGCAGAGCGGTATAAAGAGAATATTACCAAACACTTGAAATTGTAATCCAGAGAGCAACTGAAATACATGCTATTCATCAAAGGATGCATAGCTGCATATATTCCGTGGGCAAGCCTCAATGGCGTTACTGGTAAAGACGATGCAATCACTTCCTGTCAGAACGGGAACTCATGCCACTTCCCAGCAGGAACTTGGAGTGATTAGCTAAACATATGCTCACCCTGCCTGACGGAAGATTACAGCTCTCCAGCGCGGTTTCTACACGCTTCCTGTCAGTCGAAAACATGCGAAATATGCTGCAAAAAAGAAAAATCGTAATCATAAGAATCCTTTATGCCTAAAGTAAGAAAGTGGTGCATTTAGCATCCAGCTGGAGACTTACTTCTTCACTGGAATACGTCCCTCTTGGTTTGGTTGCAGCTTGAGTCTTGTGTAACTGATTTGAAAAAAGCGGCATATTTCAAAGAGAGATAAAAAAAAAGCATTTAAAATACAGCTTTTGGGGATTTCAAAGAAAAGCGAGCAATAATTAAGAAAAATAAAAGCCAACTTGTACAGATGGAAAAACTCTTTTGTTGACACATGAATGAGTTTTGACACAGTGACTGTTTGGTACTGTCAGTTCACTCCTGTGTGATGCTGCCCTGAGGCTAATAGTCAGGTGTGAAAAGCTCCTGGCCTCCGTCATATTTCATTTAAAACCATGTTGATGAATTTACACCATGAGAGTTTATCTGCAGGTGCTTACGCTTTTTCCAGGCTGGCCTCTCTATTCATGTTCTGAGCCAGCAGGTTGGACGCCAGACTAAACAACTCCTCTGCCCACTCCTTTGTGGATGACAAAATACAACAAAAGAGGCAATATCCATTAAAATAGGTCAAGTGCCCCTCCTGAAAATGTTCAGCACAGATATCTCAATGGCAAAATGCACTATTAGTGAGTATTTCCCACTCTACTGAGGGGGAATTGAATTACTGACATGATAGTCCCTTAGCAGCTTAAGTATCAAATACCTTTGCCACTTCCTCCTGGAAAGCCATGAAGTTTAGATAGGTGATGTTGACCATGTCAGGCCCTGTAACCACCGTCAGCATCTTGTTTTCGATCCGTCCCACCAAGTTCCCAACATCTAGTAACTCTCGCAGCTTGGCTTCCTGAAGAAAGATTGAAACAACTGCCAGTTAAGAGTCAGAGGTTAAAACAATCATCAGGCGCCTGCAAATGTCTCCTATAGCACCTGTTCATAGCTAGAAAATTTACAAAATGTTTACTTTAATAGACAAATAACATGAAGTCAATTGTATTTTAGATGCTCATACAATTACATAATTTTATAGTTACATGAACCTGTTTGTCAAAAAAGATGCAGATTCCAACTTTAAAATGTATCATGGTAATGGTAATACCTCTTCTATTAAAAAAAACAAATGTTGCATGTCTTGAAAGTTATGAATATGTGTTTTAACAGAATTTGTCTGATTTTTCAGGGCTAATATTCATAAGTGACAAATCATTAATATCCAGAATAAGGTTGAAGGTAGAGCGGGCAGGATTGCTCAGAACATGCTTTTGTAATTACCAGCAATGACAGTAAATTTCAAGGGTTATGAATGTTTCTGAAGATGTGAGAAAATCTGGATCCCCTTGAGCTGCCAGGTGATGGTGATGGGGAGGGGGAGGGTTAATTAGAGCCTATACTCTGTGTCGAAGGGACTTTCTGGATACAGAGGAGAGCCCTTGTTGCCAGGGGTGATGCGCTGGTGGTGGGAAGTGAGCAGTCAGGAGCTGTGGCTCATTATTGGTGAGAGTGGAAGTATGTGGTGTGCAGGGTGAGCACTACCATTATCCGCAGCATTGTACCTACCTACAGAGAAAATGAGTAGTCTGCTGAACTTCACGAAAACTAGAGTGAAACCACCCAGCCCTCTTCTGATTTCAACACTTTCAACCCAACATACATATTCACATTTACAGAGATAGGGGTACCTATTTAATGCCTTTGGATCTCAATAACCATAATAGGCCAACTGAGTTTGTAATGATTCTTCTACAGGTTCCCTATCTGACCTGCTGTTTGCTACAAATTCATCAAGGCAAATAGAAGACCTGCAGCATTTAAGTGCATTCGAGCATTAAAGGAATGTTTATCCAAACAAATCTAATTTACACAAATACTTCCTTAGTCAAACACGGTTAATTAGCCATTACATGTTTAGTGAACCCAGTTTTCTTCTTAAGATACGCATTTTCGTTGAGAGCAATATATTAGAAGCCTAGGTTCACGTTATGAGGCTGCACGTTGCAAAGTGGCACAAATCCATTTTTTACCAGAAGTGACACAGATCTTTAACTTTTTCAAGCGTGATCCTAAATCTGACACATAGCTGATTGCGGAGCGTGTGACCTTAATGAGAATGCTTAGCACAGAATTGATGTGTTTTTCTTACACTGCACCATCATTCAATGTTTGTCTTACTCCAATTATGAAAGGCTGAGAGTCGTTCAGAACATATCATTGTTGGCCTTTGTACCTCAATGGCTCCCCACATCCCACATAGTACATTACATTTGCGATTTGAGCCATTTGGGATTCAGTCTGTATGCACTGCAGATCCCTACACACTATTTGTGCACACTATTTGTGCGGAGATCATGGATCCTCGACTCACTGAATGCACTAGGGAGCAGGGAGCCATTTGGGTTTGAGCCTTAGTTTGACATTCATTTGTCATACAGTTTATTCAGGTGAAATTATTGCTTTGGATTTGCACAGAACAGTTATTTCAAAGAGCAAGCATCACTAAAAACTAGGGCAATATATACTTCATCTGTTAATCGCTTTGGCGATATCGATTTTTGCAATACTGATCAAAGCGAGTTGCCGTATGCAAATAAGAATCTAACCAATCACCAATTAGTGTTTTTGACAGGGTGACCAATCACAGCTCTGGGTTAGTGTTTGATAAACTTGAATATTGATGTAATACAACAAAAGCCAAATGATTTTTGTCCAGACTTTAACCATTAAACAATATTTACATGCTTTACATAAAGATATTTTTCATTCAGAAAATATTATATGGATCCTTTAATATACTAAAAAGCATCACAATAGCAACATGTAGCAGTGTAACTACAATAATAATATTCTGTCTATATTGCACAGCTGTACTAAAGAAGTCATTTAACCACTTAACCAAAGTGAACCATCAGATAGGAACCATTTCAGATTTGAGCAAAAATCAGATCAAAGTAATGAAGAACTGAGGCTTGCAATGTGAGAGTTTGTGAGGATAGCAATTATTGCTGTTTGGGAAAAGCATTTGTTTACATTTGAGTATATGGTGAATCATCCCTTTATCCACTGTGATTTAATTGCAGTGTATCAGCCATAGAATTAAAATCCCTATTCTAATACTGTGTGGGTCAAGGCATGTCAAGGCATAGACTCCACAAGGCCTCTGATGCCATGCTTGTTATCTGGCACCGAGATGTTAACAGCTTAACATTTAG
>JBBPCW010000001.1:24511287-24528539 GCA_037974425.1 Phenacogrammus interruptus
TGTGTGTGTGTGTGTGTGTGTGTGTGTGTGTGTGTGTGTGTGTGTGTGTGTGTGTGTGTGTGTGTGTGTGCGCAAATGAATACATTGTAACATTCTGGCACATAAGCCAGTGAAAATGGTTTCTAGGGGAGCATATGTTCATTACCAATAGCAGCGCCATTAGCAAAGCACCAATGGCTTTTCACCAGATGGGTACACATAAACAATCCACTACTTAATCTCACAATGCGATCTGTAACAGCGCCTTAATTCAACTCGTGTACATTTGTGGTATAAATGTCTCATTATCTCGCCTCCAATTTCCATTTCTCCACAATATCAATCTACTGTTACAGCCCTTGTATTAGTCTGCTGAGACTGTCAAACACGCTCACTGAGGCTTTCATCAAACTCTGGAAAATTGAAGAGACATACAGAGATGACAAGAATTAACAGACAAAGACAGACATTAGTGGAAGATGACTAGTCTTTGTCTCTGATTATGTGCTCCTTTGCTGTGCCATCGAATTGATTATACATTTAATAACGTTGTTTTCAATTTTCACACCTTATGATAAATTTTAGACCAGGAAAGCGTAACAAACAACGGCACGGCATTTGTGTTCCCTCAGTACATAATGGCAATGAAACTGTGTTGTGCAATCATGCGCTGATAATGCATTAAAACCAAATGGTTTTCTATTATGGGCTCACTGTGCCTTTGGGAATAAGAATAGTGATTAGAGATGGAGATCTCATTGCTCCTGTCTAGTCCAACCTTTCGGTTTTCACTGCAGCCAAGACTGCATTCTTTGATCATCAGCGTGAAATATTATGTACCTTGCTTGGACTGTTGAGATATATATGAAGACAATTCTTCATCAGCTGTGTTTCGGTCTCTCTCCATCATGCTTCGTTTGTCATATTTAATTAGGTGCTGAGTAATACATTCGATCACTCCGGAAACATGTCCTCAGACATCTCAAGGCTCCTGACATGAGATTGAGTTTCTCATTAATTTTCTCTATTTTTTAAAATGTATTCATTTATTTTAAAAACAGCTTCGCCCTCACTACTCACGGGTGAGTGGATGCTTTGTAGAGAAGCTGCAGGCACCTTTGCATGAACATGAAACCATTCGGTTAGCTCACAACACGTTTCCCCTGACTTACTTTCAGCCAAGACCCTTAAGCCATCCCGCAGCCTTTGGAAATCTAGGGCTAAGACGCTGTCTAAACTGCTGAACAGTTTGCCTCAACAAAGAGGGAAAAGGGGAGGGATGTTGATTGTAAACCATGTTACACACCACAGTACACATCCAATCTCTGAGGGATTTAGGGACACATCCCATAGTTTGGCCTGATTAACAAAAATAGCCATGTGTGTTTCACATGTTAGTGATACGTCCCCCCACCCTTTGTCCTTGTCATCTGTAATTACGTTGCAGTTAGCCTAGGTACCGACCCTGTAATCTCATTTTGTTGTTTGCGGATATGTGTGTGTGCATGTGTGTGTGTACATGAAAGTCAGAGAATAAAACATTTTTTAAAAATGTCCCCCAAAGAGACTCGGAAAACATGGATACTTTTTTTAGCTTCGAGTTTGGGTCCAGATGCCTGCCTCTGGCAGTCTAGCCCAGACTGCATAACCCATTACCGTCGCTGAGAGATTCTTATCACCCACAAGTGCCATTAATCTATATTTAGTAGAGAGGGCAGGACGTTCAGTAGGTGTAATAGGTAAGGCTGCTATTTCACTAGGATGTACTGGAAACCTAATAAGAGCGAACAAATGCAGACAGGTTGGATTGTATGTTCTGCAGGGGACACAGTGGTACTCATAACACATACAGAGCATTCAGGCCACCGGCTGACAAGTCTTACCTTTGGTGTTTTGGTACATTTCCCAGTTCTTGCATCTTTGATATAGGTGATGTCCAACAGATCAGTTTCCTGTCACGAGAGATAGAGAAAGAATTACGCATCATGTTGTTCATAACATTTTCACATATTTTTGTATACAAATACATACATTCACATTTAAAGTATTAAGCAGATGCTACAGTTTTCTCCAGGATGGCTTATCAGAAAAAGGCAAATGTAGAATCAGCTTTCTTGCTAAAAACACAGTATAAAGTGTGGTGTGTATTTTGCAGCTGTTGTAAGAAAATCTTCTATCTTTGTAAAGCAAAAACAACATTTAAAGTGTTTGTTCATTGCCTTATATAGCTTTATATAGCTCCCCAAACTACATTTAAAACAATTTACTTAAAAGTGTAGATTTTGGTGGCCTAGTAGAGCAGAGCAGCTATTTCACAGTTTGTTCTCTGACATGAATAGTGAGGAAAAACATACGTTACTGTTGCAAGAAAAAGAGACGATCCTCAAGTTTGTCGAGTTTTAACCCTGTTTTACAGCAGTTTTACGTCAGCAAAATAAGCTGATCTTGCTGCCTAAAGCCGTTACATGATAGAGCTGTGTGTCGAACACTGGACTGGACTACAGTTGGACTACAGTTATGTGATGTCCAAGGCCTTACCTAAAAATGTTTCTGTAGTTTAGGCTAAATAACTCAACTTAATATAATACCATACAGTGCATTATATAAAAAGAATATGATTGACACAGGATATAAAAAAGGAATGTGTAAAACAGAATGGTTGATTCAGGCTAAAGCCTCTGTGAATCCAGTTCAAAGACATACACTGACAAATCTAAACATAAAAATATTCCGGAGAAAAACATGCAATTACTGAGTTCTGCACTGTATCCTAGCGCCTTAGAAATAGTGACGTTTATGCCTTCAGACAACTGCAGCAAAACCTAACGCCATCCACAGCTGACAGCATCCTCATGGCACGGTCGAGGAGCAATGAACTATACCTGGGCAGGAATAAATTAAGATGGCATTTGCTGTTCAAATTCATTTGTCTAAAACTGAAAAATGCTGGAAGTTAAATATGATGAGATTAATGAAGTTTTCTCAGCCTGTACAGCTCTGTATGTCTTTAAATTGTATCTTCTTCGTTTATATCATTAAATTATTTATAAAGGAAAACAAGCTGAAGTTGTGTTCAGAGATAGGCCTTTTCATTCTTTAAAGGCCTAGCTCTCATACACTTAACAATGATACTGACAATGACACTCGATATTTTGGAATCTGGCATGGACACAAAGTTTCCACATACTGTTTTCAGACTGAAAACAAAGGAAATTTCTCAGGGAACAGGGAAGTCTTCTGTAAACTCAGAATGTGGTTATACTTCAAATACCAGCTGCCGTGAAAAACCAAACAAACATGAAAAAAAAAGAATTCTCACACATCACAACCAGCTTGGAGTTCTCTATATCTCAGGGTAAACACTGATATGCAGCTTGTGACGTCACTTCTTCTCTCACTACTGCTAAAACAAAATTTATTCCCAGCATGACACCAGCAATCTGATTGGTCAAGGGTTGAAGGTTGAGTACATAGCCTTACAGAAGCAATAAGCTGTAACTGCTAACATATGTTGCGTGGGTGGGTTATGATCATGGATATTTATCTTTCTTTAAAACATTTCAGGTAATCTACATGAGTTTTGCCTTTTTATTTAGAGATTTAACGCATCTAGGCCTAACAGCATCCTATTTAATGACCATTTTCTTGAAATGCTGGGAAGGTTGGTAGCTCACTCACAGCTGACCGCTGTTACATTTAATGCTGAAAGTCATTCCATTTAAGGAAGGTCTTATAATGCCAGTGTGAAAAGACCAGATATGCACCATGATCCACAAAGTAGATATGACTCATACATGATTGGTGGCCTTAAATAAAAATATAATTTCTTTTTGCAGAATTGGTTCAAACTAAAATGTCTACTGTGTCAATTATGCAATATTAATGATAAAGTAATCAATTATTTATATGCCAGTTTGAATAATGGGCCTCTGTTTTACATGTTCTCACACTCTTTCTCCATCTCCATCACCTGGATTAACAAGACAACTATGAAAATTCAGACACGGCAGTAAGCGCTTGACTAGCGCCATGGCAACAGGGGAGGCAGGTTGTCTGTGAGGGGGACTTTGGGTTACAGCACTTTCAAGGCAGGAATGAGACACACACCCAGAAAAAAGCTGTGGAAGGTACAGTCACAGACAACTGACATGACCCAACAAGACCCTTAAAAAACATAGTCGTCGTGCTACACTGAGCAGTACAGTTTACTGACTTCCTAAGCAGAGAATATGTCATACAGCTGATAGAATGGTAGTAGCCCGGTGCTACCGGGGACTAAATGAGTGTCATGTTTTCTTTGCCTCTTACTGTTGACAAGCCAGCCTGCATTGCTATAAAAATAGAAGCACAAGTATTGATCAAAAGACCCTTGGTTTGCATAACACTACAGCAAGCTATGATTTTACCCCCACTGGCAGACGTTTATGATTTCCTTGCACATTCGGTACAAAAGCTGAACCGTAAGCTGTGAGCTCATTGTACACTGTGGTTTGGTGAGTGGACTGCTGTGTTTCTCTCAGACACACTTGTTACACGGAACACAGTTGTTCTGTACACAACGTCCAGAAAAGTCACATGTAAAGTGCCTTAAAATCACGTGTGTTCATCACATGTGAATAATATGTTTCGCATGTAATCATATTTTTTTTACTATGTAAGTGAAATATAAAGTGTACTTATGATTAGTCACATGTAGAATTCAGGACTGCATGTGATATGCTTGCCTCCCGGTTTATACTATACCTGTTTATTATATCCGCAGAAGATAAGTAACAGAAAAAATAGCCAAGTCATTAAGGCATAGAAATATCGCTCCATGGATAAGCCTTGGTCTCTTCACTGTTTTATTCAACAGCATCTGGGACCTAAAAATTAGAAATAGTGAGAACATGCACACCACTAGATTTCAGGAGATGTTCTGCTTGTCCCAGCCATGAAGAATGTATTTTGTCTAATGGACTGAACCGGAATTGATTTTTAAAGGGGAGAGCAATAGTTATGTGTGGGTTAGCCTTTATATCAAGGTGGCCACAAAAAGCTGACCCTCACAGAACTAGACTGCTAGTACAGAGTCACCAATTTCCGGATCTTTCTCTTTAGCTATATTACAGGACTCTCAACTGTAGTTGCTATGCCAAGAAAACACATTCAAGGTCAACAAACTGCATGCGTGGGTAGCCTTCCTACAACACGATGAGCAAAAATGCTCCCTTTCTGAGAGAAGTACAGCCAGGTTTCCAGACATATCGTACATTAAGCCTAATTCTGGAATGCTAAGTATGGTCAGCGGAATTAACGTTGGAGAACTTTTTTTTTTTTTTCATTTTTATTTAAACATGTGATGATCGAGACTTGAGCAGGTCATAGAAGGACAATCTCATGCTAATCATCACTATGGCAAGAGGATTCAGATCAAATTTGCTAAAGCTGAAAGCCAAGACTGTCTTTAGCAATTAATGGCACCACCTCAACATGAAGTGTGAAGCTGAAATGGCTTCACACTGTCACTGTCGTGAAGGTCATTTGAGTACAGGCTACAATACATTCCTTAACCAAATGCCTGAATCTTGGAAAATTTAATGAGCACCAAAGGCGCCATCCATCTTTGTGAGAGCGCGAGATCTTATACTGCAGAATTCTCAATGTTATCCTAAGGAGAGAGAAGTGAAATTTAGCACTGGTTCAAATAAAATAACAGCGGCATCGTTTTATATTCTAGCATCCACTTCCACTGAAGCACAATACCACCTCATTTCATTATGTGCTTTCCTGCACTGCAAACTCACCCACTCATAAACCCATTTGAATCATTTTGAAAGCAATTACTATTGAGCACAAAGTATGAGAAGCTTTTCTAATCAGCAGTCATGCCATTTCAGAAAGATGTCTGCTTGCCGAATAGACACAAATGAGCAAAACTATTCAAAACGTCTCCAAAACACTCAACAGTGTTCGATTTGAAGAGCATTTCCCACAGAGGTTTAGGCAACGTATTTGTCTTTCCTACACTGAACCGTCCCATTAATGTAGCTGGAAGCACTTCTAAAGTAGTTACATTGGCAGGCAGATTTGTTAGGCGTGGCCAACATATCAGCGGCCGAAATTCACTAATAAATGGACATTTTTCATATTAATCAAAAGTATTTTTGGAATTACAGCCAAAAATTCCAACGGCCCCATTTTCAGTCATGCATGCACTGACACACATACTGCTCCTTAAAGCTGCAGAGTGTAGAAGTCAATGGTGTATAAGATATTTAATATCAGTAATATAATTCTACAATCAGTACTCCAGTATATGCATCTACAGCATAAGAAATATGAGGCAGCTAGTAACTTTAGACCTTGAGGCATAATTGATCCATTAAACAGACTGAAGACTGATTGTAAAGAATGAACCAAACAACATAGAAAATAAATATAAAATGTGACAGGAATCAACTGTCTGAAATTATTAGACCTTCAATGGTTGACCTACAGTGATGCATTTTTTTCTGGAATCCATCACTATTCAAACCAAAGTTTCCACCACAAAAAATGTTTGACTGAAAAATGTTCAAGTGTAGCACTTTGTATTTTGGACTGAAAGACAAAAAGAAAAAATATCAGAACAAAACAAAAACTACCAAAAACAAAAGACTCATTGTTATTGATCTTTAAAAAAAAAAGGACAACAAATATTTCCAAATATAAACCAATGAGTCACATACACAGCACTTGTTTGGGTGAATGTAATAAACTTAGTTTATATTTCAATACTCATTTTTACATGTAAAGATCCAAGTCACTAAGAAAATCTAAATTCTTTAAAATTTTTAGAACGGAGAAAAAAGGCCTGTCTTGCAGAGTGTTATAATTCATTTTAAATATGAGAGAGACCATAAATAAAATGCCAACTGAATGTAATGTCAAAAAGACACTAATCAATACTAAAATATAGTATCGAGTTCAATATCAATTAGCACTGATATCAATATTTAAATGCCACTTTTCCATCTGCTGGTTCACAGAAATCGCTGGCAGACAACAATTTTCAACAGGCTTTGCAGGGGACAGCCCCTCCCCCGGCTACCCAGAGGACCCAATGTTTACAAAAGAGCCGACTTGGGACTCATTTATAGGTGCGTGGTGCTACAAAGTTCTGAGCCGGCTAAAACGAAGCATTTTGCCCCGTAGCTCGTCCGGGGACAAACCTGGTGCTGCGACATTTTACATGGACCCTCAGCTCCCAGAGACCTATCGAACGAGGCCAGTCACGAAGCTCTCCTCTGCATAGAACTGGCGTGCCAGTCCCATGAACACACTGTAAATAATTTACTAAAAAGTTCCTGTGTTTGTTTTTTCTCCTCCTGTTGTATCGAAAATAGTATCAAGTATCGAGCACCATCCTTAGTATCAGTATCGGGTTTGAAATTTCAGTATCGTGACAAGCCAAACTGTATGTATTTCATATATTTTTACACAATGAACCATCATCAGTACTTGTATTTTCAACAGCTCTTCACATTTAGGCCAAATACTGAATTGCTTGCCGATTCATTCACATAAATAATCAATTATTGAAATTTAGGAGCCTAATTTGGATGTTAATGAAAATGGGAACTTTAAAACCGGCATTACACTGAAAATGTCATCCATGAAGAACTGCTTCGGTTTCTACGGGGAAGACAAAGCGATGTATAGTCAGTGTTCATTCAGCAAGAGGGGCAAGCCTGCCCAAGGGCTTATTAATTACAGGTTTGATTCCACTTGAAAACACAACATTCCTCTTGACATGCACAAGCAGGAAAGTCCCACAATGATGCCATACCACAGCTTTTTGAAAAGACAGACATCACAAACTTTAGTGCCAACAGTGTGAATTACATCCTAAAAAATTCATTTCTTTGGGTGACGAAATTTGAATGACCAATACATTGTGCCGCAATACAGGTGAGTGATATCAGCTGCATTCAAATAATTATACTACCTAATGCAATTGGATTTCATCAACACAAAGGTCACAACCCACACCAGTAAAATCAGTATCATCCATCACACAACCAACTTTAGGCCTTGTGCCTCCCAGCTCTTGTCTCATTAGCAGGCTGTGCAACATGGAGGTTATCAATTCATGTCTTACAGCAAACACCAAATTGTGAACCAAATACAGTGAATCAAATCATATTGTGAGCTGAGAGTATCATCACACCCTCACAATGCATGAAATACTGCAAAATGCACCTTTTAAGCATCATTTATAATATGCACCTGTCTCAAACATGAGCCCCCTCAGCATTCGAAAAGATTCCATTTTTTTTTTTTATATCTTCGTCCATCTAACTTACATTTTACACCCGTTTTCCTATCCCTGGTTTTATTTAAAGTGGGACATCTCCATAACCCATACTGCCAAGCAATCTGAACAGTTGGCGGTACGCCGTCCATCTGGAATAAGGACGTTCTCTCCAAAATATCTGCCTTCAGGCTAGATTTCAACTTCAGATCTGAATGTGACAGCATATTCTAGATAAATTTAGACTGCTATATTGTTATTACGAAACATACCACATCCCCCAAGTGTGCTCCCACTAAGATAGCTGACTTAAAAGTGTGCTACATCAAATCTGGCAGCTTTGCTTGGAATCAGCTGGCATGCTAGCGCACAGACTATACATTACAGCTGCCGTACACTATACAAACATAAAAGTAAGAACAGTTTCTATTAATTAGATTTTTTAAAAAGTACAGCAAACCTAAAAGCATAGGATAGCACCTAAAAAAGTATAGTAATCGTATAGTAATAATAATCTTACCTTATTCTGATCAGTCCAGTATAGAAAGTAGCCTTGTGGATCCACACGTAAGGTCACTGGGGTCACTGTGGAGGAATCCTTAAGAAGAGAGAAAAGCATGTGACAAAAAAAATCCTTTGAAATACTATGTTTGGCAAGTATATTTCTGAGCCACAGGTCCTTTTAATTTAGTTACATTTATTTGTAGACTGAGTGTTACAGCAACATTTAAAAACTTAGGCCTAGGCACTCCAGCTAGTCCACCTTCATTTTTATGCTGATACAACAACACTGACAATAACAATCATAACAACAACAACAACAACAACAACAGTAATAAATTATTATTATTATTACTATTATTATTAAATAAAAATAGTCTGATCCACATGCATATTTCTCCTGCATTCTTTGTTTCTTTGTAATCCTATTTAAAACTGGCACGGAATATCTTCTTTAAAATACATTACTTAATGTGCTGTGTGGCCTCTGAGTCTTGGGGTGGATCAAAATGTGAAGTTTGAGTCAGCCATTGCATAAGTGTTCTACATAAGCATGATTCATGTAGGATTTTTAATAATTATCCCTAGTGGAAGTCACAAAATTCAGGCAACATGGACCGAGTGCACCTCCTCCACATAGATTTGAGACTGTGGTCTTATTTTAAGATTACATGGACCTTCCCACTTAAGAGCGACATTGAAATGGTGTGGCAGTGAAGCAAATACGTCCTCTCTGGAAGGAAAGGGACAATTTCCTCCCTCAGCCCAGAGCTCTCTGTCAACCAGAGCGTTATGTACCCTTTGGAGCTCTCTAACTGTGTTATTTTAGATCTGTTGAGGATCTGCCCACATACACAAGCACATCTAAGTTGGGTGGCAGAGCGCATATTAGCTAATGTAAGGCAGGGAGGACGAAGGAGGATTAAAAGCATGGAAGTTGCCATAGCAACAGACCAATATTTTCAGTTTTATGTGTAGTCTGTAGAGCTTTGAACTGGCAACAATTTCAGCTTAAGCATGCAACAAACCTTTATTTGCTGTCTCCTTTTTGGTAGCTTTCAAGATTTTGCCAGCGTAATTATACACAGATCTGAGCAGCATTTATTAGACATTTGTGGCTCACCCCACCTGACCACTCTCCTTGACCACAATTAATCAGGTGGGACCACAGAGAACTGTCCCCGAGATGCACCACAAAGCCATATGGATTTACTTTACATAATGCTCTTTTGAATGACAACTGGAGATTTCTAATAGTTTTCACAATACACACAGTGTCCTCATTAAGCAGACTACGTGCTTTACTTCAAGGAAGTAAATGAGTAAAAACCGCACAGCTTACATAGACATATGAGGAATTTATTTATGATATGAGGTGAATGACTAGAGACAGACTCTGAGTAACAGCCAGAGACGCAAGAGCAGAATTTTGCAGAAATATTTCATATGTCAATCCTGCCAAGAGTCCCTTTCACAGTGCATGCCTGAGAATCCCTCATAACCACTTTATTATTGGTTGTTTTTTTTTTTGCAGGCGATGGTATTAAGTAACATCTTTTCATTAATAATTAATAGCCTCTAGATCCCCTACTCTATTGTGTTAATTATTCAGGGATCAGAATCAGTGCCACCAGACTGCGAATACTACACCTATCCTTAGAGGGAAAAAATGATAAAACAGAGTTTGTTTTTAGCTCAGGTTCAGTCCCAGCCGTGGCGAGTTTGCAGTGTCTTTGAACTCTTTGAACCAACAGGTGACACAGCAGCATCTTCCGCAGCACCGTTTCTCCTCCATCATTTACAGCTGAAGTACTGCATGACACACAGCACCCCATATAGAAGTCTTACAATTAAGGACCTTGACAGGATGTAGTTTGAATTTTAAATAAGTGGCAATTAGATGTGCAGAAGTGGGTTCATTATTTTAGTGTATCATCTGTGCTTTCAGCAGCTGAAGTCAAGCACATCAGGGTAGGAAAAGTAGACAGATATTCCATAAGAGCAGCAAAACATTATGGAGTAACATTAATCTGCAACGTTAAAGAACAAGTGGAGAAATTAGACTGTGTGGATGCACAAGGCTGCTGCTTAAGGACGTTTAGACAGTGGGGTCAAATTAGGGGCTGGGAGAGTAATGAATCTGGGCTCAGATATCCAATCTCAGATCCAGTTTTGAAGCATTTCTTGCACCTATATTCGTTTGGACTGACAGGACAATAGACAAGCACTGGTTCCGCTGCATGCGCTTTTCTCTTAGCTTTTGGATGAACTTGGAATGGAGATCGCCAAGACTGCAGAGCCCCCCACACACACATAAACACATACACACACTTCCACAGCATGCACCGATATCTTACCTCATCCCATTTCATAAACCTGCTGCCTTTCTTCAGACTCTCCGGGACCGAGACCGGCTTGAGCTGCAGCGCGTGAACCCCGGGCTGTGCTCCGGCCATTCAGGCTGCACATCTACCTCCAGAGTAGGCAAAGAAGGAAAAAAGAGCAAAAAGACACCAAGGAGAGCTCCCCCGTCTTCTCCGAGAGCCCTGACGGAGAGCTGCCTCAGAGAGAAAATATGTCTGTTGAATGAGGTCTGTGCTCACACACACGCTCATTTGCTCGTGCAGCCCTGCTCTGGATGTTGCATGTTCTCTCTCATTTCTGTTGCATGGGATTCCGGTAAAGGATGAAGAGGGGGTAAAAAAAAAAAGAGCAGCAACGGGGAGGGAAATGGTCACAAATGATGGAGAGTAATGGGGGCAGCTGCCAGCATGACTGGCCTCCGCACATTGACTCATGTGCAGCTCTGAGAGCTGGAGACGCTCGCGCGCTGGGATCCAGCGCCTCCTAGTGCGCGCGTGAAAAGCTACGGTGAGGGAGTTGGACAAGAGAGGAGGAGGTGGAGGAGACCCCACAGTCAACTTCACACGGTTCTACTACATTATATGGACAAAAGCTATGGGACTTGTTTTTCAAGGTTTGGGCTAGATCCCTTACTTCCAGTAAAGGCCAATCTTAATGTTTCAGCAAACCAAGGCATTTTGGACAACACCATGCTTCCAACTTTGTGGACACGACCTGATGAAGAACCTTTTCTATTCCAGCATGACTGTGCCCAAAGACATGGCTGGATGAGTTCGGTGTGGAAGAACTTGCCCGATCCGCACAGAGCCCTGACCTCAACTGAACGGGAACAGCGTTTGTGACCAGGCCTTCTTGTCCAACATCAGTGCCTGACCTCATAAATGCTCTACAGAATTATCAAATTCTCACAGAAACTCCAACATTTTGTGGAAAGCCTTCAATGAAGAGTGGAAGCAATTATAGCTGCAAAGGGGACCAACTCCACATTAAACCCCATATTAAATGTATTCAAATAGAGTGTCATTAAAGTGCCTGTTGGTGTAATGGTCAGGTGTCCCAATAGTTCATATTAGTATATCTCTGGCCTTCCTTGCATCTTAATGTTTGGATCTCATCAGTTAATGCTTTCACATGGGTTAGTGTATACTGATGCTGTTGCTGGAGTTCTGGGAGTTTATGTTGCACTTGTGGGTTCTTCTCAACCTGTGTCCTTGAGTGGTATAGAGTGCTTTTGAGCTAACTTCTTGTAACCTTTTGCCTCTAAGCTTAACTTGCATTGATGGTGCTGCCTTCTAGTGCAAATTAGAAGGCAGCATATTTTTTTCTCCAGCGAGAACCTTGTTCATTAAACTAATTGCATTAATATGGTTCATGTGAGAAGTAAACTTACTTGAATTTTTGGTGACTGTTTTTGGGGATTGGCTCATGTTCAGATTTCAGCAGCCAACCAGGTATTAACAGACTCAGAACACACTGTGATACATTCTGAGGTATTCATAGACAGATCTTGACTATATGCAACACAAGTGTAAATTGAATGTAACTGTAAGTTAGCCAGACTTGTGGATTTGTTCATGAACGGTGAAAAAGTAAACAGATGTTAAATGGAAATGCCATGTGTTGGATCTCATCCAGGTACAATGGGGAAGCAGTTTAATTAAAAATGCTAACTGAAATCTATAAATATATGTAATGATTCAATTCCAGCATGAATCGTGGTTGTTTTAGCCCCCCACTGTTGTAACTTTTCAGAGTAAAAACATGACTGGTGGACTGTCATGAATGACTAAACACACTGATAGCCTTGCTCTTTACAGACATTGGCCTACCCATAATGAGCAGGAAAGTGTATGGATAGCAGTGGCTAGCTAAAGACCAAAAGCTAAAATCATTATGATAATGATAGTTGAATCATGTTGTCTAATGTAATGTGCTTTAAGTTGGTTTTTGAATGAGGTGCTTGTGAAGGTAGCATAAACTAAAGTAAACATTACTTTGCCATTACTATTCATTTAGCACTCAAAATAGTGTTTCTTTAACTTTGGCTGGTTGCTTTTTTCCTGCTCAACATAAAAACTGCATTGTGTCACAAACTTGGATGTGTTTTGGGTTCAAGTCAGAGTGGGGATCCATTAGTGACTCACTAGCACAAACAAAATAAAAGTCCCCTCATTCATTTCAGTTACAGACATTGTGGGGAAACAAGCACTGCTGCTAGAGACTCTTAAGTTTTTGCTTTTTCCTTTTGATTCTCCACCTTTCCTGTGTGTACCAAAAACTGATTTTGTAAAACCTACCTGCTGGAGAAATCAACTTGGAGGAACCCAACTATAATTCAAATTGTTTTTGTTTCTCTTTAAAAAATTATTTACTCTTGGATTTTCTGTGACTTGTGTTGTTCAGATATAGTTTGGCAGGTGCTGGTTAGGTATCACTTGACCGATGTTGTATAGGTGCACCGAATGTGCAGTATTTCCATTAAATAGTGGACATGGATTTAAGCTTCTTTACAGGTTTAAGAAACAGTTGTGGACTACTTGAGCACAGATGCACGTCGTTCTGGATAAGAGCGTCAGCTAAATGCCGTAAATGTAAATATAGATTCTCTGTTTTGTGTAGCCTGTACATGATTGTAACAGAACATTTAAAACATAGAGAAGGCTACACAGCTGCATATAGTTGGCAGCAACAATTGACTACCAGGAGAAATAGGGGCGTGCTTTCAAACTAACACTCTGATTGGTTAAGAGTATCAACGGTCTCCACGTTCCACCCTCTTCTCTCCTTCCCTTGATACCTCCACATTCTTTCAGGTTCTGAATGCTGCCCAAGTTAGATGCATAACTAAAAAACATCAAGTGACATTTTTGTTTGGAAATTTAATAAGATGCTTCTTCTTTCCAAGAACACAAACCATTCTGGTGTTGAAAAATTAGCTACATCTGAAATGCTAGAGTGATTCATATTATTATATTGTATTCAGATTATTATCTTATTGAATGTAGAGGCAGGTGCAGAGCGAGCACTAGGTATTAACAAATGTACTCTTCCAGTCCAACAGGTAACACACACGTGTGTGTGTGTGCTATGGTGGTTCAGCTATCATCGCCTAATCTCCCAACCAGTGATTGGATGATTCATAACTGATTCAGGACCAGCTTTTGCACGGCGCGTGTACATAATGTACTACGTGTTGTGAATTGTGAGACTGATTCCAAATCAACACTGAACCACGGTAACCAATTTTAATGCAAAATCATTAAAATAAATCACATACATGGTACATTTTAGATTATTTTAGACCTATTGTTCGTATAGACCTAAATGACACGAAAGGACAGAAGTGAATGAAAGCGAGAGCTATCATCTGTAGCGAGCAGATGTTGGTCTGGGCTGAGGGCGCCAGTGCTTTCAGTCCACCTTCAGAAGAGAGGAAGCGATGCGTTTCCTGCTTGCTGGCAAATCGGGTGTGCAGACAATATGGCGGGGCAAAAATTCCCCTGGAAGCTGCAGTGTTTGAGGAATATGTTTTGCTTTTTGTTTACGTTCCTTATCTCGAATCTGCACCTCCAGATCGCCAGGGCTCAGAGTGAGAGTCGGGTGGTGACAGTGGCTGATGCAAACTGGACCCTCATTCTGGAGGGGGAGTGGATGGTCAAATTGTGAGTAGCGTGTGCTGCCGTGTTTTTTGAATAGTGCATTGGTGTAGATTAGTACAAATGGGCTGTTAAGCAGGAGATAACGTGAGACTTTAGCTTGCATGTTTGTTATTTTCCTTTTATTTCCACATGTTACGCCCCATTCCACGGTGCCTGTGTCTGCACGGAACGGAAGTAATGCAGCCTACGTGAAAAATCAGCCCTGTCTGATTTAACATTTCGACTCGTCATAAAACCCACGCGTTTTCATTGCAGGCCCCTTTCTCACTGGTTGGTTGTTTCTGTGTAGTAGTGCAGCAGAGGTGGCTGGGTGGTGTTTTTGCAGCTGGATGCCTGTAAAAGACTGGAACCTCTGCACATAATGCTCATTGTGGACATAACGATGCACGTTTCTGGTTGGACTGACTGGTTCGGATCAATAATAACACATGCACACGTGTTACTAGAATGCTATAAGAAACGCTAAAAGTTTCTCCTTTTTCCTTTGCCTGCAAAAAGGCTAAGTCGGCTGTAAAAGACTGCACATAATGTTCATCAAGGACATAACACACGTTTTAGGCTCGACTGACTGGTTTTGATCAATAATCAATCAAGAAAATATGCACACAACCCTGCCACTAAAGATTTCTGCATTTCCCTTTTGAACCTTTCCTGTATGAACCAAAAACTAATTTTGTAAAGCTTCTAGCCTGAGTAATGAGCTTGGAGGAATCCAACTTTACTTTTCATTCTGTTTTTAGACTCTTTTTGTTGTAGTCTGTACCTAATTATAAAATAACATTTAAAACATGGAGGAAACTACACAACTGAATTTACGTGGGGTGTGTGGAGCCAATAACATTCATCAAGGACGTCACGATAAACGTTTCAGTTTCAAAGACTGGCCTCGATTTTTCATCTGTTAAACATAAACACTTCATTATTTACCACACTGACTGGTTTAGATCAATAATAAGCACCCAAGCCTGATCATTCACAGTGGCTTCTGTAGTGTGTGGACAGGAGTTTTATATTTTTAAAGGTTTTATAGCCTGCACTCCTGCATGATGGCTGCTGATAGCACTGTAATGAAAGGTGAATTTATCCAGTTTTTAAAGATGTAAACAAAGTCATTCAAAATGGTTCGAATTGCTCACAGTGGTGGTAATGGGAACACGAAAAGCATTATAATAAATAAAGCTTTTAGTACAGCATTTTATGTCCCTTAAAGTTGCCTCAAAGGAGTATGAATACACTGTGCCATCACAGGACGTACTATATTTAGACTGCCACAATTAAATTATGCAGTAATTTTAAAAAATGTGTGAGGTTTGACTTTTTTGGTGCCACGTTCCTGGTCATACTGAGCACAGGTAAAAAATCACATACACCGCGTCATATTTAAAAGACACATGTTGTCACACTTTCATCAAAATGTAGTGACTTTTTCCTCCCTCCCTTTGAGGGGATATATTTGTTTCTCTTTCTCTTCACATTGCCTGTCCCTCCCACCACCCTCACCTATCACTTACAGAAAATGCTTATAGGCTTATAGACCCTCACTGAAAAGGGAAATGCATTATTATTTAAAGGTGTTTGTCGCACAATATGAAAAACAAATGATTGCAGTGATTTCACCATAAACTGACTATGCTGTTTTGTTTTTGTTTTGTCACAGCTATGCCCCATGGTGCCCGGCGTGCCAGCATATACGAGCAGACTGGGAGGCGTTAGCCAAACAGAGTGAGGACCTCGGGATATCAGTTGGAAAAGTTGATGTTACACAACAGCCAGGTTGGTCGATAGATTGATTTCAGGTTGAGGTTACACAAAGCAGGGCAGTTTACTGAGATCAGCAACTACAGCGCTGGTCAGCTGAGGTTCATGGATATTTATGGAGGCCTAAATCTCTAAACACCTAGAGACTTCCAAATTGTTTACAGACTTAAGAGAGGCAATTTCTAAAATCTAATATGAATTGCCTGCTGTGGTTTGTAATGTGGCACTCACTAGCATAGCTCTAACTGAACACAACCTTTAGTTTAGAAGAGATGTAATAAGAACTTTTGCTTTGGAAATGGTTCATTTCTCACATCCACTTTATTGGAGTAGATTGAGATACTGTATATTATCTATGTAATAATACATTGGATTAGAATACAATGGACATTTATTCCTTATTTGTATGAAGTGAGTATAGTATAAAAGTGCAAAGGATTTTTATATGTCCAGGATGGAACACAGATAAACCTTCAGATTCACTTAAAATACACTTTCAGTAAAAAGTGCAGTAGTTAGTGTTGGTTAGGGGTTTGCATGTTCTCCCTGTGTCTGTGTGGGTTCAGCCGAGAGCGTTTGTGTTCCTCCTGCAGTCCAAGGATATGTACATCAGATGAATTGGAGATGCTGGCTTGCCCCTAGGTGGGTGTGTGTGTGTGTGTGTGTGTGTGTGTGTGTGTGTGTGTGTGTGTGTGTGTGTGTGTGTGTGTGTGTGT
>JBBPCW010000001.1:24604690-24617808 GCA_037974425.1 Phenacogrammus interruptus
TTCCTGAAGTGTTTCCAGTTAAGTGTACCATATGCATCAGACGTTTAGCCAACGTTCCGTGGGCGTGACATCTGAGGATGAGACTACTTGCCTCTGGACCAAGAGGTCATGGGTTTGAATCCTACCTTCAGCACCACCACTGGGTCCCTGAGCAAGAAACTTAACCCTAAATTGCTTCAGGGAGACTGCCCCCTGTAGGTAGGCAATGGAAGTCGCTTTGGATAAAAGCATCTGATAAATGCCATAAATGTAAATATAAAGGAATGTGGTGTCCCTGTTGGTGTCATGGTCAGGTGTTCAAATACCTTTGTCCAGATAGTGTGCTAATGACTCTAAGCTGGCTGCTCTGAATGATAAATAACGTTTTAAAAAGACAAAGTGCCAGAATATGTTTTTCAGGCACAAGTTGGAAATTGTGGTAAACCATGGGAAGACTACACAATATTCAGTGATTTACTACACAGCTTTCAACAAGAAAAGAGTTGTTTTCTTTGTTTCTAGAATGTTTGTGTCTAGGTGGGAGCTAGACATTGTGTTCCCGTTAAATTGTGGCCAGAACTTCTCCTGTGGTTACACTTGGAAAGGATATTCTCTCATTCCATTACTGCTAGAACCAAGCACATAACACCAGGTTTTTATTTGTCTTATATTTGCATCTGCTGGGCTTTTCAGTGTGTTCCTTCCTCTAAAAGCCTGAGTAAAGTACTCTTTATTTTAGTGAAGCAAAATGTGTAAATGGGTAATTGGAATGTGCTTTGGAAGCTTGTGTGTGGTATTGCCTCCTGATCCCTTTAAAAAAAAAGGCAGTACTTTGAAAGAGACATGCTAATGAGCACAGCATTCACAGCAGCCATTCAACCTGGTTTTCCTGCTCGATTCTAATGATCATCTGCGCAGGAGCTTCAAAGCCAGAGAGGGTGAATAAGTGTGAGGATGCTCTCATGTGGATCATCCTGCGACAGGCTAAACACACACTGTGTTATAAGGACAGTCTTTCCTTCAGCTGGCTTTACCACAACGCACAGAAGCTACAGAGAGCATTGCACACATTCCACTCTAATTGTACACTTGTTGCCTTCAAAGGAAAGAAGCTGTAGTCTAGATTCAAGGAATCTGGGATACAACAATAAGCCACACATCCGTCCAGCCCAATCCCGCAGGCTATTTAAAGATACAGTAGGCTGTACTTTTTTGCCACTAAATGAAGCACCCACCCTTCCGCTACGCTACATATTGGAAACAGATGCTGTTGGTTGTGATGCTCAGCGAAATTTGCTGGATTCAGCTTTTCTTTTCCCTTTTGTGTGAACCAGCGGGCTGATTTCTAAATCCATGCTGAACAAAAAAACTAACATGAGACTCAAGGATTGGAGCCTGTGTTTCATCTTGACCAATCACTGACAGGGATATTGACATATTACACTCAGCAACATGCTTTGAAGGAAATTTTTGAAGTAAGTCACTTAGCATTTGAAGCCAGATCTAGAGGTGATATCACCTACAGGAAAGTTTAAAGGGAAAATCCATTTTTTCAAACTGTATATAAGGTTAAAATGTAAACAAGGTCAATCAGAATGATCTGAACTAAGTTAAAACTGTTGGAGTGTTGGCGATAGGAACCAGCTGTCTGAGTTACTTCACAGAAAGATGTTACATGATATTAATACACTGGCTGCTGCCTGGGACACTTTTTACAATAGTTTTGAAATAAGGTTTTAGCCTAAAAAGTACATTTATGACAGAAAGGTACAAGCAGAGGATTGTTAGACATTTTTTCCTTCAGTTTTACCATAATAAAACCCAGAAGACATGTATGCTCACTGGTCATTTTGGATAATAAATAAAATAGCCAAATTTGCATCATAGACATTATGACCCCTGGTTCCTCTTCAGTAAGTTCTCTACATTGAATAGTCAGCTACTCTGAATGCTAAACAGTCTTTGTTAATGAGGGATTTGACCTATTCCGAAAATTTTAAATATCCTATCTGGATACAAGAAACATAATAATAAGTATTAAACATTATTTATACATATACAAGTTTTATACAAATATGAATAAACATAAACTATCACATGGCCCTCAGCTCATATCATGCAAGCATCCAGATAAAAGGTCATGACCTGACAATCTGCATCAAGAACTGGAAACTGCTGTACAACCTAACATTAGCTCTGATTTTCTCTCTCTCGTTCAAGATGACAGTCAAAGATAAATTAATTCCCTTTCTGTGGCCTCAGTGTGTTTGATGTACTCAGCTGTGTTGTGGGACTACTGTTCAGCCCGCCTCTGTAACTGAAGTAATTACTGCATCTGTTCTCCATTAAAAGACCTCCAACTTGATGTTTTGACAAGTTTATGGCCATTGAAACACAAGGATCTAAAAAGTTCATGGCAACATGTTTTGGCCAGCGAACAGCAATGGCAAATTAGAGGGCAACTGACAATTTGCTTATGCATAGGTTAACTCCAATTTAATTTGAAGCTTTGAAGCAAAAATGGGCGGCAGGCATTTCTGGTGTCTTGCTCAGCAACTTTGTGGCAAAAAAGCTAAAATAATCCTTATGAACCTCATTAAACTTGTCATTTTTTCAATCATCTTTTCATCACCTTGTTTCCCGAAAACATACACACACACATACACACAATCAAACCAAAGTTCAAGAGTTTTTCAACAGGTAGCAGGCTGGCTATAGACCAGCACATTCCGCAACACAGTTTCACATTTAGCCCACTTTGGTCCTGTAGCAAGAGGATGAAAGGGAAGAACTGAATGGTAGGCAAGGATATAATCACTGCTGGCAGAGCAGCAAGTGATGCAACACGTTTTCAGTATTTACAGGCTGGCATGCGGAGACACGTTTGATGCTAATGTCTAGAAATAGATATTTTGTATTCTATATTCCATATGAGAGCATATTGTATCTGGCCTGTATCTAGCAACTAGCTCTCTGGCTGTGCAGTATATATGATCTGGTGTACAATGTATTAACACTGTACTTGAGTCAAGGCACTATAATATATTATCATTGTTGAAACAAAACCTTGTATCTCTAAAAAAGTCACTTTACAAGAGAAAGAAAAAACATCCTCAGCCTTCAGCCCGTAGGTAAGATCCCCTTTAATATTTAAAGAGTAATGAATTGTTCCTCCCAATAATTTACTTTCTACACATCTGAACAAAAACTTTCAAATGTGTGTTGTGACTGGTTTTCATTATAAAATGTATTTAAATATACATTTTTTATTTACAAATTTATGTCAGTGAAGTTAAGATAAAGATGTCAGTTACTGCACTTAATTCATTAACATACATTTTTATATAGAAATTGTGAATTACCTTAGCATTGTTGACCATTATCATGTATCCCTGTGTCTATTTTATACAATATTATATACAGTATTTGACTGTTTTTCTGAGCTAAAACATGGTGGTATAGGTTTTAGTGGCCATTAGAGAAATACTTAAGCAGACACTGCAATGTCTGGTAAGCAGACACCGCAATGTCTGGTAAGCAGACACCGGAGCTCAAACCAGAATAAATGGTGCTGGTGAGAGGGGGCATGATAGTTTAAATACAATCATCATATGATGGGCTGGGGTGGGCAGTGATCCCCCAACAAACTGAGAGGAAGCCTAGGTTAATGTAGTGAGATTTTATTCTAAGTAATTTTGGACCATTTTATTGGGCCATTTGACATGGCAAACTTGAAACAAATGGCCACACGTATGTTTTAAATGAAAATAAAAAGTAAATAAGTAAATAAATGCATAATCTACCATAAACCATTGCTTTTACTCTTCTTAACATTTTATATAAAATCTCAAAAGGCACGTTCACAAGTAAGTTTGGACAGTCCATGAAATGGCTATACTGTATTTGTATTGTAGAAATCACGACCCGTGGTTCCTCTCACCTGCGCTGTGAGGAAAGTCCTGCGGTAAGTTTATTACCAGTTCACATGTCACACGAAACCGCTCTGGTTGGTTTGAATGACAAAGAAACGTTGATGGATCTATTGATCTTTGAGTAAATGTTTCTGTCAGACGAGACAATAGTGTCTACAGCGACGTCAAACACTTCTTGAGATTCAAAAGAATCCAAGGTCTTTTGAAGATGCTCAAGGCTGCACAGATCCAGAACACTCGGATTGAAAAACAGGTTTACGGTGTCTTTTTACCACTTCGCACCATTACAGGACGCCCTTCGTGAATACAGTATTAAATAGGAACAGGGGAAAGTACAGCTTCTTCAATGGGTTCTGAACATGCAGCAGCTTGATCCATGCAAAAACCACTGTATACAATGAGACAGCCCATCTGCAGCACCCCCTTCTTCTTTTTTTTCCAGTTTCTACTGTAAGAGAGGCAGGTGCTTGTGCCCTTAGGGGTTTGGGATGGCTGCCAGATTATTTTGTTTAGAAAGACAATAGGCCTGGTGAGGTTTCAGATTACTGAGGATGCAAAATAAAACACCAAGGAGTCTGTGCTGCGGAGGCTGGGACTTCTACCCACTGTGTTCATAAAGAAAAACTGTTAACCAGACAATACTGTGATTATGGGAGGTGTGCATGTTCCCAGCACGTTGGTCACAGGTGGTTACATGAATAAAACGTCCTACTCTGTTGATGCATGTCCCACAGTCCTCCACTCAGCTTCCACTGAGGTTCATAACCTCGTCCAGCCCTCTCTTCTTAAAGGGCCCAAAACATTTTAAGGCTTCAAAATGATTTTTGAATAATGCACAATAAAGGGTTGCCAATCGGAATTGAGATCGTTTACATATCAATCAAAAAGGCCCAGGAACAAAAACAGCCTGTTTAAATCCAGTGACTGAGGAGAGGTTAGAAGAGGTCATGTTTTAAAACACACACACACACACACACACACACAAACCTCAGAGCTCAGAGCTAAAAATAAAACACAAGAAGATATATACTATATGGGTATAACCCTCCCACCAACCTGCACAGTGCTGGGTTTGGAAAGGTTTCTTGAAAAATTCAGTATTGAGTCAATGCATTGTCAAACCTGCGATTGCGATTAAAGACATAAGAGGATTAACCTTGTGTACCAACTGAGGCTCAATTGTTTAATTAAGGCCTTCTGGTTTTAACCTCTGTCACTTCAAAACCTGTTTTTGTGAAAATAAAAGAGAATTTTCTGTTACAGTTTTTTTTCTGTGTGGGCAGTGAAACTGTTGCAAGTTGTGACAGTATTAGTAAATTACTTTACACTGAGTCACAGACTCTACTGTGGCCTTTGGAAAACCTTTAAAGGATGTTCTGCGGAACGCCAGATAAAATAGGCTAAATAAAGCATGCCCTATTCTGTGGACATGATTAAGCATGTCCAATTGGTGCTAATAATAAAGGCGGGTAGTTATTTCCTTTTTCTCTGGTACATCCATTACGGTAAGAGCTGTGCGGGTAACATCATACACTTTAAACACACACTTTAATCTTTAAACACACAGTGTCAGGGGCATCAGTCCAGAAGACAGCAACTTTCATTTTCACATCTAAAATTCTGAAAGACTTTTGAGAGTTGATGAGCAGACAAAAACACAGTATTCACAGCATTTAATTCATCATGGACAGCATTTTATTGTACATGGTTGAGAGTCATTGGCTGTTGAGATGGTTTTTAGATGCTGAACAATGCTGCCCTCTGTTGAGTTTCCACGTTCTTCTGTACAAAAGCAGGTTGATGGAAGAGGGCCTATTCCACATCACATTTTTTGTCCAATATCTGAATTTTTTGGGATGTATGGTGTCTCTAACATGAGCATAGATTTGTTTTGATGTATAAAATGAAACATTTGAGTGATTTCAGTAATCTCACGAAGATCCTTACATGTGAAACCCATGTCTTAGAATGTGTGCAAAATGAAAGCTGTCAGCATAATACATCTGTTTAAGTGGGAGAGCCTCACAAGCTCTTATTATTGTTGATTATTGTAGGTTCACCTGAGTCCAGCCCCTCCTGTTGTCCTTTGGGCAGGTTCTTTTAGCTGTGCATTTGTGCGATGATTAGGAAAGGCAGAAAGAATTTCAATGTCGTGCCTTATGCTCATAGAGACATCAGAGAAACTAAGAGCCTCAGTTGAGTCACACAGGAATTCTCCATTAAGTGCTCTATCATTAGATTACTCAGGTAGCAGCGAGGTCACGCATTACCGATGACTTTTACAGATCTGGCCGCACAATGAGGAGCAACCATGTGACCAGCTGGTTTTGACGTCGCAGCATCAGAGGGTTTTAGAATACAATGCTGTTTAACATCGCTAACACACCCTGTGATAGCAAATTTATTTTATACAATTCCTAATTGAGGCTTTAATATTTATAATCTTAGAAAGACAAATTCAACAAAACTCATTGCTTAATCAACATCAAGAATGACACGATGAGTATGCATACGACTAATCACAATAACAAGCCTTTATACAGTCTAAGAAACTCTTGCACGCACACTATATGCACATAGATGGATTATCCAGTTTAATGTGTTTCGGTATTTTATCTAACTATGATCATTCCATTATGTTTTTTCTTGTGAAAGTGTCACAATGCATCCGTAGATAATTGTGTATTATATATTTAAAAGAAAAGCAAAAATAAATTGCCAATAAGACACTTCGAGATAAAATTACTTAAAACAAGTATCAAAATCTAGATATAAGTGAAATATTCACTAATATATGTGAAATATTAATTACATTGACCAGATTATGGCTTGTGCCAAAAATAAAATGCTTGCAGTTTTGCTATTGCCTCAAACATGGCTTAGGCAATCATATCAGTTTCCTGAACATTTTATGGAAACAAATACAGCCGGTATTGTCACCAAGCAGAATGTAATACTCTCTTGCTGAAGTGTTTCCATTTGTGAAGACATATTGTACTGTAGAAGTCTCTTATAACTGCAGGCTACCAGTTAGAAATGTAGGAGTACTGGGCTGGGTGAACAACTGAGAACACTTACAGACTGACTCACCAGCTCTAATGAACAGTTCTGCCATCTACACACCCCGTCCTATACTCAGCATGCACACCATGACACACACCAATAGTGAGATGCAAATCTAAACCACTCACACACACTAGTCATAGTATATTGTAGCTGTCTAATCAGACTGGACACAGCAGAAAAAGATCATCACTCTCGCAGAAGGTGTGGAAATGTTCTTCAGAGAGCCTGATGCTTCTGAAAAACTGTTCTAAAAAACAGCAGCATCTTCTTTGGTTGTTTACAGGACATCTTAAACAGTTTCTGACAGTACGTCTGTGTGAATGTGGCTCATTCTCTCAAAAGCAGAATTATCAAAGCCACTGGCCAGATTTCCAGGAACCTTCTTCCCCTTCTCAGTACAAAAAAGGACACAGATGTTCCACCAATTTACGCTTCGCAAACCAGCTTTACCAAAATGAGTCTTTCACACCTCCGTGCTGGGGGAAAATCATTTCTTTTGTAAGCAATACAACAACAACAACAACAACAACAAAAAACGACAAAAGGCATCTTTCTAAGGCAACTTGTTAACTTTCTTGTTAACTTTCTAAGAAGGAAGGCTTTTAAAATGAGAGGTCAACATACATTCCTATCCTTGCATGTTAATGTCAGTACTTTCATATACTAAAAGATTGGTGTGTGGTTGTGCATGTTTGTCTGTTTTCTGGATACCTCCAGATTGTCTATAAGCTTATGTTAGACTCAAACCAGAAAGCCTGATAGTGTTGTGATTTCATGGCAGGCCAGCAAATCTATAAGCAGTGGAAAATCTATCAATCCTGCAAATGTTTACAGCACCATCTCATGGACAGAGAATGTAATCACCACTTCCAATACTGTGAGAAACTGCACAGTGAGGAACTAGAGAAACACTAACGGCAGGCAGTGGAGTAACACTCAAAACTTTCAAAATGTGATGGCAACACATGCATCCACATTCGAAAAAAGTGTCACCAGAGCTGCAGTAACTGGCTCCACAATGAAAATAATCTCCAAAGAAGGTGTTTTTCTACCAATGCACAAATCCACAGCTGCAGTCAAAGATGAAGCAAAAAGCAAAGGATCAGAAACGACAAACTGTGAAAAATTGAGAAATCATCAGAAATGAAAAATTCCTGTCTTATGTCTAAAAGTTCAATAAATGGACACTAGTATTGGATGGGGTTGACGTCAGGGCACTGTGCGGTCAGTCAAGTTCTTCCACACCGAATTCGTCCAACCATGTCAATAGGGAACTTGCTTTGTGCACTGTGGCACAGTCATGCTGGAATAGAAAAGGGTCTACCCTAAACTGTGTTCACAAAGCTGGAAGCTTGGCGTTATCCAAAATGTTTTGATATGCTGAAGAATTAAGATTAAGCCCTGCACAAATCAAAGGGCCAAACTCAAACCCTGAAAAACAGGTGCGTGCCAATACTTCCACTTGTATGTTATTATAGCACTTCTGTTGCAACCCTTATTTCTGCTATATATAAGTGTGCACATACTGTTGCTTTAGTTGTATTTATCTCTATTCTATAGCAACAAAATTTTTTATTTTTCTATTTCTATATCTTTGCTATGTGCATCTGTGGGCTAGCACCAGACGTCATATTGTTGTACTGACACAATGACAATAATTCTATCTATCTATACTTTTGTCCATATAGCGTATGACTGCAGTCCCTGATCCAACACTGTTAATGCCCAAGAAATCACACACAACTCTGAGCTCGTGATGTGGTACACTGTGTTCTCCATAGAGTAGGCTACTGGGTAGTGCTCTGGCACAGCAGTTCTGTGCAGAGACACATAAACCCTCACTCCATCGGACATATCTTTCAGCATTAAAGGCACAGCTTGATTACCAGTACAGGCTCACAACCCCACAGGAATATCTACCCCAAAATGTACCCCTGCGAGAATGGAGGTGAGCTATGAGACCTTAATTCTACATGCTGACAGGGACGTGTGGAGTCCTGTTAGTCATAGTCAGGGTGTAGAAAGGGCCACTGCTGGAGACTCTCACAAGCCTAATTTTCATTTATAAACCAGGGTTTTCTTACATGGGAGAAGGGCAAAAGAAATCCACACAAAAAGACCAAAGTAAAACACAGACCTGTTCACACAGTAATTACACTACAGTCTTAAGAAAACAGGTACTATACAGTACCAAAATGGGACCCATGACTTCTTATTACTTACTATTTAAAGGGTATGCTGTCTACTTACATTGCATTTGGCAGACGCTTTTATCCAGAGCAACACAAAGAAACACTCAAGTTTAGGGACTGTGTGAGAACCAGAGGTTCTAAAATCTTTATGTAGGGACTAATGCAGGAAGACAGAAGAGGAGATGCGTCTGAACAGATGAGTCTTCAGGAGTTTTTTTTTAATGAAATGGTTCGGTTTGAACAGGTAAAAATGATTGCAATCACTCTGGTAAACAGTCCAAAAAAAAAAAAAAAACAGTCCAAGACAAGTTGTAGAATGTAGTCTTGGGAAGTTGATCCCTAATGTTGTTTCACTACAGTGAGAAAATGAGCATGACGCATGACATCCAATAGGCTTGCATTCTGTTAATGAGTATATTATTCCACATAATCCCAGGAAGAGCTAGTTAAAGTTAATGTTGACTATGACAGAACACACAGTGCGTCACAGCTCACTGTGCCTGGGGCTAAATAGCCATAGACTGGTCAGACTGCACAGTGTCTACAATGCAGGGGCACCAGAACTAGACCATGGAGCAATAGGGGAAGGTGGGCTGGTCTGATAAATCAGTTTCTTTGATGACCTAGATAGAGATGCACTGTTTGTAAGTTAACCCGGGAAGGGCAGTGTGATGCTTTGAGCAATGTTCTGCTGGGAAACCTTGCTCTGCAGCAGTGTTTAGGTAAAGTAAGATGCACATGAATGCCAGAACCCAAGTGCACCCCTCCATGGCAATGGTGTTCGCTTATAACTTATGGTATTAACCCTGCGATCAGAAAGTCATGGGTGCGATTCCCAAAACTGCTAGTGACACCTCCGGGGTTCCCTTGAGCAAGGTACCATCCCCACACACTGCTCCCCAGGCGCCGTGTTCCTGGCTGCCCACTGCTTCGCTTGGTGAATGGGTTAAATACAGAGGAAGAATTTTGGGCTGTTCACACTGTGTGCTTTGGCGTGTTCACATATGACAGAATGGTGACTTTCACATTAATGCCAATGGCCTCTTTCAGCAGGATAATGGGTCCTGCCGCACTGCACAAACTGTTAAGCAATGGTTTGAGGATCATGACAGAGTTCAGGGTGTTGACTTAGCCTGCAAATTCTCCACATCTCAGTCCAATCAAGCAAAATGTGAAAAAAGCTGGGCCAACTATCCTGGATCAGGGAGGCCTCACTTCACAAGATTTTTAGGTTTTTAAGAATCTTCTGCTAATGTGTTGCTGCCAGACACCACATCTCACCTTCAGAGGTCTTATGGAGTCCTTTGAACAGTCAATGCCACAGACAATGTTGGATCAAAGTGAGTTTTAATCAGAAAATTGTGGTGGTGATTCACAGATATTTAAAAAAAAGTCCACATAATTACATACTGTTTTTTACTCAGTAATTTTGTACACTGTGATAGCAAAATAATTTGATTCAATATATTGCTGTACACTAAAACCTTTGAGATATGAAGAAAAAAGGACCTCAGCATCAACTTCCAGTAGGTACACAATGATAACAAAACTACTTTGTGTTGTTCAGTACTTCAACAGTTTTCCTACCATAATGATAGTAGCTGTAACCAGAAGCTGCTGTTGTCAGTGCAGTGACATACCTGTAATCAACAAAAGGTATTCCGCATGTAATAAACTCAAATGGATTCAGTGTATGTAGTGTAAGAACCATTAATGCTAAGAAATTAAAAACTTTTCTATAACTTACCACAGTGACTGCAGCAGAACACTGTCGGTGTAGTGGAAAACTGGGGAAGCGAGCGATGCAGCAACCAGGAACAACTGGATCGCTGTGTTGAACTATAACACAAAACACAGATTGGGTTGATCTTCTGTTAAATTATGAACTATATAATAAATCCATTCTGTAATGACTAGATGGCCTAAATTGGGAAGTGTTCACTGTTGGCTACATTTGGGTAGCCTCATAAGTTCTACCGTACATTCAAAATCTATCAATTGAGGAAATATATGGAAAACCAATGAAGAGAAACAGGTGTGGTTAAGAAAAAAATAAAATGTAAAATGTCTGTTTTTTTATTGCTTTAATTTCAATTTATAAAGCAAAAATATTACATAAGTAAATACTGCACCTTGCTTATAAGGGTGGGTTTGAGCTGAGCAGTAGTGTAGCACGGGTTAAAAAACTTGCTGAGAGTCACCTGTTGAGAGAAACAATTTTTTGCTTAACTGCTAAGCAAGCTCTTCAGTCCATGCACTATTATATGTACCCTACCAGTCAAAAGTTTGGACACACCTTCTCATTCAACAATTTCCTTTGTTTTTATTATTGGCCACATTGTAGATTAATATTGAAAACATCACATCACCTACTGCTCTGATGACAACTTTGCACACTCTTGGTATTTATTTTTTTACCCAGATTAATGAGTTATCGATCTGGAATGATATTTAATTAACAAGAGTTCATCAGTGGAATTTCTTGCCTTCTTAATGTGTTTGGGATCACCAGTTGCGATATGCAGAGGTAGGGCTGGTACACAGTTAGTAATCCTATTCCACTACGGTTCTACTCCACATTAGGGCAAGAACCACTTAACGAAGTACAAAGAAACAACAGTCCATCATTATCTTATTACAAAACATATTTTGTTTGCTTTCAATATTAATCTACAATGTAGAAAATAATAAAAACAAAGAAAAAACACTGAATGAGGTGTGTCCAGGCGTTTGACTGGAAGTGTATCTGCATATGTATCATTTATCACATCATCAAACTGTGAAATGTTATTTTCATTACATACTGGGGGAGGAACAGTCTTGTAGCGGACATAGAAAACTGCAGCAATCAGAGCCACATCCCTGCATATCACCAGAACTGTGAGAGGAACTGCAGAAGAGACATATCAGTATTCTATACATAACACAATCAAAAGTTTATGACTGTTTTATTGTTTTTATTATGCTTAGGCTCTACTCATAATTTGAAGAAACTGCACTAAACGGACTAAAGTCTTAAGAAAAAGACTAACGGTTCCTTTTATAAATATAGTTTAAGTATTTATTCATGCACAGACCGGCACAATGGCAATAATGTGCTGTATTTAGCATTAATACAATGTATGACCGCATGTTCCTATCCAGTATTTTAACATGCCACCAAATGTGCCAATGAGATTTCAGTTGTTAGTCATTCTACTGATTATTTTAACGTGTAATGACACATCAGATGTCAAAATTAGTATTTTTTAACCACAGCTCAAGAACTTGGAAGATGTGGTTGAAAGGAGGAACTGTCCAAATTTAATTTGCATCATGAACATGCTGGTCATCCACTCCAAAATGTTTTGGTCGAACAAAGAAGCACTTTTAGCCCTAGTCTCACTGGCATAAAGTGCTTCACTGAACACCACACTGAACGCCTGTCACACACCCACAAAATAATCTGTACAACAACCTGCTGTGACGCTTATTGTGTGCTAAATCATTATACGCAATATCATTATGTGCAATAATTTATCATGTGCAATATCACTACTTATGCCACTATTGCATGCAATAACAGACTCAATATTTATATATCTACAGTATTTATATCCACCTCTCTGCCTGACCACAGCATTTTGTGTAAATGGCATAGTGTATTTAGTACAGAGTGCTTTCTGGGGAGTTTTATTTTGACTTTATATTTAATATTCTTTCATGCCTTTGTGTCTCTGTGTGATTGAAGCTATTTCTGCTGGGACCAAGAAAGCTTTTCTCATTCCGATTGTGTCTTGTTTACATTTTTGCCAAAAAAAAAAAGGACATTGCTGAGTACTTATAATGATGTGGATATAGTGTACACTCATACAAACAGGTTGTAAAAAAGGAACAAATGAAAATGGGTTAAGATTAGGTCTGGGAAGGTGGTAGTTATAAATCAAAATGAAGGTTTTAAACGGTTTGA
>JBBPCW010000001.1:24676269-24686835 GCA_037974425.1 Phenacogrammus interruptus
GTGACCAGAGTAATGTAAACAGAGTAATTAACAGAGTGACCAGAGTGATATGTAAACAGTGTAAACAGTGACCAGAGAAATATATAAACAGTGTAAACAGTGACCAGAATAATATATAACACAGTGTAACAGTGACCAGAGTAATGTAAGTTGTACTGTAGTAGCATGTGATGTAATAATAATAAATCAGATAAGATATGAAATGACAGTGAATGTTCTGAAATATGAGATTGGATATGTTGTGTGTTATGTGGAACCCTGGTCCTATCTCCTCCCCAAGTAAACAACACATGCACACCCAGCAGCTCACATGATAGAAAAGAAGACACGATTCCTCAGTCCAGGCCACCGTCTTCCATTGCTCTATGGTCCAGGTTCCCTTGTCAGCATGGGTACCGTGGCTGGTCTCTGGCTATATAGGCCCATACACAGTGAATTGTAATGCACTGTTCTGAACCCATCATACCCTGCCCAACAACAACATTCTTCAGCAGTTTGTCCTGCTGTAACTCTTTTGAGGGATCAGATCAAACTGTTAGCCATGACCCTGTCACCGTTTCAATGGTTACCATTCCTTGGACCACTTTTGGTAGGTACTGGATGTTGGTGAGGACAGATTCGGTCGTCTAGCCATCATAATTGAACCCATGCCAAAGTCACTAAGATCCTTAAGCTTGCCCATTTTTTTCTGCTTCCAAAACATCAGACTGAATGTTCACTTGCTGCCTAATATATCCCACTCTTTGATAGGATTGACATAACATATTAATTTCACCTGACAGTGGTTTTATTGTTGTGATTTGAAACCTGTATTTTCCTATTAATATAGATAGAGATCAAAATAAAGATCAAGATTCATCAGTCCAGTTTATGCATAAGGTTTTGTGTAGTCATACATCACCTTTATGCAGTTAATATCATTCATAAGCACACCATTTGTTTAAAAATGGTGTTACATTTCATTATTTTAGATCAGTCATGAAGGTCCTCATGCTGTAAAAGGTTTGGGCTATTTAATGATTGGTCAAACTCCAGAGAACACTGACACATTTAAATAGAAAATAATTAGCAGCTATGCTATTCACATGCCCCAGTCAAATTAACACGGAACATTTTCTGCGGATAATCACACATGTCCTGGTCCTTGTTAGCTTATGCAGGCGCAGGCCGAGATGCGTCATCTGTGAGTCTAATAATACAGAGGATGTAGAGTTTGCACTTATTATTCGGATGACTTTAAAATAAAGGACATCTAATACCCGAGCTAACAGCTGACATCTACCTCAGAAAATCTGAGCCTTGGAAAAATTCCTTGCAGTATTTTATGGTTCTATATGATACAGAAAGCAGTATTCTATATTGGTATGCAGCACAACGAACATATTGTTGTTGCACAAGCCATGTTATATTCCTGCATGATTCTCGCTGTTAGGCTGTTTCAGAGGCCTTCAGACTATGCAAATAATTTCACTGACAAATAGTAAACAACTCTAGAAATGAGAGTTATTGCCAGGCCATTAATATACTGCGGTTTCAGTGCTTTGTAAGGTTTTCTAGCCGAGAGAAAATGTGCCCAAGCTTTTGCATCCCATCATATAGATGTCTGGGAATTGGTATCATTGAATTTTATGGAACACATATTGTATTATTCTTGTTGTTTCACAGTAAAAACACCTCTAATTGGTTCCTTTAGTATTACTACATAATACTAATAATAAACATTAGTTGTAATAATGCACAATAAAAACTTTGTGTATTGTTTTAGTTTATTGCTTTTAAAATAACAAGAAAAAATCACTAAATAGTTAGAAAACTTGTTCAGGATGTCCTTTTATTAAAAGATAGTTTCATGTTTTTTGGAAACCATTAGTGACACATTAAACTTGATTTAGCTGTAAAGTAACAAAGTCAAACAGAGCAATACATGTGACACGATGTGTTTAAATACTAATGTAAGTTTAGGTCATCAATTTCAATTCATTTGCATAACAGTCTGACCTAAGTGTTCGTTTTGCATGAATATAATTAATAATAAAATGACATAAAGAAGAAACTCAGGTTTGGATCTGATATCCAGAAGGTTGCACTCAACTGAAACTAAAGGCACACTGAATAAACCATTTAAAAGTGAACAAAGAACAAGACCCTAAGGAGCTCCCAAAAGGTGCTCATTAAAATTAAGTGTTGCCGTATCAAGCTTCTATACTCTAGACAGGGCGGTTCTTTACAAGTTCAAAGTCTAAAGCTGGCAGTGAAGTAGGGACGAGCATTTCAGAAGTAATAGTGCAGTCACTTCATTGTTGATGCTTTTATGACAGTCTTTGGAGAAAGCTGTTGGAGAAGCACTATCCAGAAATGTGTCAATGGTTACCCTATAGCAGGGGTCACCAACATGGTGCCTGCAGGCACCAGGGTACCCCCAAGGACCACACGAGTTGCCCGTGAACCTGTTCTAAAAATAGCACAACTCACCACTGAGCAGCATCTAATTTTGTATTTTATCCTGTTGGCTGTATTTGCATTTATAAAGATTTAAAAATGACTGTATCTAAGAAAGCATTTAAAACATTTGTATTATACATAAGGTTTAGATAAGTTTAGGTAAACTCTGTTGTAGTGAATCTATAAACTCTGTTCTAGTGTATCTATGGCTCCGTACTGGTGAAGTAGCTCTCAGTTTCAAAAAGGTTGGTGACCGTCGCTCTATAGAGAAATGTACACCAATCTGAGAAAAAAGTCTCAAAAAAATTCTAACAAAATCTAATGGACTGATGAGATAAAGACACACCTGAAGTATAGTCATCTTATATCCTCAGATCCAACCAAACTGGGCAAATCAAACTTGCAGAACCTGCCTCCATCTCTGATCTGCATGCTTTTCACTTAGAGAGGAATAAAATGGAAAGAAACCCAAAACACCTCCGATCCACCACAGCATCAGCAGAGATGTCTGTCGATGTCTGTGGGTTGCAGACCTTAGGCAGTCATTGAGTGCAAAGCAGTTTCACTCAAGAGCTGAACATTTTGATGTTATTTAAGATTATGTTAATTTGTCAAATGACTTAATGATATGTAAATGATGTAAACAAGACTATAAGTGCTTTCAAATTACAGCTGACAGCTTGCATATCAACTTCATCATCTCTGCATCATTTGAACTTCGGTGTACTGGGGTAAAGAGCCAAAACCACAACAATTGTCACTGTTTTGTCAGTTATGGACTGCATTGCCGTGTACAAATAAACCAAGGAATAAAAGGTCACTAAAATAAAATGATGCAGATTTGTTCACAGTTATGCAATGCAGTAAGATTGGTTGGAATGGTTAAAAATGTGTTTGTTAATAGTTATCATTTAGGTAATGATCACAATGTAAAGGTCTTTAAAAAGATGTACATAAAAAGGACAACAGTGATAAGCCCACGTTCATCTATACTGGTAAAGCTCACATCTCGCTGGTTACTCTCCATTACACCCATCAGCTTCATATTTGTTTTTAAGTTAAAACTTTTACGTTATGTTGTAATTATATATGAATGGTATTTAAGGACCTAGTGATTAACCAAATTTAAATAATTCATAAAGCCTTTTAAATAATAGCCTTACCGCGTAATGGTATCCATTAAACATAAAGAATATGTGTCACCTGAAATAAATGATTATGATTTTGAACTTCATATCTTTCTGTACTTTATGTATCTTTATGTTCCATATTGTTTATTACCCAGACCTACTGACAAGACTGTCTCATAGTGTTCTAAAATCTAAATTCAAGAACGAATTTGTTTTCTTTTGATAAAAACTAGAAATAGTTCTTGATTGCTTGCTCTCTGTATTTTCTTTTTTTTATGTGTGTATCTTCATGTCTTCACTTGCTTCCTTGTCTTTATATAAACATAGTGTAGAGGTTTACTGAAGGAAGTATTTCAGGCCAGTGGGCACCTTTTACCTTGTGCTAAATCACAGCTTTTGTCCTCTGGATTATCCACTTGAAGCGGTCCAGCCTCTTTTGTATATATGAACCTTTCTAATGATATCGTTTACCTTGTATTCTTCAACCTGTGCATTTTTTTCCCCGTATACATGATGATATGCCTCAGTTTTTCATCTTTTCCAGCCCTCTAGACACACAAGCGATTCCCTTTTGTCTTCAGAATAAATGGTAATTGACTACACAGTGTTGAAAACCCTAAAATAAGACAACTTGCTATTTGTGTTCTTTTTCTTGTTCTACAGAAATGTTGAAAGAATTGAACCAGCAGCGGCGAGCGAAAGAATTTACAGACCTGAAAATAATTGTTGAAGGCAAAGAATTTGAAGTCCATCAAAATGTTCTAGCTTCCTGCAGCTTGTATTTCAAGGACATGGTTAAAAGGTTTGCCTCTCTCCTGTTGTTGATCCACTCTGTTCTTTTCGTAGGGCGCATTTGTATGGCTTTCTTTATCCCCCCTTCTCTTGCAGGTGTGAAGACAGAGGTTCCTATCACAGGGCCAGTAGCCATTCCTTCTGTCCCTCAAATGAATGTATTTCATTGTTGAAAAAGGTCAACACTTATCCTGCCCTTTCATCTCCGCGGACTAAATGAGCAAATTTACATTTTAATGGGCAAAAAAAGAAGTTCCATGACTGGGGATTTTCTTTTAAAATGTATTGTAAATGTCAGAACAAAATGGAAGAGATTTTGAGCAATGTGCCAGGCATATCAGATCAGCACTTCACTCTCCCTCTCCCATTCAAGTGTTTAGAGGCGTAATGCTAGCTGTCCTGATTCACTGGTTACCTGCTGCTTATCTCTATGGGAATTTGCACACCGATCATTCATAGAGCCTGTGGAAGACGACTTCAATACTCGAGGTTGTCTCCTCATGTTTTATGAAATATTCTTTTGCTTTTGTTCAGGGCTTTAGGAGAAAATCGTGAGTGTCCTGACCTTCTCAGAGCTTTCTGAAACTTGGCATGTTTACCTCACCCGTAAATATGAGTCATTTTAAGTCACCTTAAAACTCAATCTGTATTCTGTGGGAAGAGTGTAATGCATGCAAGCAATAACTTGCCGCACTATGTGTCCAGAAGTATCCAGACACCTCTTCTCACTTCTGCAGCATTAAAGTACTGTTGCTGCCTCATACATTCAGTTGTACACACAGTGCTTGAATAATTTTGACAGGAAAGCTTTCCCAGTAGAATTGGGATGCTACAAATGTGCCAAAGGGAAATGGGAACTAAAGGTGGCCACACTCAACCAAACATTGGATGATATTAAGCACCCCAGTATTGGACGGAGGTGCAGTGGAACTGCGTTTTCTTCAGAATGAGCTGGAGTAACATTAATGATTCAACATCAGTACCTGATGTCACTAATGCCAATGGAGCTGAATGCTACTTCCTTACAGTAATGTTCTATTATGCAGTGTGAAGGCCAACCCTAAAGAGTTGAGATTCTGTTGTCACTGCAGCAACTAGGGACAAATTCCCTATTTATAGCCTTGATTTCAGAAGAAACCTTGGTGTCTAATACATTTGGACATATAGTGTATACTGAGGCACGGCACTTTATTATTTATCAGAGCCATTTCTCCGGTGGTGTTGTAAGTAGATGGAGTGATTGCATGAAGGATGTTGCAAACAGTGGTAGACAGACATACACAATAAAGGAAGCACAACACCCATTCTTCAGACACTGAGAGGACCTTTTTCGATGATGCAGAGATGCCTCCGCCGATATTAGCTTTTTAACATGAAAAGCGGTAAAGAAGACATCGATTGTAAAAATGTCACATTGTGATCTTTAGGATAAATGTGATAAATGCCATATGTGGCTCTTCCAAAATACATTCTCAGAAATGTTTAAGGAAGGTGGAGGAATGGAAAGATCCCCAGATTAAGTAAAAGATGGACGTGCCCTGAAAAATGTATGACAACCCTCTGGCATCAGATAAACCACTCTGTGGTACCATCTAATATTTTATTGTCTTAATGAACCCGGCTGTTCATCTGACCATCAGTAGTGAATGCACAATGAATCCGTCTTAATTTATGTGATGTCTAACGCCTAGTTTTCGGTCGTAGTTGTCGTTCGTCATTGATTCCAAGGTTAAAAAGCAAGTCTGTTATGTCCATTACATCATGCCATTAACTCACATAGTGCAACCACAAGATTTACATTCGTCCGGGCAAGCCCAATCTTTATAATGTCCTTATTACACACCATACAAGATGCAGTGAAGCCTCAAGGACAAGTTTAAAGTGGAACTTTGGCCCTTTAGATTGTGAATTTGGTCTGGGCTGTGCTATCCTATCTTGCGAGCAGCAGCTATGAAAATTGCATTAGGAGCAATAACAGTGAGTGTAGATTTGACTCTGTTCTCAGTGGAGCACAAAATGTGCTGATACACTTCTCAAAGCTATTTGAGTTCCACTGCCACTGGAAGGTGGAACAGGACGAGGTTTAGCCTTAGAGCATAGTTTTCACCATCTCCATCCCAGAATATAGTGAGCACTTAACTGACAATGGTTGTTAAAGGCAATGAGTTGCTGTATATTTTCATGGCAGACAATGAAAGTACATCAGTGTCATGTTCTTCCTTTGTGCTGGAGAGCATAAACGTCAGATTTGAACCGCAGCCCGTCTGTGTTCATATAAGTTAATGGTAGTTATATGACAGTGTTATATTGCTCTAAATGTGAAAGCTCTTTTCATTCACTTACTAGATGATATTCAGACAATTATTTGTAGAGGTTCATTATACCATCATTATCATTACCATTGTTCTGTGTTTTCAAACACTATAAAATCAGCCCAGTTTAAAACGATACGGTAACTTAAAAAAAAAAAAAAAGATTAAAAAAAAAGATTTTACTTGACGTATCTCAACGTAAGGACAGTAGAGTATACCAATAAAAGCTTAGTCAAAATTCTTTGTTTTTTGTTCTACTCAGTTAAGTAAACATAGAATTTGTTTCTCCACTAGCTGAGATTCCCAGTTATGGAAGCCTGTGACATCTAATGATTTTCTTATATAAGGGTTAATACTAAGGCAGTTACACCTCTCAGAGGTCCCAAAGATTCCTGTGTCTATAAATGTTTAATGGATGTGATGCAGCAGGCTAAGCATTTTCTCAAACACATAATCAGTAGTTTGAACCCCAGTACTGCCATTCATAGCTCAAGAGTCCACAAGGAGAAAATTCCAGGTGGGATTGTATGATTTGAAAGAGTCCCAGCTACAGGGGAAACTGAGTAAACAACCAATTTTGTATTCTCATGCTACAAGGGTAAGCGTGGCGAGTAGCAGCAGTCAAAACTTTTTGTCCAATCTGAGGCAATATCTGCCTGGAAAATCATGGGTGTGTGTCCAGCCGAGTCTAAAATATCAGCCGAGCGAGTTCAGCCAAAAACTCTTGAGTAATTCGGCCTATTATTTTTTCAAGTGAGGATGGAAAAAAACACTGACATTGCAGAAATAAAAAAGGACCCCATGTAGATTTAATGCCAGAGTTGGGTGAACTGTAATGTCCCTAAGTTCATTTAACTCAGAAAAAGCCACGTAATTTGTTACCTTCCAGTTTAAAGCTGAGCTGGCTTTTCACTTTTTTTCACGGTGAGTGAGGCTTTTGCAGTGCTAACAGCAGATCTGACCCAATCCCACACTGATCGCTAAAGACATCTCATTGTGTATTCACTTGAAAGCCCTGACCTGCCATTTTACATCTGACAGAGTCTTCCACCAAGCAGACGTCAGACATTAGACACCGTTTCTGCTTGATTATGTGCTTGTTCCCACTCAAGTCATGTATTTCCAAAGATTGACTTAACAATTTTGATCTTTTTGAAGCTGTCCTGTGTCAAGCATATCAAATTTGAACAAAATATCGATCTTTTTGAATGATGCGTGCGCTGGGCCGTAATGTCAGTTTGGTTTCGGAGGACCCACGGGCGTTTGACAGGCATATCAGGACTTGCTTTGAAAACAGAGCTGGTCATTCATTGTCGGCTCGTCCATCATTTATTGCACTTAAATGGAGCATGTTTATCTAATCATCTGTAAAGAGCACCTGCTGTGTTCCTCCTGCTCAGAGAAAAGCAGCATTAAAAAGCAAATCACCCCTTTAGCAAATCATCCGTTTAGCAGATCTGCATTCGGATACAACGTGCAGATACAATCTATTTAGAGCTGTTTCACTTTTGTTGGGATAAAGATACGAGAGGCAGCCCTGCATTAAAAAATTCACGTCCCTCCAGATAGCATATCATTTTTTTTTGTTGTTGCTGGTGGTGTGCTTTTTTTTTCTTCTTTAATGAATATTTACCCTGTGCCTCTGGCAGTCCATCCATCACAAGCTCTGGCTTGAGTCTCACTATGAGCGAATAATCAGAGTATATGAGGAGAATTCTTAGGTTCTAAGTGAGAGTGAATGTAGTTACCCACACACTCCACTCTAACATAATAGGTGTTTATGCATGTTGCCTGTCATTCCTGTCATGAAAATACATAAAGCACATATACTTTATTCATACCGCAGTGGTAGGATGTTCCCTCATGTCTGCCAGAGTAGAAAAGGGAAGCGTCAAGCATAAATATAAGCTTAAAGGCATATATTTTCGAGCTTCGTGTCAGATTAGGTGACCCCTTTTGTAATTAAGGAAACACTCAAATGGCTAACCAGCTACCAGGCTTTGTTTCTGTTTCTTTCATTTGTGTAAAGTGGAAATTGTTTGCGACTACCATTCAGTCTTCTCAGTAACCTGACTGCCATTGCTCTACTTTGAACATTCAATTATGCTTATAGTCAGTGCAGGAGAAGAATGATACGGTTTTGTTTCCATATATGTTATCTGCAGCCTGTTTGGCAATTGAGAGCAAAATTATTGTTTGCCCTGCCTAAAAGAACAAAACTGTCTTCCAAAGATGGAGTGTTTATAGAGCCGTACATACAGATTCCACTAAGCGAAAGACTGATCGCACAAAGGAGTCTGCTGACTTTACTAATTTGATTTCTTTTTCCGTTTTTTTCTTTCTCTCACCCGCATCCTCACATCACTCGGTCGGTGCATTTTCTTTTGTACTGTTTCTACTCCTGCACTTACAACTGACAGCTGTGAACTGCATTTGGTTTTGTTTTTTTTTCTTTTCAGGAGTAACATTCTTGATTTTCCAGCCACTGCCCGAGATTTACCCCTCACCTCATACTGTACCTTTGGCTTTTTCCCCTAAGTCAGGCCTATGTGACGACTAATACATCGGTTCGTATGCAGGCCATGCTTGACTTTGTTTTTGGCAGCAGCTGAAAAACTTTTGAGACTTAAGCCCAGGTCCCAGTCATGGAATGATCGCTCCACACATGAAGGATGGCTGCTGGCTCCCTGTGGCAGGACTGACTCTCCACCCCTTTCCTTCCCTGCTCTCATCCCTCTCAGTCTGTCTGTCGGTGTCTGCCCTCATTCAAGATTTGTCTAACTGTCTGTCCATCCATCTTCTTAAATATGCAATCGAAATGAATGCACTTGTTAACCATGCATGGAAATGCGACACCTTAGACCACAGGCAATAGCTCATCACTTGTGTTCAACTTACAAGCATCTGCACAGATTTGTGGGCCAGTTCAAGTTTCTGCATTAATCTGTGTTTTGTGCACTTTTTAAAAAGGTAGCAAAATGAGTTCTTCAGAGCAATGACATAGAAACCTTTGTTTCCTGTAATGCACTTTTAATGGATGGTTACTGACAGGAACATAGTGATGTTAATGGATAATGGATATTAATTTTAATTTTTTAAATAATTATATAAAGCTTTTTAAACTTTAAAATGGTTATTTGCACTCACATGTCAAAAATTGTTCTCTATGTGTAATCCATTAAAAAAAAAAAAAAGTCAATTGAAAGGCTCTTAAGGTATCTATGGCATTGCTCTTTTGGCAGAGCACTTTTGGCGCCCTTATTTAGTGTACACTGATCAGCCATGATGTTAAAACTACCTGCCTAATGTTGTCCCCCTTGTGCTCCCAATACAGCTCTGATCTGTTGGAACACAGACTTCTAAAGGTGTAATGTGGTATCTGGCATTAGCAGCAGATCTTTTAAGATCCTGTAAGTTGTAAGATGGAGCCTCCATGGATTGGACTAGTTTGTCCAGCACATCCCACAGATGCTGGATTATACAGAGATTAGGAGGCCAAATCAACCCCTTGTACTTTTTGTTATGAGGCTCAAAAAATTCATGAAACGTTTGTACAGTGTTTCGAAATGCATTATCCAGCTAAAAGAGGCTACTTCCTTTAGGAGATACCATTGCTTTTAAACGAGTGTACTTGGTCTGAAACTTAGGTTGGTGGGACGTGTCAAAGTAAGATATCCCAAGATTTCCCAAAGCATTGCCCAGAACATCACACTGCCTCGCGTTTTTATAGAGCCAAATTCTTTCATTATGGTCCAGTTCTGATGCTAACATCCATTTACATTTACATTTACGGCATTTATCAGACGCTTTTATCCTAAGCGACTTCCATTCCCTAACTACAGGGGGCAGTCTCTCCCTGGAGCAACTTAGGGTTAAGGGTCTTGCTCAGG
>JBBPCW010000001.1:24701177-24716582 GCA_037974425.1 Phenacogrammus interruptus
GTGTGTGTGTGTGTGTGTGTGTGTGTGTGTGTGTGTGTGTGTGTGTGTGTGTGTGTGTGTGTGTGTGTGTTTTGTACATTTTCAGGAGAAAAGTCCTGATTTGTGCCACGTGTGTATGCATGTATAGTTGTAACACCCCCAGTCAAATTACTTTAACAGCCCTGGTCAAATGAATCCTTTCCTCTAAAGGGAACATTATGTGCATATTTTTAACATGTTTAGCATGTTAGGAAGAAAGAACACAAAACACAGTCCATAACTTTTACCCAGACCACTTTTTTTTCTTGTTTTTCTTTTATTGCATTAAAATGTGACTTGTGTTCTTTGTGGAGGATGTGCTGCTTTTCATTTTGAAAATCAACAAAACATGTTGTTTGATTGGGGCGCCCAAATTTTGCATACAACTGTGCATGTGTATCTGTCTTTTTTATGCAAAAAAAAAAACAAATCCACACGCATAGTTTTTTTATGTGCGTGAGCACATCTGCATAAACGTGTGTGTGTGTGTGTGTGTGTGTGTGTGTGTGTGTGTGCCTTTTTTGATTTTGAATGGTCTCTTTTCTTCCTCCGCCCTTTATGGTAAGCCTGCCCTGCGGCAGAAGAAAATATATATACGGAGGGCTGAGTGAATTTTCACTTTCCATTATGTTCACTTCTCAGATTTGTTTAGTGAGCGCGCATGGCTCCATGATTTATGGCTTAGATAGATACATTTTATATCTACAAGCTGTGGAATAAACATCACAAATTTGATTCTGGCTTGTTGTGTCTTGCCCTGGGGATTAAAATTTGTTATTTGACTTGAAGATAATAATGGGAACACAGCAAGCATGCCTGGCCATGAAATAAAATATTAGAGCAGTTTATTGTACTGTCAGGAAAGCGTTGCTGAAATAAAATACATGAGCCGCTCATTAAAGAGCAGGTTTGTGGTTCTTTAGATGACTGAAATAATTGGTCTTTCTCTGGTATTCTTGAGGTGCACCATGAGTCAGGTAACACCAAACCGAAGCTCCCTTTCCTTTGAATAACTGTAACTGTATTCATTGAGCACTGCAGACTATTTTTGCGGAAAAAAGCCATCACATCTAGTGTCCACTATTATGTAACAGCTTTCATTCATGCAATTCATTCAGTGATTAAAAGAGACACTGGCATCCAAATATTTTACATATAAATATTTTAATTTTTCAAGACATTGAAGAAAAGTGCATTTATTGAATTGCATAATATTTCTCTCACATGCCAGAGATGTAGATGCCCATAGATATAATTGTTCAGGCAGAGCTGTGTACACCATAAAACGAACACTACATGTCCAATAGAATCCAGACACTCTTATGTATTCTTCATGTTGTTAATTGAGTGCTGAATTGTGCACATACAGCTTGCTTAATCTCTAAAGGAAATTACTGCAATGTAATGGAAAGCGGCTCATGGGCAGCATGCCCAGTACCAAATGTCAGAGGTGTATAAAGGCCCCTACTGTTGGGCTGTGGAACAGTTTAACAGGGCTTTCTGGAGTAACGGAGCTCTATCCAGTAACTTGGAAATGATTTGGAGTGGTGTTTATGATGCAGAACCTAATTAACCAGAGTCAGTACCCAACCTCCAGTTTCCTGAATCATTAAACTCACTTTCCACCCAGTCTAGATGAGATACATTAGGAGAGATGTTGGAGTGTAATGAATACGCAAAAACATCGTCATTTTATATTTTTCAAATGTAAACAATTCTCTAAATTCAATTAAGATATCAGTGAAAGGTTCACTGATAAAGCGGCATGTGGAGCTCTAGTCTTCTAGCTTCTAGTCTCAGATGGCTTAGTATTGGTTATTCTGTAACCCAAACAGATGAACATGAAATGTGCAGTGTGTCTTTCTTTATAGCTCCCCTACTGGGCATTTCCATACATTAGTCATTAATATCCTATAGTATCCTGCAACTCTAATAATCGTAGGGAGATCTAATGAGACATTCTGGTTGACAGTGTGTGAGAGTGTTTACTGTTGTTTAATAAGAGCATTACATTTGTATACATTTGTATTTTAGTATAATATAATATAGTATAATATATGTTAGACAACCACCCAGCCTGAAAAGGGAAGCAGCACCTCATTATTTCTCTTGTGACTGAATCCAATCAAATTCACACAAGGTGTGAAGCCTTCCCAGCAGAGTAGTGATACTGCAGCAAATGAGGACAAACGCCCTATTAATACCCTTGATTTCAAAAGAAACGCTGGGTGAGCAAGCGACTAGACTTTTATAGATATATTGTGTCTATTGTTAGCTTAACTTGTGTTAGCTCAAAACCAGACTATAAAATTATTTACAGAATTGGTGTTTGAAGGCTATTGCGGTCGCTGAGCACTAAAACAGTTGGTTCTTTGAAGAGGTTCCGTCAGTGTGGTCGGCCTTGTTACTTATGCTTGAACTTCATTTTGCTCAGTTCAGGCAGTTTTGAGACAGTGAGAGAAATTCAGTGAATCATTTCCCACATTCAGCTTCTGACCCTGAATAAAGCAGATTTTTTTTTTGCAGCAGTAGCTGCAACACGGAGCCTCAGAATCTCTATTGCATGTATGGCACTGTAGTCCAGCTCCCTTGTGCTGTGACATTATTGCAGATAAGTTCAGCCAAAGCAGAAGCGGAGCTGCATTCTGATTCCTAGATCATACAGTCGATAAATCTTGATTGTCTCGGCAGAGAAGAGAATGGTTGTAATCCAGAGAGGTTTCTCTTCAGGTACAAATGCCTGCAGATTTTGTTAAAAAAAAAAAAATAATTCCCAACTGTAAAATCCCCTACTCTCACATGGAGGCCAGTGAATGCTGGTGTAAGACCTCCCTTATTGAAATGCCAGATAGATAAACTATCTGAATATGATGGTGCAGATCTTCCCAGATCATCTCTCACCTGGGACTACATGGAAATGCCACCAGCACACCCACGTCCCTGACCTTTATAGTTCCTGAATTAGACCAGTCTCTGGCACGTCTGAATGAGAATCTGTGTTGAAGACCAATTTCTATGTCAGAGTTATTTCCGTGCCACTCCTCTGGCAGGCCTATATTGTGTCTTATAATGTGCTCGCTGCATTTGCTTTTGAAATCTGTCACTGGTGAGAGTGGGAAGAAAAAAAAGAAAGAAAGAAAAAAACATTTAAAACCCACACCAGCTGTTGCCCATGTCTCATTGTGTTTACAAGTTTCCCCTGATGTGGACGCAGGCCTCAGTGGAGATATAGCGGGAACAAGGAGCTATTCAGTGACAGAATTGTTCACCATGGCAACCTCCCTCCCTCCACAGAGCAGTAAAAGGGGCTTTTGGAAACGCTCACCTGTACACCAAGCTGTTCTGCCTGCTTATTATCACCCGGCTGCTGCCATAAAAAAGATGCCAGGCCGCGATGGCATTTTTGATTACTGGGTAATTGGTGCTGAAGTTTATTATGTGGGTTTAACGGCAAGCCCAGACCTACTGAGGGCTTTTTATCCATTGTGCTGTCACTGCGAGCAATCAGTTTTGAAGACATAATCAATTTTAAAAAGATTTAGATGCATAGTCAGGCACAAACAAAATGCCTGTGGTTCATTCTGCGATACCTTTGTTGGTTTTTGTACGTTCCTTTACTAATATGTGTAGTAGGTGGTGTCTCTTTGCTCTTGACGTATGTGAGCATATCTAATGAAATGTGAAATCTATCATGTGTAATTATTATGTGGTGTTCCTGCTACAATTGTACTGGCTCTGGAGTATTAATACCATTAGTGAGCTATCTGTATATAGTCTGAAATCTAATTGACCAACGCATGGCGCTTCCGTCTTCAACATACACACACATGATGGCACACATCAACTGAATTCTGTTCATGCATCAGGTTGTTCCTGAAATAGTCTTTGATTGGCATCAACATAATGTTACTTGGCAGAAATAGCCTACTGTTAAACTACATTGCTTGGAGGGAGAATGGTCTGTCTGTGTGTCTGTCTGTCTGTCTGTCTGTCTATCTATCTATCTCTCTATCTATTCCCTATCATGGCTTATTTCTTTTGCAGCATATATCGGAGCTGCTGGCTGTGGTTCGCCTTCCCTTCATCCACCCCAGCTATCTGCTGAATGTGGTGGACAATGAGGAGTTCATCAAGTCCTCGGAGCCTTGCAGAGACCTGGTTAATGAGGCCAAGCGGTACCACATGTTGCCCCATGCCCGACAAGAGATGCAGACGCCCCGAACTCGGCCACGGCTCTCTGCAGGTACACGCTCCAACTCATCTCACAATAACATCACGCACCATCAATGTGTGAACTGTGTAATTACACTAGACACCAGCTGTCATGATCCTTTGTCACTCTTCTAGTTATCCCTGGATGGTTTATGTAGGATCTTCCTCCAGCTTTGGCTGCTCTTGGTGTATAGAAAGGTGGTGGCTTTTTTCAAATCCCCATTCTTGATGCTTCAGTCTGCTGCTGCTGCTGATATCCCAATAGCAGTGTTGAGCTTGCAGAGCAGAAGGATCCCCTTCATCTCCAGTTACAGCACCTCCATGCTAATGCAGTTAAACACGTTCCCTGGAATCCAGCCACAGCAGTGTCACATCTTTGCCAAAGAGAGTGTCAACAGTGGGTGTCACAGCACCTGCGCCGCTTATTACTGAGCTTTAGCCACTCTGCAAATTTCACTGATGTGTACCTAAGAAAAGCTCTGCGGTGTGAAGCTATTAGTTCAAGGTTTTCCATTTTGAATGTCCCAGTCTGCAGCTGCTCGTGGAGCTATAATCTTTCCATTATTTAAAGATAACTTCAACAATATCCATATAGACCACCTTTTATTGTTCATATGCAATAGAATATATCTTTACTTCAATATATCTTTATGAGAATGTCCTTAGCGATGGATGAATGACAAACATTGCACAACACTAAATCACCTTACTACAGGTGATAACCATGTGTTTATTCTGCTCACTCTACTTTCAGAGACTCTGCCTTAACACAAGAGATATCAATGGTTTGCAATAATTTGATCAGAAACCATTTTCCAAGACAATTTTTTCCAAACTTTCTTTCATTATGAAGCTAACCTGAATGGAATCTAAACCCGCATGCTAAACAATTACTGTTGTTTCTGATACTGTACAGCGCTGTATCATCTATAAAAATAGGCAACATTAAGGATCTTATTCATGACACTGCTAGCACTGTTTTTAGTTCTGCAAGGTACTTTTGTTCATGTAAAGTATATCATACAGGTCAGAAACAACATAAACACGTCTATTTGAGATGACTTAAAATACATTTGCCCTGAAGTTCTTAGCAAAGCAAACATCAAGCGTCTTCTGATACTAAATATATCTTAGCTATTCACCTGCATTTGAACTAAGGGAAAAATTCTGTAAATTCTTGTTCATCAAGCTTCATGTAAAGTCTAGTAGTGATGGTATGAGGATGTACCATCCATATAGGCTCAGTGCTGACTCCTAAGTGCTCTTTTAGCCACTGCTTAATCCACTCCAATAAGCAAAGAAGTGCTGGCTGGCCTGGGCCCCCTGCTGTCTTTCTCTAATACCTGTCTGGTTGCGTTTCTCAGTGGGAGAGACCTATGCGCAGCATGACTTTTTGCACAGCAGGGGCTCAGGAACCTGGAGAAAGGACATGAAACCCAGTCCCTGATTGCACCATTGCTGGATTAGTAAGCCGCAAGTGAATGCTGGGCGAGATTAGCACTGCGTTTTTCTCCGTATGCTTGTGTCTCGCACGCAGGATCTGAGCACACAGCCGCTGCACTGAGCCGCTGCAGGAGGTGGCTTAGGATGCATGGAACTACAGCATAAAAGTACTGATGGCTAAAAAACACAAAATATATAAATAAGAACTATTTTAGTATATGTAACTGATTGTTGTCACTCAACTCTGATTGCAATTCTTGATTCAAATGTGGAATCAACTGTTTCCACGTATATATATCACGCCTGCTCATTTTTGTCTTTTAACTTACTTAATGGCAATAATTTGGATCTGTCAGCATCAGCATTTTGTTCATGTAATATATTCAAAAATTAGCCACATTTGAATCGATAAAATTTACTGTATTGCTTTTTTGTGGTGTTGCCAATGGTGGAAGAGACGCATGGCTCCCTGAAAAAGCTGTCACTCAGTGTTTGATTGATGGGGTGGCGGGTTCCCTGTGGTACTGAGGTGTCAGGAATAGACTACACTTGCAGATGTGGGGCCAGACTTTCTCTGCCCTCGAGGCAGCGTGCCCCCCCTAGGCCAGAGGGGGTCCACAAGCAGCCGGGTCACACAGTAGTTGAGCCGATCTATGCCAAGCGTTTGAAGACAGAGGCGCTGTGCGAGCAGATGGCCATTCCAGTCACGCAAATTGTTTGCTCTGCTATTTTCAGCCGATGCAGCAAACCAGTGTCTTGTGATACACAAAACTTAGAATCACTCCAAGCTTGTGCGCTATTTAATGAAAAATTAATGATGAAAAGAGTAATGCAGCATCTCTCAGGGTCTTCCAAATGACATCTTTTTTTGCATCTCGCAAATCTGGTCTACGTTCATATATTTTTTAACTTTTTATTTTTTCACTGTAAGTAGTGAACATTGACGTTTCATTTTCTCTCGCTGCACATGGCTGATCTTCTCTGCCCCAGCCTTCTGCTTTTGGAGGAGGAATTTATGTCATGAATTTTAATCCCAGCGCTTGGAGATAAAAATCTTGTTGGCCAGTCAAACAAACTGACTGAGCCTGAAGCCCACAGACAAGAATCTCTTTTTCTTCCCTACAAAAGTGAATCCTCTACTTTATCATTCCCTAAATAAATATATTTGTCGGGAAAGCTTTGTCTGCACAGGCCAGGGGAATAGGTTCGCGCATCTTCATGTCAGTGCTGTGCTTTCTCTAAACTTGTTCTGTATTCCAGGCTTGGAAACTTTTTGTTTTTCTGTCTAGGCTGTCGGTGACTTCCTTTCCTTTATTAATTTCAAAGATGAAGTTTTCCCCAAGTGTTTTATAACACCTTTCTGTGTGTGTGTTTGTTGCTTGATTTATTTTTTGCTGTTTGTTCTCCTCGAATGTCAACAAAAGTAAAAAGCTCAAGGTGTAACGAAAGCCAGATGAACCAACTGGCATAGAGGGTTTATGACCTCTCAAGCAAATTGAAGGAAATATATGATTAATTTACAAAAAGGTATGTTTTCTGGACAAGCCGTTTAGAAGGTGAATCTGTTAAATGCTGTAAAGTGTAATTTTGCCATTTCATCGTCTGGCTTAAGGCCTCCCTGGCCACCTAAAATGTAACTGAAAAAAGCTCTCTGTTTCTTTTTTTTTTTTGCCGTGCTTGTCCCTGCAGGGGTTGCAGAGGTGATAGTGCTGGTGGGAGGGCGACAGGTCATTGGAATGAACCAGCGCTCGCTGACAGCCGTCACTTGCTTCAACCCCCAGAACAACAAGTGGTACCCCCTGGCCAGCCTTCCTTTCTACGACCGCGAGTTCTTCTCTGTCATTTCAGCGGGAGATAATATCTACCTGTCAGGTAATCAAACTGTCTGCATGTCACTTGCAGGTTCGGAAGCCTCCCACAGGTGTGCGCTTTTATATTTAGCGCAGGTTGGCGGGATGTCATGGGGGCAGCGTTTCCGCTTCTGATTTTTCACGATTTTCCTGGCAGAGTCATTGGGAGACACCTGTGCATTCGTTTTGAGTTTTCTAATGAAAGCGTTTGCTCTTCAATCTTTAACGCTTAGATGTCAAGCCTGTAATAATTTACAGGAACGCTTTCTCTTTTATTCTAATTAAAGTATCTTCAGTCAATACTACGTTTGATTTAGTTGAGTATGAAAACAAAATGTTATTTATTTATTTATTCATGATTTATTTGACATGGACATTAATAGACATAGAATGTAAATGTGCCAGAATTAGCCAAAATGGCTATTTTACATCTGTTGTCCATGGACCGATGGTAACAGGTCTAAAGCATATTATGTGATGAAACTGTATAGTCATTGTCCCTTTTCTGAGAAGAAAAAAAATTATTTGCCCTACCTCTTCATTTTTCTGAGAAAATTGTATCCTAGCCATAGAACATAATACATTTAAAACATTATGTAATTTGACATTCCTATTACAATAGTCTGTAAATGCTGCTGCATCAACCAAGTGAAGGGAAAGTTAGAAAGAATCCTGCAGTGAGAACAGCAGTGGCACTAAATTAGGCTTGAAGGTGTGAAAAGAAACCAAGGTGCTGAGAAGCATTTACTTCAGTTTAATTTCATTTGCTTACTTTAAACAAACACTGTCCTGATCATCCAGAGGGAAATTTCTCAAAAGTTAGCAAAAGTACAATGAATGCTACCAGGTGGTCTGTGCTGAAGATTTGTTGAAGATATCAATAATACAGTTTAAATGGATTGTCTAGCAAAATTGTGCTTGTTCTTCTTGGAAATATAGACATTTTTTATTTAGCCTTTGATAGCAAAATCAAACTAGGCATTGACATGCAGATAAATAAAAATACTAGTCATGATTCAGAGGTTTTTTAAGAATCGGCCTGCATCACTGCTAAATCTGACCCCCAACTGGCTTGCCAGGACCAAACACCATTTCTAGTTTCCTGCCATTTAGACTCCAGCTGGAATTTGGGCTGTATTGTGTGTCTGTAGCTGGAACACAACTGTCCACTGTTTTTATTTGAAAGCACAGACAGTGGGGTTTTCTGTCTCCTGTTGTTCAGACGTGCGCAAGCCATCAGACACGTGTTTAAAATTTAGCACTTGGGGGGGGATCTGAATACATCGAATGACCCAGTAACACTGCATAGCTTGTGCTTTTAATATATGGGGCAAGTAGACCTTACTATCTTTGGTGTCTGGCACTATGTTTGGGAGATGCTGGATCTATAAGATGTTTAATTAGCTGTTGCTAAATTAGGAGGGCAGTTGAAATACTAGGGCTTTGACAATTAGTCAACAAAGTCAGTTAGTAGTGGGAAAAAATGCACTCTGATGTGCCATTTCTTTCTCATTAAGTGCTCTGTAATGAACATGTAAAACCAGCAGATTTGCAGTATACCTGTAGAAGCATCTGGAGTGAAATGGCTTATATTTTCTTATGCCAAAAAAAATAATACTATTAATTTATATTACTAATGCATTGTTTTGTAGCAACAAGGTTGGACAGGCTTTAGAGAGTTTACTGATGTTCTTGATATTAAAGGGGACCTATTATGCTAAACTTAGTTGTAATAGGTCTGTCGGCTATACAAAACATGTTCATGAAGTTATTTTCACAAAATCACTCTCGTATAAAAAGATATCACCAGCTTTATTCTTCACAATTTTCGTCCCTTTCAAAACTGCCCGTTTGGACAGATGGCCTAGTGTAATGTCCCACTAGGCCAATTTGCATAGAATTTGCATAGAAACACCCCTCCTCTGTCAAGACCCCACCAACTAGCCTGTTGCTTGTCACCCCTTTCAGCGGCCACCTTGGGTCTTTGCAGCTCCCAAATTTAAAAGCTCAGAAATAATTATTTTTGTTTGCGGTTGGACTGATTTCAAAGCTAAGACTCATGTACCAGAGAAAAAAAAAATCTATAAACCTATGTTCAAAAAGCAACACAGGATGAAATACTGGACTGTATATATGCTTGTGTTTTATGTGCTGAATTCAGACATGCCTGACCACTGCTGTGGCAAAAACACGCTCCACCCAGCTGGTCAATACTCGCTCAAAACACAATAAAACAACCTCAGCTATTAGTTAAGGCAAAGAAGTTGGTGTGAAAATACACCGACCATGTTTTGTTCCAGTAAACGTATAAGGTACGGCCGCTCTGCTGTGCCCCAACACCAGATTAGTTGAAGATCCGCCATTTTGTCTCCTAGTTTTATGAGCACGGATAAGCCGAGCACTCTGTCTACAGACAGAGGCAAGTCATGTGTTGTTGACTGCACACATCCCTACACTTTCTCCCAGACAAAGAAAACCGAAGAACTGCTTGGCTTTTATTTCATTTTCCATTGCCATGTCCCAGCAACAATCGGTTTTGTTCCACCTTAAAAAGTAAGGGGTGGGTGGATCATGGGATGGCTGGGGCGTGGCCAGCAACAGCTGGTGAGATCTCTTTATTTGAGAGTGATTTTGTGCAAAGAACTTCATGAACATGTTATGTATAGCCCATAGACCTATTATAACTTTTTTTAAAGAGAGTTTTGCATAATTTGTCCCCGTTAATGTTGCTTTACCAAGCTGGATTGTTTTGTTGTAGCTAATGAAAACTACCGATAGTGGGACCTTTGACACACTTACAGTACGTAGTAAATATCATGTCAAATTAATTGCAGAATTTTCAATTAGATTGAATGGATGTTCTGAACAGCTTGTCTGGTTGCTATGAAAGACATAATTTGTTTGCATAGCATGGATAGGTCAACTGGCTGTTAAACAGGCACTCCTGTGGTCATAATAATAGCTGTTGGATAATTGGATTATTCACTGGAGAAAAGAATAATTAATTGGTCAACAATTTTATTTTCGACATTAAATTAGACAATAAATAAGCATATGTTTCATTTCTTGTTGGAAGTAGGGGTGGTCGATTATTGAGGTGTGCTTTTCCTGCTCGGTCCTTTTAGTAGAGTTGTATTGGAGCAGGTGTGTAGAGGCAGACAGGCTGCTTTCAGAGCTGGGGTCTGGGAGGAGGGTGTAAATGGAGACTTGAGCAGTCATTTGTGTTTGGGCTTTGCACCTTCTTCAGGTGGAATGGAGTCAGGAGTCATGCTGGCAGATGTGTGGTGCTACATGTCCCTGCTGGATAATTGGAACCTGGTGTCTCGAATGACAGTCCCCCGCTGCCGGCACAACAGCGTGGTGTATGATGGCAAGCTGTACACCATCGGAGGACTTGGAGTTGCAGGGAATCTGGATAATGTAGAAAGGTACGTTGGCTGGACACGTACATCCACACACACACAAACATGTGCAGAGCTTGCATCTAAATTAAACATTCCACCAGAAGCCATTATGCATTCCAGACAAGAGAATGGTCAGCTTTTTCTGCGCTGGGAGCCAATCTGATAATTAGATCTCTTCTGGGGCAATGTAGGAGTATTTCTGTGGCAGGTGTCTCTGGTGCAAATGCATCGCACAGATCGGATCAGGTTTCGTTTTGAACACCACTGCTCAGATTGTTGCTCTAATGAACTGGAGCAGCATCTCACAATCTACCCATTTGCTTCAATTAACTCTGTAGTTCTAAGGGATAAAACACACAGTAAGAACACACGAAAGCTTTATTCACAATCGCATGTAAAACTTTGAACACCCCTGGTTCGTGTTTTGTTTATTTCTTAAGTGAAAATAAATGAACACATTCTCTACAGGGACCAATCCAAAATATGCCATGTTACCTATATTTCACTGTATAATACAGTATTTCAAGAGTTTAGCGTTTAAAATGTGTCATACCCTTTGTGTTCAACAAATATGTTCGACAAATAGACAGTCACTGCATTGACATGTGCAGAAGAACGTTCTCTGTAAAGAATGTGGACTTTTTTTTTCACTCAAATGAACAAATCATAATTAGACCCAAGTTTTTGCATTCGACTACAAACAATAGTCACATTATGTTTTCATGTTTTCATATTATGTTTTCATGCCCGTGGCTATAATTTGCCAAACGTATATTGCACTTATTTTGGTTATTTTCCTCTTTGAAGGGGCAGACAATAAAAATAACCGTATATTCCTATAAGCAACGTCACTCATTTCATTTAATGAAAAACACTGTGTTGATGCTTCAGGCCATTGGATTCTATTTGCATCTTACATGCATTCTCTTTTCTCACAAAAAAAGAAGCTAAAATTGACTGGCCTTGTCTAAAGCCCTAACCAGACTCGTATATTGCCCACTGAGTGTCCAGCCTCCTCCAGATTTGCATGAGTCACTAGTTAATTGACAGAGCATTGTGAGAATCATTGTTTACAGAGCAGTGGTTGGTTTGCTATTCAAGGCTGTTGGAAAATACAGCCTGGTCTCTCTGCCTGAGCCCTAATTTGTGGCTTACCATCCATCTTGCCTTCAGTTTCATGCTCCTAACCATGAAATCTCCTCCGTTCAGAATTATGTCCTCAATCAGTCTCTTTCTCAAGGCCGCCATTGGGCCACTCATAGGAGGGGCTCTATTTCTAATCAATCACAAGCCAGTGTGCTCTCTCTCTCTCTTTCTCTCTCTCTCTCTCTCTCTCTCTCTCTCTCTCTCTCTCTTTCTCACTCTCTCTCTCTCTCTTTTACTCACTCTAATTATGTAATGATTCAGTTTTTCCACTACAGCAAATCACCCAAGTTAATACATCTGTACAGGATGTGCATGGTATGCTAGACACAAACATGTAGGCTAAAACACTCTGGAGTATTGCAAAAAAGTGCTTCAGAGAAAGAAAACCTCATCACTAGGCATAGTTTGCATCCCTCTAGTGCTGCGCTCATCACAGTGGCTGAGTGTGTGTCAGCTGCAAGACTTCTAACCTTTTACCATTTTGAAATACCACACCCCTAGTGGCAAGCCTTGCGGTGGGTGGGGAAGAATTGTGATTATGCCAAGGATGTTCCCTACTCAAGTGTTATTACCAGCACTTACAATTTAATTGGTCTTTGATGATGGATTCTGGTCACAAAGCCATACTCTCTCGCTCATACCCAGCAGCCATTCAGCTTAGCCAGCTCCGAAAGGAAGCCAAGTCTGGGTAGGAGAGTTAATTCGCTCTGCATGTATTCCAATCATGACATCAACACCGTCTCGTCACTCTGCGCCACACCATAAGGTGACCTATGCACCATCCACAAATGCATTCTTCCCTAGCAATGGCTGCGAGCTTTACAGGAAAATGCCATTCAACATAATGAGGCACAAGTCAGTTTTTATCAAAATACCTGCATTTAGATGACATTATATTAGTTTAGCATGAATTTAAAATGCCAAACCCTTAGGGTGTGTTAGACGGTTAGTTTGGTATTTTAAAATACTTTTCTTTTCAGTTCTGGGCTCATGGCTCTGTGTTAAGTTCTTGCAGCTTGATTTTCATATTAAAGAAAATCATTAATCTTTAAATTACAGTGTAATAGCCCGTTTCTCCATCATTTTAGAATAAAACGTTTAGTTTAAACCACTAAATCAATAAACCACTAATTCAAAAAATTCTCAGGAATGTCAAAAAATCTTCTGGACATCTCTTAGGGTCTAAAGGGTAAAAAGAAGCAAAACGATTATATAATTAATCATCAGAATGTTTGGTAGATTACTTGTTTATGCTGACAGCCCCTGTATTCTACCATCAGTTCTCCAATATAAGATCTGACAGAACCTGGCTCTTATCTACTTGCATTCTCCCCCATGTGCCCAGAAGGAAAAAGGCATATTTTTACAGTGTTTCACACTCGATTTTTCTTTGAAAATTATCGAGTTCCCCATAACACTGAGTTCAAGGCTTTGCGGTTGTTTTTGAATCCAGAAACTCCCATGTGTTCGTTTCCTGGAGAAGTAAAGCGAAGAGGGAGTGCTTTTTGTTCCCGAGCTGCCCTACAAATGAATCATTAAGCACGGCTCTTGGATTTCGGCTCCTGGAGGTAGCCAAAGCTAGCGCTCATTGTGGCACACTGAGATAGAGCACCCGACCGCGCTAGCTCAACACACCATGGGATTAAAGGAGCTGATAATTTTCCTTCCTCCTGCGCCTTGATCTCTCCTTCTCTCTCTCTGTCTCTCGCAGCTCTCCACCCAGCTCCCAGCAGCTCCTTTCAGACATGTTGCTGGTGCTTTTGCTTTGGGGCCCGAATGACAAAGGCAGCCCAAAAACATTTTTGTCAGTTTATTTAATTGAAAGTCTCTTTCCACACTCGCTGTTCAAACAAGCTTCTCTGGCTTCCACTACTATCTCTCCTCTCAGTGGACTCTGGTGTGTTGGTCGGAGCACAGCTGGCGTTTAATAGCGGCTCTCACTGCCTTCTGCTCTGCAGGCCGTCTGGATCACCCAGCTTCAATGAGCTGCCGCCCCTAGGTAAAAAGCTAAAACAAAACTGAAAAAAGATCCTTCTGAAAACACTGTACTTATTTAAAGAAATCCTTTGACTTTGATATTTGTGTTCCAACAGAAATCTCAAATGACTGAGTTTTATGGAAGCTTGTATGGTTGTAAAGCCTCTTGGTACTGATACCCAAGGAGACCAAAGTGTGCAGTGTGTAAAAATCTAACAGTGCTGCTTTTTCCTGTCTGGGCTGAACAGATTGGAAAGGTTTAGCAAGTGTCACATGCAAAAGTTTTGGCACCGCGGTAAAATGGAATGTTTTGTTGATTTCATAGTGAAAACAAAAACAGATCCTCTACAGCAGAGGTGTCGAACTCCAGTCCTGGAGGGCCGTTATCCAGCCTGTTTTGGTGATTTTCCTGCTCAGAAACTCTGGTTCACCTCACCAGTTAATTGTCAGGTTTAGTGAATGTGTTTGAGGAGGAGAACCATTAAACTGTGCTGGACACCGACCCCTTCAGGACCATTAAACTCAACAAATAAATAGTGCAATGAATGTGCATTGCAATGTTCTGGAATATGACTGTCCATAAGCAAAATTTCAAGGTTTTGTTCAGGACAGAAGCCATTCCTGTATTTCTCCTCTACTTTATCTGCTGGGACTTTGTTAAAGGATGCTTTTGCCTTTGTGTCCTGCATGAAGGGCATTATGGATTAAGTCTGTTCCCTCCAAATGTATTATAATACTCTGTTGATTTCCCATAATGCAAATGTTCCTGACTGCCTTCACTCAGTAACCTTAACTAAATGTCAGTGGATGATTCTCTTGACCTTTTATGGGACTGCCCATCTCGACTCGAGCTGAAATCAGAAGCATTTTTGAGAAGGGAATATATATATAGACAGTAAACAGAATGCAAAATAAGGGCCCTGTGTAGTCTCGTACATTCCCTGATAATATCAAGTACAAGGCAGAAATAGCATGCATCTTTCATTAATAGCCCGAGGTGTTATCTTTAGAGGAAGAGAGGTGTATCTTAGCAGTCTCGCAAGACATAAGCGGATCAATCAGTCTCAGGTGCTCTGGGAGGTGTCCTGGCTTACAGCTGGGGCGTGTATCAGATGAAGCAGACTGATTAAATGACTATCTTGAATGTATTTGGTGGAAAAATATAATGGATTCGGATGGGAAGCTATCGATCAGCTGTTCCCACGGGTAGATGGATGGACTGTAGAGAGGAGGAAATGATGGTCTTCCAGAGAATGGACATAACCTTGATGCGGGAAGCTGTCCGATCCAGTGTGCAGTTAGAGCTGCCACATTTATAGAGTAGGTTAAGGGTAGCTGGCTACATTAAAATACAT
>JBBPCW010000001.1:24720944-24730944 GCA_037974425.1 Phenacogrammus interruptus
GTGTGTGTGTGTGTGTGTGTGTGTGTGTGTGTGTGTGTGTGTGTGTGTGTGTGTGTGTGTGTGTGTGTGTTTATTTGTTTTTGGTACCTTTATTTATGTATTTTGCGATGCTCTGACTAATTCAAGTACTGTTTGCAAAGAGCAAAGCAGAAAAAAGCATCTGTTGCTTTTTTATGCATTTATCTTAAAGCAGTAGATAAAAATAAGTGATATTGTAATAAATGCGTAGATTTCTTTATAACTCTGATGGGAGTTTTACATCTTTAGACAAACTGCATGTTAATATGTGATTTTTGTAATGTTGACGTTACTGTCATCGAAACTATTTGTAATTTAGAACACCAACGTGACAAAAAGCTATCATAATTGCTTACAGACTTCTCAATTACTTCAGAAATTATGCTAGGATGGTTTGTTCTCGGGTGTTAAGAGGTAATTTTGTACTTCAGTGGAAAGCCCAGTTAGAAATGTCCTTTGGCTTCCTACTCAGGTAAAAAAAAAAAAATGTAAAAATAAATGTAATTTTTAACATTAGCAGTAATGTCTAATAGTTATTTTGGTGTTAAAGAGGACGCAGTTGTTTCAAACTGCCAAACAAGAAGCACAATCATTTATCATTTGCTCTGTGGCAACTGCCTTTAATTGTAATCATTCATTATGTCAAGCTGAAAAAAAACCCTCCAAGTACTTATTTCAGATAATTAGGTCCTTCCTACATCATACTGTAAAAGTCTAATTTAAAAAAAGCCAAAGAAGTCAACTGATAACTCCCTCTGTGTAATTAATGGCCTTAGCCATGAGCTGCTGAGCTGACAATGAAGCCGCGCTGTTCTGAATGAGCACCAAGGGGGAGGCTGAAACATTGCTTTTGCGAGCCATCTGCTTCCATTTCAGCGTTCGCTCTGTTTGTCATATGTAGGAGAGCCACTGTTTGCAGCCAGTGCTGCCTGTTCCAATGCATGACTTTTTGTCATTTTGGATCACTTAATTAATTTGATTCGCCGTACAGCTGGGGTTTGATCTGCAGGTTCATGATATTGCATTTTTTCAACATGCAAAACCCTTATTTATCTTCCCGAATGTGCTACAGATAAGGTGGGCTCATCTGCAGACTTTTTAAGCTTAAAACTGGGCTTTCTGTGCACCTATTAAGACTGATAATAGTCTGAGTGAGTGAGACTGGCTCAGTCATGCTCCCTGCTCAATTTTCACCCTTCTAACAGGCAATCTCCTCCTGATACTCCCATAGGCCCTCCTCCAGGATTGAGTGCAGGATCTTGGTTTGGAATCTGGGTTGCGCAGCCCTTCAATCAGAGCCATGCCTTGTATCGGATTGCACGGCCTGCAAGTAACATTCGCTCTGACCTGTGGGTTTGTGCCATTGGATTAGATAAGGAGGGATCCAGAGTGAAATTTAATGATGTTACCTTGCAGGCCCAGACATCAGCAGTGTCTATTCCCTGTATTTTTGGCATTTAAATGACCTTAAAAATGGTTGCAGGTGCACTCGCTTTCGCCCACAGCCAGTGAGGGTGGAACTGAATTCCGCTGGGAGAGAGAATTGCTTCGAGCATGATTGCCAGGCTCACATGTCACTCCTGATGCATTTCCTTAGCTGTTTACATGCAAATAATGAAAGCAAATAAAGGAAGCATTGCATAGTGTTAAGTGCATTGGCCCGTAAAGCTGGTGGAGGAAAATATCCATGCGGAATCTGGAGCTGCTTCGATCTGGCAGGGGGAAAATAATGGAAAAATACATATACATATAAAATAAAGAAAAATAAAGAAAAAAATACATATACATCACCTACAGCGAGGTCTGTCTTGCAGGACATCTAGTCTTCAGCTAACACAGCTTTTAAACAGCTCCTGTATATTAAATCTAATTCTTGATAATCTCATTCTTGTTTATACTGTGTTAGCAGAAATGACCTTTTCATAAATTTGGCTGCCCTTGCTGCATTTCCTTATCTATTTACATCATGCAAAAAAAAACAGATGATGAAAGCATTGCATAATGTAAGTGAAGCTAATGGATGGAAAAATCTGTGCATGGCACACACACACAAACACACACACACACGCTCCTTTTTAAGCTATGCTGTGCAAAGTCCATCTTGTGGAACATCTATTTCTTAACTTGATCAGTTTAATATGTTCTTGTTTTCTTGATGATCTCGTCCTCTTTTAATGTATCATGCTTATCAATTTATTTTAAATGTATGATATTTAGTTTTGCCTGACCCTAAAATTAGCGGAGACATTGGTTAATGAAATGTTCCTGGTTTTTCTAGGTATGACACTATCACAAATCAGTGGGAGACGGTAGCCCCTTTGCCCAAGCCTGTGCACTCAGCAGCAGCCACAGTCTGTGGAGGGAAGATCTATGTGTTCGGAGGGGTGAATGAAGCTGGACGCTCGGCTGGAGTCCTGCAGTCGTATGTGCCTCAGACCAATGCCTGGAGCTTTATAGAGTCCCCAATGATAGGTAAGACACTGCTTTACCTCTCTGTCTTTCCTCTAAGTTTTCCTCCTAACTACTCTAAGCTTAGAGGAGTTTACTCTGTTATCATTGTTCTTTAATTCTGACAATTTCTTGAATATATGACACAACTGTAGCATATGGTCAGGTGCCGTGTGTGTGTGTGGCTTAATGCTGGATGTGTTGATGCATTATTGTCTCATTAATACATTATTTAATTAACGATAATTATTTTATCATGCGTTAACACATTTTTTATGAATTACTCTTATTTTGAAAGTTGCTTTTTCTGTGCTTGATCACTTCACCTCTTTGCTGAACATACTGACTGCTCCCTGAAAAAGAAAATGTTTCTTCTGGTACAACAGATTTATAAATGTTAACTTGCTGTTGCTGTGCAATGTGCCTGTTACACTGTTCTGATCGTGGCTCTGGACCTGGGCGGCGATGTTCTCATGATTCATACTCTCCTGTCAAAAAATGCTCCCTTTAAGTGTATACAGGTTATAGTCAGTTTATAATAACACTGATAATAATGAGAAATAATATGCATAATAAGAGAAAAAGATATTTTATTCAAAATAGTTACTTAAAGCAATGTATCGATTCATACTGCCTTGTCGAAAAATGCTACCTTGAGGTTTGTTCAGTTTATACAGTCAGTTTTTTCACTGATAATGATGAGAAATAGGGAAATAATATGCTCTACGTCTCATCTGTGTTTCATGGAGGGATTATGATGGTTATAAAGCTATAATGGTTCCAGCCCTCATGCTCTTGACTCTGAGGGGAACTTGTTTTTTTTTTTTTTTGTATGACAAACTAGATAAAATATGAATGGCCTGCAGGGGCAAATAGATTATATAATTACTAGATTGCAAGTAATATATGACAGATGCAGCAAACACTCGAATATTTCTTTAACAAAGCACAGATAAATCATACATATTTGAAGAGGATTAGTGAAGCAGATGGAAAGGTTTGATGACACTGGAGGTCAAGTGACAGCTGTCCAAAAGCAACCTCCTTTTTTCCGACACCATTTGAAAACAACTGCCATTATGTGAACAATTCTTAACAAATGGACCAATAGAAATGTTCTGAATAAAATCTATTTATATTAACTTGCATTAAAAGTTGAGAATGTTTTAACCATCTCTTGTTAAATTACTATTTTTTTTTTAACTTATTGTGTAATATAATGCAAAATTCAGCTGGGACTAGCTCTGTTCTCTTGTTAGGTCACATCGCTTTAAGAAATTTCTTTCCAATCTCTCTGTATCTCTCAATAAATAAACAGATGGTCAGCGTGCTGCAGAGTGTTAAAAGCGCTAAGTGAATGCAGGAGGTGGGTGTGCAGTGACCCAGACGGGAGTAAGGCTCGAGGGAAAGTGGCGTCCTCAATCTATAACTTTTGGCATATTCAGCCTTCAGAGACAGGTTAGCAGGTGAAACCCTGAGGAGGTGTTTGATCAGGAGGAAAAAAAAGAAAGGTTACCATTTGCCCATATGGATAAAAATAACTTTTAACAGCAAAACTCAAGGCACCCTCAAACCATCCTTATAAGCCTATAAGGAAGTGAAATACACTTAATCTTTCCCTTTTTTCTGTCTGGCTGTTTTACAGAGATAAAGTATATTTCACAAAGAGTACTTGGTCCAAAGTGTTTGCGAGAATAACCGTGACGCGAGCACAGACTCGACATCAACTTTCTTACAATCATAGATATACCCGCGAGCAGGCAAACTGCTACAAAACCACTTCATGGGGCCAAATCAAGGCTAACTAATGTTTGACAACTTTTTACAAGTTTTTTCAGTGAGTGTGAAGCTCTCAATTGTTCTATTTTTGCATGTATTTCCTGTTAAAGGAATCCTCTGACATATTGTGGGAGTGAGTAAATTATTTAGACTAGAAGAATACACAGATTTTTACACTTTGTAGCATATTTTCTATCCTCTTTGCTTGCATTTACACAGAGGAATTGCATTATTCAGCTTATGGAAAAGCAGCTGTTTCCATTTATAGATGTGAAAATGTTGTTTCTGCTCTGAACTGTATCAGATGCATTTATAGCGTGCAGCTCGTCTCCTTTTAGCCCTTTATTTTGTATGCAGAAATACCCACTGCAACTACTTTGCATGAATGAGTCCAATAAAATAAGGGCATTACATTTAATACATGTAAAAAAGTGCATTTAATAAAGTGCATATTGAACCACCCTATAAAGTTTACATTACAGGCCTATAAACGTAGTATATGACTGACGAAGCTGAAGTAAGTAACTAATACTTCCGTACTGCTTCATAAACCTGGACTGAATTTTAAAAAGGACAGGGCTGCCCTGCCAGCATTTACACACTGGAACCAAGTAATGAGCTGATTGTGTGACTAATGGTATGTAAATTACACAGCACATTCTGGCAGGTCAAGTGAGTTCTCTGCAAAAGGTCAACACAGACAGAGCGTAGACTTTCCAGAATCAAGTTACATGATTTTAAAAAAGCACACACACACATATAGCAGCACGTCTTGCAGGTGGAAAGTGCATGAGAGTAGCCTGACTCAAAATGCAAGAAGATTCACGCTCCCATATGACACTGTAACTCGCTTGAAGCTAAACGACCAGTTTATTTCACTGGAAACTGAAACAACAAAGGAAATATTTAAATGAACTGTTCCTCAGATCTCTGGAGACCGTTTAATTAAACAATAGAACATGATGAAAATAAATGTGTTATTGTGAATAATATCATAGCTGTTATTTGGCCACAGGCATGAGCCGAGGGCACTAACATCCAACCTCAAGTGTTTTGTTGCTTTTATACAATTTTGCAAAGTAAAGAAGAGGGTAAAGTGAGTCAAATATTGGTTTATTTTTTCTGCTGTACTTTTATTTTTACCTAATGTATTTTATAATGCAATTTTCTGTACGCATATACTTGTCTGTGCCAATTCTGGTGTTTTTTCACACATACCTGTGTAATTTAACCCGTTTAATCCTAAAATTTTCCCTGCAAAATAAGTGCGTGCATTTTACTCCTTAGACTTCCCTAACACACAATATGTTTGCATTTTTTCATTTCTTGGTGGTTATGATAGTGAAAATGTAAGTTTTATACATTTAGACTATGTGGAAACAACATAGTCTAAATTTAAACAAATTCTTCAATTTGACCTATGTACACCCACAGTGTGGTACATGTGTAGGGAATGGGTAGGGAACCCCAGACCCTCTGTGACCACTCACATGGCACAGGGCCCCCCCAGTGGAGGGCCATCCATGCACTGAAAAGATCCAAGACCCCAAGGCCCGTTCCCCAGCAGCTGGTCACCCAGCTACTCAGCTGGTCACCCCCTGATGGGAGGCCACTCTTCCCACCAAGATCTCATGTAACACCCCCTGGCCTGACCTCTGATAGTTTTAAGTTGGCCTGACTCTGATAAATAGAATAAACAGCCAAAACCTTTGGCAGGTAGCATAACTACACTATGACTATGTGTTATGCTAGCGGCAACAAATGTGCTTACATTTACTCTTACTCTTGCCGTGCTTACATTTACTCTTCTCACGGTGAAAATTTTAATTCTCATTTAATATTAGTAGTAGACCCTTTAGAAAATATGTGTTCTAAATATTTTAGTAATATCTGTTAATGAAGGTATTTTACGAACTTCCTCGTGTACAAGTTTGAGGCAGACATCTCTTTCCAGAGGTGCAGGCTGGATGTAAAGGGTCGTGGTCATGTCTCCATTCACACAAGTCACATGACATTGGTACAATTTAGGGGAGACAACCTCTTTTTAAATTTTTTTAATTGCATTAGCTGCCCAAAGCCAAAACAATACTTTTAGAGCTTCCAAAATAATTTTTTTTTTTTAAACGGCAACAATTGTTGCCATTGGGATTAAATGGGTTAATTTAAAAATTAGTCTACATAATTGTTTTAACCTCTGGATTTTTTGTTATACTGAAAAATGATTTACTTGGTTTGACCTGAGTTAGTTGCAAGAAATATGACCATTGATGTAGAGTATGCAGAGCATTTCCCCTCTAAGACAGAAAAGTAAAAAATGATATTTTCTGAACAAGCTGTGTGCACCCTGCACACTCCCTAAAAGGGTTGAAATTGTACACAACTTGGGTCGTTTTTAACACATCTCTACAAAAAAGTATTTAGTAGCCACTGTTACTTAGCAACCACTGGACAGCCTTGCACTACAGGGTTTCTGATTGTGCTGTTGTTAATCACATTTTTATCACAATAACCATGACTTCACATTTTCGAACGTCGGCCTAAACAGTAGCGCTTAAAGGTCAGAAAAGGGCAGGTGACTTTAAGTTCAGAGTGGGTGTTCAGGTGTTACACCTTGCGGAGGACAGGTTCCAATGGAGCGGTGGTGTGGAAGAGTAGGCATGCTCTGCTGATTACTGCTAAAGCACTCGTTCATCCGCAAAGGGCTCTAGTAATGTCAAGTGGTGCAGGTATGCTTGAGCAGACAAATAATGAAGTGTCTGAGGCCCTGTGGCTGTGTGTGTGTGTGTTTTAGAAATGCCTCCACATCACTCCATTGACTCTTATATATATGCCTGCTTTTGGGTTTGAATGCATTTATTTAGACATATTTTTGGGTGAGAGCCAGTTTTTGGCCTGAAGCTTCTGTGTGGAGTTTCAGCCGTGTCATCCGTGGCATTTCCCTGCTTAATAAATCAGCCGAGGGGGGGTTTGGCCCAGAAATATAGCAGTGACTCACAAAGAACTGATATGAACCTTTCATAAACTTTCCTCTGTACTCTTTTCTGCGGAGTTGAAATTGGTATAGACACAGCCCAGAAAGGTTAATGTCAATGCATAATTGAAGTTGATGTGTTGGTATTAATTATATAGTATTCCATTATTTGTTATCTGATGTACGTTGCACTGGATAAGAGCGTCCACAAATGTCATAAATGTAAACTTAATTCCCATTTGTTTTAACATACATAGCCTCTTAAACTAAATGAGCCCATATGGGGACCAACACTTCTCATTTCCTCAACTACATTACTACATTGTTACATAATTTACAGTGATAACCAAATCATTTATCGTCGTTACCGGTTGCGCAGTTTTGCGAGCAGGAAGGACAGGGTCGTTAGTCATCCCTTTTATACACTCATTCGATGTACTAAACCTAAATTGATTGCAAGCAAGTTTCTTTGCATATTAAAAACAAAATGCCAAATCTGTTTAATACGCACATTGTTTCATAGATGGGGTGCATTGCTAAAGGCAGAATGGGATGAATGATGAAAACAAATGACAAAACCACTGGACAGTACATTTTATTGATATCAAACATATTAATTTAGAGATAATCAGCACAAGACCACCTGAGCCCACCCGCACTCCAAACCCTGTTCCGAATCAAATTACAATAAATAAATTAAATCGCTAAAATAAGATACGAAGAAATAAGAAAATCTTATGCCAAAGTATGTAGACATTTATCCATGGAATTGAAAGACCAGAATAATCAAAATGCATACATCTGTAATAAAGCAGACTTATAAAACCAAATGAGGAAAAGTGAAAATACCGTATAACTCTCATTTGGGAATACTGTACTCCCCGAAGCCGGTCCTTGTCCTATTTAAACTTGACAAGAGTTCTCTCAATTAGATGTAAAATTAGGGTCACTGAAATAGTGGACTATATTCACATTAGCCAGGTTTACTAAAGATGAGAAGCTGTGGATGGGATACGATGTTTTGAAGTAAAGTGTTAATTCTGCCTAAGAATGACCACTTGAGTGTTCAAGGACGTTTCTAAGCCACTATTTTTCTGTGCAGCTAATTGGCTAAAGGCAGTGCACTTGATTCTGATGGAGAGTTGGGAATCCCCAGGGCACTGTGACAAGTGACCAGCCGTACTGACAGAGACCATGACGACAACTTCTAGCTGTTGACAGTATGATTTATGAACTGGAATGATATATTTTTTTTTGGCCACATGAGTTTACTCCAATATATGTAACACAAAATATATACTTACAAATTTCAGTATGGGCATGTCAACATAAATATGATATGGCAAAACATTTCTGTCACATTTCCTCAGCTCCAGTGAGCAATAAGACAGTTGTCTCAAGACAGTTGTCTTTCTTCAGGTTACACGACTACGCTTTGGTCATCATATGACCAAAGCAGTTAGAAAGTAAAACGCAATTAGAAACACAGTGGAGACTTCAGTGCTCCAGCGTGCTTTGCTATTCTTTGGCTCCACAGCAGCTTGTCTCATGGCCGGTGGGTTCTCATTGAAGGCAGGGGAGTTAGTGATGTGTTTAATGTTGAGTGTCCTCTCAGTCGTCTCTGCTGCCTGAGTCACTGGGGAGCGGCTCTGCCACAGCGGCCGCTGACACTGAATGACCAGCCGCACCTCCCACCAGTCGGCTCATTGTGTCGGGCAGGCAGGGAAGTCGCCGTGGGAGGCGATCATGCAGCGTGGCCTAATGTCGTGTGTTTAGCATGTAAATAAACCCGCTGTGGAGCGAGTGGCCTCAGGGATAGCTTGTGCATCAGAGAGCAGAAAAATGACACCAGCACACAGCGGGCTTTGTGGGTGTCAAAAAAAAAAAAAACTTTGTTTAACCATAAAAGGCAGAGTGCGCAGATGAAGGGATACGCTTTATCCATTTATAGACTGTGTGTTGGAGGGAGAGAGATAGAGACAGATAGATAGAGAGAAGGAGAATTCTTTAGGGGGATATTTTACCAACTAAACTTCACCACTGAGGATGGCAGATTGACACTTGGCACAGTAGGGGGTACAGAGCATGTTGCACATGTACACATGCACACACAGACACACACACTCGCACACTCTCTTGTAGTTCTTTGAAATAATTTCTTGATGACAGACTTCCCAAATATGTGTGGTCAAGCAGAGAGCGGTGTGTCAAAGGGAGATTAAATCAAGAGGCTTAGGCACAACTACTCCCGGGCTCCATGCCAAACACACTGCTAATGCAGAAATGTGGCGCGCTGGAACACTGCACGCATTTCAGAAACAGTGCCTGAGTCTGTATTTACCCTGTCCCACATGACTAAGAACTTTTTATCCTACCCATTCTGTTGAATGAAAATAGAGTTCTTAAAGCAATAATCTAGCAATTTTCAATGCTGTACCACATAGATTTGATTACGAGTGAAACAACTGCCCACCGACTTACAGCATAAGCATATTTTCAGTCTTCTTGAGTTCTGTTTTTCAGAGAACAAACTTAATTTTGGCCGTTTTACTATTTGCAGTTTAACAAGTTGGAAAGATGCTTATAAATATGTGCCAACTTTTGCACAGGTAACTTTTTTATTCAGTATGTACACCCAGTTGTGTAGAAGTGTATTCTCCGTAGAAAATTTGTACATATTTTCGCTTAAGGAAACCAAACGTGTCATTTAACAGGGGCACTCCTGCGTTTGAATGCAACTGTGAATGCAACTGAGGATTGTGTGTATTAGTTCCATGCTTTGTC
>JBBPCW010000001.1:24735944-24737043 GCA_037974425.1 Phenacogrammus interruptus
AAAATTATGGACATTTTATAGTACCCCATCTCCCCATTTAACACGAATCCCGTTCAATATGATCAGGAGCACCGGTGTTGGTCTTTTGTCTAGTTTTAATTTGACGTGTTTTGCGCTTGGTTTCTGCAGCCGCCGTTTGTCGTTAATGTCTTGTTGTTAGCTTGTTTGTTCTGTCAGCTGTAATTGATCTCTCTAAAAGGGGGCTGATTTACTTCAGACTCCACAGAAATGGCCTGAATATGTGTGTAATTGGTGGTGGGGGGTGGGTGGACGCTCCTCTCAGCTTTTTCTGTCAATACACATTACACAGACACAATGTTCCCCACTTCTCCCTGGTGTTTGTCTCTGGGTCAGAGTCTAGGAGAGGAGAAGCCACCGAGACATGGACACACACACACACACACACACACACACACACACACACAGACACTCGCCTCCTAAATGAAGGAGAGAGCAAATATTGACCGCGTGCTGGTGCAGCTACACAGCAAGTCATCCGTCAGAGCCTAACCTCACTGTCCTCTCCGTCCTCATTACAGAGACCGGGATTTATCTCAAATTTCCACACGCATGCAGAGAAAGCCGCCGGTTCACTGACTGACGGGCCGAGGGGGAGCCACGTCCGCGGCAAGAGGTGAGGGGAACCTTTTTCGCTCACTGAAGCAAGGCCTGGGAAATTCTGATGTGCTTTAAAAATACTTTATAAAGGCCTTAGGCATCTGAGCAAAATATGTAAATTTATCTCGGCTGGAATTAATACAAATAAACAGACTTTGTGGTTTTATTCATGCGCTTTCTTAACCATCTCCTGAAGGTGTTCTGGTATTTACAGGTGCTACAGGTCCACCCACCCCCTGTAAATAGCATTAAATTCAAGCGAACAAATCTGCACTGGCACTAAGAGTTCAGGAACCAAACTTGTTTTTCTAGTTGTATTTTTTAGCCGGAGTGACTTTGCAAGTAAAACGTTTGGTTTGATTAGATTCAACTTTACTGTAATTGTGCAGGCAGTAGATACTAGGGCTGTAACGGTACATGTATTGGTACCGAACCGTCACGGTACATGGGTCACGGTTCAGTACATGATGTCTTTCGGAGA
>JBBPCW010000001.1:24737244-24751302 GCA_037974425.1 Phenacogrammus interruptus
TCTCTCTCTCTCTCTCTCTCTCTCTCTCTCTCTCTCTCTCTCTCTCTCTCTCTCTCTCTCTCTCTCTCGCTCTCTCCCTCCCCTCCCTCCCAGCCGTTTCACTTACTTGCTCTTCCTAAAATCAATTTCCAGGATATTGTTTATAGTTTGTGACCATCTGGGAACCACTATGAAGAAAATATATTTTAGTCAATGATAAGATAAGATAAGATAAGATAAGATAAGGTAAACCTTTATTAGTCCCACAAGTGGGAAATGTTTGGATTATTACAGATGAGAGAAATGTAAAAATATATATAAAAATGTGTGAGGCTGAGTGTTGCCATATAACATCACCCAATTTAACCCCTTCTTCTATATCAGGATTAAGGCTGTCACTAATATTTTATATATTATTTTGAAAATGTATCTACCAATCATACCTTTATAACAGCAAACATTTTATTTTAATTAATATACTGTTAGAAAAGCAAATGCACAAGCAGTTGTGAGATCATGTTAATGTTCCCTCTTGTCATTCACAATGTGGTTGTACATTTTAATAGATTCATTTTTGTAATCACATCACTGATTTTAATCACATAATCATGACGGCCCTAATCAAGATATATATGTATGTAAGATATGTAATGCTGCAGTTCACAATTCATTGACAGCTCATTTTTTACTGTTCATTTATGCTTTCTTGTGAAAATGCTGCAGGTTTTAAGTATCAGCATAACAGTTTCCTTGACTTTTTTGTTGTTTGTGAAGATGGAATCAGCTCAGCACCAACATGAATTTAACAAGGACATGCATTTGGATAATGACCGCGAAAGTGTTGCGTTTGTTTGCTCAACACTTGGGCTGCAGAAGCATTTTTGATAGTGTTTACTTTTACAATAGTAAACGAAAGTTTGATAACAAAAGAGCGTATTTGTGTCACATGAAAAAGACCTTCTTTTCCAGGAGTTGAACCTAAGACTGCTGGAGATTTCACAGATTTCATTGCCTCTGTCCATCTTAATGACTTCAGATGCCAGTAACTGGTCTAGAAGGAGCAGACCAGGTCTCAGATAACTGAACTGAATTCCTTTCTGGACTGGTTTGGATGCTGGAGTTTCACACTGGACTATTGCACATTTCTCTTGCACTCTGCCAAAGCACAATTGATTGAGGCTTGGAGTTAAAATACGGTTGTTGTGTTTCCTATTTGCTGAGCTCACTGACTGAGAGCAGCCAGGGCACCACTGGAATAGGACAAGATTCTCTGTAATTTAAAGCAAAAGAAAAACAAATTTTGTTTATTTTAGGAACTTAAAGTGATGACAGTTGTTTCTAGACAAATGTATAGTATGTAATGAAATGTTATGTACCAAAAAATGTGCAATTGATCATTGCCATATAGCTGTTATTGTTTAAATTAATGAGAGTACCTCATCATTAATTAGAACAATAAGAAGTATGCAAAATACAACATTGATTCCTATAACTTGCTTCAGTGTTTTCTCTTTAATGTATTTAATACACATGTTGCAGGTTTTTTTTTTCAATTATAAGGGCTATTATTCATTAATATCGATGACTTATGCGATACATTATATGAAACAAAATTAATATCTGTCATTCTCTACAGCGTTTGAGAACACGCTCTTAACATTAAGTAAGAAAAGTTCTTATATCATGAAGCTTTTGCTTCTTTTGAATATGTTTGGCATGTAAATGTTGTTAAAGCTTTAAATCATTTGCACAAATATTCATTCCTGCATCCCATGCGGTCAGTATATTGAAACCAGACTGAAAAAAATACTTTTAAATTCGTTGTATTTGTGATGTCAAACACGCCAAGGTCATTTATCATTTGCCAAAGGTAAAAGTGCCAAAGAAGAGCTGTAAAATGAATGTAAACTGCTTTTTTTGTACATAAAACTACATAAACTCAAAAATGGACAACAGAAGAAAATGTAAGATATGGGCTCTGAAAAGTAAGTTGTTAAGGTGAGGAACAGAAGAATGGCTCCACACCTCCATAGGGTTCATAGGGTTAAGGTAAGTAATCAGATAATAGGAATGTATAAGTGGATTTACAATGATCTGTGATGCAGTTTTGAAGCTGATGCAGAACATTGCTGTTGAACTGCCCTGTAGTTAAGCTTGGTAATATTTATCAATAGCAGTGCTGGAAATTCTTCTTGGTACCATGACATAGTTTCATCTGGCAGTCATCGCAGATGTTCTATGGTGCCATAACCCGTTTCTGCTTTAAGCTGAACAAAGGATCATGCGGAGTTCTGCTGCTGGCCTTGTGCCAGGTTCCGCAGTCCAGCTTTGCTGTATTCTCCAAACACCCCCACGCCAAGCCTCCGGCATTATTTCGTGATGTGGAACAGTTCATTTCCTCTCTGCTGGTTTATCAGCCTCCCCCTGTTTATAACCTGCTGGTCCTGGCCGGGGCCACAGCCTGGGTGTGTAAAATGCCGTTTAAAAGGCCTGGACCGTGTGACGCGAGGCTGGCAGGGCCTGAGAACAGTTCCTGCACCTGTCAGCTTCCATCTCCAACCTTCTGCCTACAGCTTCTCCCTCAGCTACAGAATCACCCACACCATCAATCAAAATGGGATCAGCTATCAAACCCCTGCTGGCATTTAAATAAACTAGGCCAGTGCTCCTGGATCCTGTGTCTTATGGTTGTGCACACTGGACTGCTTTGATGGCAAACCCCATTTGTGTGGCTCTTTATCTAAAAGATTTGCTTCTGTTCTCTCCTCTTCGCTCCTCTGCCAACAACGCTGGCTGCTCGTTATGGCTCATTGTGTTTCCCACAGATGATGTCAGACTGTAATGGGACACTTGTGTTGTCAAGTAATTGTTCGGTGCACTTTTTTTGTCCTAGCTTTCTTTATTCTCAGCATTCCCTACAAAAGAAAGCTGGTGTTCCTGGGCTTTGCTTATGTCCTTTAAAGCAGCCGACAGTTCTCGAGTGCAGTTCAAAAGCTGATTTTTTTTAGGCTGATCTAGTCTCTTTTTTTTGTATATTTGACAAAGTGATGTTTTCCAGGCACCGCTACATATCACAGTGCTGTCACATGAACAAATGGAAAAGCACCCACAACATGAAACACCTTGTCTTTTTTCATTGTGGCCTTAAATGTCACAGTTCCAGCTGAAGTCGGCGGTACATCATGCGAGATGCCGACGTTGTGCTTGAATGTCAAGGGGTCTGCGCTGAAAATGTAATGCTTTGAATTCACTTGATTCAAACGTGTTCATGAATAAAATACACCAACAAATGTTTGCATTTCAGTTGTCAGATTTTGGCAACAATTACTTTAACGTATCTCAATCACATTCGTTGATTTGAGTCATTGCAATGCATTTTCAGTACTGGCCACTGAATTTCACTTTACATAAATTGCACTGACAGAAAAAAACGGGAGATAGATTTTGGTAATTGGTGCTTTGAGGATCGCATTAGTAACTCTGGGAACTTGTGCCAAATGTTCATGATTTTTTAAACAATAATGCAGAGTGAGCTTTGCGCTTTGGATGTGCTTCCTCTGGTCTGAGCACTGTCACTGCACACACAGACAGAGTTCTTCTGGAATCCAAGGCTTACAGTCCAACGATGCAGGAGCTCCAGCCCTCACAGTGCTAAATTATTGACATTATGAAGCTCTTAAACCAAATCAATAGCAAGGTCTGCTCACATACTATGATTCTCATTCCATTCCTTTTTATTGTAGATAGAGCTGGTCGCTATATCATCTTATTATTGGTGCCACACCACACCATCGATCATTGGTGTTTAGATTTAGTACCAGTTAAGATTCCAAAGTATGTACATTGTTGGATGCTCTAGATTATTTTGGTCAGTTTAAATTATAATCTAAATCAAATTTCATTTTCAATCACGAAATGCGTTTTCATTCTGTGTAAGATTTATGGCTTTGAAAGTAAACAGAATGAGAAAGCACCAATTCGGGTTTGATATCCTTTCATGCATCTATTACCTATTACATCCCTAGTCAGTGGCCACTAGAGGACTTCAGGAGCTTTTATGTTGACTGGGGGTGTGGTCTCATCTCTGGCATTGAGGCTGCTCAGCTGCCAGGTATGAGACCAACTGTGTTTAGAGGACTGTGTATTTATAGTGCCTGTTTTGAGTTCTCCTTTGTCGTTTCACCCTCACAATACCCCGAAGGTTTGTGCTTTTGGCCTTCGATCCCTTTGTTTTGTGTTCTTCCAAAATAAAGAAAGAAAACAGCAAACCTGAACAGGCACAGCCCTGTGAGTGTGACATTACCATGGTTTGTTATCAGTATTAATTCAAACTTAAACATCATCAGACACTGTAATACTGCGATAGTCTTGGAACGTAGAGTGATATTGAATTTTATCAGCACCGCCCTGCACTAATCATAATAATAGCTCATGTTTGCTTGCCTGCTCCAGAGAATTTACACTGTTGAATGTGATATTTACCCTGTGAAAACATTAAGTCGTATCTTTACTGCTGATCAAGGCTGGTGATAAAGCAAGCTCACATTATCTCATTTGCGGTATGCACACATTAACGTTCCTCATTAAAACTCACTTTCCCGTCTGAATGAGAAATCATCAGTCCATCCTGAAATGCTGCACCGTGGATGTTTATTTTGAATGAAAGACTTTCGGCTTTCGTCTTCTGATAAACGGAATGTGTTTTTCTCCAAACAGCGGCAGTGCTCAAACTGACTCCTAATCCCCTAATGTTATTCTGTAAATAATCATCTCTCTACTCGCCCCATTTTCCACACACACATAATAATGCTTCGGAAAAAAAACAGAATTGCTACTCCTCATCCAGACAGTCGGGCCGAGGTGAAAGTGGTCCAGCTCGGCGCTTTAGGTGGAGCAAATTACCCCCTCACTGGATTTGGTTGTCAGTGGGTTTTTGAAAAGATGGCGCCTCAGTGTCAGCTTTTTCATGCTTGAAAATTATGTTTTTCTTTTGTGTGTTTTTTCCATCTGGACGACATCCTTTCATTTGATCTCCATTAGGGCAAGCAGCTTTGCAGCAATTAAGGGGTAAATAAGAATGCTACTGTTTGATGTGTCATTGGCTCTTTAGTGTACTGTAAGACAAGGACACTTGAGCAGTGGGTCTATGACCTTCATCATAAAAGCAGAGTTGCTCGATAATGGAAATGTGATGACAGAGAAGCTTGGGTAATTACTCTCCCATTCAATTTGTTTTTGTTTTTTTTCCCTTTAGCAGTGCTCTGGGTTTTTGCAAGTTTTTTTTTTTTGCTTGGTTTTTGGCAGCCTTCTGTCTGTCATCCAAGACTGTTTGAAATTTTAGTTTGTTCTGTGAACTGTTTCTCATCAATGAACCATCAACATTAGTTTGCACTGGTAATTAACAAGTCTATGAATATTTTGCTCTCTTCATAGTTCCAAATGGACATATGGACACTTTCTTAACTGTCTTAATCTTCAGTCGATGTTCCGTAAACATTAATATAGCAAGATTTTATTCCAAGAAATTTTAGATCATTTGCATTGGTCCATTAATCTTGATGCATTGACATAATGTGACCTGTCATAATCCTAATCTTGGACTACATTTCAGTGTCAATAGAAAATTTTTTGTAGCTCAAGCTGAAGCATAATCGGCAAAACTAGCCTTGTACAAGTCAGTTAGTGTTTTCAGACATTTTCAAGCACTTTGATCAAATACAGAAAAGAAAATTGAGTTGTTTTATGATACCAGCAGAGATATATGTCAGTATCTCCATTAGATTTAATTAAGGCATCCTTGATGCTCAGATTGAACTGTAGTAAGCAGGGCTTTCAGGATTATCTTTTGCGGCAATGGTTGAACACACATGATGATCTGAGAGAGAGTGGACCTGATCATACATCTGTCAGACAGAGTAAGCCTGTGAAGACCTTGCCCTTCACTTTTCTCCTGGTCATTTCAACAAGACAGATGGTGCAGGACAAAGGACGTCCATGTGCTGCTGTCTGCCGCTTTCTGTCCGATTCTGTGGGGATTGTCTTATAAACCCAGTTCACTAGGGACTCCAGAACAGACGGCAGAGTCTTCCTGAAAGTGCCCTAAGGGCAGCACCCTCTCTCTGTTCCACAGCTAGGAGACTGCTGAGCTGAAGAGATTGCTTGGTGGCTGATGCTATGCTGAAGAGATGAGACTTCAGCATACACATAGGTGTGAGAGGAGACTAGCCTGCTCCACTTTTTAATGACTTCTCTTTAAACTTTAAACTTATAATGACTTTGGGAATAACTATCCAACATACAAGGATCCAGGAGACAGACTGAAAATGATTATACAAAAGGAACAATATTTTTAACCAAACAAAAATAAAACAAGTAATCATATCCCTTGCACTAGATCAAAAATGGAAACATTGTTTTAAAAGGAACACAAGCCAGCTAATATCTTTTGGCTCCCCTGAGCAACAACAAAACCCCATATATTTCAGTCATTCATTTTGCCCCCTGCCTGCCTGAGCTCAAACACATGCAGTATACGATTAATATCTGGCATGAAAGACAACTGAAATATTACAGTATCTAATAGAGGTCTTGTATATACTTGCAAATGCATAAACGACCTTTTTGATATGCGGTAAGAAACAAAAGCCGAGCTAATATGTGAATTCCTCAACGGCTAAAGGCCAGTTTTAATTATATTTTTTTAGGAACTCGGAGCTCGCACTGACTGAGCTAGATAAAGACATGAAGTATATTTCCAGTACACTGAAAGAAGTTGCAGTAAAAATAATTTTAAACCAAACAAATAAAGACAATTCCATTACCTGTTTTAAATAACATGTTACATTAAAAAGTAGCTATTCAGCACAAAGGGTCAATAGTATCTACATTTTATATAAGTGCAGCAGTACCCAAATACAGTGTATGCGCACATACCCACCTCATGTTATTCACAACACAGATCAGCCCAAATCTAAATAATCAATAGGCCAATTGACCATTCCTTATTAAATAGCCCTGCTTGGTTAACCTTGGTGACATTCGCAGCAAATTCTAGCCTGAAGCTTAACCCCCACAAAACCTTTGCCCTTTAATATTTTGATATACTGTCTATATAGTCTGATCTATTGTCTATATATATTGACTAGAATAAAGTAATGAAGTGTGCCATTAAAATTGTACAAGGCCTTAAAGCCACTAACATACAACAAGCTTGAGGTGTCTAGGCAAGCTGTGCATATGGAGGCTAAAAGTGCTTTCAAGCCTCAGAAGGCCATTTCATTTTCTCCTCACTCCTGCTGACACAGCTACTGCCTTTATACCATCCCCACCAACATCTGTTTACAAAATGTTGTAAATGCACTCTCTTTGTGACTCTCTTTGTGACACCCTCATGGCTTTCCATTATATGTTATATGGATGAAAATGATGTGACATTAGTCCTGGGCAAATAGCACTGATCTTTCAGCACGGCTGAAAGCTAGGGTGAGGCAAATACATTATGAAAGGATTGTCTGTCCTCTGTGCTCACACTGATGTGAGGCCATTAGGGCCAAGGGACTCTCTCTCTGTGGCTTGGCTAGGCTTATTTACACAAAGGACAAAAGCCCAGAGTGGGCATGTACCAGCTTGTGGTCATGAGCTGCTAATAGCCTTTGTTAGGGACAAAACAAAGAAACCATTTACAAATTGCATTTTGTTTAATGTCTTTTCAGTTAAATGCCATTTTATAGAAATAGGTTGATTGTAATGGAAATATTGTAAAGGCAAGTGCCTTGAAAACTCCATTTTAAGGAGTAAAGTACGAGTATTTTACAAAAATGAATGCAGTCGTTCTCTGTGACGTGAATAAACAAGCCAACAGAGCCAGTCATTAATCCAAAAGCGTGTCGTAACTCAGCCCTGGCCGGCTGGTTTATAATGGTGTTTCAATCATTCTTTACGAATATGTTGTATTTCTGTATACACTGACAGTCAGGAATAATTGCTCAAATACATATCTCATGTATGGTTCAGAAGCAGTGTTCATGAATCTATCCTTTTTGTTCCTTTAAAGGGAACAAAACAAACGATTTGATATTGCAACAAAAAATGAAAGATACCATTCTACTTATGTGGTTGTCATAGCAACACAAAAACAACTAAAAACTGTTGCAAATCAATTTTGCGTAGGCTTTTTTGAATTAAGCTGTTTTTGGTGCTGTGCCTTTCGGACCGATTTACTGCTCTGTTCTGTATGTTCACTAAAAAAGCTTCAAATGCTTCTTTGAAAAAACATTCTGAACTGAAACTTTCCTAGCTGTATCGTGGGCAGGTGGCGCTAAACTTCTGTAGGCTGAATAGATGGCTTTACAAGGATCAGCCATAATATTAACCCTCTATGGCATGGTGTAGTACAGTGTTGCCTTCAGGCAACAAACCCTTATTTTGGCCCACCCACTGCCCCATAAAAAAAAAACCTTCACATTAAAAGTCTAATGATTAGTCTGGGACCAATAAAATTTGAAGTGGGTGGAGGTTTGACCTTTCGTCTGGGGGTGGAGCAATCTTTTTCAGCCAATAGTTGGGTTGGACACACTGCTAGCAGAAGGTAAGATAAATTTCACTTTTTACAGGTTTAAATTGAAATCATTTTCATAAAAAATCTGCAATGCACATGAATATGTGAAGAAGCATATCTGATTGAGCAAAGGCATTTTTTGTCTTTATTTATATACTAAAATTGTAGTTTTTCATTTGTTGCCTCAGTACAATATGTTACAAGGGTACTTTTTAAGACAAAATAAAAAAAGATTTGGTTGATAATCAGAGTCTGATAGATCTTTATTTTGAAAAATAAAAAACATACATCTCGGTTACTGGCTTGTAGGAGAAAAACAAGCTCCGGGCTTCCACAAATAGTGATGAATGGTGAGTTGTATTTTTACTCACTTTGTTTTTAGTTTTTAGTATCGTATACCGGTCCGTGAAAGATTGTTTTACATGATACCGGTCCGTGGTGCAGAATAGGTTGGGGACTGCTGGGATAGACAGCTGGGTCAAAGCATCTCTAAAATGGCAGGTCATGTCTCCAGTGGACACATGAGAATTAGACCTGGACTGTGGAGCAATGGACTGATCTGATGAATCATGTTTTGTTTTACAACATGTGGCAGTGTGACGCTCCAGGCTAAGTTCTGCTGGGAATCTTTGCATTCATATGGGTGTCATGTACCACCTTCCAAACATTGCTGTAGACCAAGAACATCCCTACTTTATTCAATATTCTCTTTAGGCAGTAAGATCTCAGTCCAGTCGAACATTTGTGGAACATGCTGGACAAAGTAACCAGATTGATGGAGGTCCCACCTCACAACTTACAGGACTTAAAAGATCTGGTCCAAATGTCTTAGTGCCAGATATCACAGCACATCTTCAGAGGTCCTGTGGAGTCCATGACTCAAAACATCAGTCCTGTTTTGGTGGTACGATGGAGACCCAATATTAGGCAGGCGTTTTGGGTCCTGACTTTAATGACAATGACTTTAAAACAGGTTGTAGCCTATTTGTAGCGAAATTGGGGTTAATGGTATGGATTTGACATTTGAATGCTGTTTAAATTGAACTTCAACCTTCTTAATTACAAAAAGAAAAGAAAACGATATAATTTTCCATGATATGGACCGTTTAATATATTAAAATATATTTTGGCAAAGCAGTACAATACAAATATTGAAGCTAGAGGAAGAACTACAACGTAGGGATAATAAATATTCAAATATATATATTGTATACCTTAATTACGACGATAATAATGTTAGTCTGTTTAATTCCTTAAATGTTTAGGATCTGCTGGATGGTTTCTCACTCTTAAGAATAACCTGTGTTTCCAAAGAATTACTGAATTAGCCTAAGAATCTAATAAACCAGGAAAGGGTGTTAATATGTTTATTGTTATACAGATATTTATTGTTAATAGTTTACAAATAATGACAAATGTTTCAGAAATCAATTTGTGCAAATATACAATCTTGGCAAAGTAGAGCAGCAAATGCAAATGTGCAGTGTAGGTGGACGTGTATGGCTACAGTAAATCTGCCCATAAAGGTTCTATACTGGTGAGAAGAAACCATAATAAAATATGGATCAGTCTGAGGGTTGGAGGACGTGAGATGGAAAGAGAGGGGATTGGGAGAGGCTGAGAGAGCTGGAGAGATAACAAATAGTCAAGCACAGGGGTAAAATTAATGCAGTCCAACAGAGTGTGTGTATCTGCTCAGTGCAGTAGATAAAGCTTACGGTCACTCTGTGACCTTTGCCCAGCTACCCTCTCACCTAACTGCCAGTACTATGAACACACAACCCCAGGAGAGTAAATGACTGTCTCACACAAACACGCTCTCTGTTCTGCTGAGGACATAGTAGTGGCCAGCAGTGGCAAGCGAAGACCACAAGAGTGACTGTGTCATTTTCTGGCTGCCAATCACAAACAGGAGATGCCCTGAGCTCAGGTAGAAACCTGCTGGTCCAGCCACTGAGCGCCATGGGGATATGCTTCATACTGTGAAACAGACACTGTTACTAGCAATGGATAAAGTATTTCTTCACTGAGCATGTCAGTAGTAGTTTAATCTAATGGATTATGTTGATTTTATATACCTGCTCTTGTTTATTACCCTTATTAAAATGCCCGGTGGTATGTATTAATAGATAGCCCCACACATAAAACTATAGGTAGGATGTTATAACTGCCTAGGTCACTTTTTCCACACATAACTTTAGGATTAAGAGCTCTAGGTAGATCTGCAGTGTCCCTCATTGTCTTTAAACGTCCTCTGAAGACCCACCTTTTCGAGGAGCACTTTGGTGACTAACTATCCCACTCGGAACTAAAGTAATTGCTTTTATCTCCATGCCTTCATTACTTTTACCTTAACGTCTGACTTTTCTTTGACAGGTGTTGTTTAGGTGTACCTAGCCTGCAGTAACTTGGTTGATTAGTGGATGTTGATTTAAGTATAGCTTTACTGGTTTGCGGAACAGATGTGGACTATTTGAGCACTGACGTACATCGCTCTGAGCATCAACTAAATGCCGTGAATGTTTATGTAAATAATGTGTGTAAATTATATAATTCAGCTAAGTCTATCATTAATTAAGTATAGTAAATAATTTTTGATCGAATGGATTATGTTTGTATCTACTTTCATCATTTTATCAGATGCATGTGCTCTCATTGCTTATTACTTTACATAATCACCTTATATATCTTTTATAGTAAACTGGACTAAAATAGTGAAAGTTGTATGTCCAGACACCATTTTTGCAGCATTTATAGGCTTAAACATTTACAGTTTCTGTCTGTAGCCCTTCTATTACTGTGTAATTTATCAAACCCACCCAAACATGAAAGAGGACCACTGTATGGCCAACACATAGTACTTTGGTTGTGAGCCATTCTCAGCACACATAGTAGTGGTGTTAGTGTGCGTTAAGTACAAATGTATTAGGAAAAGCAGCATTACATTGTTATTTTAAAAATGTATTATAATGTCCTGTAGCATGTATTGTGTGAATAATATCAGCTGTGTTCATAATTAATGTATTATAGTTAATAACAACAATACACAATAGCACACAGCTATACCATGTGAATGTGCAGAAGGACCAGTCAGTGGGTAGAACTGTTTGATAGAACACCTGTAAAAAAGAAATGCAATAAATTGCAGTGAAAACAAATTTGCTTAATAAATATTATAAACATGAAGTCATACAACTGATCAGGTATTTCTATTTTTGCCTGCTTTGTAGAGTCAAACACAACAAAAGGCATCAACTTATTTTGTATTTCTCAGAAGTGTTGGATGTAAATGATGTAGAGAGTTGAATTCTCTTGTACAGAGCTAATCAACACAGCCTAGTTTGCATAATTCTTGTTGCAACATTCCAGTTATTTGTTTGAATTTAAATCAACAGCTAGACGGAATCCTTGTTGGGATGCTGAGGTGCAACACACACCATGACAGAATCAGTGGCTGAGATGCTGAGAATACACTCAGAAAGTATCTGGTCATTTGTGGTCCTTCAGTGGGTCCTTTCAGGTAATGGAGTAGAATATAGCTGATAAATGCTGCAGCAACCGATGGGCTGTGTTAACCTACACCATATGGACAAAAGTATTGGGACATCTGACCATTATACTAACAGGGATGTTATTTACACTGCATTAAAATACATAGACTTTAATATGAAGTTGTCCTCCCCTCCCCTTTCCACTATAACAGCTTCCACTCTGCTTGGAAGGCTTTCCACAAGATTTTGGAGTGTTTCTGTGTGAATGTGTCCATTCATTCTGAGCATTAATGAGATCAGTCACTGATGTTGAATGATGTCTGACTCTCAGTCTGCATTCCAGTTAATCTCAAGGGTGTTGGATGGGGTTGAGGTCAGGGCTCTATGTGGACTAGTCAAGTTCTTCCATACCGAACTCATCCAACCATGTCTTTGTGGACCTTGCTTTGTGCACTGGGACACAGTCATGCTAGAATAGAAAAGGGTCTTTCCCAAACGGTGTACACAATGTTGGAAGCGTGGTGTTGTCCAAAATGTCCGTGTCTGATGAAGCATAACGATTATCTTTAACTAGAAGTAAGGGGCCACCTGAATTCAACAATTTAGCAGTGTGTCCCTGTACTTTGGTCCTTATAGAGTGTATGGCATGTGTTTCTGATCAAATGGGGAAGGTATGTAGGCTCCTAATACACTGACAACTGAACATATGTCTAAATAATACCAACTGTGACTACATGCCAAGTCTAGTGCAGGTGAAGTCAAAGTCCACGAGGAACATTGTTTGATTTTATAAATACCACTTTTGCCTGAGGTGCCAAATGCTTTGGTAGAGTTTGAAAAAGTTTATTATAAGTCACACTGCACACAGACTCTCTTGGGCCTGGTGTGATTTCGCGAGTGTAGCCGTGCTGACGGAAGCGTTTCCATTCTCTTCAAGACAAGTGTTTCTCTGGGCTCCGGCTTCTGGAACAAAGCAGGCCACAGTCCAGATGGTGACAGCTCTTCAGCCCACTCCTCTGAGGATCATCTGTATTGATGTATGCATAACACTGCTCCCGTTCCAAGTGCCATGCCGTGTGTCCACAGCGTACCCCTTTTGAATTTCAAGCATGGTAAGTACCTCCCTTACACCCCTGCTGTCAACAGGCCAGTTTATAGGCTTTAGAATTATTCATTATATGCCACCACTCACAGCTGACTTCTCTTGACTTTTGGTCATTTTGGTCACTCTGGAGAATTTACGTCACATTTTGCATTCTGGTACTGTTTTAATGGGATATGTTGTCAAACTCCCTGGGTCAGTGTCGGAAAATTAGAATTAGGAAACGTCTAATAAGACACGGTCATTAAAAATAAATTGAAATTGAACAGCCACAGCAAGTGAATTTTAATCTTTTAAAACAAAGAGGGAGACTGAAGTCAGCTAAAACATTTTAATTAATCTAAGTGGATTCATGGTGTGAAAGCACTTCAGCTTTCAGTGATGAGGAGGTCTTGTTACTGAGTGTCAGGTTTATATCAGCTGTGCTATGACCTGTTTGTGACTGTGCATTTGTGATAGGACCATCTATTCTATTCCAGAACCATGCTCTCCTAGTACTGAGCCATGGGAGAGAATACATAATATTATAGGATAGAATGTTGTGTTAATCTGCTGTGTTGGAAACTGGCTACTGCTAAATTGTGAGCACACATCTTTGCTGTTGGTCCCATATTTCATAACAAAAGTTGATGTGAAAGTTTTAAGAATATTCTTTATTTTAAGAATATTTCTAGTGGTCCATTCAGTATGAAATTTTTTATCACAATGTAACATGGCTGGTATGTAAAATATAAACAAAAAAAATTATATTGGCAAAAATGTATTTTCCACAGGCCATTTCTTATGTTTAATTCATCAGTTAAACCATAACTGTGCACTGAAATGCATTTCCATAGAGAATGTGTATCTATTTGTCACGGCTGGCACGCTGAGGCCGTGCCAGGCTAGGTTTATTTTCTGTTCTCTGGTTTTGTTTACGTTCTGTTGCT
>JBBPCW010000001.1:24802646-24816481 GCA_037974425.1 Phenacogrammus interruptus
ACATAATTATAGCCACAGTTACAAAAAATAATAATACCCAAACTGCAATATTGTATACCGAACACTTAATAAGGGATTTGTAAAATGACTATGAGGAATATACATGATATACATGATTGCTATCATAATTACCCACCAACCTGTTGCTTTACATTGCGTTCTGAATTACTTTTATAAAACAACCCTTTCACAAATATGAATTTCTTTCATTTTCACATCCACTTACACACTGTATTTTATATTTTATCTTTGTATTTCATATTTCCTTATTTTGAACCAGAAGGCTTATATTTTGTTGTACGTACACTTAAACTAAAGGAAGGATTTGGCAACCCCCTGAGAAGAAGCCATTTGCTGCGTTCGTTGGCAGGGTGAAGTGTTAGCCTGCTCCGTTTTTAGGAAGCGCCACAGTTCCTTTTTGGAAGTCTTTATAGAGTTGTGTTTTATTCTTGTGTTGTGTAGGGACGTGTGAAAGTACCAAGCTGCCAAAATGCCGCGGATTATGATAAAAGGAGGTGTTTGGAGAAACACTGAGGTGAGATTCTGGAGCATTAGCATCTTAGCAAACGTGCAGAGCCAACAGGCTAACAGCATTAGCAGTGAACTACCAGCTGAAAAAAAGAAACAACCGTTTATTTTATGGCTTAGAGAGAGAATATAAATAGTACACACATAACCCATATTAATTACAAATAGGTGAATGAAGCAAATGAGCCATGCTATATAGGCTTTACAGGTAAATAGCAGCTTGTAAACATTAGCATGTTAGCTGCAGTGTCGGTTGAACCGCATTAACGAGTTTAGAGATCTAGTCCAGTGTTTATCACCTTCAATCCTGTATTATTCATCTCTGCACTGAACAGATTGGTGTTTTCCTGCACATGATTGGCCACATAATGCCTTGTCACGCAGTGCAGGACGACAGCAAACTGCAGTAAAAGTAAAGTGGTCCCTTTTAGCATTAAAGACAGCACAGCACTGTGTGAACAATGTAAAATTCTTTCTCTGTATTTATCCAATTCACCAACCGAAGCAGTGGGGTACTACCCGGGGAGCAGTGTACGGTAGCCTTGATCATGGGTACCTCAGTGGTGCCACAAGCAGTCAGGGGATTAGAACTCCCTAACCTCTAGACCACCAGCTTCCCCCTTAGTGATCTATTCCAATGTTTCTCACCTTCGGTCCTGTAGTGTTCACCTCTGCACAAACTGGTTATTTCCTTTTTTGAGCACCCCATTGAGCCTCAAAATGCTTTGATTATTAAGATAATAATGAGATGCGGTTGCAGGACAACATCAAACTCTGCAGGGCAGGTGAATTGCAGGATCGGACTTGGGCTAGACCTGTAACTTATCCAGATAGACTGACGCATGTGATTATTTACAACTGTCAGCTGTTCATGTAAGTGCAGAAAGATATTGATGCAGCATTAGAATTTTTATCAGTTCCCTTATCTGAACGCTGTCAAACATCACTGTGATCATTCTTTAATTGCACAATATCTTTGATTCCCCTGAAATGTGATCCTGTGTTAAGGGTTGTGTCTTGTTTTGTTCCTGTCTTCATTTGAGTGTTACCTTAAATAATTGTGGCATATGTCTGCAGGATGAGATTCTCAAAGCAGCTGTAATGAAATATGGCAAAAATCAGTGGTCCCGAATTGCCTCTCTGCTGCACAGAAAGTCAGCCAAACAATGTAAAGCTAGATGGTAAGTGTCTCTTCAACCCAGTTATTGCACAGGTCTTATGTTGGCCTGAGGCTGTGGTCAATTCTTAAAGTGCTGGAAGCATATATGTTAAGTTTACAGTTTTTCCTAAACCATGCAACATGTTGTATTACTGTTCTTTAACTTTCTAAAAGTGGTTTCTAATGCATTGAATGTTGACCCTTGATTGTTTCCACCCACATAGGTATGAATGGCTGGATCCCAGCATTAAGAAAACCGAATGGTCTCGTGAAGAAGAGGAAAAACTTCTGCATCTGGCCAAGCTGATGCCCACCCAGTGGAGAACAATAGCCCCTATAATTGGCAGAACAGCAGCCCAATGCCTGGAGCATTATGAATTTCTTCTGTAAGTGCTTGTCATAATTATGCATATGTGTTATGTCAGATCAGTTAATTTAACCACTGCACTGTTTCTCACAGAGACAAAGCTGCCCAAAGAGACAATGAAGAAGACACAACAGATGACCCTCGCAAGCTCAAGCCAGGGGAGATCGATCCTAACCCTGAGACGAAGCCAGCCAGGCCAGACCCTGTAGATATGGATGAAGGTTGGCATGTTGATGTCTGTGAAAACATTCTTGAGCTAGAAGCCAGCACAGTGCTATTTATTTATTTAATGGTGGTAGAGTATTCACAATTATTTTGTCTTTCTGCAGATGAACTGGAGATGCTGTCTGAAGCCAGGGCTCGTCTAGCAAACACACAGGGCAAAAAGGCAAAGCGCAAAGCAAGGGAGAAGCAGCTTGAGGAGGCCAGGTGAAGAGGGGGTTTGTGGTCTGCCCCACCTGTAAAAATCTAGCAAACAGAAGTGTGTACTGAGATGGTATGGCCAGTACTCTTCACATGAGACCTATCCTTCTTTCTTCCCTCAGGCGTTTGGCAGCCCTGCAGAAGCGCAGAGAGTTGCGTGCTGCAGGCATTGATATTCAGAAGAAGAGGAAGAAAAAGAGAGGTGTAGACTATAACGCAGAGATTCCTTTTGAGAAGAAGCCTGCTCAAGGATTCTATGATACGTCGATGGAACAATATGATCCACTTGAGCCTGACTTCAAAAGACTTCGCCAGCAGCATCTTGACGGCGAGCTCAGAAAGTGAGTTATGATGGGCCAAATTTCCCTCCTAACTTCTGTATAGAGTTGAATCCATGCCAGTTGAATTGACCAATCATATAGATGATCTTTTTTCTGAGTGTTTTTTTTTTTTTTTTTTAAAGTGAGAAGGAGGAAAGGGAGCGTAAAAAGGACAGACAGAAGATTAAGAAAAAGAAAGAATCGGATCTCCCATCTGCCATTTTGCAGACCAGTGGGGTGTCTGAGTTCACGAAGAAGAGGAGTAAGCTGGTCTTGCCTGCACCACAGGTAAACTGGGGAGGATGGTAAATTATTTGTTACATCTCTGTGTATCTATAGTGACATGTTGTGGTAATGTATGCTGTCTGTTTCAGATATCTGATGCTGAACTGGAAGAAGTTGTCAAACTCGGTCAGGCCAGTGAGATTGCCCGGCAGACTGCAGAAGAGTCCGGAATCACAAACTCAGCCTCCAGCGCTCTCCTTTCTGAATATAATGTCACCAATAATGCCATGGCCCTCCGTACACCACAGACTCCTGCAGCACAGGACAAGGTTCTACAGGTATCTACAGCTATTTACAGGTTTTTTTTTATTTTACTCACCCAAAAATACATCATTACTTTATCACGGCATGCAATAAATAATAAAACATGTTTTATTGTCCTACTAACTGATTTGTTTGGCCATTTATTTCTATTAAAGGAAGCCCAGAATCTGATGGCACTCACTAATGTAGACACCCCTCTGAAGGGTGGTCTGAACACTCCCCTGCATGAAAGTGACTTTTCTGGGGTAACCCCACAGAGGCAGGTGGTCCAGACCCCCAATACTGTACTCTCTACACCATTCAGGTAGTCTCCCAAGTCAGTTTTAAACAATGCATCTGAATTGTGGTACACTTTGTTCTATTAGTAATATTTAACGGTTTAAACGCTGAATCATTGGAAGCTACAAAAGAGTTAACTTGAAATTTTTGTGTTGCAGAACTCCAAGTCATGGTGCCGAGGGTTTGACGCCTCATAGTGGCATGACCCCAAAGCCTTCAATGGGTGTGACCCCTGGTAGGACACCACTGCGTGACAAACTTAACATCAACACAGAGGATGGCGTTGTGGACTACGCAGACCCAGCCTATGCGAAACACCTGGTTTGTAACAAAACGTTCACACAAATACACATTCTCTCCATTTGGTCTAGCATGGCAGTGACCTTGTTGTTTTCCTCTGCAGCATTTTGATATATGCTTTGTATTACAGCAACGGGAGTCTCGTGAGCAGCTGAGATTGGGGCTGATGTCTCTGCCACTGCCCAAGAATGACTTTGAGATTGTGCTTCCTGAGAATGCTGAAAGGGAGATGGAAGAGCCAGAGGTGGATGAGAGCTTTGTGGAGGACGCAGCCGACATCGAAAACCGTAAGCAGGTCAGTGATTTAATTTGTCTTCTAAATAATCATCTTTTATGTTATTTATTTTACAGTGCTAATGCTGAGCTTTCTTAGTGACAGCTCAGGTTGATCGCATGATTAAACTTAATTGTAGAGGTGTAACACTTCACTCTTTTTTTGTGGTTCAGTCATGGTGTAGTTTGCATCACTGTTTAGATTGTTAAAAAAAAAAGTTTTAAGCTTCAGAGCATTTTTCCTTGAAATGCTAGGCATGCGTAGTATTATTGGTATTATTTTTATTATCATTATTAATGCAAAATATGTAAACACAAATGAGAAGTTATTTAAAAAGTGAATGAAATTAATAACCTTTAAAAAAAAATACTAGATACCGTGAGGAGAAAATTCAGCCATATGCGCTGCATAACAATGATCCTGGCATGATCATTTGTCACAGGAATGGTGTCCTTCACATTCAGCAACATCACTCAGTTGCTCACTTGTGAAGGTGTCATAGATTGATCATGTCTGGAGAATATTTCATTTTTTAATTTAGTAGGTATTAGTCAGGCAATGTGCTGTTTTTGTAACAAAACTCTCTTTCCTGATATCCAGCTGTCCATAATAATTGCAGTGAGCTCTTTAAGGCTTAGCTTTCATTTCTGCATCACCACAGGTGTACTGAAATGTGGTCTGTCTAGGCATTCATATCATGACTCATTCATGTTTAACCTTGGTTTGCATCCCATGGCTTGAGCACATTCAACTTCTTTTGGAATCCCATGGCAGTGGTAGTAAAACTGTGGCTTGAGCACATTTAAAATGTACAGAAATCTGAATCGGTATGTAGCCTGCACGGTACACAGAGCAGTGTTCTCTCTCAGTGATGCACAAAAACTGCCTCACATCAGTGAACTATGGTGTTTTGGTTCAGAACTGTAAATGACTAGTAACTGGAAAACAAGACATGTGATTAATATGAAAATTAGTTTTTTGATTACGCTAAATGTTTGAAATAAAAAAAACTAGAGTGTTTGCAACAAATTACAAATAAAAAACAAGGTTGCTGTGAAACTCTGGTACAAGGCTCAAACTTTGGATAGCTATCCAAAAGCAACAGACCATTGTTGTGCTGAGTGGAACAGTGTAACTGGAGATGACCAATTCCCTTGGGCATGCACTACATTATGGATTCGGTTGTATTCTGTTCTATCTGGGGCTAGGTAGTAGTTTGTTAATGGAAGTGAAATGTACTTTGCTATTGCAGGCAGCAAGAGATGCCGAGCGAGAGAAGGAGCTGAGGCAGAGACACACCGCAGTGCAAAGGAACTTACCCAGGCCTTCACAGGTGGGTGACGACTTCAGTTTACTAATCACATTTTTAAAGTTGAGCTTAGGATCAGAATGTTTTAAGGGATTCAAAATCATATAAAAACATGCTCGGATTCATAATACCTATATTATCAGTCACTTTGAAAAACATCTCTGTTTCTCATCTTTAGTGGCAAAGGTTTAATCCACAACTAATCTTTTGTATTGATAATACAATTTCTCAGACCAGCTGATGGCTCAGCTAAATCCTGTTCTGTGCTGTAATAGTGATGTACATGTCTCTTTGATCAGGTGAATGAAACCATTCTGAGGCCTCAGAACGTGGAACCTCCTCTTACAGAGCTGCAGCAGGCAGAGGAGCTTATTAAGAAAGAAATGATCACCCTCGTTCACTATGATGGTCTGCATCACCCCTACACAGACGCACTGGCCAAGAAAGGCAAAGGAGTGGGTTCCACCTCCAACAATGCTGAACACATTGCTTTCCTGGATAAAACTCCTTATGAGAAAGTCTCTGAGGAAGACCTTAAAAAGGTTAGTTGTGTGTTTTTTGCTGTATATTTATGGTCAATAAAATCAACATGTGTCCAATTTAGTGTGTGACACTGATAAAAATCAGGCAGTGTTGCTGCATTCTTCTCCCTTTTTAATGTCGCTGATGTTAGGTTATTTATCTTCATATGAAGAATTTTTATATATGCTTAAATGTATGATAAACTGTGACATTTCTGTTCCTGTAAATGCCAGGCCAAGGAGTTGCTGAAGCAGGAGATGGAGGTGGTGAAGCATGGTATGGGTCATGGAGACCTTTCTATTGAGGCCTATAACCAGGTTTGGGAGGAGTGCTACAGCCAGGTGCTGTACCTGCCTGGACAGAACCGCTATACCAGAGCAAACTTGGCCAGCAAGAAGGACAGGATTGAGTCCCTTGAGAAAAAACTAGAGGTAAATTAGTGTTATACAGTTGCTTTGTTTGCAGTTCCACATCAGGCCAATAGGTGGCACTGGGTACTTAATTTTGGCGTTAAGTGTCGAGGATGGCACCATACACGTGCATGACTGAACAGCCTAGAAACACCTTCACTATTGATGACCTTATTTAGTGTTTTAAAACCGCAGAGCACTTTGAACTTAAGTGATTCCAAGTAATAAATGTGGAATAGAATATTTAACAGTGCATGATAACTGGTTAATATATTAAGCCTATTATTAGCTAGTTTAAAAACACACTTGGTGCTTAAACTTCATACCTCTTTGCCTCAAAGGCCAAAAGAAACACAAATCAGTCGACCAAATTGATTTTTCTATGTCATTAAATATAAATAAAAAATTACATTCCAGAGACATCCCTTATTTTAGTACAGACAAGAATGATTGCCACCAAAAGATATTCAGTTGGCCTCGGTCTCAGAGCCAACATATGTGTGAAGTTTCAGTTAATCAAGGCAACCCCCATCTCACAAAGGGTGCATTTGTTTCATATTTTTTGGCCGAGAACATGGGGCGGAAACTTGGAGCCCATTCACACAGCAGCATGCTCTGAGGAGAGGAGGAGGGGTGTTCCTGGAGGGGCTCAGAGAGCTGAGCGCCACCGCACTCCCCTCATTCACAGAATCAACAGGATTTATGCTAGTGGCAGCTGCATACCACATTTATTAACAGGCTTCAGAAGCCACTTGCAGCAACGTAGTTCAGAGGGGCTTGGTGTCTCATCTGAGGCAGGGTCCATAAACAGCAGAACACCCTCAGCCTTCTGCTAAACCACACAGTAAACAAAAGCAGGGAGGTCAGGAGCTTTAAACACCCTGAGTCACACTACTGGGAATATTAAGATACTTTGGCCCTGTTTCATTCACTAGCATCAATGTATATATATTGAGGGCGGTTATTAATATTTTGTTACTAGGTTTTAATGTTACTTAATGCATTCACCTAGCATGAGGTGATATGTACCTGATTGCTTAGTTCTTTTAGTGATTAATTTTTCTATTTAGGGATATACAATGTATGATTTAACAGGCTGCTACCAGTTAATCTACATAACATTAACTCTACTTACACTATATGCAAATTGACCATCTTTTGTTTAATGTGATCCTACGTATAGCTGAGCTTAATGATGCACAAAACCATCTGCAGATGTATTGTGCTACATCGTATGCTCTATTTAAAATGTATTATAAAATGACAAATTGACGTAAGAAGGAAACAAGATTTATTTTCCTGCCATGCTGCTAATCTTACTAACATTTACTGTAGTACTTAAAATAAAGTATTGCACAATGGCTATCTATATATTGAAATTACCATGCCCAATATATGACTGGTACTTGATTTAATTGGTTTATGTTTAGATGTTACTAATGTTTGCAGAATGTTTCTCTTTCTGCACCCATTTCCCTTAGGAAGGAAGCAAGAGTTAAGTTCTGCAAGGCTGCTTTGGCTGGATTTTGCCTTTGTATTTCTTTTTTTCCCCTCCTGCTTTTCCCTGCCGGTCTACGTCTTACAATTTGCACAAAGATGCCTAGTCAGGATTTTTTTTTAGCAGGCTAATTGCAGCTGGGTGATTACTGGAAAACAAAAGGAAAGAAGGAAAACAGACTACAACAAAAAACAGATCCATTATGGTCATGTAACAGTTTGTTAAAGACCAAAGGAGTTGTGTGTGATAATATAACATGTGTTGACATTGGATATTTGAAGCTTTTGTTTCCTGTCTGGCATTCAATCCACATCACATTGTGTAAATGAAACGAAATGGCTGCCCTACCACATTTAATGCTGAAACTATAGTTCAGGGTTAAATTATGTTGTGGATTCTGGATATGATAAATAATATGTAACTTATATGGTGTAAGAAATGTGTTGCCACTACAGTTCTACTGTTTACCATAAGGTGTTATAGCATAAATTACATTTTCAATAGATTAATAAATGGCTTTCATGAGTACCCGACTACTACTGATCAACCAAACCACTCCGTTATGTGCTTTACTTCAGATTAACAGAGGACACATGACAACAGAAGCCAAACGTGCAGCTAAAATGGAGAAGAAGATGAAGATCTTGCTAGGTGGATACCAGTCTCGGGCCATGGGCCTGATGAAGCAGCTCAGTGACCTGTGGGACCAGGTGGATCAAGCCTACATGGAATTACACACCTTTGAGGAACTGAAAAAGCAGGAGGACCTGGCAATCCCACGCAGACAAGAGGTGATGTACATGCCAGCTGGTTTTAACAAAATGGCTCCTTTGTATGTTAGTCTACTCAATCATGCTCTAATGCTGTATATACTGCTAAAAAAAAAATAAAGGGAACACTTAAACAACACAATGTAATTTCAAGTTAATCACACGTCTGTGAAATCAAACTGTCCACTTAGGAGGCAAGACTGATCGTCACTGAGAGAGTGTAGACTGTAAATCAGTGTTGCCTCCTAAGTGGACAGTTTGATTTCATAGACGTGTGACTGACCTGAAGTTACATTGTGTTGTTTAAGTGTTCCATTTATTTATTTTTTTTAGCAGTATATTTTTGTAGTATATAAATACTATTGAAGTTCATAAAATTGCCACTTTGCCCGTGGTCCATATAGTCTGACTGCAAAAACAGTCCAATTGGAATTCATGGACTTTGTCACACAAACCACATAAACATTTATCCACCTGTGCAGACAACAACTTGTTAGCTCTGCTCATTCACATTGAAGTTAAAAGGTGTTTTGGAACTTCAACCGCGGTAAAGGGCAACAATCCAAAGATAACTGTTTTACGGGTCATTCTCAATGAAGCTGTAACATAAACAGTAACGTATTTTTTGAGAGAGGGAGAGATTTGTCATTTGTTTGTACATTTGTTTCAATGATTTGTTTGTTTTTGTACATAAAACAACAGTTGTAACATAGACATAAATATGTAATGTAATGTTGAATGTCCAAATTGATGTTCATAAATAACATCAACAGCCATAAGAATGTTACATTCGTAGAGTGACATTGAATTGTGTTTTTTATTATTATTATTTCATTTCCTCAGGGCTTGAGAGAGGATGTGCAAAGGCAGCAAGAGCGAGAGAAGGAGCTCCAGCAGAGGTTTGCTGACCTTAACCTCGAGAAAGAAACCTTGAGTTCCAAGAAGTTTTGAATGTGACTTTGAAAAAGTATCTGGACCTTTGTCTCTACACCTTGGCTGGCTCTGCACTGGTTACAACAAAACTCAGTTGAAACCTTGGAGTTTTTTCCAGCCTGTAGAACAGCATGATTGTCTCTCTGTTCCATATTACTGTCTAAATCCATCAGTTTCAACTGCAGTGATTTGGTCTCTACTTTTCAAAGCTTGTGAGTGTGGAGTTCAAGTTCAGGCACTTGTATCCCAAGGACCAGTCACTCTCATGGAGTCCACAATTTGTTTTTAAAATTAATGTGTTTCATTTTGTAAAACCAACACAATTCGCTTTGTAAATAATGTCTGTCTGGCAGTATGTTCATTTTTTTTTTTCTTTCAGAATCAGGCCGAGGGTTGCACACAGGTCTTGTACCTTTTCATAGGTATGTCACTGTATCTTGGGAAAACTTGTGTGTTTCCAGTGGCTTTAAGAGTATTAGTTATTTGCGCAATAAACCATCAGCTTCGAGATTGCCCACTGGTTTTCATTACAAGGGAGAAAAAACAAGATTTTATAAGCAAAGAATTTGAAAAACTTAAGTGATTATTGATCTGCAGAGGCCATGATGAGCACACTTCCAAAACCGGAGTTATGAAATAATACTGTGAATTCCATAGTATATGATTTACATTCCATGCTCCTCATGCCAGTTGATTAGTGTAGATGGTTCCTAGATTAATTTAGTCAATAAACTGTATTGTTTTGCTGGGGTGTCAGTAGTGAAGGGCTGGCTGTGATGGCTGGTAGACTGACCATCTCAAAAACAGCTGGTCTTGTTGGGTGTTTCTTGTCTGCTGTGGTTAATGCCTACCAAAAGTGGTCCATGGAAGGACAAACTGGCAATAGGTTTACCGTAGCACAAATTGCTGAAAATGCTTATGACAGGAAAGTGTTGAGGAGGTTATTGTCTAAGCATAATTACATCATAATTGGATTGCAGTCTGGCTGATGGGCGATGCATTTGACTACCAAGTGTAAACACGTGTGGCAAAAATCTTGTTAGGATGTCATGAGTAAGTGGTGTCTTTACATTGATTTGCAGTGAACCTTGTTGTGGACTGAAACCACGCCAGCCAAAATCCCTCTTCTGCACAGTATATACAGTTTTGTTGGTATAGAACACAAATGCACTCACCCACTAAGAGTTACTAATCCACAAGTAACATGCTGTATCACAACATGTACTTTGGACTACAGTTTCCAGTCATATTTACTTATGTCTTTGCCATATATTTCAATACAGACGTCACTTTAGTGACTAGTTTTGTTGAAGTACTAGCTTGTTTTGTGATAGCAGGCTTTGTTATAGAAGGTTCTACCATGCTTGTCCCACTAATGAAAGTCATTTCCTCTTGCTGTCTAAATCTAAATTTAAGGTCAACTGGGCCTGCTCAGCTTTTTTATATGTGGAGATAAGGGGGCCTTAAGACTGAAAGCTCAAAATACTCTGGCACCCATGGCTTAAAAGGTAATCAAGAGGCCAAAAGAAGAAAATTAAATGACTTTCCTTGCCCAAATGAGTAATGCTGCTTAAACATTCCGTCCTGCTAGTAGTTTCTGCGTTATGAAGGGACTCCGCCTGGCTCCACAGTAATGAGGTTTGGCAAGATGAAGGCAACTGACTTAAAACTACTAGAAATTGCCACTTTATTTTCGAATGTAGTCACACCATGTCAATCTCCCATTACTGGGGAAGGAATTATGCCTCAAGCCTTAGAGTATATTGGAAAGAGCGGATGTGGTTTTGAAAGCTGTTCTGGGATTTTCTATGCTCTTCAATGCTCCCTTTGCAAGCCTGATGCAAGATCATTCAAGGCCCTTTCATTATGAATCAATGTGACTGGCTGGGTGGCGTCACTTATCTGTCTGCAGTGGGGGAGGAAGAGATATGTAGATCCATCTATGCAGGTCTGATTAAACATGTAATGATTGCACATGGACCATAGAGATGCTTTTTACTGGGGCCCTTCAATAAACATCCACTGACAATTAACTACTTCCATAGAAATATGATGGTTAAATTTAATGAAGATCTCTTTCTCTGGTGGGGATTTGAGAGCAGGGACATTCCAGTGATCATTGGATACTCTTTTCTAAGTCTATGCGATTGATGTGCAAAATCATAAGTGTCAGGCTGACAGAGCACACTGGTATTTGACTGCTTTTGTTGAAAGATTTCTTTCACTGGAGACAAAACAATGAAACCTCAGTTTTGCTCTCCACAAGTCTAAAAAGGATTGACGAGGTATGCAAGGTTCCTGTCACAGTGGAATTCTCCTCGTCTTTTCCACAGTCCCTTCTGAAATTGCTAAATAGCTGATTTTGGGAGTTTTGTGATTAGCACCAGGTTTCATTGGAAGTAGCACAATGCTATCGGCTTTCACTGGGGTACCACATTCTCTGAATATCAAAGTTTTGGATCTCCAAAGTTGTTGTGCAATACAGAAGCCCAAGACATTGGACTGTTGTGCAAGCACTGTGCAGTATGATTTTTGGCAGTGCAGTGTGACTCTACATTAGATGTAAAGTAGGCCTGGTGCTCGCATTGGAACTCAGCTTCATCCACTGTGAAGGGAGAGGAAGGTTATATGCCACTCATTATTAAGTGGAAAGATTTTGAGTAGATACTTATACTGAAGTTTATACACAGGACCGTACATATGTAACTGGATAGAGGCACCGATTTTGCAGTTTTGGCTTTGGCAGTACATATCATTTGAAATGAAAGCATTCATGTGAGACAGTCGGCTCCATAATTATTGGGAACTTCGATTTAAAAAAAAAGATCTCAAGTTTTTTGCTTGTTTATCTTCACCTCACATTAAAATATGTGGAAGAACATCCATTGAATGAAGGGAGGTGGTGGCGTAGTGGGTAGGATACTTGCCTCTAGACCAAGAGGTCATGGGTTCAAATCCTACCTTCAGCACACCACCACTGGGTCCCTGAGCAAGACCCTTAACCCCAAGTTGCTCCAGGGAGACTGTTCCCTGTAGTTAGAGAATGGAAGTCGCTTTGGATAAAAGCGTCTGATAAATGCCGTAAATGTAAGTCAAATTAATCTAAGAAATCAAAAGTCGTGGATCACAGTCCTGACGTCTTTAAATTTTAGCTTTTTGGTAAAAGTTGATTATCATTAAAATCTCCTGCTACCTCATCGTGTTCATGGTGTCATGTGTTCTAACAAGGTTCCCAGCAGGAAAAAAACCCCAGCATCATGGATCTCTGACCATACCTCACAGTGGAGATTATAGTCTTGTCTGTATAACCATTGCTTCTTTTAATACCAGTCAGATGCCACTCCAAGTTCCAAAAGGTTCTAGGAGATCTCAAGCTCTTACATTTGTAGTTATATGAAGGAAGAAGGTTACTCTGGCCCACCTTACAAATAATATGTTGGAAAAGAGGTGGCATCTAAATTTGAGCCCTGACTATCAGCGCAGCGTTCTCCACACTGGGCAAGCAAGAAAACCATGTCTTCTATCAGGCAGGTTTGGTACAACTCTGGTTGCTTAAACTGCTTTAAACAGCCATTGCCAGATTTTTACACTTTTATATTACTGTTAAAGAGAGCATAAAGAGAACACACAAGAAGTCTTAAAAAGTCTTAATAAATAAATAGCAGCATTCAATCATATGAATTTGTGGTGATACACACAAACAACCTTTTTTACCCGTCTTTACCAAGGGGAGCAATCATTATGAGCTTCATCCATATTCATATAGTCATATATATAGTCAAATCATGCAATCCATGGAAGAATTACAGCCATTTACAGGACGAAAATAAATACTTGGACAGCTGAACTGCTCAGTTGTTTCCTGATCAGCTGTTTGTTAGTCATGCACAGGAGAGCGCAGATCCCGAACTGACTGCAGATGGCATTTGTTTCTGGAGTCTGTTGTCCCTCAACAAGGCCAAAAATTGACCAATGACAAGGCCACAGACACCCAAGGGTCTCCGGTGTGAATAGTGAGTACAAGCCTGCTGAAAAAGATTATATACACACACACACACACTCACCTAAAGGATTATTAGGAACACCATACTAATACGGTGTTTGACCCGCTTTCACTTTCAGAACTGCCTTAATTCTACGTGGCATTGATTCAACAAGGTGCTGAAAGCATTCTTTAGAAATGTTGGCCCATAT
>JBBPCW010000001.1:24824191-24840679 GCA_037974425.1 Phenacogrammus interruptus
CACACACACACACACACACACACACACACACACACACACACACACACACACACACACACACACACACACACTGGGGCCCAGAGTGAGCACTGTGAGACGTGTAGATTCCAGCCTGTCTCCACCAGCTCCCTCCTCCACCAGCACTGGCAGATTTAACAGCTTTCATCATGTAAATCACCACCATCGCAGACCACTGATTTGAATATCTAAAAGTAATGTGCCTCTTATGATAGATCTTCAATATGTTCACACTATATCATGGATTTCAGGAATTGGAAATGATATGTATGTTTTTTTTCCCTCCCTCTTTTTTCAGAAGCATCTTGATGTATTGCATAGATGAAATGAATGCAGCTCATTCGCAAGACGCCGAGGCTCCAAAATGTATAAAACACATTACTGTTAAAATGTAAACATTCGAAAACATATATTTATTCTGATGTGAAATATGCTGGGGACGTGGCTTGAACTCTCATAGAGAGTATTTAAGAAAACAAATGCTTAAAATACATGAATGCGGCTCCTGTTCAAGTCATCATCATTGTGCTGACTCTCAGTACTTGCCATTTATAATTACATAGATGTGGATATTGTGGCATTTCATAAAAAAAAACCCTAATTATTCTACCTGTACCGAAGGGCAATGATGACAGCTTCATATCAGTCCCTCCATCATCGTAGACTGAGAGTTCACAAAAGGCCACATGATTGTCTACAGATCACTACACTACAGATATAGAACATAAAATTTGCACATTAAACGTGTGAGTATGAAGAACCTCTACACCTCCACAATGTAAAGTTTATTTGCTAGAACCATCTATTCAAGCCAAGAACCATTTAAGCTCCTTGAGTTATTTTATTCAGAAGTATGAAAAATACAAAAATGTGCTATTGCAAATAACCAAGTGCAATTGTGACTTTATTAAGGAATGCAGTTTGAATCCGACCCAGACCTGTGGAAGGGGTGAGGGCGTCTCCTCTGGCCTTGGATCAGGCTGAGTCATAGCACAGAACTCAGGCCTCTAATCTAAAGACCACTGAGGGGTCGGAGCCCAACCAAGCCTGCAGTGCAGCCAGCTCACACAACAGCCTGTCATTACAAAAAGCCATAAGAACAAAGCAGATGAAAGGAGCATTATATCTGTGAACAATCTCTAAAATCTCAAGGGAGGGGTCTCTCAAGGGGATTTCCAAAACAAGGCATTTTTAAAATAGGCATCTCATGGTTAGACGATGTGTACTTAAGAGAGGTGGGATTTTGGATACGTGTCCTCTGTCAACAGATGTGCTTTAGCTGCTCCAGTCAGGTTGTGTTGCCTTGGTGAAGTGATACAGGAACAATTTCTCTGTTACTACTGGTGTTACCTTATTTAGTCCATTTTATATAAAGGAAACAAAAGTAAAGACGAGAATGAGTTCACATTACACTTCGTTCATTCATGCAGCAGCTGAAAGAGAGCCTTCAATGAGAATATCACTGTGTCCAGTTCATTTATTACTATTCTTTTCTAATTCAAAAGTCATCATCCAGCCTAGCATCACCATTCAAGTGAAGGTCATCATTTTTTTAAGGATTCGATTAAAATTAAGTAATGAAAAACGTTAAATGAAATGTTAAATTATATTATGAAAGTCATAATATACTGTTTTAGAAGTGGTTACAGTCAGGTTGTGTTGCCTTGTTGAAGTGATACAGGAACAATTTCTCTGTTACTACTGGTGTTACCTTATTTAGTCCATATTATATAAAGGAAACAAAAGTAAAGTAACAGTTTCTTTAAAATAATACTTGCTTAATAGTAAGTATACTACTTAAATCACTCAAGACTGAAAATGCCTCTTTAGAAAGGCCCAAACTAAGCTGCTGCCATGTCGAACGTCAGTGCGATGGGGCTTATTATGACATATTAATCAATAACTAAGAGTAATGAATTGGTGAATGAATTATTTATGGTATGAATTATTTTATGCATCGCACAGACGCAACATTAAAACCACTGAGAGGTGAAGGGAATAATATTATCTGGCTACAGTGGCTCCTGTAAAGGGATGGTATAAATTACATAGCAAGTGAACTGTCTAATGTATTGGAAGCATGAAAAATGGGCAAGCATAATGATCTGAGCAACTTTTACAAGTACCAAATTGGGATGGCGAGACAACTGTCTCCAAAAAAGCACATCTTGTGCTTAGCATGCGGTAATTAATACCAACCAAAAGTGGTCTGATTAAGGAGAATAAGTGGCGACAGGGTCTGGGCCGCCCAGGATCCAACTAATGCACATATAGAACAAAGGCAAGCCTGTCTTTTCTGATCCCACAGAAGAACTACTGCAACACAAACTGCCGAAAAAGTAAATGCAGAAAGATGTCAGAACACAAAGGGTGTAGCAGCTAACTTTGTATAAGACTGTGCAGATGCAGACTGGTCAGAGTGCCCATGCTGACCCCTGTCTACCACACAAAAGTCTAGGATAAAACTAGACTAGAGGCAGTCATTTCCAACAACTTCAGGGCTGGTATCTATATCAGCACTCCTACTCCTAAGGCGGTATGCTAATATAGAGCCTGTCACCTAAAACGGCTGCCTACAGCATTCAGCAACAAGGCGAAATTTTGTTTACGGTAGATCATTCTGTGTCCTAAACCACATTGGCAAGTCTGCACCACTTAATGAACCTGGATGTGGTTTGAGTGGGCTGGGGGCAGCCTTGGTGATGGATTTACAGAAATGACTATTGACATGACAATTTGTGTAAGTCAGATTTTGTTTTGCTAGGCCATTCCTTTAAAGGGTTATTTATTGCAATACAGCGAACAGAACATAAACACCAAGGGAGCGTAAAAACGTCCCGTTCGTGCTATTTTCAGATACTGTGTGCAAAACTGACCCCGGGTGTAACTTAAACACCTCTATCAACTTCACAGTCTAACTAATCTACTGAGGGCGTGCTCAGCATTGCTCTAACACTGCTTGCTTCAGGACCACCTGTTAAAAGAAATAGAGCATTGCTGATTTTTTTTGAGCTTGTGGCCTGTTTCTTGTCAAGCATCAAGACACCCAGGTGCTCACTGGCGTATTTGTGCTCCAGGCTTTGGAAGGCAGCTACAGCTCTGTTTGGCAAACTACTTCGAAGAGGTGTCAAATATCGAGAACCAGCTTCAAATGCCAAGCTAAGCAAAAATACTTTTTTTTCCTCCTCACTTCTTTCTGAAGAAAAGGTATGCTATTCCATCTTGGCTGTTATTTTCATATAATTAGTCAGGCTGTGAGTGAAAAAATATATTCTTTACCTCGTATGCTTTTGGTAGGCCTGGCTAGCTGGAGGGCCCGTTCATTAGAGTGAAGGATGTGGAAGCGGCAGTATCATTATGTGTCCTTACTTTATTCACTGAGCAATCAGCCATGTCCTCGTGTTTAATGTGTAAAAAACAAGCCTTTTGTTCCAGACAAAGTTACACATCCTTCGCAGACAGAAAGAAGCACGAAAGGAAAAACTGAAGGATCTGGAGACATCGTGAATTCCTAGAGTAAAATTAATATCAAAGGCACATTGTGCTGTGGTCCTCCAAAGCGGCAAGAATGTACCGTGAAAGTTAGGACAAACATTCGATTTCTTAAACTGTTTGGTTAAGAGGGAGGGAAAATCTCTCATTTTTCAAGGTTCCCTAATGAGTACTGTACCGGAACAGAGAGCTCCACGACTTAAATATCACGCCACTGCCTGAGATTATTCCTTCACGAAAAAAGCTTCAGAGGACTGGATTTCCAAACACAGACTAATCCTAGTCTCAGTCAAAACTGCAGTGTGACTAAGGACTTGATGCTTGCCTGGTAAAACGATGCTAAGAGTGATTTATTCTAAGGCTGGCCTGGTAATAGGCTGAGTAATGAACACTGCTAACGTGATCACATTATGATGCAGTTATTCCGCTGCATGCATGCTGAGGAAAAGTGCTGTAATTAAGTGAATCAGATTACATTAAATCATGCAGCTTCTTTGTGCTAAGAATAATGGGAATCTGAGGCATGCATTAAAGCCAAAACCGAATTGGTCGAGTTCTTCTCTTTGTTAGTATAAAGCTGTTGATAAACCTAGCGAAGCAAATCTTGCTACAACACTCAAGGTTCAGTAGATTCCATTTCCAGCAGTTTCAGAAGTCTGACTTCCCAAGGGGTGTCCAAGGGTTGCAGCTGGTAGTTGATTGGTTATCAGGTTGTCAGTCTTGGACAGGGTTTTATATGAATCAAGACAAAGTAGATTTTGGTTCTTTGCATATATTTAACTCTAAACTGCATGTCTTAACTTCACCAGAAGTGGTGAGACACTGTCTGCAAAGAGGAACATTTCTGTGGTGAGGTGTTTTTGCATGGACAAAAATGCTTGCAGTGGCAAAAACAAAAACTTGTGAGCTGGATGAAGCGTATAAAGGACAATGTGCTGTGCAACCAGACTAAAACCTAGAGTTTAACTCGATAACTTGCTTTTTGTTTCTGCATTAAATGCTATAAAGACATTTTTGCCATAAAAGTATTTTTGATCGCATAGTCAAATGTCAAATTACCCTCCCACCAGAACTGATCTGGACACCAAGGCTACCTCAGAAATACCGCATTTTACAGTAGACTCTTTACAATTCTGTGGTTAATCTCTGAATACAGGCCTTTTTGTCAGGGAGCTTATCAATAGATATTAGACCCAAAGAACTCACACACCCACTCGTTTTCAAGTCAAGTCAAGACAAGCCTGAAGCAGACAGGCTCTGCTTGGATAGGGCGCAGTGTTTATATCCCCTCTCTCAGCCCTTGCTCCAGAATTCTTATCATTCTATATCAGAGCTCTATGAAAGGCCGCTTTATTCAATAACTTCTGTGTAAATCATTCCACTATCAGCCACATCACTCCAAAACAGAGAGAAAGCATTTAAAAGCCTGCACTCATCTGTGATCCATTCAGCGTGCTGGACATGTTTATTAGACAGGTTATTTAAGCCTGGGTCCCGCTCCGCTCGAGCTTTACAGAAGAACCCTCCAGAGGATCTCTCCCAGAACTTCTCTCCACTATGCACACACTGTCTTGGCTTGACTGAACCGCTCCACCAGTGCCTGCTTATCTTATGGGAAGTCGTTTACAATTGAAAGCACACAGCGAGGGCCGAGACGTCAAGAACATTTCAAGACTCTCAGTGCAAGATGCCAGACAAAGTCTGATTCAACGCATGATACAGTAAACGATAGGAAGTCTGTCTTAACGAAACTGATATCCAGCTCAAAGAATATCCTTTAGCCTCGACTCATGTTTGGAATATTACATATAACTCTAGTTGTCATAAAGGCGAGGGAGAGGCACACCTCGGAAAGCTATACAAGGCAGAAAACATGACACGCAGTACAAGTCCCTGAGACTGACTATAAAAACACTTCCCTTCCTATCCATCAATCATATTGTTCTGTTAATTACAGAACTCTCTTCCTTGTATGAGTGCTGAGTTTCAGAGCCTGTAGCTCTGGCCGGTCAGTTCGGGCTACTTTCACATTACAAGCTTTTACCTTTTTATGGCTCTTTTATGTGTGTGAGTGACCCATGGCCGAACACGGACCCTGAAACAACCCACATATGGTAACATCACATGACCTTAAACCTCAAAATCAGTAACATCAAATGGCCTCAAATGATGACCAGTGAATGCATGAGCCACGCCAAACTTCATCGCACAGATCATGAGTGCGGAGCAGCTTCCAGCAGTACATGCAAAGGCCACTGCAGTATTTACTGGCAGAAAGTTCAGGTGAGTTTGTGCTTCTGAGCTGTAGGACATGAGAGGATGACAATGTGCATATTCAGTAGAAAAGAATTTACATTAATATACTGTACATACATCTGACCAATCTCATTAGGGTCAAATGACCTACACAGCCAATCTAAGAGCACATCTAAAAGGGCTCAGATCAGGTTTGTGTGTCCACACAGTTATGTGCATTAAGGGAAATAGTTGATCACCAAAGTTATGTTTGGCGACTAAATTTTCTTTTTTTTTCACCAGTTACAACATGGAAATTAATCTATATCGTTTTTCCCCTCATCAACAGTCAGTTAGGCAAGGGGTGTTTGGTGTTTTAAATTCCAATGGAAGGCTAACCTAGATAATGACATTTTTACCACAATTGGCACTTTACAAAGTGTATCTATGTCAATTTGTCAAGCAATAGGAAATGGACTTTACATATCTAAAAAGAAAAGTACATATTTAAAAGCATAAAGAAACTTCAGGCTTCAGGAGGCCTGTTCATTTGGTATAATGTAATGTTCCCTTTTCCATTTTTCTACATGACTGTATGTCATACAGTGTCAGAAACCACATCACGGTTCGATGTGGTCTGAGGCAAGAGTGTGATGATTGAAGCATGCAGTTTGCACAATGTTAATTGCTGAGTGCAAGCTTCCATTACTTAGCTACATTAGTCTCATAACTTCAGTGCAGAACTGAAAAAGTAGACTTCACACACTGAGCATGTCTTAGTTAATTCATTGCAATGAATAAGGAACTTGTGGACATTTGACTGTGGTGCCAAACTTTGCCTTTAAGTGGCATTTCACATCTGGAGGAGGACTGGCTGACATTGTGTGGATGGAGTTTCATGTTATGACCCTCGTGGGAGCTACTCACTGGACGTGTGAAAACACAAGCACCTGCTCAGCCGATGCCATGATTTTAGGGTCAGCACTGCCCTAAACTATTCACCTGGCGGTCCAGCTCCTCACGGCCAGCCAGTCGCACACGCTGGCTGTTTTAGTCACTGAGGTGTGAAGCTGCAGCTGTCTCCAGGATTCAAGAGGTTGCTATGTTTCTCCTAGTGACTCACTTATGGGAAAGTTGCACCCACGTTGGGAAGAGCTGATTGGGCATGAGCATTTGAGTAGAACCAGCCGTCTGCTGCTGTGACTGGGGCTGAAGAAAAAAGCCGCCCCCATTCAAGGAGTCACACGTTTTATTGGCTCATAATTAATGCCTTTGCTGCTTTTCCCAAGTGGCCTTCGGCCTCCCTCAGAGACTCCGAATTAGTCAGTGCCGTGCCCCTGATTTACGAGGCACTTGCAAGAATCTGCTTTGTGTTTCAGACTTCACAGCAAGAGAGAGCTTACTGTATGAGAGTCATTCAGCCAGCATGACAGGCACACTTCATTCACGTTATCTCAAGATGAAACAAGAGACATTTACAAAAAGAGGGAGTAAAGACTTCGCCTTTAGCAGCATGTCTCGGGGTAACGTTAGGTCATGACAGTGTATTCTATCCCACTACACACATACTTCTACAGCAGTTACTCATGCCTGCACTTCTACCGACAATTCTTGTAGAATTTAACATCAACAAATGAGGTTTGGTGACTTTGGATATTTTTGAGATTAAGGGTTCCTGAATTGTTTCTGGCCTGGATCTAAGTTTCTTACAAACCCTTTACATCATGTGGAAGGTTCCTTAAAATACTTAAAAAGGTTCTTCTTTTATATTATATTAACAAAAATAATTTGGAAGTTTATTGGAAGGTTTCTCTTCTTTGGAAGTGATTCTTCTATAAGCAGCCATTTCTGCAACTTTATTTTTAGCATGATCTCAGAATTACGTGGCAGATGCTATCAAACCAATAAACCAGTCCCAAAACCAATATCTGGCAGGCCTTTGTAAACAGTGATGTCAGGGGAGCCGCCATGTCTACTGTAAATAAAGATTGCTTGAACCTCACAGGAAGGCCATGGTGAGACTTGGTGCACTAAGTGGAACCTAATAAAGTCTGGGACAGGACGTCCACTGCGCATTACTCCTGAGCTTTACTGGGTCGCTGGTGGAGGACGTCCAAAACCAGGATTACAGCTTTTCTCCTAACTTGAACCGCTCACTATTGACATTGTAATAAACAATTTATAGCTGGCATACATCCAGAATTTCCATTTTTCCTGTGGTTATGCTGTACCTGCCACAGAAACAAAATGATACTCAAAATGATTCATTTCCATTTTTTCTGCAGTTCCTTTATGACGATTGTGTGGGTTTAAATTAAATTTTATGTGACCGTTTTCCAATCTCTCCTTATACCAGGCCCTATTTTTTACTGTGCCTTTAAAGCTGATTCAGCAATATGCAAAAGTTTGGGCACCTGAGACCAAATGAGATGCTCAGCTGATTTTCTAAGTGAAAGTACAGAGAACAAACACAGTGCTGCTCATTTTCTGAATTTAAAATATTGGGGAAAGCCAAACCAAAGCAAAATGTTCAAGCTGTTCAGGATGTTCAAGCTTTTACATATTTCTGTATATGTATATGAAATTGCAGTTTGGCCTCAAACAACCTTACTAAATATGACGTGAGTGGGTAAGGCTAACCTGCTACAAGCTGAATAGGCAGATATGTAAATATGTTGATTTTTGTGACATCACAAAATGGGTCACTCTTGCAATTTAAATTGCAGACATCAACTGTGTGAACTTAAAGGAGCAATACAGGGCCCATAACAGGCATTTTTTTTGTTTTGCATTTATGATGTTTGTGTGGTTTTTTTTTTTACAAAAACAGCCATATGGATGATTTTATAACCTCTATTACTGTAGAAATAAACAGGATATTTTCAGAACTGTGTATGTATGTCAATTGCTTCCATTCTGATTGATTGGTGTGTACTCTGCCACATTCAAAAAGGGGTCCAGACCTCTTCATATGAGAAAATGATGCTTAAAGGCTATTAACTACTTGGCTGTATTTTTAGGTTAGTATTAAAACTCTTGTTGCACATGTACTGTACCTCCTGAGTGAATGGGCACAGCTACACTACAGCAGGAGTAATATGTATTTAGAAATGCATTGTTTTTGTGTCATTCCCTGTGAAGCGAATGGCATATTTTGAAACTTTTAACAGTCTTTGCATGCTACATTAATTCAAAAAAGCAAGGCAAATTCAATTATATGGGTTTTTTAAGCCATTAAAAGTGCATCAAATTCTTTGATTTCAGAAAATTGAGTTTGGCTTTCCATGTTTTGGAAAAGTTAATATTAATATATTTCCAAATGCACCATTTTCGTGTTTTGATTACATCTGGAAACTATTCATATGGAGGGAGTGAGACAGTATCCTCTCAGCATTCCACTTTATTTCAAAACAACAATTAGACGAGCGGAAAAAAACGAGAGAAAATTATGCACTCTGTGCGTGTGATGCCGCTGCAGGACACAAGCAACATTTCTCATTTCACATAGACTTCAATAAATCATGCAGCCAATGCAATCCCACCCCTCACCCCTCCTTAAAGACAGGCTCTGACTGAGCTTCGTCATTCTATGCTCCCATTTTCTGACTCCACTTTTATTGCTGCTGGTGTCTGCATTTCAAATCCTGCTGCTTTGTGCTGGACATGTTAGCCCCCCATTACAAGCAGTGCTGCTGATTACAGGCCAGATGAAATCCCAAGGGGGAAGAGTGAGAAATTTACAGCATGACTGGAATGCAATCGCTAAATACTTGAATGCAATTACAATACAGAAGTGAATCAGCGTTTGCTCAATCCAGAGCAGAACTGGCTCACATAATGGTTCACATCCTAGTGATGAAGTGTGGAGATCCTCCCAGACACGAAAACGCAATCAAGCCATCAGTAATCTGAGAGTGGCTTTGTTGCCAGTCATTAATTATCAGTGTAATCAAATCCAGTACAGGAAAAAAAAACTGTCTGAAAATGTTCTGAATGTGTCTAAAGCTGCGAGCTCATGGACGTGGAGCCAGAGAAGCACATACTACACATACCCAAAGAACAAGAATTCTATTGAGAGAAGAAAAATGATAATATGAATAAAAACACACTCCAGGTGCTTTATCTTCTGTGTTTTACATCAGACGTTAGACTTAACACTGAGAAGGGAGTAACACGGTAAACATAAGACAATGGATGGTTTTCTAAAGCAGTTTTCTATTCCAGCTCCCAATACACCAGGGCCAGCTCAACAAAGAAATAAAAATTACCTTGGTTTAGTTTACCTAAAAATTAAAAAAAAAAAAAAAAAAAATGCGGCTTGGCTACAATGCCTCCCAGAACTAGGCTGGGACCCAGTAGCTTGTGCAGTGATCTGATACAATCTGACAACTAATAGAAAGCCTTAGAGAAGTCATCTTACTATCATAATAGTGTGTGGGAGGTTTCTCAAACCCACCATAGAAACGTACTGCACCCTAAACTACCGCAACATCGGAGAGGTAAAACGATCATTCAGCTTTCACATTTGGGCACATCACAAACTTTGGAGAAGGCAATCCGTCATACGTTCAAAAGCTCCAAACCATAACCACTGAACTTAATGTGCAAGTTAACACAAATAACCAATTACCCTGATACTCTGCTTTTGTTTTGACAGATCATACTACAATAGTTCCTCTCACACAGCTGCAAGAGGACCAACGTGAAATCCCTCAGATCTAAATGAGGTCGAGCCACGTTTACAGGTCCCTACTGCTCTTGTTCCAGCTGTTTGTTTTCATAGCTCCGCTGTGACACACTCTCTGTCGCATTGGCTCCCATCTGTCAGCTCCCATTAGAGTGCAGGCCTTGTCCAACAGCCCACAGCACTGACTGAAAGCTGATCATGCTGCACCTCTGCAGTGTACAGGAATGCAGAAGTGAGGACTGAACAAAGATCTTTAACATCGGGCGGCTTTTTTCCATCTAGGTGACGGCTGCACAACTAAAACGTATGGAGTGATACATTTAAGGCTCGGATTACATCCTACCTGGAACACAGACGTCTGACACACATGTCTGAACCGGTGACACTGAGAGGATGAATGAAGGAACTCAGAGGGTCTCTGCGAAGGGAAAGGAAACCGGCCTCTGGCAGAAAAATAAGAATAATAAACAGTTGTTTAATGCACACCACATTGTAAATACACTCAGAGTGGTGGAGCGTGGGCCTGCCATGCTTTATTGAGCTTAAATAAAGGGTATTACCTAATTTCACTTGTGGTGGATTTGTAACCGTTTCAGGTTTTGGATAAAGGAGGATGTGCTTTCCTGCTTGGCGACGAAATGCTCAAAGGTATAACAGCTTAAACATGGAGGTTCATGATGCAAAGCAGGTGCTTATGACTTTATATGCAAACAAGAATTCCATGTCGCTCTGCTGAAGAGTTCCAAGTCTTCCTCTGATTTACTCTGTATTATAGCATCATAAACACGTGAGTGGACAGGACAGCTTTAGGTGCTAAACCAGATGTGTGAAGTTTAAGCAGCCATGAGAAGGGAGGGGGAGGTGTGGGGGTGGACAAAAAACTGATGCCAACTGGCAGGTCTATTTCTTTTTGCTTCATTTACTTTCTTTCACTTTCTTACTGTTTCTGGATTGGGGACTGAAATAGATCTACTTACTTCAAGCATGCAATTTCAAACTGCAAGGTTTCACAGTAAAGTTGGTGATTTTACAAAGATTAGCTCCCCGGACTGAACTGACTGGGAGAACAAAAACACAGACTAGATGCTGACGGGTTTGTTGTTAAATTAGTTTCACTGTAAGCTGGAATGAGGGTCAGGGGAGGCACATGGTTTTTACAGATAACCAGATCAGCTCTCCTGCCAACAGTAGTGAGCTATAATTCAAAGCAGTGATGACCTGACAAGGCCTCCAAGCCAGCCATGAAAGCACATAGGCTGTGACAAGGTGTGCTTGTGGGATGCTCCCCCAGCCGAGGCTCATAAAGCGTAGGCCATGTGGGGCAGGGGGGCTGAGGAGCCACAGCCAAACCTCACATCCAGTCAGCCTCTGTTTGGCCTGTCTCTATGAGGGGGCGGTAGCAAAGGGGACAGGTCACTGCACATACACACACATGGGGAACTGCTGCGTGCATTGCTGTACACTGCAGGACAAGTCAGGTTTTCCATGTGTGGTCAGTTTGCACAACCCCCCCCCCCAAAAAAAAACAAACAAAAAAAAACATTTGGATAAGGGATAATAATTTACAGATATATTCTGGCAAAAAAAACAACCTCTAATTATCCCTTACCCAAATGTTGTCCAACCACCAAAAACATATTTGATGTTCAAAGTTCACACTTTTGTACAGGACACTTTAAGTAACTAAAAATGGAAGCTTATAGCCACCAATTAGTAATTAAAAAAATGCTTGTTAATGGACTTAATAATGGACTTCATGAGCTGTATGAAACTATATGAGGTATTAAATGGATAAAAGTATGTCATATCTTAAAAAAGGCAGTAGCAGTCATCTCAGAATTATGTTCACACATTTAAAATTTTATTGATGACAGCAGATTATGTGTCAGAGAGCATCTGTGATTATTTAACTCAGCAAGGTTTAAAGCAAGTGTGTGATTTATACATAAAGAATTTTGTGTTAAACACTTTAGTGTTGTACCTCCAGTGCAGAATGAAAGAAGTAAGCAATACACACCAAACATGTTATGGCTAAAGCAGCCCTCATTTAACTACATTTGGGTTGGGAGTTTGAGAATTTAGGTTACATTTACATTCACATTTATGGCATTTAACAGACGCTTTTATCCAAAGCGACTTCCATTCTCTAACTACAGGGGTCAGACTCCCTGGAGCAACTTGGGGTTAAGGGTCTTGCTCAGGGACCCAATGGTGGTGCTGAAGGTAGGATTCGAACCCATGACCTCTTGGTCTGGAGGCAAGTATCCTACCCACTGAGCCACCTCCACCCGTTACAAACATGAACTTAAAGTGAATCAGGTAAAAGTGCACTGTTTGTACACTACTGTTCAAAAGTTTGGAGCCACACCTGACAAGTTTATAAATCATAGAAAATACAAGGACCATGTAGAAACATGGCCTCTAAAGTGATGCTAGCCCTCATCAACTTTATAAGATTTGAGGAAATGTAGATGCAGCTGTAAAGATGTAAAGTGCAAGATGAAGATAACATGCCGTATTTGCAGTAAATACTGAATATAACATGTAAATAAAACACTGAATAGTAAAAACACATTTTGGCTGCTAGATTATGCTATTTTCACCTAGACTCTATACATTATAAGCAAATAAAACAAGTATACAACATTATAAATATGACAAGTGATTGCAAACTTTTGAAGAGTAAACTGAATCTCGGGGTGCTCTCCTCCCTGCAGCTCCATGGCGGATTTGAGGGACACTAACTGAGTAAGCAGACGTAGGAGTGGAGAGAGTGAGTGTGTAATAAAAGGAAATAAAAGGCAAGCTGTCAGATCACTTCAGCGCCTGTAAATCTCACTCGAGCTCCTCCGAGAAAAGGCAGGATTCCTCGCAGTAATTTACGAGGATACACGCGGTGATATCCCGAGCTTACTGCACAAACAGATAACACCTTGAAATATCGTAGAGGATATCACACACCAACGTTTATAGGGTGGTGATAGAAAGATGTGTGCACATTAAGGACATTAAGGATGATCATCTAGCGCCGCAGGTTCATATTTAACAGGCCCGTCCGGGTATAATCAGGTTAAGCAAGAGCAAAGCAGGAGGAAGAGAGAGGCCGTGGAGAGCAAATCAGACCCTGTCACCAGCAATTTTTCATGGCAGTTTTCCTTTCAATAAACCAAGGGAGCACGTTGCAGGACAGCTCGTGTTTGTGAGTTGTGGCAGGACACGTCAGCTTTAAGGCAAGCCGACAATCCTGAGAGAGACTCGCCGCTCTCAATGACTGCTGTAATGCCTGGAGTGTCACTCAGACTAGTGGCACCCTGAGCATGACAGCTCCAATCCCCCAGAGGGCATTGTGATCAAACATTAGAATGTGGAGGAAACACCAGGCAGTTTGATTTCAATTCAGTTTCCACACCACCAGCCAGGCCCGTCGCTTTTTTTCCCTCTGAGAAAATGAAGAACTCTACAGCTTCTGACTGCAGGCAATTGCCTTAAGTCTCAAATTATTTGCAACCTGGGACAACACACCAACGACAACAAAAATGAAACAGACACAACAGTGAAATGAGACCTGTGAGATCAGGAAAGCGTATTTTTGCCAGCTGCATCCTTTTATAAAACAATGATGCTGGTGTTTATTTGATACCTATGCTTGGTAAACCTCAGCAGGCCTTACTTTAGGAGCCAGGCAAAAAAAAATAAATAAAAATAATTGTGGAAAGTGAGGTAATGTGCTGCTTACAATTTCATGGTTTATTTATATTGTGGTCCTCCTCTTCAGCAGATTTTGAGAATTCAGAGCTGAAATCTTTTTGGTGCTGTATTGTTTTCATTATACAGTGGAAGGAAGCAAGTCAACCTTATCTGGTACAGGCTGCCTATGCTCAGCGGTGCCTGCTCATTGCAGGAGACAGGCCAAGAAATCCATGCAATACGTTTCATTATACATTTCATTATAGACTTTAAGGGTTAACGGCCCTGACAATTGCAACGCTGGTGCTGAAAGCGCCTCCGAGGCTGCCAAGTTAAGGTGACCACAGACTTGTGGAAGTACCTCAGTCACTTCATTATCACTCGAAAAGGCAGCTTTCATTAAAGTGCACATGGTGATGAAGGCCTTATTGGAGCCAGACCCTCAGCATGTCTATAGCGTGATATCCGCAAATAAACACAGGGGCCAGCGCCCAGCTCTGCTAATGTGATATGTAGACAGCACTCCTTCACTGCTTTTGTTCGGAATAGTTTATTTTCTTAAAAATGGCTTGCATATACTTTATTCACTTATTTAAAAAAAAAGAGAACGACAGAAAAAGTAACAAGAATAAAACCAAAAAGCTATCAAAAGTGTGTAACTTATTGAACATTGGAGACAAACAATCCATTCTCTCAGAAAAAAAAGGAATTTGAAAATATGAATTTGAAAAAAATGGCACTGTAAACATAACCATAACTATTTAATGGACGTCATCACAAAACTTTCCATCTCCAAAATCTAATTAAAAATGATGAAAAAGTGAATGTTCTTTACCGTAAAGTAAAATTGATTCCAACTAATACTGGATCACGTCTATTGGTTCACGTCTATTGTTCACACAATGTACATGAGTGTCTGGACTTTCCAAGACAAGTGTGAAGGTTTTCATTTGACAGAGATGAACAAAAAATAATCAAATGAATTACAAAGTCAATCAGATGAAAAAAAAATTCGTGAACAACTCAAAGGCGGAATGGCGACTCCCTTGGCAGTGGCAAGACATAAACAGGCGCCAACGAAAAATCCTGCTGCCTGCATTCCTGCCAGCCTACACAGCCTGCAACTCTTCCTCCCTAAACGAATAGAGCAGCAGGGCTGGTAAACAGGCCTTCAGGCAGGCTGCAGAAACGAGGCGCTGCTCGCGGAGCTCCAGCGGTGGACGGACAGATGAGGTGAGAGGGGAGCTGTGACACGCACGGCCGTTTCTGCACTCCTCTGCTGCATCCCTCCATCACTTCCTCTCCCTGCTCTTCAGCAAGCCAGGAAAGTCATGCCGCTCCTGCGGTAGGCACTCTGTCAGAGGAAGAGAGGAGGTAGAAGGGGGGAGAGGGGAGGGGGATCTGTTATGAATTAGCACTCCAGCTCCACAGAGGCAAGAGGCAGGCCCTTGTTTTCCGGTTTTGTAGACAACACTGGCTGGAATGTGAGGCTTTTTTCTTTTATGTTTAATCTAAGTATTTCTGGTTGTGTGGGTTATAAGACACCAACCTAGTCTACTGAAAAAGTGAGACACAAAAAAGCATGGTCGAGTGTGGTTAACAAGTGGTTTATGGATCTATTTTGAGGAACTTGCGGACTTAGTTGAATTAGACTCTAAATTTCAGTGAGGTAGCGTGCAGCACAGCACAGGCTGCATGAACAGTTAATAAAGAATAGGGCTGTCAGGAATTACCCCATATGTATGTAGAACTTTTTGCAACTTTTTGCACAATGTATTTTATTTTTTGTGTTATTTTCCTACATACATGTCTGCACTGAACAAGTTGCTTTTGATCTGATTGTGCATGTGCATAATGACAACAAAAGCCATTCTATTCTATTCAGATTTGATTTAAAAAAAAAAGTTCACTAAAAATGTACCTTCTTGATTACTTGGCAATTTCAAATTCTCTTAGCACTTATCACTCCATTCCAGTAAAAACCAGCCTAATGGACACAGCTACTTAAACACACTTCTCGTCATGTCATATTCAAATATTTAACAGAAATGTAACAATTCTTTGTTAAATTTTTTTCTAATTAGTTTTTTTTTTGTTTCCAATTTTGAAAACTTGGAAAGGATTTGTTCCTGTCCAGTTAAGTCTGCTTGTATCATTTGACCTTTTAAAAACAAATAATTATCAAAATAATTGGTTGATCACTCAATTACTAATATAAATATAAATATAATATATAATATACACTACCGGTCAAAAGTTTTAGAACACCCCATGTTTTCTGTTTTTTTTTTAATTGAAATTCAAGTGGTTCAGTGTCTCAATGTTCATTCGGCAGAAATTTCTTCCCAACTCTGCAGCAGGAGTTCCCA
>JBBPCW010000001.1:24858809-24873365 GCA_037974425.1 Phenacogrammus interruptus
AATGCCATTTAAGGCCTTAATTTTCGCAAAATCAATTTAATGACTTTTAATGCTTTTTAATGCCCCGCAGAAACCCTGATATAAAAAATATAGCAAAAATCAACCATTATGATCACAGGTACATGATATACACCACAACAGGGTTTTCCAAGGTTTGATATGTTGGAACTGCTAAGAAAGTAAACATAATTTACATCATTTACACAATCTGACTGTTTGAGAATCATTATTTTCTAACCCATGTTCTAACTGCAGCAGTCACTGAGCACCATCTGCAATTTAGTCTATGCTGTAAATACCATGACAACTTGTACTTCAGCACAAAAAGAGTACATTGCTTAAGATGATAGTTCACCTGCAGATCTTTTGGTGAAACGAGTGTGACCGCAGATTCTGAACCTGCAATCTAAGCAAGTTTTTCACAATAACAAAATAAACACACGTCAGCTATAAAACGAATAGAATTCAGTTCGGCAAACAAAATGGGCTTTGACAAACTGGCTGGAACAAAACAACATTGAGGTTAATCTTGGAGGTACTGAAGAAATTGAGCTGAACTTGATATTGTGAAAGACCGGGATTGTTATCGTGATATTTTTCGGCTCTGTACTTTTTTCCGCAGAAACAATTGCCATTATTAAAGCACATCTGATACAATGTTTGGGGCTTCTGGGCTTTAATTTTCTTTATTTTGCAGAACCGCTGCATAAAAGCAAAAGGACACTTGGGTTGTATGTTATCGTAAATAACTTCACGGCTGTGATGTGATTTGTGAAAACCCACTTACTGCCAAAACTGCTCATCCCTACAAACAACCTGTGTGTGAACAGTTTTAGGATTTTAGGACTTGAACTGGGAGATAAGAGTTAAGACAAGGATAAAATACAGTGTTGGAATACTTACAAAAGCTGAGCTGTCGACTTTCACAGAAATCACTATACTGTGCTGAGTCCATGTTCCTCGTCTGCTTTTCAAGCCTCTGCAGAGAAATAAGAAAAGATGGGGAACACCACACACTTACTTTACTGATATATGGCTCAACACTTAAATGATGGGTTATGGTTCCAGTATTGTTCTATCAAGCTGAGTTATGTTGTGTTAGTTTGCAGACTCACTGACGTGTAACATCATTACACAGCACATTGCAGAACATCATCGCTGAACACGCTCTACAGCTGCAGTAAACAGGAGAGTGACCTGTGGCTAATTGCATAATGTCATGTTGTAAAACCAAACAAACTGCTCCACACCTGGAGTGATCAAAAAGTGTGCACGTGCGTCTGCTGCCGAGAATCTTCACTACCAGTCATGGTGGAATTTGCACTGGGGGCATTGAACAGACAAGATTAAAGAGTGTCCTAAATGATGAACCCATCTCAATAGCATCTTCCATTCAGTGACAACACAGAAAGTGAGACCTTTTTTATTTTACAAGGCAGTAAAACCACAGTCAACGGTGCTGAGCTCACAAATAACAAGATGAACACACCGCTCCCTGTCATGTTTAGACACATAATCCTCCAACGGCAAAGAGTTATCTACACATAATATCATAGTGCTCCAGTCTGATCACCTGGTAGAAACAATCCTTATGGACGTCAACAGCGCTTAACTGCCTGACATAAAGATGAACAATGTGGCTTACGTCTGTGCAGCCAATAGAGTGTGCTCAGACAGCACAATAGACCTTTTCAGAGCATCTCTGTTAGTCCTATAATAATGTCTTCCAGCAACCTGCTGTGGTATCTGGAGGACTCAGGTGGGATGCTGTGGTTTCGAAGAAGCATGAGGTCTTGCACTGAGGCAATGCTTTAAGTGTCCTATCAAACTCCCTAAAATACAACACCAGAGAGTCGCTATTTAGTAGTTTAGCCGCGTGGCAAAGCGGAGCACCATGACAAGAGGCCTACTGTCTACATCGATTTAAGAGAGCACAGAGCTGCAATGAACCCTCTTAATAGCAACCAAACAGGTTTTACTTCAGCTTTACAGCAGAACGTGTTAAGTTGCAGGTCAGAACCTGTAATTAGACATTTCCTCATCCTGGACCAATTTCATTCATTCACAAAACCAGTCAATCTGAGCTTTCTAGCAGTGTGTACTCTGTAAAAAAGGTCTTATACGGTTTATAGTTCCCCCCTTCCAACTTATGTGTGCTATTTTTTTTTCTAGATCCTTAGAGAGCAGGGTCTCCGAGCTGGTTTGAGGGAGGCATCGACGCTTCAGGACTCGCTGACATCCCAGGTCAGGGCATGGCGTCCTGAAGCAAGGCGGCCGAGATCACTTTCAGCCCACCCAAACCAACCGGAGCCTTTTTATTTAGTTAGCTGGCAGTCGTTGGAAATTCCATCTTTGAAAATACATATTAATGATGCTGAGCGCCGGCGCTCGCCCTGCCCGCCGCACAGCGCTGGAACTGTGATTTCTATTAGTGTCGTTAAGAGGCGAGCGGAGGGCTCGTTTGCAGTGCAGAGGGGGAATTCGCAGCAGCCTTGGTGTCTGCGTTCAGCTCCAAATTGGGCTGAGAGTGATACAAGACTGGAGCCACTGAACTTAAATAACTCTTGTCAAGCAGTCAGCCAGAGACAGGAGAAATGTTATGACTGTGGCTTATTGACTGAAAAGCGCAGCAGGGGGATTCTACATTTGAATACTATGTTTAGCCGTTGATTAAATCAAAACTTTGACCCACCTGCTAATAGCCAGATCATACCCACAACTGAGGCGCTGCTATATGATTGGACATTGACAAATATTTGATTTGGCGAGCCTGCGCTTTCATTTCATGCCAGTGTGGTCTGGATAAAGAGAATCTCAATTTGTACTATTGGTAGCCTTGAGACTTCCATAGGCTGAGACCCAAAATACATTTTGGACATCAAGCAAAAGTCAAAGTGTAATTAAAAAAAGAAAGAATAAGAAAGACGAATTTCAAAGTCCTCCTTTTTGTGTAAGGGGCCAGCATGCTGTGGACCAGTAGCAATAAGTAAGTATGTCGAAAGCCTTTCGGACTACATTTTCAAACTGCACACGGTATCAGACCCCTATGTGGGTGCTTGACAATTACTCAAGCACAGCTGTAGCATTAAGGATGATGCTGGTGTTAGTCACTTGGGCTGATTTTAATAGGCCTTACCAAAACAGTCTTGGAGTGAAGAGAATTGAATAAGGCACCTGATGCTACTTACAGCTCAGAGGAGACCACAGAGTAATATCATAAAGCGCCACAGTTAATCTAAACAGCACGGGAAGGAAGGAATCAACTCCCTAAACTCATTATGGCTTAACATCACAGTGACAAGAGTTTTTTCTCCCTCTTTCTTTATGGGGCTAGGTAATTTAACAAAGAAAATAAACATGTACATTCTGGGCAAAATCCAAAGAAATGCTTTTAAGCTCGCTCAAACAACTGGCTTTTTAAACTGCCATAATTAAGAAGCAAATGAATTGTGAACTGCATTGCTCTTTGTTCTCTGAGAAAACAGAAACAACATATAAAACTTGGGCAATTACAGAGAAAGTTAAAAGCACATTCTAATAAGCTTGTTCAAACACATGCAAGTGAGAAAGTTCACGTAGGTCTTCAAGTGCTCAAAACTTCTTGTGGAATGTGAAAAATACGTTTCCCCGGAGTCCCGGAATAGAACTCCGTGGAGACTGCTGTCATCATGGCATTAAGGCCAAAACAATGCAGATCCCACACAACATGACAAAGAGACTTTTAAGCATTCCCATCTGAACGTGGCCAAGAAAATAACAGATTGTCAAGAGATCTTAGAGGGTCCTTGAGAAGATTGATGGTCTGCCCAAGGAAATACAATCCACACACCACTGACAAAAGAGAGGCCATCGCAGTCCGATCAGGAGTATGAGCGAGCAGCTAAATTATAACCCTGTCTGACCTGATGCATGGCAGAGCTGGCTGAACACATGTGCTTTTAGAGGACTGGACATCCACCAAACGTCTGACCCATAAGTTGTGGGTTTGGAAATCCCGTGAAATAATGTCCATGGTATTTACACAAGTGTTGTAATATATTTACATCACTGAGAAACCTTTTCGGAGAGTAAATGGAGGATACAGCAGAAGGCTTTGAAAAAGGGTCATTTACAGCAAATAAAAACTATATTCAAAACATATACTGCAGAAATGCAGAGAGCTACACTCCATTTTTAAGATCTATTGCTAATAGACGCAGCGCAAATACATTCCAGTTGTGTCATCTTTGAAGGCCAAAAACAGCATTTTGTTTTGGGTGTTTCTAATATGGATATGAAGGTGAGTCAAAGTCATCAGGGATTTCGCACGGAGCTGACGCTGTGCAAAGGGGCCACCAGATAAAGCGGCTCAGTGCACTGTGGGTAAGCCATAAAACTGCTCCACGGGGCTTCATGAGCAGAGCAAAGTGGGAGGCCCAGAAGGATACGGTTCCTTATCCCCAAAAGATCATCCTGATAGCTAAAACACACCCATTAAAATACTCAGTAGGAACAAAGTTTGGGGGAAACCGCAGGCTTTCTGGGCCACGTCCAGAATGACTCGGGCTTGGTTTTAATTGAAACGGCACATATAAAGTCTTGTGGAGATACCCCCCACCCGCACCCTGCTTTTTTTTTTTCTTTTCAGAACATGTCCATGGTTCTTGCTTCAGTCCGTTAATTACATCTTTCAGCCATGGGCCTTTATTTCAATTGGCAGAGCGAGGACAAACGGATGTTATAGAACGCTCCCTTACTTTTTCCTTTAGAATAGTGCTGAGCCAGGCGAGAGCTGGGGAAGGCGAGAGGTTGAGGGCTTGGCATATGTGCCTCGAAGTCACTGCAGCAGTCCAAACTCATGCTGTATATGCCCTGCGTTTGGATTGTTAACATTTGCTCTATGGTCTTTTTCTCATTAAGTTAGATCTGAAAAAGCTCCCACTGACATCATAATAAGAGTGGACAGGTCAAGGCTAAACTTTTTCTTCTTCTTCTTCCTCAGTTTCACTTAGTGGCTCATTTGCATGTCTGGTTCTGCGCAATGGAAAGTAGATGGCTCCAGATTCTCCCTGGAAAATCTGTTAAACGCTAAGTCCATTAGTGGCCGAGGACAGAAAGAAACAGAGAAGGACCTCGGTGGCGGGGCTTTGAGGTCTGGCTGCTTGTCTTCATTGGAACCTGAATACTTTAACCACCTTTTTGGTTTAGACAGACTATCAAGTGTTCCTGTGGTCAGAGAGTGCCTTTAACATGTTTAAACACCTTGTTTAAGCAAGATCCTATTCCCCAATGAGAAACCCTGGGTCCTAATCATACAGATACCCTACAGTACTCTCTCTCTCTCCCTCTTGCTCTCTCGCTCTACAAGTATTTTCCCTCAGACACAGGAGCTAGGCGTGGACCTACACTACTGTTCAAAAGTTTGGATTGTCACATGAGGTTTTGTTGGTTTATTTAACAATAACAGCAGAACAAAATGGCTTCACCTAGATATCAAAAGGTGTTTAGAAATGTTATTTTTTTTTAAATAATTAAAATAGTTTTTATAATTATAATTCAAGAAAATTATAGATACATACACCTTTAATAAATACATACACATATATACATATGTGATTTTTAAAAAAAAGGGACTAAAAATGGCAATTTTTATAGTGTAAACCCAAAATGTCCCGAATATGCTCCCAAACTTTCATCTTGCCATATTTGTACTGTACAGTTTATTCTGAACTGCTGCAGTGCTAGAATGTTAGAACGCACTGTAATTAATTAACAGGCGTTCTTCCATATGAGCTGTCGTTTTCTTTGGTATAAGCAGGTAAATACAGTAATAAATTAATTTAATTTACATAAATAAAAATACCAAGCTTTAAGGAGAACAAAATGAAAACACTCGAGACGCTCCATGGGGGAAATTTTGGACTGCAGCATCACAGGGCAGCAGCCAATCAGCAGCAAGGAGAAATAAATAACGTTCTTAGATTGGCTACTTTCGAAAATACATGTTGGCCTGAAAACACGCTGATCTGCGTGAAAAGGGGGTGGTTACAGTAAAAAAAATTGTATCAGAACTGTACTCTCAATCATCAAACACAACACACTCACTCTTTCACATCCATTTCCTGACCCACTCCCACAGTGTGTTGGTGACTGAGTGAGCAGTTTTGAGAATACAGTTATGATACAATTTTGTGTGTACAATAAAACATTTGCATGTCAGTGTGTTCTACTCCAAATCCTCTTCTTGTGGCAGCCCAGTATTAATGCCTTATCATCACAAATCTATGTAACGGCTGGGGATACTGAGGAGATATGTAGATTCTGTGTTATAAGTAGCACTCTCTGTTTTTATAACTATTTATTCACCTTCCTAATTATTCAACTGTGCACAGTTATTTCAAATATTTCAAAGCTGTGGAGACTCACTAGATTCTTTTTAAACAAGTATCTGCAGCTAAACTGGTTTTAAAGTACTGAAATCACTGATCCCAAAGTTCTGAATGGCGATTCCATACTTTTGCCTGTTGGTGTATGCGTGACCAGGCCTGCATATTTCAGGCATGGTCAGCTTTCTTCCTCCCACTCACCTCCATCCTCTCCTGCTTCACTTCGTCCACCTCCTCGTCCTCCAGCAGAGCCAAAAATTCCCCCGTCTGGTCGATGGAGCCCAGGAAGTCCTGGGCCAGCCGCTGCCTTTTGTTGACACTACTGCTGGCGTATTTGTCTGGAAGTGGACACACACACACACACACACACTTATTTTTGCTGACTCTCCCGAGCCCACATCTGCAGGCCAGCTGGCCATGTTTACACCTGAGCTGTGATGGGATGGATCCAGGGCGCAGCCCACCCGCCCCCTGTCATTTATTCTTCTTTCTCTACCTGAGTTGTGTCCAGGCCTGGCCTACACTTTGACATACACACAGTAGCAACTCCGCCAACTGCCAGAGCCCACAACACTCCTACACTCTTATTACATCACTCCATTTCTGACCAAACAGCATTTTTTTTTCCTATTAGCAGTTTAATCTGTCTTGTAGTGAGCCGTGAAGTACAATACGCTGCCAATTCTGAAACTACAAAGGAAATGAAAAGTGAAGGTTCAAGACCATAAAAACATCTCTGAATACACGTTTGTAACTTTTATTTTTTGAATAAACAAAACTAGGGTAAATAACACATTTAGAGCTGGATTTAAATATTATGATGTTTCTTTCCAGAGATTGCTCATTTCCTGGCTTCAGTTCAGCGGGCACAGTCACATACAAGTCCCAAAGCTTTAATACGTCTCATCAAGACAAACTGTTTTTCACTCTGCAAAATGTGGAACTGCCGCCGATTAAATCCCTAAAGCGCCGTGCTGGGAAAACGAAACGGAGGAAAATGTTAATTAAACCAGAGGAAACACAGTGATCAAATGCGTCTTTGTGAAGTAATGTCTGGTTGACATGTCATAAATAGCCTCAGAAAATGTTTAATCAGGGAGACAGAACTCATGACACCTTAATAACAGCACTTTTATGGGGCTCCAGTTCCCTGATGCTGGCACAGCTTAGCCTCCAACAGAACTGTAATTGTGGACTTCCTATGTAAACGGGCAATTCAATCAAAATGTTAAAAAATGCCACTTTGTATAAACTCGCTTTCAAATGATACAAATATACTGATGCACGTAATTAGTTCTATATTTTTGGCTTTAATGTATTCTAAATTTGCCATTTGATGCAGTGGTGTGTTTACAGGAATAAAAGAGCTTGGAAAATCTTGGTTTGGGCGAGAGGTAAACAAAGCTAATCTGCAGTGATGAAACAGAGAATTCAAATCCAACAAAATAAACACTTGGAAATAACAGACATCACCTTTGATCCACTAACAATGGCCCACAAAATTCAGCAGTAAAGACAAATGCTATTTTAAATCTGGGATGGTGTATTTTACAAACTAGAAAAAGCAGCGGGCCCGTCCTACATGCTGAAGCACTAAATCTACAAGTAGGAGGCCCAGTTTATCTTTGCTGCACATTTCCTACTGTGCACAGCACAACCGTCTCACAAAAACATATCTGAAGTTACAGAGATGCTACCTTAAATGATCTGATCATATGCTGAAGGTTAAACAGCCAGCCATGACCAACCATAATCTTTTAATAGTGTTGTAATCACAGCCTGCTGTTATGAATCCCCTGCATGTGAATCCCCCAAGAACAGGCAGTATTGCTACTCTTGTGTGGAAAAGGAAAAGGGGAAAACAAGACATGCAGTAGCTTTTTTACCTGGAGCACCGCTGTACTTTAAGGGGTCATGGCTAGCGCACTGCATAGAGTGTGGCCACAATTTAGCCTTCAAAGCTCCAGGGCCCTCATGGTGGTTTCCATACTCTAAGTGCTTGGGGAATTACTCCAGGGGTCAGATTAGAGACACTGTGGTCAAAGTCAGCACGGCTGCCTTCAGCCACACTTCTGCTGCGTCCCTGACAATGCCACCACTCACACCACAGCAGAGAAAGCAGTAGTGGCCACAGCACTTCCCTCAGGCCTCTCGGAGGGTGGAGGGTACCAGGGCCTAAGCAACAAAACTCTATACTCTCCTGATGCTTTTATGGGAAACGCTCAGACAAAGCCGATGGTAAAAGTACGTATTTCCATCTCCAGTTTTCCTGACTGCAGGAGGGTCATTTGGGGAAACGTCAAAACTTTCGGAGCCAATTTGAGCGCAAAACAAACGCTGCAGAGCAAAACATTAAACAGAGCAGCCCATCAGGCTTCTCATGGAAAATAAAAAAGTCCTGAATCCATGCGCACAGACATGCAGACTCCTTCTCAATCGACTGCGTGGACTGCTCGCTCTGAACGCCACATTTAACGTTATTCCCTCTCTCAAGTTACAGGCCAGATGAGGAGCAAAGATCCTAATGATACTCATCATGACAGCAGACAAGGCTGCTGCCTCTACGCGGATGGTTTTCCTCCCTCGTTCTTCCTTCGCTATGATAGTGATAGGAAACTAGCAGCGGAGCGGTGGAACGCTATGCAAAGCAGAGACATGCCAAAGCTTCCGCCTGCATTCTGGTAATGACTCTTGCTGATTGACTGTGGCATACGAAATTACCTTGGCTGACTCCGGTCATTATGTGCGCCTTCATCATTTAAAGCACTGGCTGAATGGCGAAATTCAGCTCGCGCACAGGAAAAGCTCTTAAAACATCTTCATGTAGGAAGAATATTGTAAACACACACAGAAGCTCATGCAAGAGACGCAGGATTTTGTAAACTACTTAAAGTGATTCATGGTTATACTCCACCTGAGTCCAGTGGATCTTCATCATCAACAGTTTTCATTATCTTAGACTTGTAGTCTCGAAACTGCATGTACTTCAGGAGTCTTCGCAATTTCTTCTAATAGAGGTACAAGAGAAACACAAAGCCATGATGTAAAGAGAAAAAAAATCTAAGTCAAAGACCATACATGCTTCAACAACATTTATAAAATGTTCATACTAAATGATATAAAACAGAAAAACATTAAATAAAAGGTTATTTGGATATTATTATTTTCTTTGAAAGCATTGCAAAACCGAAGAACTGACTAACGTTTATCTCAACTATGTTGGTAGTAATCTTATCACAGTCCCCTTCAGAGTGTTCATTAACAATAGATTTTTAAAAAATACTCAAAAACATACTCTAAGTAACAGTGAATAGCTGTTAAATGTTAAAATCTCAGTGGCCCACCAATCCTTTATGTTTGCTGCCATGACAAAAAGAGAAACAAATGGATATGAAGACCCCCACACCCTCATTCAAATGGAATAGCCTTTCTTTTGAAATATGAAAGAAAGGCTGACTTAATGGTTCACCATGATTCCAACTGTACTGCACATTTACATTTATGGTATTTATCAGACGCTTTTATCCAGAGCGACTTTCATTCCCTAACTACAGGGGACAGTCTCCCTGGAGCAATTTGGGGTTAAGGGCCTTTCTCAGAAACCCAGTGGCCCATTACCTCTTGGTTCAGAGGCTAGTATCCTACCCATTAGGCCACTACCTCTGTATTACTCAACTATCTATGGTTGAGAGGCCATGAATTAGCGAGAACAATCAGGTTTGTTTGATAATATACTCTCTGGGGTCTGTCCATGCACTCCTTTACCTTGTCTTTCCTCATGAGGAAGATTATATCCTCTGGGGAGATGACCCTGGCTCCTCGGGCGAGGGCCACCTCAGCTGCCTGGTGGAGCTGGAAAGGAGGAGAAAGAAAAACAAAAACTCAGCTTCGGAAAAAGCTTTAACACCAGTCAGCCGTCAACAAGATCAAGCTTAAGATGTTTGTTCTGCTTTCTGCCAGTCAGTGCATGTTGAGTGAATGAGTCACAGCATCTGCTGTTTAAAAACCTTGAGAGAAGTGATAAGAAACCACATATTTTGAGACTAGCACTTTCATAGTCACATGAGTCTTCATAAACTTTGCCCAATTTTGGTAGAGGTAACGCTTGTTTGGCTTTCTCAGCGCTCAAATATGATGGCATGACTGTCCTTGCTTTCGAGATAAAGAGGAAAGAGGAGGGTTGCTGTAAAAAAAAAAAAAAAAAGCCACCTTACAAGGTGTCCACTCTAGGAGCTCTTACCATCCTGAGCTGTAAAAATAATATACATGTTATATAAATACACAAAATAATATATTTCATTACATTCTGTCCACTCTAGAAGCTCGTACCATACTGAGCACACAGGTAATGCCTCATATGGCTTTGAAAACAATTTAACTGATACATAAATATAAAAAATAATACATTTAATTACATTCTGACCACTCTGGGAGCTCTTATCACACTGAGTACACAAACAATGCTTTGTTTGGCTTTCAAAACAATATACTTGATAGATAAATATAAAGAACAGTGTACTTAATTACATTCTCTATCAATAAGCTTGAGGCTGTACTTCAGATTTTTGTTTTGACGTCAATCAATGACAAAAACCAAATTGTAATGGATGCCTTTTCTTCCCACAAAAAAGACTCGGAATACATGGAATAATAACAGAAAGCAGTTTCTGTCATTGTCGGGAATCATTGAAACTTCTAAGGGCTGCAGAAATGTTCTCTGACCTAAGGACAGTCTTTCAAAACCTATAAATTCTCTGAATATCACCAAGCCAATGATAGAGAAACGAGATGCTATACAAACATCTGAGCACAAGCCCGCCTCATGTGGGTGAAGTTTGCCAATTAAGTCATTAATACATGTCAAGGTCTACGGCATGGACCTTATTGAGCATAATGCCCTTATTCATCTTCTTTATTGGGTTATGGCTATAAAAAGTACACAGGGATGTTGCAATCATATGGAAACAATCTTTACGAGCTCAAGGAAAGGCACACAGAAAGAGTGAATGAAGAATGCCCCATCCCTTAGACGCGGCCGTTTCATTCTGCTGCCAAAAAGAGCAGAAACACCTCATCCATCACTGTCACCTTCCACTGAAAATGATAGCTATCCACATGTAAATCAGTGAATTGAATGAACTCTCAGGAATTAAGGGATGTTATGGAGCAACTGCAGGGTCAGATTTCTAAAATTTTTAACCCCAACCATACAGCAACAAAGATGATGACTCTAGGTTAAGTTAAGCCACTCATTTAAGGCTGTTTTATTCCAGCAGCAGTTTGCAGGACCTCATTAGAACAGTTAGTTATTGGAGGCGTGATTTACGATTTAAAGGAAAAAAATCCAAATGGAAAAAAGCCAAATGTGGTTATTTAGTTATTTAGTCTGATTTGGACGCAGAGCATGACTTTCTTGTGACCGTGACGGCGGAATGTATAAAGTGAAATGACCCTTCAGTCCCTAACCATTCCAATACTGAATTAATGAAATTCTTGGTAGAAGAAGAATTAGGCCTCGTTCACACGGACGTCTGAACCAGGAGTTTTTCTGGCGTTCGTGACTCCAGGTGAGCGCCTAATGAGCGCCGCCCGTTTTTCTGCTCATTGAAGCAAATCAGAGCGTCCACACGGGTGTTCAGCACCGGTGTTCAGCCGGCTGCGCATTTGGACGGCGTCAAATAAACGCTGCATGCAACGTTTTCTTGGCGTCAAAATCCTGATGAACGCAAGGAAAACGTCGCTGTACGGCAACTGCGAAAAAACACGTTTTGTTTCTCTCCTGCCTACGGCGCCGTATCAGGAGGATTTTTAATACAAGAATGTAAACGGTGAGTTTTAAGAAAGAATAGGGATCCATGTTTTCAGTGCAGAACTATAAACCAGGATGACACACATGTAAACACTCTGGACAGAGTAATACTGCCCCCACAGGTGAATACATGAAACTACAGATCGGGCGTCAGGCTGGCGTTAAACGATGTCAGACTAACGCCAGTCGAACGCCTTGCTGACGTCGATCAAGCGTCGCTACAAAAACGCCTATAGCGTTCAGAGCGCGTTCATTTCAAACATCCGTGTGGACGAGGTCTTAATCAGTAAAATGTGCTGCTACTTCCAGGTTAGATGTTACTGTGTAAAATGGGGATCATAAGTATCACTTCAAGGAATACTCAAAAAGTTTCATAAAAATATTGAATAGCATTTTTGCTTGCACATCGTAGTCAAATACTCTAGAATTTTGCATTGGGCGATAAGAATCTGATCTGGCTTTTGGAGTTATCACTGATTCCACAGGGTGGCATAATCACTAGGTTACATTTCCTATTGTCAGGGGAGTCTAGCTGGTTGTTCTGTTCAATAAGTTCAAAAACTGCCTATGTTATAGAGGGACAAATATGTATACAATAGCCCATCGTCATCCGAATGTTATGCTCTTCTGAGGTACAACAATGACTTCAAATACCCATTTGAAATATCCATCAAATCTGAAATTCTGTCGATAGCTATCCATTTTTTAAAAAACAATTATCTGCTGGTATCATATGCTTCTGATATTATCATGCATCCCTAATGAATCAGACTCCTCACTCACTGCTCATTTTTAATCACTTACTCGATTACTCAACAATAAAATGACTCAAAATGCCCAAATCGTTCCCCGATGCTCCTTTCTTCGTATAAAGTACAAAAAAGTAAAACAAAACCCAGAGAAGTCAAAACGAAATTCGGCTAAGATTAAGAACTTACCGAGCCAAAAACACAGACCGCAAGGTCTGATATCAGTCTGTGATGAAGAAATATTTATCCCCTCAAGAAGCAATGAAGCTACTGAAAATCCCTCACATATCACTTTCAATTGGGGTTGGGTAATGTCATTTATATCCCTGGAACTGACTGCAATTATACCAAAAGAAAAATAAGATGAATGTTATTAATTAAAATGTAAACATTCAATATGCCTTGGCAGCACCTGAATCTAGAAATACATGGGAGCAATTCTTGGAGGACTGTAAACATTTGACGGTTATAAAATCTGTTTGCTTGCAGATGTAGATCTGTGTGTGGAGTTCAGAGCACAAATAGGCCCCACACACACACTCACAGGGGGAGCATTGAATTAAACGAGCTCGGAGGCTTCATTTAGTTCTTTCTGGCCTGGCACCGGACCAATGTTGACAGACTGGCTGCCATATCTGTCTCACCATTTAACAGGGAAATAGTTTCTAGAAGACAAAAATGGCTTTAAATGTACCTCTCATCCTTCACCCTCCAAGCCCAAACAGCTGCATGTCTCTGAATCAGGAGTTATTTGCTTGCTTAATTATTATTTACAAAGGATTCTGTGGCACTTTAACCCCAAGTATTCGGTACCAAGGACCTCATAACATCTGAATATTGTCAGGGGGAAAAAGGAAAACAAGTTTATTACGGCTTCTAAGATGAAAGCGATGATTCCAAAGAAATCCTTTGCAAATGTATTCATCAGGCCATTACATAGAAACCAGAATACCTAAAAATATATAAAACAGCCGATTTCTAACTTTGTGATGTCACAAAGAGCAACCCATTTCCATACATGCTCCACCCCTTCATCCTGAAGTTATAAAGAGTGTTTCAATAAGGAGAGTTTTAAATGGGAAAATACACTGCAACTATTTGAATACATCTATTTTAAAAGCACAATAACAAATAAACACGTGTAATTTTAGATGATAAAGGCGGGTTGGAAATGGGCATGAAAAAATGAATTACTTTTCGTCTTAAGTACATAAAGACACACGAATCTTAAAAACTGATTTTAAAATAAAATAATAACATGGACTTTTATTATTACTATTAAGTATTAATATTACATACTGAGTAAATATTTTCTTGTTCTTGTCACCAAAACTACAGCTGATAGTTTTTGTTTTAACTAGAGCCCGACCGATATATCGGCCGATATTAGTCATTTTCCAAACTATCGGTATCGGCATTTACAATGGCCGATAAATGAATATTTCAAAAATAAAATTAAAAAATGGACGAAACACCCTTCAACCATGTCTTGAGTGTTGGCGTTGTATAGTTTGTCCACCAGAGGGCACTCTACACCGTCCCTGTTGGCAACACTTGTGTAGAACGCGCCACACATCCTGCAACCTGCCGATCCAGCCAGAGTCGGGCAGAGAGAACCAGTTATCCGCGAGTG
>JBBPCW010000001.1:24873465-24886672 GCA_037974425.1 Phenacogrammus interruptus
AGTTATCCGCGAGTGAGATCATCGGTGAAGTGTGTTCAATAACTAATGTTAGGGAAATCTGTTCATGTTTTGTTGCGGATATTAAAACCAACAAATATTTGTATCGGTATTGGCCTTCAAAATCCTTTATTGGTCGGGCTCTAGTTTTAACAGCTATATACATGGAAACACTAATGTAAAGGTACAGTAGCTGAGTTACTTGAATGAGTATCACTAAATCACAATTTCAGGGAAAAAGACAGATCCCATTCTTCCTCGTCCGCTGTTGTTTCAAAGCCAGAATTATTTTCCTTGTCATTTGAAGTCTCTGGCTCATCAAACAGATTTTGTAAAATAACAGATTCATTTTAGTAATTGCTCTAATTTTACACTCGGATGAAAGCAGTCTCCTGAGCTGCGAGACTGAATGATGTTGGCGGAGTTATTCCGTTTGGGATGGCTCTCAGACTCAGTGAACAGTGCGATCTCTGTGGTCTATTTCCAGCAGCTCAGAAGCCGGCACTGTTGACAGTTTACTCAAGCAGCGAAGGACTGTTTTACCATTTCTGGGATGCCTCAGCTATCACACTACACAGGCATTCATAAGGCCCAGAGTGTTTTTCTCCAATTTGATACTGTGGTTTTAGCTTTTGCAATAGGAACGGTTCCAAAGCGGAGAGCAGACAGGAAGAGAAGGACAACACACAGGTCACCGATATGGTCAACTTAACCCCTGGCCTCTGCAAAGTAGTTTCACTCATTTTATAACAGTCCATACAAAACGTATTGAAAACACAACTTTTTTTAGGATGGATATAATATTGCATATAAAAAAATATTTTTTATATACAATCTATCCCTGACAGAAAATAGAAACAAAAGTTAACCTGAAATCAAAATCTGGTTATAATATGGCTTGATTCAACTTTTTTAAGATAAAATTGTTGTTTTCCAGTAATGTTCAATTAAAGTAGGGACATTTAATAGCCTCAAAAGAATCTTCCGATTTTTAGGGATGCCATCATGCACCAGTGGGTGGGGGAGACAACATTAATCAATATCATGTTTCACCCAACCCTCAACCCTAACCCACTTCTAATCTAGACAAAAATTCTCCCTCCCTGCTATTGTATTTCATTCGTACGGAAGAAAAACGGAAGAAAAAAGCTTTATGTTATCTCATTCATGTTGGTTCTAAGTGATTCTATAGGAACCTGTGGAAAGGACTTAATGTCTGGACAGATGTGAGTATAACCAGAAAATAACTTGATTATAAGGCCTTAAAAGTGACATTGACTGAAGTGTTCACAAAATCAGTGCAAAGTCACTGTGCTAGGCTCAAAGGTCACCTCTCCTGAAGATCAAGGCTGTGACATCAATGCCTGGGTGGAAGTGTATCTCGAGCTTTGGGAAGACTGTCTAACTCCGGGCTGTAATTATAGGGCTCATTTTTAATTACAACACATTTTCGAGTGACACTGGCCTCGGCGGGCTGGTTCATGTCACGTTACAGTGGAGGAGAAAAAGGAGTCGCTTTCATGCGGCAGAATGGCAGAAGTCAAATAAACAAGCCTGCTGAACATAATTTCCTCTGCGCTGCTACTGCTGCGTTTTGAAATGAAATCCATTATTTGATTACACTGGAGAAGGTAACAGGAAGACAGGGGAGTATTCCAGTCACAGCGTCCTTGTAAGGATCTATTACACCACTTCCTTTGAAAAAGGGCTGAAAACAAAGACTTCATGTTTTCGGAACTCACCTACCAGACAGATTACTTAACTGCAAAACCCTGTTCTCTTGGAAATCAAATCCCTCCTAAAATCAACCCTGACGACTCAAAACATCATTACATTTTCTGCATAAACCTAATTACCCTCTGTTTTACATGTCACGGTCTGGGCTATGTTATCGGCAACTCTTTTCACTACGCTTACACGCTATTGAACTAAGCTTATGGGCTCTATGGTGATTTGGGAAGCTATCGTAACAGCTGTGGCCGTGGAATGCTCTTCAGCTACTGAACTTCGTGTTTGACATCATAACAAAAAGGCGCCAAAACACAGTCATAAACAATTAAGGTAGAAAATATCAAAGGGGCCCCCGTTATCAGGGGGACAGGAATTCCGAGAGCGTTTGCAGAAACGAAATGTTTTGCTTATTCTTTGCGGTTTAATGACGCTGTTTGTATGGAGACATTATCAATGTTTTGCGAAACTGAGAGTCCCTGAGAGCGGGCCAACAGATAAATGAAACAAGCGTTTCCCATTTTCATCACATTGAGTGAGCATGAGTGAAGTACAGGACCTACCCTACAGCACTTTAACCCACAGACACAGCAGTGGACAAGACAACAACACTCACTGGACTGTCCGTCTGACACACAGTGTACAGGACATTCATTTGAAATCTGAAACTAAACCAACTTAATCTGAAGAAAGGCTTTGACTAAGAACATCATTCAAATACAGTTAACTTACGTGATGTGCAGATGTAGACAGAACCCATAGTGAATAAGTTTAGTTCCTTTGTAACATTTTAATGGATTGTCCAAGAGTTACCAGTAATGAGATACAAGGCACTGGTTTTATGTTGATATCAGCAGAAAATGCTAGATTGGAAATCAAAGATTGAATTTGATATAAACAAATAAAATATAAACAAATCTGGGTCCATTCACTCACGCATTTGAGCATGACTACCTTTAGCTAAAGTTTAAAATAATTAAAACAACTCATTTTAAATCTAGATTTTGAAGAGCGGCACCAGTTTCTGCACATACCCAAGCCTTCAGCATTTATATTTACATTTGCGGCATTTATCAGACGCTTTTATCCAAAGCGACTTCCAATCCCTAATTACAAGGGATAGTCTCCCTGGAGCAACTTGGGGTTAAGGGTCTTGCTCAGGAACCCATTGGTGGTGTGCTGGGGGTAGGATTTGAACCCATGACCTAACCACTGTGCCACCACCACCATACCAGCATCGGTATCAGCATAAGAAAAGACCAAGATGCATCACCCAATTTCTAATTTGTACATTTATACATTTTCCAGTTACAGAACAAATGCTGACATCTATCACAAAGTAGATTTAATGGGGATTTACTTTATACAAAGTCCCACTTTTAAAATTAAACTTCCAATTATATAAAATGATAGATTCAGACTTAGATATTTGATTTTAAGAAATGAAATGTAATCAGTAATAAACCTTATGCAATAATAAACATTATGTAGGGCTTTTCACATTAATGTCTCATTTACAAATATAATTTTTTAAAGAACATTCGTGTCAAGAACATTCGTGACAAGATAGTGTCATTTTGACGCTAATTCTTTAAAGAACATTCGTGTCAAGAACATTCGTGACAAGATAGTGTCATTTTGACGCTATCCTGTCACCATTCTTTTTGAGAGAGTAGAGATCCACTTGCTTTTGTCCTGCTTTTAATTTTATTCTATTCAGCACCTGGGCAGCTCTGCTGTAGCCCACAGCTCTCAGTTTCAAGCTTCAGGATTTTATTTTAGAACATGAAGAACAGACCCAAACATACTTCAGTAACTATGTAGAAACTACAACATACTTCAGCAACCACTTACTCCAAAGAAAGATGAGACTGCACACTGCAAACATCCTCGCTCCCCTTGGAAAAACTATACAGAGAGTACATATTTAAACAAAACACGCCGCTAATTTATCCTCCCTTCTCCACGTGAGAGACTAATTGACTTAGGCAGTAGACAACCTCTGATATATGTCAGTGCAAGCACCTGGACAGGAGGTGACAGCCATGCTTCCACCACCCAAACCATTTAGACTCCGAATATCCTGCAAGCGCTCCGGAGGCGCATGCGTCTGGGTTCAGGGTGCTGCAGCGCCCTGTCTGAGTCTGAGCCTGGCACAGCGCTCCTAACCAGACAGACCACAGGCCATGGGGATGAATAGACTTCTATTACATTAAACTCAACTCCAAGGATTAGAGCTGCCCCTTAGCGTTTCTTCACTGACTAAAAAAATCTTCAAGCTAAATATATCTGGAACATCATTAACCGAGACCACCCATCATGTTCTTAGGTGGAAAGCAGAATCCGCAAAATCACACAGTCAACTAAAGGTAATAAAAAAGGTAACCAGGCAAACAGATCGTATAAACAAAAACGTCTGGATGGTTTTGCAGCTCAGAGTTCCTTTATTTGGTCCAGTATTCTGCTCTAGTGAAACCAAGCGCTGGATTTGATTTGATTATGTCTGTCCTCCAGGGTAAGAATCACTATAAATACAGTCCCAACAGAGTCAAGATTTTATTCCTGAAAAATGTATCAACTGGTACAGAGTACAAACAGTAATAGAAACAGATCGTTAAAGGAATGATTTGGAAATGAACTTAATTTACCCAATTTTACCAAAGTACCCAAACCCAAACTACCCAATAAGATTTTTAAATAGATGTTGCTTCTTCAGTCTAACACTGGAGCTGTGAAGCTAAAGCTGCTAACAAACATTAAAAGTCAATACACACCCATATTATTTCTATAAACACAGCCCCATATCCCTAAGCCTGTTCAAACCACACCCAACTCTTTTTTAGAGTTATGTAGACCTGCAAGTGTTGTTAAGAACATGATGACATGATGACATGATGACATGATGCCATATCCAACACCGGTACTGATACCACCTCCTTGTATATCTGTTGATAACAACATCACTCCAATAATGACTTTTTCTAGACTTAAACTTCTTCGCTTTTAATATTACATTTGTCTGGATGCACTTTCATTAAATTTCCTCTATAGGGCCCATATTGTGCACAATTTGTCCATTAGAGAATTCTGCACACATGGGTAAATCTCCAAAATATACTATTCAGGTGTATTTTAATTCCTACAGAGTGCAGTGTGTAAGGAGCCATCAGAGAGTCTTGCTGCTCCTTACTCATGTCCTCGTATCTGTCTTAAAAGCACGATGCTCAAAGTTTAGCTAAGTAGTTATGTGATAGATATGATTTTTTCTTATATTTAATTCGATAGTTTATTGCTTCGATTTAGGCTGGAGTTTATCACACGAACTGTGTACAGCCTTGCCCACTGTGAGCATGTGAGGCCCAGGGTTCAAAGGGTCCACTGAAAGAATACAAGTAGTCAACAAGTTGGAGACAAAACAAAAAATGGAAGTTCAGTGACAATGTTGATGAATCAGGTTCTTTCCCACCAAATCAGTCTACCGGGTGTAATTCAGTTCTGGGTAAGAAAGCACAGTTTGTGAAACATAACACAGACTGTGGATGCTAATGGTGGCCACATCATGGCATATTTTGCACCAAACATCTTCTCAAACATGTATGTCTGATTCTAAGAGGCTCGGTATTATTAATGGTAAACATTCTTTCTGCACATTCTCAAGGTCTCTGCCTCCATCTAACCACTATGGCTGCTGCTATTGTCAAAAGAAGTCTCTCAGCAACACGTCCTCTGTTTTAAAAGATGAAGGAAAGTTAACTATAAACTATACAATGCATGTTTAGGCTTCTTGATCTGCATTTCTTTCGTACATTGCTTAGTACACTGGGCCCGCAATAAAGATGCACAGAACGTCACAGGGCTGAATATTTAACCTTATGATGAGGAAGATTTTTTTTTAACCAGTTCTACACATTGCTGTGTGGGTTTTTCTGCTCGCTGTTCCGCCCTAAAGTTTTGACAATCCATTACTTTGTTTTGTGAATCTATTTTCACTCCAGCCTCTCCATCTGACCACAGAGCAGTTCAAAGACTTGTCGGTCTTGATGCTGGTGTCACACACTTGACTTTTACTCGTTTGACAAAATGATTGTTTGTTGTAAAGATTTGTTTTTACAGCTTGTCAAACAGCAGGTCTGTGTTTCTTGAGTGCCCTGCATGGTGCTCGCTCCATCAGTCAAGTGTTCAGATGCAGCCCCATTTTGGTCTGATTTAGTTATGCATCGACTGTCAAGTGTGAAAAAAATGTGTGAAGATGTGAAGATGGAATCATATCATCGTTAATTTGCTTCGTGACATCAGCAGGTATAAGAGTTAGAATGATCATTGCTGAACGTTCCAAAACTCGCTGGTCTGACAGTATGCTATGCACTGAAAGGAGACACTGTTTCAAGAGCACGAGTGCTGAACAGCGTAGTTTAAATCTGTTAGCCATGATATCCCAATGGGTCATGGTGGTAAAAAAAAACCCCACCATGGTCTGGCATAAATACAAATGTCAAATCTGACTAACAGCTAGATATGCAAAACATGTTTTTGGAGTATTAATTCAAGTAATTATTTTTAATTTTATTATTTATTAACCCTTATAGTCATGCATGGTCACACCACACACTGTGAACTATGTGAAATGCTTTCTCTGCATTTAACCCCTTCACCAAGTGAAGCAGGGGGCTGTCACCAACGAGGGGTGTCTGGGGATAATAGTAACTTGGTTGTATGGTGGATGTTGATTTAAGTATAGCTTTACAGCTTTAAGAAACAGTTGTGGACTAAATGCCGTAAATGTAAATGTACATGTAAATGTAAATGAAATGACTAAGCAGAGCTGAAGTTTTGCTCATTTCTATAGTTCCCAGTCATACTGCATCCTAAACCACATCCACATGTCTGCACCACCCTAAGCAAGAGCTGGATGTGGTTTGAGCGGTTTGAGAGAAGTTTTGGTGTTGAACTTACAGAAACGTCTGAGATGATCATCGACTTCTGGTGACCGTTAGCGGAGTTCGCCTCGCAGCTGACAAATCAACTGAATCAATTACATCTTGATATTTCATCAAAACATCTTTAAAAGAACCGCTTTCTTGAACATAAAGACTTGAAATACAGAGCTTCTCATCGGCCACTGAAAATCCAGCTGAAAGAGTCAGACCATCAGAATCAGATGAACTAGCTGGCACCTTTTCCCTCGCCCTCTTTAGGGCTGAGAGAGAGACCTGTACACTGTACAAACCCCTGAACTTCACTTTACCAGCTGACTCCCGCTAATTAAATTGATGTGTACCATGGAATCATAAATATATTCATTAGAAACACAGGCTCAGGTCATTTTCACATGCCCTAATCAAATTTACAACAGAGGGCCGCGCTTAAAGAGTCATATAAAGAAATTGCTGCCGTAGCAAAAAACAAGGCCCAGGAGATTGATAGAAAGTCTGGAAGCAGAGAAAGTACAGAGGAATAAGTGCCTATGAAAGCAGCCCCTGCCAACATTTGCACCTGGCGTTACACGAACCAGCCAAGTGAACTCTGTTTCACATGCAGCATGTCAGGAAAAACGTGAAGCCTTTGCACTGTGCTGTTTGGGTTTCAGGAGGAAGTAGACATCCACAGCAAGCTTCTACAACCAGTCAATCAAGTTCCGAGGGAGGCCAGAGACGGAATTAACAGCCCTCTACCTCCACACACTACAATAAAGAACCTCTCAAATTTCCTCAGTGCTGTTTTGGCATGAAGGTTTTAAGAGTGCACCTGGAAGAAGCTCACTGTGTGGGTTTGTGTTGAATGTAGTGTTTTAATCTTATTTTGATTATCAAATACACAGACCCCTAAACCTATTGCAAGCATACAATAGCATATAGCCTTGAATCTGGATCATCGTAAAGAAACTGGTTCCTGTTAGCTCCCCCTCAGTTATGAACAAATGCAGAAATGTGTCTGTAAAGCACTAGGGGTCACTGTCAGGATCTCAGTCGCAAGACACTGAGAACACGACACAGTGAAAGATGCTGTTTCACTAAATATCAGTCCTAGAGTTACACAGGAAACCTCATACAAGTAAAGATATTGAGGGAAACATTAAAAAAGTCGGAGTAAACTTCATGAGTAAACAGCGAGTCAGCATCAGGGGCAGTCCTCATGACTGTTTGTCCCTGTACAGTGACTCCTGCACAGTAAGTCTGTCTGGACGGAAGTACATGGTGTGTCATGAAGAACTTTCATTTGTCTTGCCAGAGCCTGAACCCTCTCTGTGAAGTAAACTAACTCTCATTCTTGTCTATGTGCGGTTTCAGTCAAGTTTGTACACAAACTTCTACTACTTCTGATTTCTGCAATGCAGAATCACAGTAAAGACATGAAATTCAATTAAATTTTATTAATATAGCGCTTTTTACAACCAAGTTGTCATAAAGCAGTTTTACAGAGTGCAGGTCCGAGCCCCTAGTGAGTGAGCCAAAGGTGACAGAGGCAAGGAAAAACTCCCTCAGCTGGAGGAAGAAACCTCGGGAGGAACCACGACGCAAAAGGGGAGCCCATACTCCTCAGGTCGACCCGGAGAGAAAGAAAAGAGTGTCTTTATGGGGTAGAATAAAACAATGAAGACTAGAAAGCAATACATACATAATTATGCAGTGACTAAATTCAGGATGCGCACTGATATCAGATTCATACTGGTACTGGCAGACAACTGCTTTCATAAAAATCAAAGATCAACAAACACTTCATCTCAATTTTTGTCCTCCGGAAAGGATGCTGGGATGCTGCACTATAAAGTCTATACTTTATTCTTTTTTGTAACTGTACAGAATTTAATTTCTGCATTTTTTTATTATGCATTAACATCAGCAGGTCCACAGATCGCAAGTGAACAACTTTATTCCCCCCACAAAAAAAAGTTATATTTTTGATTCTTTAAAGTAGCCCCATTTTGCCTTGATGCTCTTTTACACACTCTTGGCATTCTCTCAAGCATCTTTTAGAGAAGCCACCTGGATTGCTTTTCCAACATACGCTGAGACCTTGTTGGCTGTTTGCTGCTGAAACAATTTTATAAAATGTTTGTTTTGGAAATAAATTAGACACAGGCATCAAATCCACAATTCTTACAACACAGCATTTTAAAATAAACCTTTAGTTCAACACTGACATTCAATCAAGTGTGTCCGAAGGCTATGTACCGGTACTGTCCGTGTGTGTACTTTACATACTGTATGAGCTGAGGTGCGGTGAGTGTACTGGGCTGAGTCAGCACACATTCAAATGTGTAACAGGACACCCCACCCCAGACACCTCAGAGACTTCATCTCTCTCCTCCTAAAATATATCACCCCTGCCAATCTGCTCCTGTTAAACCAGCATCAATCAATCACACCATCTACAACTCTTCAGACGCTGTGTCAACATTTCCCTCCTACCAATAAGTGCAACTGTCACCTAGTCATCTAGGAGTCTTAGCTATATTATATATGCCTTACCTGTTCAGACAAATCCTCCTCAGGCCATTTGCACCAAGTAAATCAAGTCAAGAAGACGAAAAGACATGAAAGGTGTTCAAAGATTAGACATTTATTTGCTCACATGTGGACGTGTGGGAGGAATACACTCCACATTCGTGGGTGTACGCTGCCAGAGCAGTGTGAAATGTTTTGCAGGCCATCTGGGAAGGATTTATTGTGTAATTTGGTTTATTACTGCTGCGGTCTTCGGCTAAGTAGCATGAACACAATTACGGTCCACTCGGCAGGGCTACACCTGGCCCCTTGGAACAATAATAAATCCAGGAGAGAGGAAACAGAGAATTAATTGAGGGTTATCACCATCATGGCCCGTTTAGTGCTTACTGCTGAGAGTGGGGAGTTATTTATACTGCTGCAAAAATAAATATCCAACAGCGTTGTATTACATACACTGTCATCCTAAACAAGCAGTCTTTCCTGAGGACCTATCATGGCGCAATAAAGTGAAGAGACTTTAAGATACTGTGGACGAGGAGACACGATGATGTCTCAAGGCACTTATAAAGGGATGAAAGGAAATAAACAATAAGAAATAATGGAAAGAAAAAAAACAGCTAAATCAAAAAAGTGGCAGTGCTTTACACACTGACAATGATTTTCATAGGATCCTCCGTAAGGCTGCTCTTCTATAACACACATGTGGAGGGGGTGTGTGTTACAGCTTTATCACACTTGCCTTTAACCTGCTGTGCTTAGACCTAAGGAACAGAGTTATACATCCTCAGGGAGCAGTCAGTAAATTACTTTAGGCTGTCCTGGCTTTTTATGTTTGGCAAGTGGGCTCCACAATAGTTTTTTAGTGCTGCGATTTACAATTTGCAGAGCTTTTTTGGCGCATCTGATTGAAAGCCATCTATAAATCTGTCTGGCACTGGCCCCTGTCAGAAAATATGGGGCGAGCAGATGACAGTTAACATTAATGCATTAAATGAACAAGACAAGACCACGCACTTCCGGATGTGAGGTAAAAGAAGGCGGCCTGCTCCTCTAGGCCTGGGTGGCAGCTGCTCTCTCTGCAGGGCTACAGGGAAACAGATGAGCGGCTTTAGGATCCAAAAGGCACTACTGATCTCCATAGTGGAAGTCATGATATGGTTAAGAAACTATACGACCCCAAAAACTAGAACTTCAAGCTATAGACAAAATGCAGTTGTATGTTTGGACAGCCTCGTCAACTTATATGTTTTATTCAATCTAGAAAAGAGGGAAACACAAAACCATTCAGAATTTTAATTCCAATTTATCGGCTAAATTTAGCCATTTCAAAAAACATTTTTACAGTCTCTCCGCAAGTGTTCATCATGTTCCCATTTATAACGGCCTAAGGCTTATTTGATTCGTTACGCCTTAACCCAAGTCATGTCTAGACTGAGTGTAAACATATAAAATATATCGAAACACTTCTAGTGCTGCCAAAAAAAAAAAAAAACTAAAAAGAAATTTCATTAAGAAATGTCTGGAAGATCTCTGAAAAAAATAAGACTGTTTAGGTGTGCAAAGCAAAACACCCACATCACTGCCAGGAACCTACAATGAAACGTAGTTGGAACATAACTAGTGATGTTTTGGTCCACCGTTCATTCTAAATGGAAGAGTCATCAAAAGGTAACTAACGGTAATCACAACACAAATGAAAATGTCTGAAGAATGCAATGCAGCAATTAGATAAACTAAGTTGATTACCTTAAATGGGTTGAGGTATGACAAGAAGCTTTTTTGATTTAGCAAGCAATATTACCTTTTTGCAGCCAATTACATCATCAGAATCAGAAAACTTTATTTATCCCAGAGGAAATTGTTCACATCACGACTGCACATAAGTTGAGCTATTAATAATTATGATATTATGCTAAGATAATATCAGCAGGGCAAATTGTGTCATAACCTCTATATAATTTGTTTTGAAACATGAGACTAATTCATTAGAGAGTCAGGTAGACATTTGGCTAAAAAGTGCCAACATTAAAAACTGACCTCCCAGAGACGGTTCTCCCCTCAGTCTTCACTTTTCCTAGGTGCGTTACACTTGTCAAGCACAGAGAAGCCAGAAGTTATTTTTTCAGCTTTTTCTAATAGGATGTGATTCTGTTCTTATATCCTGCGACTCCATTTCAAAAACTCATTGAATATACACAAATCACACAAATGCCCTTTTTTGGATTCAGAACATTGGTAACAAGCTTTCATTTCTGAATCACATGTTGTGATCTGTTCAGACAAAATGTCACTCTGACTGCAACCTACAAAGCTATGTTTGGAGCAAATAAGGACAAGACTACCTTGCCAACGGTGTGGCATGGAAAGAGTCTAAACTATATAACCAAAAGTATGTAGACACCTGACTATTACATCTATATGAGCTTAATGGTCATCCCGTTGTAAAACCATTGGCGTTAATAAGGAGTTGCTCCCTCCTACTTTTGCAGCTATAACAGCTCCATGTCTGGGAAAGCTTTCCGTATGATTTTGTAGTGGGAATTTGTGCCCATTCAGTCAAAAGTGTATTTGTGAGGTCAGGCTCTGGTGCTGGACAAGAAGGCCAATTCATCCCAAAGGTGTTCAGTTAGGCTGAGGTCAGGGCTCTGTGTAGACCTTTTGGAGTTCCTCCACACCAAACTCATCAAACTGTGTCCTCATGGAACCTCGCTTTGTACACAGAGGCAAAGTCATCTAGGTACTGAGCCTTGTCCCAACTGCTGCCACAAAGTTATAAGCACATAATTCTGTAAAATGTCTTTGTAGTGTTGGAATTACCATTCTCTAGAAGTAAAGGGGCTGAGCTGAAACCCTGAAAGAAAGACTACCAAAAGTGTGAATCTCCACTCCAGATCATTCATTTCTATTGGTCCTGAGCTCAGTAGCAATGTGTTTTACACCACTTCAACTGATGCTCAACATTGCCTGTAGTAATCTTGGGCTTGTGTGCAGCTGCTCAGCAATGGAAATCCATTTTATGAGTGATGCAACAACATACTCACTACAGTCAATACAGTCTTCAGTTCTCAGGTGCCCCACTATAATGATCTATAGCTCAGTGTCTCAGCTATTGCTGCTCCCACATAATGCTATTTTGTATACCTTCACACAAATACAAATATCATAACTGTGATATAATAAGGGAGAAACATTGCACAGAGATCATGGTATAGTAAAATGTGCCATTTGTAAAAAAGACATTTTCAAACAATTTAGTGATACATATGATAAATGATAAATATGACAAATATATCTTGCACTCTAAATGTAAAACTTCACAGTTAGATAGGGCTCGGTGAGACCTTTCCAACAACCATAATAGCACCGGGAGATCTGGAGTTATATCGTTCACCGCAGACAAAAGTAATGGGACACCAGGGCGAGGTGAATGATATTACTCCCAGGGCTATTATGGCAAAAGAGGGGTCTTTGGAAAGGTCTCATCGAGCCTTATCTAACCTTGAAGTTTCACAGTGATTGGTGATTGTCCCGCCTAGAAAAGCCACAAGCACGTTCCGTGTCCCAATACATTTGGCAGCCTTGGCCTTTTCTTCTTTGAGTCTGAAGTAACTTCAAACTGCTGCCATGCTGGCAGGTCTCACACACAACAGAAACTCACGTGATGCATCTTCTCACATTATGCACGTCGCAAATCATGTTGTGAGTGCTGTATTTTTTAAGGTATCGCATTACGTTTTGTATTCCTTCCCAATTCAGAATATCGGATCGGCACAACTCCAGTAATTACACTCATGTTTCAATTCAACAAAACACCCACAGTAATACGTATCTGGAACTGTGATTGGTAAGGATACTACAGAACAATGAAATAAATAAACGAACAAAAAAGATTGATCTCAGCATCACAAAAATCAATATCACAATAATAATTCATATACAGTAGAAACAAATACAAATATACAGTGGTGTGAAAAACTATTTGCCCCCTTCCTGATTTCTTATTCTTTTGCATGTTTGTCACACTTAAATGTTTC
>JBBPCW010000001.1:24886772-24904428 GCA_037974425.1 Phenacogrammus interruptus
AGTAGACCAAAAGCACCTCAAAAGCTAGACATCATGCCAAGATCCAAAGAAATTCAGGAACAAATGAGAACAAAAGTTATTAAGATCTATCAGTCTGGTAAAGGTTATAAAGCCATTTCTAAAGCTTTGGGACACCAGCGAACCACAGTGAGAGCCATTATCCACAAATGGCAAAAACATGGAACAGTGGTGCACTTTCCCAGGAGTGGCCGGCCGACCAAAATTACCTCAAGGGGGTAAATAGTTTTTCACACCACTGTATATTGTCCAGCTCCACCAAAGGAGCAAAGACACGCTGGTTGAAATTGGTATTCGTGGCTCTTTAAACAGCACGTTTTGATGCCCCAAAACTTCGAGCTGGTATGCCTCTGGGAGAAGAAAACGCTGCACAAATATTATGCTTGATATGGCATGGGCCTGGTGCTGCAAGACGTGCTCATGTTAAACTCTTTTTCTGTGACAACTTCAACAACCGTACTGGGTTTGGCTAAGAGAGGAAAAACAGAAAAGACCACACAAAACACATACAATAGAGTAGCAGAAATAGCTACTGTGTGTTTAAGAATTGAGGGAGTATAAATGAGGGACGGAGCCAAAATGTTGGGCCTGCAGCTGTGGAGGGGGAAACGGAGGGGCTACTGTCTCTCCCAGGGGTCCACACACGCAGGAGACCGCCTGATTTAAGAGCCCTCTGACTCAACGGGCTAAAGGTCAAAACAATGAATATAAAGAGCTACTTTCCCCCTCATAACCAGCCAGGGCACCGTGGAGTTACGGGGTGAGAGGTTAAACCTACAGCATGTGTCACAGTTGCCTATTTGACCCCTTAAGGATAACTCTTCAGGGGTCTACAAACGAAGAGTCCTTTGAAATGGTGGCCCACAACAAACCCAATGACAACATACTATTACATACTTAGAGGGATAGTTTGTCCAATGATCAACATCAGACAATTTCACCCCTCATCTCAAATGTAGCCAATCAACCCAGACATGTTTAATGTGAGGTTTTCTTTGTACTGCAACTAATAATTAGTGGACGACACCACAAAGTAGCATCACGCAAACTGCACCTCACACCTGCCTTGTGTTTTTAAGTAATATCACACCAAGTGTTTTTCAAATAGACTTGCTAGTGACCTACAGTAGACATTTGTATGCCACTTTAAACAGTGGTAGAAAACTTCTCGTGATCCAAATAATCTATTTTCAGTCATCTTTATAAATAATATGCCATTCAGGCTCAGAAACCACACAATCAGGTCAAATCCCTGCTTTAATACAAGTCTCATTATTTCTGTGCACAAACAAAAGAGTTGCTGCCTCATTTGTTGATTCTTTGATGAAGGGAAACTGTAGGCTGTTACAATCAGTGTTTTCATTTGTTGGTGGTAAAAGCATGACAAGGTGTAAGTAGGGGTATAACGGTGTTTATCCAAGCAGTGAAAGCCACTGGCTCTGAAAACGCGGTTATTTACTTAACTTTGTCCATTTCTCGTATCTCGGTTGAGGGTCTGGAGAAGCTGTGAGCTCAGGCGCAGAGGGCAGGACTGCTGGGAAAGTCTGGGAGGAGGCTGACATTTTTGAGTGCTTCGTGCAGTGCAGCAGGGAAAGGAGGTGGCCTACAATACGACTATTTATACTTAATTATACATCTCCTTTAAACCATTTCCCAGATGCAAATGTCAAAAGGCTTTGTCATATGGTGCATCAGCTATAGGGCGTCACATCAATCGTTCTCCTAAAAACCTGCATTTCATGAGGACAAACAATACCGCATTCCTCTAAAAACCAAACATTTAAAAACAAAAAATAAACCAAAAAATTCTAAAATAAATCTTGAATACTGCATGTTTATATTCTGTTATATTCCTGTTAACCAATTCTCATATTGAATGGCTGTAATCTGCTAATGAGTCAACCAACCAACCAATGCTGTGAGCATCTTGACCAACACCTGATGGGTGTTGGATGCAGGTGTTAGGGAAATCCATTAAACTGGTTATTTGGTCAAAAATACTCGCTGTATGTCAGGTTTCTAATTCATGAGCGTGTTTTTAATATAATGCAAAGTAGTGATGTTCCGATTGATTGGCCACCGATCATGATCGGCTGATATTGGCTAAAACTAGCTTGATCGGCGAACCCCAAAAGCGCCGATCAAAAAAGCAGATCACTGACGTAAATTACTCGCACGACTTTTTCACATGTGCACGCGCGGCGCGCAGGTAAACAACAGCAGAGCGGAGCTTACCAGTGGCAACGTGAGTTCTCCCGTCTGGAAGTTTTTTTTAAAGTGTCCGCAAGCTACGATGACTTTCACCTTGATATTTTAGCGTGGATTTACTCTCTTTCTCTCTGTCTGTCTCAGTCTCAGGCTCTCTCTCTCTGTCGATCTCTCTCTCGCGCGCTCTCTGTTCCCCTCTCTCTCTCTCTCTGTCTCTCAATGTAGTTAATTTAGAGTTGGTTTCATTCCTACAAACGGTGCAAACTCTGCTAGATTATAGATAAAAGATTCCCATTTCCCTGCCATTCTGTGATTGGCAGATCACGATCTTGGTGATCGGTAATCGGTGATCGGCCCCAAAAATGCTGATCGCAGCATCTCTAATGCAAAGCATACTGCAGTTCTTTTGCCCGTGGTATCCAGTCCTATTTATACTGAACCGTTCTGTGTCATTTTAATCACAGTTCCTCTGAACTCACCAGGTTAATGAGCTGAGTGTGCACTATGTCCTCCACCAGGGCAGCGGTCTCATGCAGCGGTCTTCTAGAATCACCCAGAGCATACCTGCAACAAAAACCCCAAGCACTCAAACACTAGAAACACAGAGCCATTTGGCCATTACACAGTTACTGAAAATTCACACTAGCATTCTGGGGATTTGTCTAAATGTGTAAAATGTTTATTTCTTCTGCTGATGACTGGATACTTGACTGCACTTTTTCTTTTACATTCACAAGGAAAATCTACACATAAGCTTCAAAATGATCACATTTTCAGGTAAAGAGTAAAGCACAAAACAAAAATAAAATAACTGAAATACTAAATATTGAACAAAAACCTTTAAGGGTTACAATGCAATTTAGCAGGGGCACTCAGATATGGGATGTGCAGGCCTTTGCTAATTAGCAATTAATATTCCAGAATACAATAAATCAGTCTTAAAATGGTGGTTTGAAATATCAGTCAGAACTAAACACCTGTCCAATGCCCATTTTCTGTAAGCAAGTATCTGCCAAAACCAGTATGAAACCAGGTATTTTTATGGATCTTGAAAATGCAGGTTCAATTGAATTCTGTTCCAGACTGAAAGAGCAGCGAATCCAGCCTTTTCAGGGGAAAAAATGTGCCAGGAATAAACATTTCAGATCTATCCCACATCAGTTAAGTCATTCTTTAAAGTGAGTAATTAATGCACCGCTAATAAAATAATTTCTATCAATTAGCAGAGCAGCCTACACACACACCCACAGGAACCAGAGTGACTCGGTACAATAGTACGCATCGCCAGAGTGCTGTTTACAAATTCTACGCGCCTTTATTCACAGTTTTCCCACACTGAGGCTGCCAAAGCTTCCCACATTCAGTGAGCCTAATATCGACACAGCGGTTTTATCCAATACAAGTGCCAACCACGGAACGGCCACAGGCTCTCTCCGTTTAAGAGAGAAGAAGATGAAAATTGCCATGAGAAGCTTGACACTTAGAACACCAAGCTAAATTTACTAATGACACTGGTCTGAATTCCTCTGTGATGTGTGAGGAATGATTTACTTTCATTTAACTACAGGGGCCGGCATTCAACCTTCCCACACAAAAGGTCAGTGTTCCTTATGAAATTGCATCATAGTTTATAGCTAAGAGCATCACCCTCAAAACAAAAATACTCACATAAACAGGACATTGTCGTTATTAATTTTCCGTTTATATAGTCAGACATGACTGTTTAAGTCTGGCCAAGACAGTTCCATCTTAAATCTTCGTGAAGAATCAGCCCATGAAAGCTGTGCTCTGCGAAAATCTGTTACATTAACTGTAGCGCAAATAAAATGCAGCTACTTTCTGGCAAAACAACAGAAATCTCAAAGGAACAATTTCTTAATTTATTTATTTTAAAATTCAAAGAACACCTACCCATGCAAACTGGTTCTATCCATCTGGATACTGGGTATCTCAAGCATAACCCCGTCAATTAACTTTTATTGCGTCCCTGTTTCATTTCTGTGCTTCACATAAATGCATTTTAATCCAAATGACTTCCAGAGGAAAATCAGTAATTTACTCCAGTTGTATAATTTATTCCATTTGTTTAGTCACAAAGCATTTTAGGTTGGTCCAGGAAACTAGCGAGACAACAGTCTGACCATATAGAAGCTCACAGGCTGGACAGCGATCAATCTTTTTATTTTGTTTCCGCAAAAATGAGAAACAATTTCCCTGTTGTCTCAGCTCCTGCTTGATCCCCCCCAAAATAAAGTGTCTTTTTCTGGAGCTGGACAACCATTCATTTTCAACATCTGATTCAAACAATTTCATACCGAGCAAATATGGAAAGAGGGAAGTAGGAAAACAACAACAACACGAGAGCATCAAGAATATGGAGCAATAAACAGGCCTGTAATTGTGAACATGAGCTTTGTGAGCCTGGCTCTGTTCCCTTTACTCCAGGCTAATAAGACAATGATTTCCTACACAGTAGTAGACAACATGAGCGCACTTCAGAAGTCCATAATCCCCGGCATGTTGATCTGGGCAGAATCATTGATTTGGCTCGTGGCCCCTGTCTGTTTACTTCAAGAGGCAGCACGAGTCAGTCTGCACAAAAGACACTAAACAAAAGCTCGCCAGAGCACAACTGCTTTGTTAAACCGGGCTGGATGTTTGGGTATGGGCTTTAAGTTCAAAGTGTACGCAGCACAGTGGACGCTGATGTTTATGAGCTTGTGGTGAAGCAACAGCCTCCTCCTGCCTCTCTCCATGTCACCAGCCACCCATTCTTACTCACAAACACCGAGGCCACCGAGACAGAGGTAAACACACTGATTTGACAATCCTGATTTCTTTTTTTCCCCCCCTCACCGCAAACAAAAGCTCTTAATAAGCGTGGGTCAAGGCTTCTTGAGATCATAAAAAGTTTCTGTACACTTTATAACTACAGTCAATACAAGAACAAAGCCACGAAAGACCCACTGATGTTTTATTTACCAGGCTTTGTCCCTTCCTGGGAATTAACAACTTGGTTTTAAATTATTCTTAAAGTTACGATAGATAAAATACATCAACAAATAACGAATATACAAATATAAAGACAAAACCACACACATCCACACATCCACCAGGGTTTTGTCTGAAATGTCCATTTGCACCCCTTTGCTTGTGGAGCTGGGTTTCTGTTAAATACACCGCATTTATTTTGCGGAACTAGTTCATTAAAAAAAAAAAAAACATTGGTTAACATTAACCAACAGTTTAATGATTCTTCATTTTAAAAAGTGCAAAATCCCTAAGATGATGGTTTCAGGGTTAACCAAAGAGAATTATGATTCAACTCATTCAGCAGACGCTCAGACATAATCTAATTAGTGGAGGAGCTACAGAAAGGGAGCGACGGTTCTCTCGTTTTTTTTTCTTCCCCTCTTCGCAAAGACCCAAAATGTGTGAGGTTTTATGGTGACGCATTGCTGCATGTGAATCATTCATGTGGGCAGAGTTTTAAAGGATAATATTTTATTTTAAGGTAAATAAAAAGTGCATGTGAAGCTTCAGCCTTTCTAAGCTAGATAAAGAGGGCGGCTTTATCCCGATTCCATCAGTTGTCCAAATGTAAGCACGGGAACTAGTCAGTGAGGCAGTTTCAAACCCAAGATAAACTTCTGTAAGGTAAGCATTGTTTATCTTATGGACGTTCTTACAGGTTTTGCAAGAGACGTGGAGCTGTGTGTTGACAAAGGGCACGGTGAGGGGGTGGGAGGACTGAAACACCAAGACCCGGGACATGGTCTCCGACATCACAACCCTCGGACAAAAACACCACGGCCTTCTGAAAGCTCTACAGCAGGAGATATTACTCATATGTTTTCAGCTGTTGACAGCCAGCGGTTGTTCTATGTACTTATGCTGTTTTACAGTCATCCAAGACCTTTACAATAGAATATAATAGGTTGCAGATGAAATTATGATGCAAGTTTTAAGAAGGGCCTACAGGGACATGTACAACACAAATAGGAAAAAGCAAGAAGTCTCCACTGTACACCTAATTTCAGCTTTTAAAGCCTTGGGCTGCTTTGGTCTGGACCAATCCTTAACACTTTCTGCAGGGTTTTTCCATTTGGAAGTGGATTTACAGTGTGTGTCTCTGACTGAGGCCGCTGTGGAGTTTTCCAGGCTAAGAGGCGTTTATAGCAGTAGGGTGGGGTTGGGCTGGGCTGGACCTGGGCTATTTTGGGACAGCTGAAGCTAGCCTCCAGACAGGACAGCAAAACAGACTTGAATTTTGATATGGGAAATTAGTGCAGCGAGACATAAGAAAATATTCTGAGATCCACGCTTGCGTAATGGGGAAGGCAGTTGTTTATGAAAACATGAAAGACGTTTCAATTGTCTTTCACAAAGAGAACCTTATTGTGCAGCTGACAAATGAAGTGAAGAACTCCATGCAACAGTGGCTCCCTGAGCGCCCCTTTGAGACGGAGGGAGAATCGGCGTGATGAATGCTTTTCTACATGTAGTGTCTCTCCTCCGTGAAAAGACATGCATGCTTCATACAGCACTTTTTTTCTCATCTGTAATGTTACTGGCAAAGACTGTCCAGAAAAATAAACAGTTGTAGAAGCCCCAGTCATAACTGAAGGCAGAGTTTGTTATTTCGTTCAATGCATTGGCAAGCGATATCGAGACCTTCAGCACTTATTACAGTTCGCTTATTTGACTTTGTCTGCTCAAACACAGGAGTTTCATGTAGAAGGCCAGAGCAGTACAGTACCCAGATTTTGGAATATTAGCAATGTACATATTTTGCTTTGACACTCCGAAGTACGTCAATTTGTAGGCTTGTTCACATTACGAACATAAGATCCTTTATGATTCCATAAATCAGATCCTTTAAGTCACAACACAGTTTTTCCAGTGATGTGAAACAATAGCTGAGATCACTTTAATTGAACAATGTAAATGAACATCTGGTTATGGTTTGAACGAAAATCTAAAAAGGGAAAGGGCAGCGTTCAATTTCAAATTCAGTTTCAAAATCAAGTTCGTCTTAATATGAAGGTGATTGAGACAAATGGTCAAATTACATTTTTGTAGATTTTTGTGTCCTCTATAGCTGTGGTCCCCAACCCCCAGGCCGGTATTGGGCCGTGGGTCATGCGGTACCGGTCCACAGGCTGCATAGAAGAAAAAAAAACTGTTAATAAATCTGCGAGTACACAATGGATTTATGTTTATTATTATTATGTTTTTATTATTATTATATTTTAAAATCTCCCCATTTTTATGCGTATCATTTATTTGTATAAATACGTACATTTATCTGCCACTCCTTAAAGGCCAGGCCGTGAAAATAGTTTCTGATATTAAACCGGTTCGTGACGAAATAATGGCTGGGGACCACTGCTCTACAGGGAACCAACTTACAAGTGGAATATTTCTCCAATATATTTATTTGTCTGTGTTTTTTTCCTTCAACAAACAAACAATAAAACACAGTTTGACCAGGCACGCTTAAACTTTTCCATACAGCTCTAAGTAGCATTGCCATTGCTGCAGCTCTACCATTGTGATTTAACTGTGCAGCTAATAAAACAGATCATTCATTTAACCATTTCTGAGTCTTAAACCATGCAGGCCACTTTCGTTTGGAGTAAAGCTCGTGTAGAGAACCACCTGGGGTTGAGTGCTGGACAACATGCAAGCCCTGTCGTTCTCCCCAGAAAGCCCCCCGGAGGATTCCTTTATCATAAACACATGCTACCTGCAAATCACTGCTACGCTGGCCACCGCGCAATGAAGATAAATGAGTGATTACTGAAGTGTGCTTTCTCCCTCCCGTCTAATCACATTAAAGTATCTTATGTTTGGAGAGAGAGATAAAGAGGTATTTTCTGGGCAAAAAGCCTCAGCAATTAACCTGGGAGGGCAAGTTTTTTCCTGCTTGTCCTCTTTTTGGCTTCACAACATTGGTTTAACCCTTTAACATCATAGTTCAGTTGATGGAACAAAATGTGTATAGAACAAAATCACTTTTTATACCTTTAGTTGCAGATCTTTCATTCTCTCAGTGAACTGTGATATATGTTAATGTTAATGTGATCCTAAAACTATATTTAGTGTGATTGCTTCTATAGTTTTCTTTAAATTATTATTCTCTTCAAAGCTGACATTTCACACATAGTAGACTCATTAACAAACTTCAAGACACTCTCATTAAATTACATAAAAAATTTGTATTGTGTTTTAATTAGAAATAATCAGCCCGTAAATGCGGCAATGTGAGCTTTTCCCACATACTTTCAGGTGAGAGCAGTGCACTCCACCTGTTTTCAGGTAGTCTTACACATAAATGGCACAGCAATAGTGGTTCTGATCATCAGAAGAGGCGCCGGTTCAAATCCACGCTACAAGTACTTAACATAAACATAAACAATGTTCATACATGCGATATTAAACAAGCAGCAAAGTTGGAATGAAAAAAAAAACAAAAAACAGGTTAAAACAAGGTAAAACACGGCTGAAAATTAGACCTATGTAAGAACTGCATAGAGAGGTCCTAACATCCTGATGAGAACCTGTGGTTGACAGCCCTCAGTCACACACTTCAGTCCTGTAACACATCACAAGTGAAGCATGAATGATGAATGAAATGGTCACATTCAGGCTGAGCTGCAGATTATACATCACCTTTTATACACCGATGTCTTAAAGAAGACTTCTGCTTACTGCATCCAGGTTGAACAAAGGAACACGCAAACGGACAGATGATTGGAGAGATGGATGGAGATGTGGCAGGCAGACAGATGAGCTGGCTTGCTAGGCAAGCACTTGGCCGTCAGCTCTCTGCAAGTTTCTCTGGCTCCAACACAGAGAGACTGCTGCTGGATTTCAGGATATCTAAGCTCCATCTTAGCTGTCTGTGAACCAGTATTTCTGTTAAAGCCGCTGAAAATGGCTTTTTCAGATGTGATGAGCACTTTATGTGTATAACATCAACTCGATTGGCGCAGAAACATACAGCGTGCTGGCCTTCTTCAAAAAATCGCACAACAAAATCCAAACCATAACTACAACTAGACCAACACAAGACCACAGCAAATAGCAAGATTAGGGTGCAAGCCACACCCGCACGACCACTCTGTCACAGTTCAACACCACTAATAAGGTAACACGCGCTGTCTGCGGCCTACGAGCAAAACCCAATCGTGTTTCCGAATGACATACATTTTGATCCGGGTCAGAAAAAGGAAATCAACATTTCACTTCTATCAGTCACACTCCAATAAAGATGCCATTATTGCAATAACAGGATATGGTTGGTATTGGTAGGTCTGAAAAAATGCAAAAAACAGCACTTAAAACTGGCCGCAGCTTCTGTTGGTGAATCGTTTCAAGAGTCTGGTTTAACCACCCTATTCGTGGGGAATTTTCAGCCTTTTTTTCTCCTTGTTTAACTATATTTTTCCTGTTATGGAGTCTGGTTTTCTAAAATTGTTCTTGTAAATGGCAAGAATGTGCTTAGGTAAATGAATGAATCGTATAAATGTGCATAGTGGGTACATAAAACAATTTCACATGAAAATGTCCCCAGCTAGAGCGACACACACAGCGTTTTTGCAATCATATTGGTCATTAAGGGTTTAACAAGTGAATTAGAACATACTGGTTTGCAACCACACCCTTACAGAGCAGAAACATGCTGCAGCCATCTGTTAAAGTAGATAGGCCAGTCACTGAGCTGCTGTCGTGCCTCTCTCTAATTGCACAGTCCAAGTTCCAAAACAAAACCATCTAAAATAAACCAAAATAAAAGTCACAACAAAAAGGGTAGGAAAAGCCCACTGATTGGAACAGATGCTCTGTGAGGGAGAATGTGGGAGGGTGCTTCATCTATGGGGTCCACTGGGAGCACAAAGTCTTTGGTAAGGACATTAAAATACTATTAATTTTCAGGAAATTTACCTCCGTCTTAAACAAACCTTCTTAATTTCAATTTTACACAACCTTTGAAAATAGCAGCTGTCCTTTGCAACATTTCATGTCGAATGAATGGACCTAAAGAAATGGTCCAAAATGACTCCAGTCGCATTTAAAAATGGCCAAGAATATCTGAGGAAAACTGATGTTTCAATTCTATTACAATGTTTACAACAATTAACTATTTAAGAAGGAACAGGAGGAAAATCAAATACAAACTAATAAAAGGGAGACGTCCAACCAGATGTGTGTTACTCTACAATTATTGAACAACGTGTTTTATATACAGGCATTTTACAACTAAGTCATCTTTATGATAAATGCAGAATGGCTGCACTATTGTTAACAGTAGGGTAATGTACTGGCAACTGATTACTCTGATGATTAACTGAGTAATAGCAATGCTTTACTAAAATCTTTGGACCCAAACAGAGTTCTTCAACACTTTCGAACACTTAAAAAGCATTTATCACAAACTAGGGATAAATGACAATTACAAGGTAATTTAACTTTGAAGACAAACGGGCCCTGGAATTATAGTTAAAATGTGGAATACACCAAATAAACGTAGGAATTCCTAGAAACAGGAAATATTTAATGTCCATAGAAACATCCATATGAAACAAACCATCGACCATATCCAACATTATTTTCCTAATTACATTTCCTCTTAAGCAATTAATGTGATATCCTAATTATATGTTATAGCTTAGCAGGCTATAAAATCATCAAAGATAAGAAGATAAGAAAGAAATTTTTGTATCCTGAGGGAAATTCTTGTCATGTGGGTTCCACACTCCCCCAAGACAATACAATTTACTGAGGCTGTGTACTTCTTTACAAGACTGAAGCAAGCATTAAGAGATAACCAACATTTATGCAGCCCAGCAGATATACATTGATTTGTTTGGTTCTAGTTCTTACTACTGAGGATGCTTATTGAGTCCTCATTCAGGCTTTTGGTCATCATGAAGTGGAAAACATGAATTCACTGTGTGGACTGATTCTTATAGGCTATGAAATGTCCTTATAAATTGACAGATACCAATAAAAAAAAAAAAATGAAATGTTTCGCATGAGATTTTTCTCACGTTCCCATGTTATGTGTTGCTATGGAAGATTATTTATTGCTCTCTCAATCTTTGAATTCATTAATGACACTGCTCCTAGAATCTGTCATAATAGCATATAAAACCATATTCATTTACACTCCTGCTGTAACTGTTCCTGTCCACTCCTCTGTATACTGTCTAGTCCTGAAATCTCGTAATCTGGCTCTTGTGTTATCTTGCACTCACTCTCTTTGCACTCTAATTCCTGTCCTACCTGTACGTATGGAGTATTGCATTGTTTCATTTTTTGTTCTTGAGAAGGACTGTTGTTTAATTTCACTGTGAACTGTGTACATGGATAAAATGACAATAAACAAGATACTTGACTTTTTCTATTTGCTCTAGTTTTAATAGGCAGAGGTTCAGTGTCCTAAAATACTGAGGGTACCCCTGACTCAGGTTCATATCTGCTGACTACAATTTTCAACCTGCTGCTTTCAATGATTTAAATAAACTTTCAATGCCGTGCAACTCCAGCTGCACATCACACTGCAGATGGTGACACAATTTGCCATAACATGCCATCATAATGTCCAACCATACTACGGCCCATACAAATAAACTCCGCAGGTATGGTCTGACCATATGAGTCACTCTGGTAAAGAGAGGAACTTTTCAAACACTGAGTACATCGCTGGAGCGTCCCCTTTCATGGACGACCTGTTTCTCTTGTTTAGAACAATCAGTCCAAGAGAAAGCCACATCCTGAGGCACAAATGCCCAAGCACCTGCTGCAGGCACTCAGCTGGGTGGGGACCCCCATCTGATCACATACACCATTAGACTCCCATCCCATTTCATTTGAGTACTGGACTTTACCTAACAAAGACACAGACGGAGAGCACAATATGTGGGATGTTGGTATAACGTCAGATTCTTTCTGAAAATCTACACTCTGCTGTCACTGATGGCATTGGATGCAAATAGAGAGCTGCAAGTTCAAAAGCCCATGGACCATCTAGGCTAGTCAAGGTTACTGCTCTTAAAAAGCAACTAGCCAGAGCACAGTTTTTTTTTAATCTCTTTTTCATGTAGAAAAAAATAGCATTGTAATGTTATGCTTATGTTGGAAACGCCACATAGACCAAGCTGTGTTTGGCAAATATTTTTTTTCCCTCCCCTAATTATATATTGCAGCCAGTGCAACATGACAACAGCAGAAAGTTGATACTCATCTACTAATTCCAGTCCAGGCCTGTTTGAGGAGCTTCTGTATTAGACTGCCAGCCTTTAGCTTCTCAGGCTGCAGAGTGCTTCCATATGTGTGAAGGCCATGCCTACACGGCTCCCTCCAATCACATCCTTGACCAGAGTGGCTTCTGCTGCCCTCACTGTAACGCCTGAAACATATTACATGTCCTGCATGCTCCCCCCAGCCCTTCCATCTCACGCCAAAGTGCCTTGGACAGGCATCAGGCGGCCAGGAAGCTGAATCATTACCAAATTAGAAAATGAGGAGAGTCAAGTCACTCTGAGTGTTGTTCGGGAATTTTCTCTCGGACTGAGTGGTTATGACAGAGTCACGGACATATATGAAACCAAAAACAAAGAAAAACAGAGACCGGCAGAAACAGTCATGCCTCCAGACTGTTTTTTCTATGACTTACTTTCAACACATTTCGGTGCGCATGATTGAAAGAGAAGATACGCCTTCAATTCTGCATTCTCAGTCTGCTTTCTTAGATTAGATATGAATAGTAACCTGCAATTACACAGAACAGAACCGGAACACGGGGGACACACTGTGAAATTCCGAGCCTAACATCTAACATGGTGCTCAGACAAAATAACCATCTCCCGGTGCCTAAAAGCAAATCTAAAAATACTATAGCGCAGATGTTTGACATTTATTTTCTAGGCCATAGCAACAATGTTTGGTTGCTTCCCATTTCTAAAAACCACAAATAGTAAAATGCACTCAAAATATGGCAAATGTAAATAGTGAATCCGCACTTCAGCACTTTTCAGAGGGTGTGGGGGCAAAAGCCCAAAATGTATTTGACCTCCTATACACTGTAGGCATTATTAAATAAAGATAATTGCAATCCAGATGACAGATTTACGAGAAATGGGAGGTAGGGAGTGAACAGTCGTCTTCTTGAAAAATGAGCCTTTCTGCACCACCCCAACATCATGTAATATTTGCTCTTTCCCACTAAATCTTATCTTTTCTTTGAATTATGTTGTGCTGAACCAGCCAGTCCTGCCCTAAAAACAGCACACACATGACAAACTCAAGGCCTTGTAAGCACACTTCAAGTAGATCAAAACTGGTCTTGACTTAAAGAACACTAACCAAACATGCATGAATGGAATTTAAAAGCATTAACACCCCCCCCCCTCCCCCAACCCACCCGCCACCCGATTGAAAATTTCCCATTTCTCCCTGTTGAAGCCCAGCCAAAACCTCTCACCTTATTATGAGACAGATCCAGTAAAACCCACAGTCACTTGGCTGTCAAATTCACTGAAACAGTTTTCAAAACCAGGTACCTTGACTCATTTAAGCTGTAATTTAATTTAGTTAGGTAAACCATGATTACAAATATTGTCTTTGACTAATTGAATTGTGATGTTGTGTATTTATTACCAAAGAACTGCTGCACACATTGCAAAATGAAGACAGGCCACGTTTGAACTGCGGTTCCTGCGAGGGTCTCGTGTTAATACAGGAGGAGAAAGAGTGTCGAGGCAGAGTATAGAGTGAGGATCCGTGCCGTGACTGGGACCGATAATTTGCCAGGGGCCAGAGGTTTTTAAAGCATAAACCTGCACATCTGAGAGATTTTCATTTAATATTGACCTGTATAATCACCCTGCGCTCCAGAGGCAGAAACCGCAAGGGCAAGAGAAGTAAGAAATGGCTGATGGCAGAAGCGTGCTTTGGGGATAATCTGACAGCTCAGTGACCGTTAGGGGGGCTGAGGGGAGATTTACTTGGGAAGATGACAGAAAACCACAAGCCCACAGAGCTGGCCAGAGAAGCGTGCCTTCTTTCAGCATGGAGGAGGCATCTCCATCCCCCAGCCCCAGCCTCAGCCCTTATTACTGCAATTAGCCAATGTCTTTAGGGGCTTATGATTATATTGCTCCTTTTCATCAGCGGAGGTCATGGCAGCAATCCTCGGAGGAGAAGCTTGTCATCATATGTGCACAGAAACATGTGTGGAGGAGCTGATGGCAGTAGAAACGCAGCCTGGTACTGGACTATAGGGATCCCAAAGCACTTACAGTAACGCGTCTGAAACATCCGCGAGCTTCACCACAAAGCTTCTTTGACGCTCCATGTCCTTTCAGCATGAATGTTTACGCTCAATGACATGAGCAGACAACAATTAACTATCTAAGTGTGAGGAGGAAAAAAAATGGAAAGTACAGATAGCAGGGAAAGACGAGAAATGTATGACCGTACGTATTTATTAACAAAAATTACTGTCTGAGTTTGCCAAAGCAAAGATCTGTCACTTTCAAATAACAAGAGTGCTAAAGGGCACACTGGAGAGTGTGTGGTGAAATCATTCAGCAGCTCGGCCAGACTGTTATTACCATCTCACTGTGCCTGATCTTAACCACATCATCTCATACACTGCACACATTACAGCTCCAGCCACTCAACCAGCGAGGTCTTACTTAAAGGACTGTACTAACGACATAAGACTTAACTTTTTTTTTTTGGGTTGAATAAATGTTTTAGCAAACATAGCACTTTATACAACATCCACATAGAAACCTGTTTAATGAATGAAATGGGAGAATTACCTGAGGAATAATGTGCAATATCAATAACTACACATATACTTACATAAGAAAATAAGAAATTAAAACTGTTCAAATTAATACAATACAATATCTATTCACTTTCCCCCCCAAAAGACTCTTTTCCACAGTACTGTGTACTGTATTGTACTGGTTTTACAGAAAGGAAGATATGATCACTGTAGTCTGAGGGCATTAAAATTAAACAGAACAGATAGAAGGTGTTTTTAACCAAGTCTTTGATGCACAACTTGGAATGATCCTTTACAACAGTGTAAGAAATGGGAAAAATTCCCCCAGTTTAGTAGAAGGGCCCTTAAATCTCAATACAACGTAATTTATTTCATAGCAAATTTTCTTTTAAAAACTGATGAGCAGTTAAAAAAATACTTTTTTAATGTCATTTAGTGCTTTTGCATGAGTTATAAAATGCACAAAATGTACAAAAGGTAAGCCTTCAAATGAAGTTTTATGAAAATATCTCACGGTATTACCATCCATACATGAACACAGCGAGTTTAACCGAAAAAGCAACTTAACAGAGAACTTTTTACTGTCTATTCAAAGAAACATAGGAAGGCAAAATACAAAGAACATAGATGGTCTGATAATATTTCTACATTTTCTGTAGTTTTATTAAATGCCTCCAAAATCACTAATAAAGAGATATTGTTTCAGAGATTAAAACCGTTTCAGTTCACTTAGGAGCTGGATCCTTCCGACCACATCCCTCACTCAGTCGCTGCTCCTGACCTACAGATAAATATTACCAGACCCAATTCATTAGAACCCGTATATATTACAGCCCCTTTGAAATCCTAACTAGTAGTCATCATGCCCGGCTTGGGCTCCAGCTCTTTAACTGAGCTTCTGTGTTCAGAAACTCAAAGCACATGACCACTTATTTTGACAGCAATTATTATTGTAGCATTGCTAAAATAAATATATTCAATTTAGTAAGGGCCAAAGACTCTGGCAACCATTCTATTATGGTTTATAATGGCGTCAGATTGAAGGAATATTGATGCCTTGCCACCTTCAGTGCATGTCTTCTTCATGATTGGAACCGTTACCACACTATTACAAATAATTAGAGACGCCCCAATCCAAATCATTATTATACTGCAGAGGCTAAAGTACTGTAGACAGTCATATTTCCAACAGTAACTACAGAACTGTGCAGATCTTTACAGTATATATTGATTTTCATAGAATTAAAATGACCATGACTAATTCATTTCATACTTCTAACCCAGCATATCAGGACTGGTATACTGGGTAAGAATTAAAAAAGAAAAAAAGAAAAAAATTACATCACTTTGTTGATCCAACTTTTAGACAAAACAATAAAAGCAATAAAAGTTACACAGCGTTTGTGGATATCAGACTTTTAAAAACAAACGAACATATTACAGGTTTTTTTCAAGCATATGAAACATTATAAATGGTTTTAACGAGAAAAAAGCAATATCATGAGCAAATATTAGAAACAATATTTGTAACAATGTTCCCTTTGTAATAATGTTGAACCCCACACTCTTGTCAGTACTTATCAGCGCTTAATCTTTTAAAGTGTTTAAACTATCTTTGCGGCAAAAGATTTTAAAGAGGCTCCGTCACATTCAGTGCTGTTTGCGACATCATTCCTGGAAGAGTCTTCAGGAGTTCCCACATCGAGTAGAACAATCAGGCTACTCATTTCAATCGTTATATATCTGAATTATTTTCATTCCGGCTGTATCATGACTGACGCACTTGGATGTATTTATTTACAAGCAGCAAAAAACAAACAAAAACAGCCTCAGATCAGTCATCTGAAAAAAGATCTGGTAAGAATAATATTTTGGAGATGATAAAGACAAAAGACTAAATGTTTTCAAGAAACATCTCGGCGTAATAAAACAAGAGGAATGGACAGACATAACACTTAACACTTAAATAACATTTATCAGATAGTGAGCACTTGAAATTATCATCATGTTACTGTTCAAAGTGATAAAAAGCACAGTGCTGCCTGCAAATAGAATTCCTCATCACTTTTCTCAAACACATCATGAATGTTCTTGTACACAGTGGGTAAAAGAGCTCTAAGAACAGAGGCGAGGAGTCTGTTGTTTATTCTTTTGTTCACCCGTGTTCTCACAACACGTCAAACTCAGACACCCAATGTAAGAACCTATTAAGGGTTTTCGCTTAACAGGGCTGCTGCTGTACATCTCATGTATCTGTTAAATCCTAGAAGTTACAGGTTAAAAAACTAAGACTGTCTTTATCTTTTGTCTGGAAGCCGTCATGGTATAGCTCAGAGGACATTAAACGCCTGTGTGCAGTGAACTTTTCACGGGCATCATGTTACATACATTTTGAATGCTAGTTTGAATACAATCCAAATAGAATTTTGCCATGAAAGGTGGCCAGTTGCACCTCTGATTTGAATACTGCTAACCACTCAGAATATGCAAAAATGGCTCAAGGTAAATCCCAAACTACATAAACCATCAAGATAAATGATAGTCACCTTTTTAGATGCTAAAACTATTGAAATATTTAAACATGTGTGTGTGTGTGTGTGTGTGTGTGTGTGTGTGTGTGTGTGT
>JBBPCW010000001.1:24907751-24918182 GCA_037974425.1 Phenacogrammus interruptus
ACACACACACACACACACACACACACACACACACACACACACACACACACACACACACACACACACACACAAAAAGTTGTAAATGCAATTAAATAAGAAAATAGTTGCATTAATACTGCTGTCCAAATAACCTTCCATGTGATATAAGACCATATGATAGTAAAATGTTCTTTTAGGGGCTTAACTTGCTCATATTACCTTGTTTGTAAATGTAAATGTCCCTGAAGTCCACAAAACTAGCAAATAATATTGCAAAGAGGCTGAAAGTGATTTTACATGAATTACACTGCAGATCCTCCAAGCAGTTTGAACAAGTTTCAATACTATTTTACATGCATGAAACCTTGCACGTATGCACATATTACATACTTATATTACATAAATCAGAAACCTATACACACACACACACACACACACACACACACACACACACACACACGTACGTGTATATGTATATGTATATTTTATATATATTATTATTATATTGTATTACTATATATATTAATATATATATATATATATATAAATAAATACACACATACATACATACATACACACTTCAATATTTATATTCAATATATATATTTGTATATTTTATATTATACTGCTGTTTTGTGTAGCTTTTACTGTCTTCTTTTGTACTATCCACTTTCCTGCTGTACCTATGCAAATGTCCCACTTGAGGGACTAATAAAGGGTTTTCATATCTTGTTTATTATCTTAAATAGGACATAATTCCTCCAGCACCAGTCCCTCTCCGCAATAGGACACAGTTCAACAGTCCATAAGCTCCATTGCTGTCTTTACCTGTTCACTGTAATATGACAGTGTAAGATCCAACAGACTGACGTCATTTTGAAAAACGCACAGATGTGACAGAAATGAGTCATAACCCAGCGGCCGAGCGTCACCGAGTCAGTTCACTAGGCAACCAGACTTGTGATAATTGTCAAAAATGACAGGCTCTTCTCCTTTAATTGCCATTCTCAAGATGTGCCCATGCCACAAGAGAAAGCCACTAGGGTTGACAAAACCTGCCAAGAATGATCAAGCACTCTGAGGCAATATGAGCAGGCCTGACTCCTGTTATAGCTGACCGCTCTGTGATGTGTAGCACACTCTAACTCAATTCACCACTGGGTTTTATGCTGTTTTCACCTTCGCAGGCATAACTTTTTCGGCATTTAGGGCCGTGAGATACAAGTGGGTGTGGAAACATGTAAATGATAAATTCATGAAAGACCTGAGAAGAGAACTGATGGAGATGGAGAACAGCAAAAAGAAAACTTCTTAAAGCCTGATTCGAATAACGCCTAAAAGTACCATGAAACACATGGCATGCATTTGTAAACCTCACTGTATTTTTAAGCTTCAGTGTAGGCAGTGTTGTGTTTGTACTGGATAAAATCTCAGATTACACCAGAAATGAAAAAAGCAGACTCACACCAATTCTACAATTTAAGCAACCTACCTAAAAAAACATGTTTTCTGAGTAAACAATGTCAACACGGGTTTGTTCAATAAAGCCTGTCTGCTACTGCAGGCAGTTTTGTATTTTCTAAACTTGCTTTGGCCTGACTTGACAAGATTCCACTTAATAATTAAACATATTCTGTAATGGGCAAAAAGGTGTAAATGCAATTAAATAAGAAAACAGTTGCATTAATACTGCTGTACAAATAACCTTCCATGTGATATAAGACCATATGATAGTAAAATGTTCTTTTAGGGGCTTAACTTGCTCATATTACCTTGTTTGTAAATGTAAATGTCCCTGAAGTCCACAAAACTAGCAAATAATATTGCAAAGAGGCTGAAAGTGATTTTACATGAATTACACTGCAGATCCTCCAAGCAGTTTGAACAAGTTTCAATACTATTTTACATGCATGAAACCTTGCACGTATGCACATATTACATACTTATATTACATAATTCAGAAACCTATATAATTTAGCTTAGTGCAATGTCCTTCTGTGGGCTACCAAAGCAAGCAAGTTCCAACATTCAATACATATTTAAATAAGAGTATTTGCAGCAATAACAAAAGCACAACAGGGTAATTTTTAACGTGTGAAATCTAGTGGGGGAATAATGTCTCCAGGAGGCTTTAGAGTGAACTTTTCCAGAAGCCAGGAATAATGTTCTACCATCTAATGCCCTGTTTATGCCTGTGTGGTCCACACCGAAGCGGGCCAAGCTAAAGCCAGGCCTGAAAAAGGGCACACACATTCCGGTTTCTCTTTTCACACTGGCCACGAAAAAGCGATGCTTGCACGAGGACCACCATGGCTAACCTAACACAGCACAGGCACTCCCAGCTGCAGCACAGGCCCGCTTTAAGGAGAAAAGCAGCCCGGCAAAACCAACAATACACATGTAAAGTCAACAACCGCTCCAGACTTTTACAGAAACGTATTAAACAAATATTAACAAAAAAATAACGATTATTATCTATATATATTTACAGTTCAAAAAGTCGCACCAACGATTAAAGAGCTCTGTCAAAACAGTGACAGACAGTGGACAAAAGCTCAAATCCACCAAATAAATACAAAGCGCAACAGTTATATGGGTAATGTAATATACGCTTAACGTACCATTGGAAGAATATCACCACATCACTCAGCGTTTGGAGGCACTTTTAGAGACTCTGTTGTGAGTGAAATGTTTCCCATTATAGCTTAGCCACATCCTTTACTACCATCCGAGTTGGGATTTCCATTAGTTTTATATTCACTTCATAGGAAGAAATCCTTAAGAAAGGAATAAATATATCCAATAGGCCAAATCCCTTTTAGAAGTGCTCATCTTATCATACATGGAGAAGGTACATTTAAATAGATTTTTTTTAACTATTAGAATGTAGTTGAAACTTCAACAAAAATTTAAATATTTCAATAAAAAATTTTAATCTACAGTTCATAAAATGAAACCTTATAAGGAGGGAAAGACAATATGCAATTTAGTGCAAAAGATTGGATACCTCCAATCAAATGACATCCTCTACAGAAAACAAACACACCCCACCAAACAAATATTTAAAAAAAAAAATTAAAACACATAAACATTAATTGTGCATTCTGTGTGTAGAAGTGTGTTCCTTACAGAAAGCATGTGCTTATTTTCACACCAAAACAATTACAGACGGCCAAATTTTGTGTACAAACTTTTGTTTTGTGTACAGTACTTTGTTCTGGCTCACAATAAAACATATTTTTGACAATTGAAACTCTGCATGCTGGTCTTATTTATTCACATATGATACAGTGAAATGCTGACTGTGTAAACAAAAACAAAAAACCATAAAAAGTACTGTCCCAAACTTTTTTTTTTAACTAATCTAATAAAAGACCTCAGACCATCGCTGCTGCTAATTCCACACTATAGAGGAGCGGCAGGAAAGTGTGTCTCTGCTGCAGCATATGCAGCGACGGACACGATTCAAAGCTTAACACAGAAGTTCCCAGACTGTCACTGTTAGTGTGGACAATTATGCAGCACACATACGCGCGCGCGCGCACACACACACACACACACACAATAATAGAGACATCAATTATGTTAAAAAAAAAAAATGCAGAATACTGCAAGAGATGAAAGGCCACAGGGGACAAGCAGAAGGAAATAGTAAATATCTGAGAGGATGAAGGACATGACAGAAATCCGGAGGAGAGAATGAGTTGCACTTATCAGGAGCCCCATTAGAAACAGTAAGTAACGAAAATTGCTGTTAATCATCACAGCTCCAGGACTCTGCGCCAGTGCCGCTCCCGCTGTTCCCTCAGAAGCAACAAAGTGAGGGAAGCTGAAAATGCACGTGAAGCATTTTAAGCGGAGAGAGGCAGAGCGGAGCAAGAGAGAGAGAGAGAGAGGAGGGAAAAAAGGCTCCATGTGCCAGTGAGATGGAGCTGTGCTGAAAAGTCAAGCGCTCCGGCCCCTGCCTCACACATCCGCAGCTCCATCCCTGTGGATGTGAGGAGGAAACAAAAAAAAGAAAGAAAGAAAGAAAGAAAGAAAAAAAAGTGAGAGAAAAGGAGGACGATAGGCTGTCCCACTCCACTTTTGTGCTCTGATGTCACTAAACACATGACCCAGCCTCTCCAGTAACAGCCCACGAGGAGGGGAAAAAAAAGTGTGTTTTAAAGCTTACACGTTTTTGGATTGTGAGAATGTTTCATTCCCCTCACAAACAACCACAGAACCACAAGTGCGGTGCGCGAGTTTTCCCCAAGACGACAGGAGGGAGCCACTGGGGTGTAAATGGTTAATCGGCGCGGGTCAACCCCAGTCCCAGAGACCCAGCGAGTCAGTAAGTAGACTCTAACCACACTCATATACGCCTCGATTCTGCTCCATCCAATATCTGTGCCTGCAGTCTTTACTCAGCTTTTTACTGACATTGTGGCAATACACAAATTTGTGCACACACAGTTCATTAATTATATTTAGGGATTGGGGGGCGGTTTGCGTGCTACTTTTTTTTTTTTTTTTTTTTTTTACCCCATTTGCCCTGATATGGTTTTGTGTTCTCAGTTTAGGACGTCAAGGGTCACCACGACCCTTCATCAAGAGGAGAACTATCCTCCGAGGATAACCAAGTGCGGCTATGGCGTCTAACAGTCTTTTCAGCTCGGTCACTCCATGCCAGCAGAACTTCTTCTGGGGTAAGTGCTGAGAAAAATTATTTTCATTTGAGTGTGCTGTGGTTCAGGCACGGGTCATTCGGAAGCCACCTCTGTGGAAGGTACCAGCAGCTCCGGGTCAATAACCACTCACACGTACATGTGCACTCTTCTGATCATATCAGGCACAGGGCACAAAGCAGAAAGCCACTTCACAACCGTCAATAGTCGCACTGTTTACATTTGCAAACATGCTAAGAAGCTGACATGTTTGTATAACTTAAAACTATATTTATGGAACGATGAGGGGGGAAAAAAGGGGGGGAAACGGTTTTGAAAGTATAAACACACCCTCCGTTTCAATTTACAGACCGACATTAAAACAAGATGTGGAAAAATTCTGCCTAAAAGTTGACCAGAGGAGAAGCGGTGGGTTATTTGTGGAGGACCTGGTGTGGTTACAACCAGTTTACAGGCGAAGGATTAGCGGAGAGGGCTGAACACATTCAAACGCTCACATCTCCACATCCATGAGCATGAATTGCTCTTACATACGAATGTAAAGCTGTTCTAAAACTCCCTTTTTCCTGCTCAGCGGCTTAGTTTTGATTTCTGCTTCTTCAAACATGAACAGGAAGCAGACGTCGGAAATAAAAAAGTCTGCTTGAATTGAGCTTCTTTTTTATTATTCTAAAATGGGCACAGAAATATCCTATAAAAGTTCTGTCTTTTAAGATGTCTAGGCCGGACCTGACACTGAGACAGAGTGAGACAGAAAAAGAGAGAGTCATGAAGGTGAGAGAATGATGAGACCTGAGATGGAAAACAACGAGCAAAACAAAATATATGCAAAACACATTTGAATGCCACAAATTTTCCAACTATACTAACGCATGCAAAGCAACAAAACACACCTAAATTAAGTCATGGCTTTACAGCAACATCTACATTAACGACCAAAAATATCAGAGGAACCAAAAATAGCAAGGATTTAATTATTGACTACAGAAACTTGGAGAAAATCAGAACAGTGATAAAATACTTACAGTATTTTCATCAGAAGCCTTTTCATGACTCTGAAAGGACAGGGCGCTCCAGCAGACACTCTCAGGCTGGCCACTGGGACTGGGCCAGCCACAATGGGCTACATGGTTTTGTCATCACTGTCTGTGTACATCGAGGCATTAAAGACGGTGTCACTAAAACCCGAGGACCATGAGCAAGGGAGCCGTGAAACCTCCTGCTACCAGACCTTTTCTGACCACACTGCCTTCGTTTAGTTAGTGCTGAGACAATTATAAAGACAAATAAACTAAATGCCCTGCGTGCAAATATTTTAAAAAGAACTTAAAAAGTTCTCCAACTTCTTATTTTAAAGAAAGTTATATTTCTATTCTTAAAAATAAAGTTTCTCAGTGGTGGTGGTGGTATAAAAGAACCACTTTTCCCAATAGAGCTTTCAGTGGCTGGCTCTTTAAAGAGCCTTTAATATATAAAAAACCCTTTTTAAAGTTTAAAGAGACCCCACACATGTAGAGATTCTATACTAATTAAAGTTTAATAAGTCTATGTTTAAGAGCTAAAAAAAAGGTGCCTTTTTTCAGTCAGTGATTTGGCACTTGAGAGGTTTGGATTTAATATTTGGCATCAATTACAACACACTGTTTACATTTTACCACCAGCCATGAATGAACTAAGCGGCAGAGGAGGTTGAGTCTAACAGGAGCACGGACCTGTGACAGGCCGACCTGATGGAGTTTACCTCCATTCATCATCTGGATGGCCCCGTTATCACACAAAGAGGGCTGATGTTTAAACACATTTTTTGCAGCCATCACTAATCAATTACAAGCGTGCTGCACAGCTCCCAGGTCCATGTGCTTCTCATTTTCAGGAGCGCGGTGGCCTTGCAGGCTGAATGGTGTGGGTTAATTCTGCTAATTGGTTATCACAGCTCTCCTTTGCACTGCAAAAACAATATTAATGGAGGGAAGGTGATTCAACTAGCCCACAGGGAGAGAGAGGGAGAAAGAGAGAGAGAAAGAGAGACCTGTACATCCTAGAGAAGCATGGCTAATTAACAACGGAGTTAAAGGTTAATGAAACGTAACTTTAAAAGCCACGGGATGTATTTCCATTTTGGGAATTTTTAGCCGCACACTTGCTCCGCCTATCTACCTTTACATTTACGCAAGCATTTTTGAGCCAGCAGGCTTTGGGGGAGTTTAGCCTGACTACCAGCTAGGAGCTGTTTCCAGAGACTAATTAGGGTCCTTTAACACACTATTATCTATAAGCGCGTTACATCTTCTCGCTGACGTTTTCCTCAGACCTCAATCATACGTGTCTGACACAGCGTGCGTGTCCTTAGCGCGCTGCAACAAAGGAGCTTCAAGCATGAACATTTAAACAGAAGAGAGTGAACTTTGTTGGAGGCATCAGGCTGGGGTGGGTGGGGGGTTTGCTTGGGGGTTGTGATGTGCATATGGGGACCCAAATACCTCAAATATATTCACAATGTGTGGCAAATAAGTCATGTCTGGAGTTGCCCAATACACAGACTAGGAACCTGTAATCATCTACAACATTTAGACAATTTTAATCAAATCCAAGGACAACTGTGCATATAGAAAGAAAGCAGGGGGGTATGCTCTTCACAAAAAAAAAAGAAAAAAAAAAAAAGCATAATTAGATGGTTTGCAAACCACATGGTAAATAGAAAGGCTTGAAGAAAAATGACCAAACTCTTCAAAGGATTGGAAAGTAACTTGATATGGACACTGTTGCACGAGCCAATTTTTTAGCCTGATACAGCCAGATGACTTCAAAGTTGAGGCGAGTCCCTATCATGCCCACAAATCAGGATGCAAAAAGACAAATTACTGTATCAGAAACAAACGGGCTGGAGCTTAAAACAGAATTATTGGTTTAGATCTAATAAACTCAAGAAATCCCCCCAAAATTCTATTTTATATTAACATGCTTAGAAAAGACTGTGTTTGCGAATGTGTAAAGAATAACTGTTTCTGACAGTAAGCATATGTAGATAGTATTTAGCAATATTTATATATTTATACAGAAAGACTCACTGTCATAACTTGTAACTCCACCCTTTTTTAATGTCGTTCACACTGCTGTAATACCGCAGAAAAAACACGTTTCTTATTTCAGAACTAAACTCACTAATTAGTCAACCAATCAACCCACACCTGACTTTATTAACATCTTAATGATCTGCAAAACGTCAATAATGAGCTAATAATGAACACACAGTCAAACAGGGCACGCGCGCTTCATTCACAACATGACAAATGATAGACATTTCTTCCTCGGAAATCACACACCACTAAGTATATCCAGTGTGTTCCTCAAGATGACAAAGGCAGGCATTGATGTCTCTTACGAACTTGGAGGGCTTCTGAGAAAATAATCAAACACTTAACCATGCAGCCTGAATCTGCCAAACACAACATTAAAACTGGGAAACAATAAATAGTCCCATAACACGCAGAAACCCGACTTCTGTAACATAGAAACCCAGTCAACAAACCAAGAGAGTGGCCACAAACCGTCCTTAAATCATAGGCAGCCTACCCAAGCCCTCCGATACATCACAGTTTAATGGAGTCGGGCCTGTAAATAAGTGGGAAACATTGAGAACGCAGAGGGAGTAGATCTTATAACAGGATGTTGCCCGTGCTTGATGTAAATGCATTTTCGAGGAAGCTTACAGAGCTCAAATCAACTTAGGCAAATACTTCCATTAACTAATTGCTCCCTGTGCCATGTGGCATGGCACATGCGACAGGCGTCTGCAAAAGGGATCGCAGAGACAGCGCAGTCACATCAGAGCGATACTGTAAAAGTGTCAGACCACAATCTACTCGAAAGCTTCTCCATTCAGAAAACACTGTTCATTCACAAACTTGCTTTGGTGCTTGCTAAAAATACATGTACAAAAAAATACTGCCCAATTTTTGTGTTTGCCAAGTTGCCAAGTTTAACAGGTTTCTTAAAAAAATTAATTCTGAGAATTTTACAAAGCCCACCAATATATTTAATTCAATATTTTAAATCATTAAAATTTACAAATGTTTATTTAAATATATATATATATATACATATATATACATACATACACACAGTGGAGTAAAAGTATTTAGTCAGCCACCAATTGTGCAAGTTCTCCCACTTAAAAAGATGAGAGGCCTGTAATTTTCACCATAGGTATACCTCAACTATGAGAGACAAAATGAAGAAAAAAAAAAATCCAGAAAACCACATTGATTTTTAAAGAATGTATTTGCAAATTACATACATACATATATATACACAACCTATTCTCTTAAGACCTGGTCTACCATGCATGAAAGCTTTAAATCATATATTCATCCCATATTTCTTTTGACTGCACTGTTAAAGAAACATGATGTTTTGTATGCAAACAGAATAATCAAATTGAAAACATTGGAAAATGCAGTAAGGCACTGTTTAATTTAGGCCTGGGGCAGTTTTGAGAGGAAAATATTGAAGGTTCAGGTAAGTGGTCTTTGACTACACACGGCAGTTTTGAGTCTACCATAATGAAGAGAGTCCAACACTACAGAGGCTCCACGCTTAACAAGGCTCTACCTGTTCTGCCCAACACCAGCCACGGCCAAAGCCGGCACACTCTGTTGATTTAACCTCGGCTGGAATGCAGAATTTTTCTTTGACTAGGGCATTACTTGAAAATATTTTTAATACGATACACACAAGGGCTATAAGGAAAAACAGAATGTAAAAATGCACGGAATGAGCCGAGCCAGTGGCGGAGAGAGAAACGGACGCGCTGCATTGGCAGTATCTCTCATCCTTGGTTTCCCTTTCCAACTGTGGCTCCATGCTTCACCACAGGGAAAATCCAGTGTTTTCAAATGGGCCCTTGCAATGCTTTATTTCCTTTTTAAAATGTACATCTTTAATATCAACACAATAAGAGAAGAACTGGAAGTCAAACTGTCTGTCTCCGACTGCTTGGTATAGTGTTAGCCTTAAAAATACAAACGTGCAAAAAAAAAAAAAAAAAAGCTGCATTTAAAAGTTGTTTTCACTGCAGATTAAATCGCTGAATTCTGATGAGCCTTTGTCTGAGCCTTTATAAAAACGGGCTCAACGTTCTCACACGATATCACTGCTGGGATAACACGAAAATACAAGCGTCTCCAAAGGAATTAGCCTGAAAAACCTGATATTTAAGGTTCATATCACGTCTGCCTCCATTTGGAGACTGAGAAACAGATCTGGAGGAAAACAATCGGTTCTCCATCTCCGTCTTATTAAAAAGAGAAGAGCAGGTGAAACCGAGGACAACTAAAATGACACAGCATGGTGGACTGAAAGCTACTGAATCTCTTGAACAGCCTGGTCATCCTCCATAGCAACACTCACGTCACTTACGCTAGACGTTTGAGCAGCGTGCTTTACACACATTCTCAATGCACGTGGATTCCAAGCCATTAGCAGAGCAGGACAAAACACCTCCCTCAGCCCTGCATGGTAATTTGACCACAGCCTTGAGTGTGTGTGAGTGGAGCACATAAGGCAGCGCACACACCTGCGAGAATCAGATAACCACTCACGAGAGGAAAGCACAGGTATGACACGTTCAGCAGTGTCCAATTCTATACTTCTGTTTCAAGAGCTTCAGGCCACAGGAGAAGCACTCTGTCAGGCCACAGAGCAAAATCTCAGTGAGATTCACCTACAAGCGACTAGTTGACAGCCAGAATAATGTACATGAAAAATTGAGGCTAAATGACTGTTT
>JBBPCW010000001.1:24918282-24932930 GCA_037974425.1 Phenacogrammus interruptus
TCAGTGAGATTCACCTACAAGCGACTAGTTGACAGCCAGAATAATGTACATGAAAAATTGAGGCTAAATGACTGTTTACACTGTTTATCAGTGTTTTTTTTTAAACCTTACACTTGGAGACATTCTTACAATAAAAAAGTAAGTGGCAGTAGAGATCTCAGATAAAGATGTTAAAGATATGAAGATGGTTCTGTTGTGAAACACATGTAATGGAATAATATTGTAAATAGAGTACATTTGATACTGCAGTTCAGTTGGTTAAAACACTGAATTAAAATGGTTGTACTTACAGTATTGTAACATGTGGCAATACTGGAGCTTTGTTCTGTGTTCCAACTTATCAAACACCAGATATTTTGCATTGAAATAATGTTTAGAAATACTGCGATGTATATATTTGCTGTATCACCCACTCAGACTGGGCAGTTAATATTTATTTGCTCTGAAAAACATTAATATTAAAATAAAAGCAAATGAGATAAGAACAATTGTCAATGTATATGTCAATGTGTTCACTTGATCATTTCCATAACTCCTCCCCGGGGCAGTTCAGTATTACTCAGTATTACAGTATTTCAATCTGGCCAATCAGATTGACACAGGTGCTGCTGATGGAATTCAACAAATCTGTGCGTGGAATGTTGTGTATGTTTATACATATATACATATATATGCACACACACATACACATACACATTGTATTTACCATTAAGTGTTCACAAATTTCTAATCTGAGTACAAACGCAGACACAACATTGATGACATAGATAAATATGGCCCAAAAATATAAATACACTTTATATATAAAATACATTTTATGTTTTCTTTGCATTTTCAAATAATTTAGTCTATGTGAAATCATTTAGTTGTTATTAAATTGCAGCAAATTTGAGGTCAGACAAAGGGCCTCTGACGCTAAAAACTGCTGGGAGTCAATGCGGCTCTGTTTAAGCTCAAGCCCAGAAAACAGCGGCTCTATCTCTGCCATTAAGTATTAACTCTCCATCTGAGTCTGTTGTCAACAGCGCTGTTTTTCTGATTAGAATGGCTGTTGACTCATCCTGTGACGGCATTCAGGAGGGTGCTATAGTTACTGTGGCCAGCACTGCAGCTCCTGTTTCATTGTCTCGTGTGTTTACTGTAAGCCCAAACTACTTATAAAGTTGTTTCGGGATATCAGTGAATCCTTTGGGGAAATAACGGCTCCTTGCCGCTGTATAAAGGCCCAGTCTAATGTAAAATTTATCAGGCAGCAAGGTTGACACTGTCTATTAAAACGTTCCTCCTCAGCTTTAAATATGTATTAGACATCCAAAGGCAAATCCTCAGAGTTGTTGTTTTCCACGGCAAAAATGAGGGGTAACATTTGAGTTTGATTCACTCAGAGGTAATTTCGACGAAAACAATAGGAAAAAGCTCCAGCTTCCAGACGACTTCAGACTTTAAGCGCAGAAAATGTCATTTTGCTGACAAAGACAACAGAAACACATTCATGACTTTCTCTCTGCTCCTAAATATTAACAGTGCGACCCATTAATAAACATGATTTCCTTGGATAAGAGATGAAAGCAGGAGGAACAAAATTAGAAGAGGTGCAAACTAGAACTAAGGGAATTGGTAAAGCAAGAATCTGCGAGGACTAGTCGCAGAACGCTCCGCACTTTACAGTCTTCTGCTGTAGGATCACTTGGATAGTCTGAAATATTGATGTGCTAGACTTCATGAACCTGGTGAGGAAAACAGCAAAAAAAAAATAAAAGCTGTGATATATTTATATCAAAAACAATCTTTTTCGCCTCATCCTGCACCGAGAGCACGCTTTGTGTGTCTCGGCATTCTCGGATGAAATTGTCCTGGAAAGCATGTTTTGAATAAAGAAATCCCAAATGCATGTCTCTAATGAGCTGCCTGCAGAACTTAACGTATGCTAGAAGTGCTTTCGCGTCGTTCGCGAGTTTTGGCACAGCAGTATTTTTTTTTTTTTTTACATCATATAATTAATCATTAATAGGTTTGCAGCTATTCGTGCACCTCTGTTGTCTTGACGTGTTCTGCGTTGATTCATTTTACAATACTTGATGGTTAGTCAAAGTAAGGCATTTGCGCACTTGGGATTCACTCAATTATACAGTACTTTGCATCTGTAGTGTACAAGATAAGATGATGGTAGACATTATAACACCCAGTCCAAAACCAGTGCTCTCCAAAAAAATAAATAAAATAAAAAACAAGATGTTCTCTCCTGGGGGCTTACCACACAATAGCAGAGGTTGTCATAATCCCAAATTAGGCTTTAGAGGAGCAATATTCACATTTTACAGGTCCAGAAAAACCCTTCTTCAAATGAGAATATGACTGTGAAATGGTGTTTTAAAGAAGCTTAACACAATGTAAAGCATCTATACAGATTGCAACCATATGTCTGAGAGCCACTGAGGAACCTTTACTGCTAATGCTGTAGCACAAATCCACTTTTGTAAGTGCAAAGTGACAAACATCTAGAAGTACCCGGGATCATCTCAGAGACCAGAAAAATAGGTTAAAATTGGAGCACTTGGCACAGCGCTCTCTCAGCAGAAACACTAGAGTCAAAGTGCAGTAAACAAATACTCAATAGTGATGAGAGGTTCTATTCAGTCCCCAAATTACAGTCTGGTTAACCAGAGACTCTGTGCCAACTCATTATTGCAGCTTGCTTCCAATTGGACTTAGACGTTTAGAAAAACATTCAAGGGCCTTGAAAGTAAAGAAGGTTTTATAGACATAGCAGCCCAAGAGACAGCAGCCTGAATTGGGCAAATGCCCAAAGGGTGCTGGTCAACATCTCAAACCAAGCATGGCAGATTACTTAAAATGAGACAGAATGGTGAAAAGTAATGATATCGAGAGGCTAAGACAGACAAATACACTCCGCTTAGAAGCGACAACTTAATGTTCTTTAATTACCATGATTGATTAACATGCTCGATAACTGTCCTGGGAAAGAACAGCACTTTCACACAGAGCCTAGAAATATGGGGATGCAAATGGACAAGAAAAACAAGTCAGGGTGCTAATCAACATCTTTGAAAGAAAAACCAAAAGGGGTGATAACACAAACAGCAATCATGATGCAACCTACAAAAGCAATGAGGAGATTTTCCCATATGAATATAGCTTATTAGTGCATCTCTCAGAAAGAATTACAAGGCTATCTGTTCATGATACACTCATAACAAGACAAAACCTTTAGTACTAAATAATACTACTACGGTACTAAAGCCAGACAGTCGCAATACAATTTCATAAGAGATCCCGCAGCCCATCTATGAACGCTCTGCAGTTCATGTGTATGTATGTGCATCAGGAAAGGGAAGGCAGTGAGTGGTTACAGTATATCACCAGGGTGCCCTGGAACAGGTCTGGCTCTGGCCCCATTTGACAGACAGGCTTTCTAAACAGCCCCTGGGTGTAGCGACAGCTGGGCTGCCCAACGCTCACAGCCACTAATCACAGATATAGAAGCAGAAACACTTTTGTACTCTATTTAACAGAAAAAAACACAAATACGGAGAAAAATATCCTCGCTCGGGAACCTGACCTTACCATGTAAACACAGCGCAAATACATGGGCTAAACATCAAATTTCACTTAAGTCTTTATGTAATGAGTAGGTGTTGGTTTTAGAACTTATAAACTGCCTCATTTCTAGACTGAGGTCATTAGTTTTGCAGAATAATAATAATCATTTCAAAGTAATGGCTGCAGTCACTGTTAAACAACTACAACAAGGCAGCGCTAAGGCGAAGCCTTGCCTTTCCATTTTAATGTGGCCTTTGCAAAAAGGGCAGGGTAATTATTTTAATGAATGTGATAAAGGTAAGAGTGCCATACTGACATTTCAGCACCTACTTCTCAAATACAGCCCATTTACCACAGTGTTTATGTAAAAGCTCTGGTAGCGTTTTTTCCCCCCCAGCACCGAGCATTTCAGATCGGAACGAGCAATAGAAAATAGAAAGAAATGCTAGACGGCCTCAAGCCCACAAAAATGCTGGTGTGGGTTTGGTCTGGGTATACAAATACCATTGTATTAACACCATGCCACAAATAAATATAGCCAAATAAATATTTGTGTAGATTTGTGTATTGCACAACAGTACAGAGCCCAATAGAGAAACTGAGTATTTCAGTCTAGGACTAATGCTTTAAATTTGCGCTGTTAAAAAGGAGTGCAGTACTGAACGCGAAGAGAAATGACCATCAGCTGTAGAGACCTGCAGCCACAAAAATCCAGCTTTACCTCATATGAACTATTTCATGCTCCTGGCGCTGCAGTGACGACGAACTGCTGAGCTCAGATTAAGCTTTCTTAGAAAGTCACTCTGATCGGGTTACAGCCACAGGCAATGATATGCTTCAAGTCTTCAATAGTTAAAGGAATTTAGGGACGCAGAGCTGTAGGAACAGTTTCGCTCTTTCCTCTCCCCAAACAGACACAAGAAGAAAACTCATACTGAACCCGCACTCTCACAAGATACAAGCAGTCAGCCTGGCAGAGGGTACAGGGTACAAATCAGGGCCTTTCCAATACGGACACTTTGACATTGATACGGTTACTGATTTAGAGGAGATATCAGCTCATATCATTTAATATCATCCAAATTTATATAATCCAAATCCAGTTCCAAGTGTTTCAGTCCTTTACTGCCTGATAAGAGTGTCACTTATACATTTCCAGACAGGTTCTCAATTGCTATGTGTCTTAAACCCAAATAAACTCAAACCATAAACATGTCAATTATAAAAAAAAAATAACCCACATACTGCAGCACATATTTTTCACTACCTTCATATTTCTCACTACTGTTGTGGGTTTATGTAATTGAGTTCTTATACATCACAATTTTTTTACAGTTAAATCACGATTTAGGTTTTTTTTCATGGTATTTATATTGATTTGTACTATATTGCAAGTTACTGAATAGTACAACCAAACTATTGTTGGTTGAGCGCCGTTTCTATAAGGCAGGCATTAAGCAGACAAACAGTGCGATAGTGCAATTTGGCTGAGGGAAAAAATTAGGAAAAGCATAGAACCGTAATAGATAGAAGGAATGTAGTCTATTTAGACGATACTACGATCTCTCTGCTTTGGCAGATCATCAGCACATCGTATCATCATATCGCCCACCCCTATCTGATATCTTCACACCAAGATTTGTGTGTTTGTGTTACATTCATAGTGATGTTCTGTGTTTAAATTCGCCCGCCTAGCACATATTGTGGTAAAACAATTAACCACTGAGGACTGCAGGCTTAGCCATCTCTTTAAAGCCTGGCATACAAGCATGAAACCGTTACAGCCTCCATGTCAGCAGTTTGTCGCAATATAAAACAAATGACTAGTTTTGCAGAAACCAATAAATCCCTGGGATCTTAATATTATTTCGCTGATTTATCGGTCAGGCCTAGAAAGGTCACAATTTGGTATTTGCACTGAAAAGAAAAAACGTTCAGCATCAAAACAAGTAGTATAACCATGTTGACAAACCATTATAAATAAATTTGCTTTATTTCATCAACAATTCTGATTTAATACTGAACATGCTTAAACACGGCTCATTTAATTACCGGAGTTTATCAAAAAACAGAAACTAGAATTCAGTGACTAAACTTTTGGAGGCAGTCACATGAGCGCCACATGTTCGCATTCGTACAGCTGGTGCTCTATAAAGCTAATAAAGTCATCAATCATACAAGACACTGCTTACTTTATAGATGCACAGTAAATGTATATAAACTGCACAAGAAAGTCAGGGAAAGGATGTAGGCGAGTCAAATCCACAAAGAAAGAAAAAGCTGAACATTGGCCACATTCAACTGTCTGTGTTATCTTTAGCACCTTATGCGTGTAGTATGGAATTTCCTCGTCCAAAGTAAGCACTTTTACAGCACAGGCTGGAATATAACATATCAGGACAGTTTGGGAGGAATAGTGAAGGACAGGTTTTTGTCATTTGTTGAAAACCCCTGGCCACTTTGCAACGTGTCTACTGGTGACCTGAAAGAATTGTAAACTGATAATCTGTACTGTCTGGTCACTGAGAAAACACTGAGGCAAGAACAGCCAGAGACACTTAACAGCAGAGGGGCTGTTATTTCATGGGTGACGAAGGAGATCCTGAAACATGACTAAATTCTAAGCTTCCATACCTTGAGCCGTCAAAAAAAAAACAATCAAAAACCTTTAATACAGACTTTCATTTTCTGTTTATGGTTTAGGTTATGCAGTACTTTACTAACTAAATCATCACTTTTCAATTGTTACTTTTCTAAAATGCATAGTAAAGTTTTAGTGGCCCTGGGGGTGGAGCTACCCTGAATTCTTAAAAGACAATGTTGTTTTCTGTACCTCTTATTGTTCATTAGTTCAATCATAAATTTTTTAAAAATATTTATCTGTGTTAGATGTTTTGTGATGTATTTATATTTAGACACTTTTTCTTTATAATGTATCCCTAATGTTTGTGAATTCACCCATTCAGTCTGTATGAATGTCTTATGCTTACACAGTAAAGGATTCCTAAGTGATACCTTCATGAGCTTTGCCCCATCATTTGGAAATGAGTTTGAATCCCTTTCATTATCAGTGTAATATTTTTGCTGGTACCAACAAAACCATGGATCTCTGAGGTCATCAAATATTATCAGCCAATCGATATATCAGTCAAGCCCTATCAGCTACACTCTGATCAATACTGATCCTGTAGTGATCGTCTACACATATGACTGAGGATACTGATGCTAATAAAGTTCGGTTCCACCCTTTTGCAAATCTTGAACTGATCTCATGCAGCAGGGTCCTTTTTGGGACGGGCGGCGTCGCGTTTTCATTTCCGTGAAACGACAGCAAACTGAAATCTTGATACTGGCATGGAAAAAGGGAATCATAACTAAAATGCTCCTCGGCTTGAAGTTAGATCACTGGGACAGTAGCGTTCGTTCTCTTTTAAGAGGCTCACTACAGTTCCATTTCTTCTCACATGAACCACAGAACTTCCTGCCATTTATAAGTACAAGTGATCTCAATTAGGGACCTCCATGAAGGCAAGAGGCGGCAGACAGTCATGGCAACAGGAGCCAGAGGAAACTGTCTTTACATTTTCCTCCCTCGCTGCTCCAGACAGCCACCATGCCCCGAGTAGACAGCATCAAAAACACGCGCTCTGAAACGTGCCTGCTTTTACAGTACACAGACATAAATGTCAGAATCACGCAGTTTACTAGCGTCATCCTGGCTGACTTTGCCGCTGATCTTGTTTTTTTGTTTTTTTTTTCCCTTCCCCTATTGGAAGAAGCTCCAGTTCAGAGTTCTTAATGCTGGCTTGGACTAAAAACATGATAAATACAGGAAAGAGTGCTGCTAGAGGAATACCACTGTAATACATTGTTAAGAGCACTGCATGAGACAATATAATTTCTCCAGGTCATCATTCAACACAACACAAAGCTTGCCAGGAAGGGGAATGAAATGTACTCAAACTGAAGCCATTTACACTCCGTCAAAAGCACTTGTCATTTGCAAGCTATAATTAAATGTCTTGCAAAATACAGGACTGCAAAGTGGGGCTCTTCATGGAGTCATATGTTTATGAACTTGGTATTTCAACAAAGAGGAGCTTGAAGGGAGAAGACAAAAAAAAGTGTTTGTGCAGTTCGTAATGCGGGGCGTGATTTCACAAACACATTCTGTGTGCGTAAGAGAAGAAACAACAGATTAAAGGAGCTGAATGTAACGTTAGACATGCCGCAGGGTGCCACTTGTCAATAATGTAAGGTAAACTTCTCATAACGAATGCCAGAGCTGACATGAGCGCTCTTTCGTTTGTTCTGATGGCATCAGTAATAAACTTGTCCTGTTTTGACAACTCTGGCATGTGAGCAAGGCTGGTGCCAGCTTTTGAAACACTTCTTTGGAACCAGCTCGATTACATTAAATACCATTAAACTCATTTACAGACTAATGCTTCTAACACAGATCCCACAGTATGATGATCAGGAGTGAAAGTAGCAAGTAAAGCACACACAGATTGCTGTTTAAAATCCTTATAGCTGCAGTACTCTATGTATTGTTTCTACTACGCCAAGACAATGTAGAGAGGACTAAAAGGTGGAGTTCATGGGCAGCACAGCAGGATAAATTTCATTGTGGCTTTACTAACCACAAATACTCTGTTGGAAGGAGGCCTGTATATTGCAGTGGAAATTCCATTTATGACTCTTTGGTTTCTTCAGTAAGCCTGATTGATAGATTTGGATACTGGCATCAGTTTACTTGAGCTTAAGTGACAGCCTTCTGTAAGGAAAGCCAGGCTAATATTTTGGCTTAGATGCAATCAAGCAGAACTGAACTGGTTCATTGATTATTTACAGTACTAACAAGCGAAGCAAATGCATATATTATAACAAGGCATGTAACATTAGAATCGGTCTAGATCACAACGAGCACATTTTTGCATAAAATATACAATGGGTCAATTAGTTATTCATTTTTTTTATGATACTGTAACTGAATGAGGTTAAAAGAACAGCTTAAATAGGAGCAAATTTACACTTTTTTTCCACAGTCGATCAGCCAAGACTCTACATTTTGCTTGTTTAGTTAAAGCTGAAGCTGTGCAGCGAACACTGCTAACAAATCTGTACAGGGATGTTTTTTAATAAAATATTTGATTGATTTTATTAGCTGCCTTGTAGCTACAGCTCTAAACTAAAGAAGCAAAATTTGCTTCTCTGAACATGTCTTGGCTGATCAATTACTACTGGAAAACTGTAGGTAGTGCTGTCACTACATGTGTAAGCCTAATTATGCGAGATGAATTGCGATCAATGGCAGGTCACCTCCGCTTTTAAGGAACAGTTCTTTATTTCCTGTTCTTTTGGAACGTAAAATGCCAGCAAATAAAGTTGTCTGTGTTGCAAGTTTGGCTAACAGAGATGGATTAGAGTGTTTCGTGTGTTCATTCAAAAATAAGAAAATTAGTTCACAAAGTTGTATGGGAACCAGAATCCACCATAAAACTTCCTGATCGGTGCAATCCCTTATTATAGACAATAAGTATTCGTTGATACATCTGCAAACTATACAGCAAAGCCTCAGAGTGGATAGTGGCCAACCCAGACCTATTCTTACTGTCTGCACAAGGCCTGTGGTTCTTCTGCATATTCTTTATTATACCGGTGATGAGCAAAATGTCTGAGCTAAGGCTAATTGCTGCTTGATGGTGCAGAGAGTTGGACGTATGGAGCGCTTTGAGGTTTTGGGAACAGTGTGAGAATTTCTCACCTTAGATGTGGCTCAGGTCTACCGTCATGTGCGAGACAACCACCAGCTTTGAAACCAAACCAAATGATCATCATGATGACTGGTGACATTAGTGCATGCATCAGTATGAGTGTGTGAAAGGAGGTATATGTGTTTGTAAGAAGAGGGGGCTGCAGATGTATCTGCGTTGGTGCCTGACAGGCTTGGGATGAACTTGAGGAATTGTAAACTGAGAGCACCCTGAGCTGACTGGTGGATAATACTGGGTACAGCAATAGACGGGTAAAACGTTTCATATACTTACATCATGCTCTGGAGCTCCGGGATGAAGCTGGTGGTCTTTCCGGATCCTCTCCCTGCCATGGAGGTGCTGCTGGCTGCCATGGGGCTCGCAGCGCTGTTGCTCATCTGTTACACACACACACACACACACAAACACACACACACACACAAAACACAGGCTTTCATGCAACGCTCATTTGACCGTGTGGTCCATCAAAGCCAGCGCAATTATAAACCCACTTCCAAAGAAAACGTTTCCTGATGCATCAGACAGAGAGGAAAACACATCACACGAGACTCAACCTGAATCATGACACTCCAAAATGGCACTAATGTCAGCAGATGTCAAAAGGAATACAATGCCTGTTAGACTTAAAGCAATAAGCAATATTTACTGTAAAGAATAAAAGGATGAATTATTCTAATAAAAAGGCACATTCTCACAGCAAAGGCGAGTCAATAGAACTTGAAAGGTTCACAGCAACTAGCCATTCAGCTGTGATTAAAGTATGTTCTAGCACTCACAAACAGGCTATTTACTCAAACCACTTCGGCAAGGGCTGAACGGCGCTTGAGGCAAAATACTGTAATTTTCATTATCCTGGCTCCAATGGCAAAAATGTATTGGTATTTGGCAGTAAATCATTCACATTTTATGCACACTCATCACTGAGTCACTGAAATCTAAATTACAACCAATTCCCTTGTGAGAAACATTATAAAAATAGCAAAGAAAGCATTGAGCTACAAACATCTGCTTTTACTTAAGGATGCGCCGACAGATTTCTTTTCACTGTCAATACCAATTCATGGTACCCAAAATTAAACACCCACCAACCCCAAGATAACGACAGCATAGCTGTAATCATTAGAATTATACACATTGAATGTGTTTAACATAATTCCCACCCATTCTCAACCTCGTAATGCAAAATTGCCTAGCGTCCTATTTCGCTTAAGGAGAGATGATCCTTACACTGTTACTGAAATGCATCATCAGTGCCAAGATCATTTATCAGCACATGTCTTATTTTTACAATGACATGTAAGGCTTAACAACACCATTGGTCTTATTTACATAATATACATAATAATCCAGAAGAACAGATTTAACACATAGGTCAGTATAACCAGACCTTTGTCCACAGTCTCACACGAAAAAATGGCTAATTATGGACGTGATTAAAGGAGCGTGAAGTTTCTGATGGTGTTTACTGCAGAGATAACATTCATTACACAGCTATTCACACATTTTGCAGTTAGGCCTCCTTAAACACAAACCCCTGCTAGGAAAACAAATTAACAGGATGCTGATATTTACCTGGAAATGGACCTTGAAAAATGCAAACGCTCTCATTGTCAGGAGTGCAGGGATTTACATTTGGAAGCATAGTCAGATGAGTTTTGATGGCCCACCAGATATATTTGAACAGAATCACCAGAAGACCAGCTGCAATTCAAAACCACAGCCTTCCTATGGCATGCCAAGTCATCAGACTATCAAATCACACAGGTGTACTACCTTTTCTAAACAGATGAGGACAATACCTTACTAGGCAAAGAATAGTTTGCTTTATTGCAAATACCATCTCTCGGTCCAAATGCACGCCGTTCACATTCAGCAGACATCAAAGCAGGGAGCAAACACCACAGCAAACATAAAAATGCTAGTTCTGCACTCAGAGACATAAAGCTAAATGATTCAAAGTGCCCCGAGAGCAGAAGCACAGACAGGACTATTTTCCCCAATAAATACATCCGAGCATAAAATTTCAAATCCTTCTGTTTTCGCCCCCTCTGTTGGATGAAAGCTCCAGCCTTTGCTTTGACTTGTGAAAGCAGATGGTCGCCATACTAGGCAAAATGAATTCAGATGTGGCAAATGAATCAAGATTACTTCAACATGCAAAGGTCTGAAAGAGTGCTTCACTTTGAATGAGCAGAACAGGGGAGCCTATTCTATTTATTGCATTTTCCTCTCTATAATTAACTAGACTTTTATATAGCTTTGCTTCTAAATTTCTTTTTCTGCAGACGCCTAGTTAATTTACACAGTGCTTTTCGCCCTTATACTACTGAATACAACTGAAATAAATGAGGAATAGTTCAATGAAAGTTTTTCAGGAGGAATGCACCAATTATTTTCTTTTTTCTGGTTTTGTTTGGTCGTTTTTAATTAGACTTTTAGTTTTCAAGCTCATAATGTGCTTGAAAACTAAAAGACTAATTAAATGAACATATATCCGGAACTGCATCTGAATAAAAATGAGCTGCTCTTCAATGATCTTCAATCCCTTCAAATCCCTACAAAATGAAATGCATAAAAAAAACAGCTGCTTAACTGCATTACATAAAACCAAATAAACAAAAAAGTAAGAGACAACCGGCTATTTAGCACAAGGTGTAACGCATAGTTAAACAGAAATTATTATAATTATTCAAATTACAACTGACCAAAGTAAAAATAACTGATAGTCTGAATGTTAGTTTCAGGCCTAAAGCAACATTACGTTTAGTCACCACCAATTCTAATAATTTTTTCAGCCAAACAAATTCTCAAACATTTTATTTGTCCCAGATATTCGTCTATATCTGCAGAAATAAGACAAATAAGAAAAAATATCCACTTACAAAATCACAAATAGCAACAAATCCTGTTTTGTTAACTGGTAATTATGACACATATTCAACTGACTGTGTAAACCCAAATAGAGTCATATAAATAAGCTTGACTGGACCTTTGAAGTCTATGAAGACCTGACAAAACTCAAATAAAACCTCTTAAAATGAATCTCTAAATGAAACTACAACAAGAAGCATTCAATATCCATGAATGAGGCGGACTATGCCAAAAAGCCCAGCTTTAAGTGTGAAATAAAAAAACGTTGAACTCAAAGCTGCTGAATCAAGAGATATGTCTTGAAAACGCACCATTTGGGGACCATAATGACGTGGCAAAAAATGATGTGGTGGTGCTCAAAGTTTTATTTCACTGCCACATCCTCGATACAGCGCCCCACACAGCTCTACATGACCTCCTCCACCTCCCCTTTTTTGCATTAGTTAAGGAAAGAAGTAAAACCATGCAAAATCCACACCCCTCCATCCACAAGAGCAGACTAAAGGGTCCCAGGCGCCTATTCAAATGAGAAATTGGTGGAATAAGCCCCTGGTTAGAGGAGTGAGTGTAGTAAAAATTGCACTCTGCCAGTGCCTCCCCTCCCGCACGTTTCCACAATGAAGTCTGGCACCTCATCTGCTGGCTGGGCTCTCCTCCTCCCTCACTCACTCGCTCGCTGCATGGCACACACAGTTTAAGACATTAAGGGCATGTGCAAAAGCAAGTTATCAGCACCGTGCTGCAGCTTTAATATCTGCAATTACTCTGAAACTACATTACCCACCCACCTTTACAGCCATTTACTTAACTACAACATCCCCCTTCAGGAAACTACAGAATTTCACAGTGGCTATCAAATGCCGGATTGTGAATGCCCCCCCACCCCCTTTTTTCCCCTCTGTTTCGTCTGTCTGCAGATGAAATAACTCTGAAAATAATGGCAAATGTGTGGTAAGCAATAATTTAATGGCCTTAATAAATGTATTCTCTATGAATTAATCAAATCAGCAGCTCATTTAAGCAAGCAAGGAGAGAAATGTAAAGTGCATAAGGAACAGTTATATGATTTTCAAGCTTATAGACAATGTAAAACACAGACTGTTACTCTGCAGAACCCTAAAGGTTTGTGGTGGAGCTTAAAGTTGTATGAAGTTGACTGAAGTCAATAGTAAACAGTACAGTAGCTTGAGGCAAAAAAGGCCCTTAGCACATGAACTGAGTCTAAGGTTGTCACACTCTAACATGAAGAAGACATTTACCTCTGTGGGTTAATACTGAACACTGAATCCCTCCTCCTGTGCTCTGGACTCACACGGATCCTACAATTCAAACACAGATTCTGAACGGGAGACTGTTTTCGCCGTCACGCGCCGCACCGACTCATGGGTATTGTAGTTCCTACCGTAATACGAGGCCATAGACAGAAACTGTAGTTCAACGGGGCCGAGTCGCACAATAAAAGACGAAATCACGCGTTCAACAGCGCCACCCAAAGGTCTTTTCCTCTCTTCCTCTGTCATTTCTCTGCCCACCTTCACACTAATGGTCAGAATAAAGCAGCCTGTTGACACCTGAATGAGAGACAGCTGGAAAAGTACCCATGTTAAGTGGATGCTTCTAGGAATTTTGTGTCTAGATAATATCAAGCAGTTTAGCACAAATAAAACTCTGATGGGACAAGCGAACAGTAGATTTAAATGATATGCTGATAAATGCCATAAATGTAAATGTAAATATGCCAAATAATACATAATTCCAAATAAAACATACTTTTTATTTATTATAATATAAAATTGTGTACATATAATAATAATAATATTACTACTACTACTACTACTACTACTACTACTACTACTACTACTACTAATAATAATAATAATAATAATAATAATAATAATAACTGGATAAAACAAAAGTTTTGGGCATTTTACTTTACAATTAAAGTCCAAGTAGGCCTTCACAGTGTTAACTTAAACATATTTCTGGTTTGTCCTACATAATTTTACACATTTTTTGACTAATAATCTTCATATTAAACATAAAAAGTACATCTGAATGTGTTCGTCTGGACAGGGCATTTTTCATATAGCCTATGTAAGATGGAGTTTATAATGGTTTTAAGTGGCCATTTCTTGTCCTGATGTGACTGCTGTGTGGGAACAGACCTGTACAGTAAAGGCAGGCTGCTCACTATGCTCAGTTCTGTCTGTGACGGAAAACTGCACACAGTCCAGAAGCAGAACACACACGAGTGTTTGAGGGATTTGGTTTATCTGGATGTAGAGAAGTGACCGCTCCTGTGACCACGTGCTCGAGGCTCATCAGCATAATAATCGTCCCGCTCCTGCGTATATAAACCACAAAAACCTGAGCTCGCTAAGTCCCTGCCTCCAAAGACAAACCACACGTCCAGACACACATACACACACACACACACAC
>JBBPCW010000001.1:24955452-24970900 GCA_037974425.1 Phenacogrammus interruptus
TCTATCTATCTATCTGTCTATCTGTCTATCTATCTATCTATCTATCTATCTATCTATCTATCTATCTATCTATCTATTAGAATTAAACAGGCTATTCGCCTTACCGTGCATTAAAGACTGAAGTTTGTAAATTATTTAAATGAAATGAGCAGCACAAAATGGAATTTGGATCACTTATCTGGACACTACAGTGCGGATAAGGACACACAACTTGATCAGGTGGTCTTATCTGCTGTAGGCTAAAAGAGCAGTCATATACAAATATGTTCAAAGCTGTGACATCATAACACAAAAAGATTCATTTAAAAGGGCCCCCCTTAGGGTCTACAGCTTAGCTTTCATTGATAGACTCAAGACTAAAGTGTGTTTTGAAATTTAAACAGTGTTTACATAGTAGATGTAGTTTTATACTTCATATTTAAACAAAATTAAAACTCAAAGACACTACAATCTATGATATGGGTCCTTTAAGTATGTGGAAGAGGTAGATGATCATTTGATTCATGGCCCCTCTTTGTTGCATTGTCTGCCTAGTATTTCCTGTTAGATGTGAAAAGGCGAGGAGCTGATAACGTGAGGACCTGATGTGTGTGTAATTGGCCACACATGTTCTCATAAGTGTGCTGAACCGTCACTCATAGGCCCGCAGACAGCGGGGCTGCATCTATCCAACGACACACATTGCACTGATAGCGACGACAGTGCGGAACTGACCCCGCTGAACCCCTGCGTTGGGGTTACGCAAAGGACAGTAGAGGAAGCAATAAGAAAAAGAGACGAAAGATGAGAGTGGAGGAGGGCTGTGAATAAAAAAGGCTATGATGTGCGTGTGTGCTGTAGGGCCCAAAGTTTATCATGCTATTTATTGTCCTTGATGATACTGATATATCACAGGCAGCTGCAGTATTTCTAGCGTGTGCTGTGAGCGTTCTGACAAATCACAAAGGTTCAAAAAGGGTGTTCGGAAGAATCAAGGTGTTCATATGTTCTGCAAAATAATAATAATTAATAACCTTAATACTTTTGGTCTCCAGCCACATCAAGTGTCCTCTAGAGTGTTTTAGGGTACTGCACATCTATTACAATAACAGTAAGCAGCTCTGTAATCGCAACGTATTTGGTCTATACTATGCATGCCTAGTTTGCCGGAGGTGAGAGAAGAGAAAGGCCGCTGTGGGATTGGGGGGAGTTGGGTGATGATAGGGAAGAGGCTTAGGGAAGCCTTTTTCTACATTTGCACTCTTTTGGCCCAGTGCTTTGGTAGCCACAGCCCATTAGTGGTTTATAATTTTTAGAAAAGCCAAGTGAGGGTCTGAGAGAGCAGATCAGCCCTTCTCTCTGGCTAATCGCAGACGTGCAACCACATCTGAGGCTCCTCATTATGCATCCCATGGAAACTGTTTTCCCCTCAAACTGCTTCCATATGTGCTCCCGCTTTATCCTGCACTTATTCCTCTTTGATATTTTTACGAATATATGAGTGCGTACACATGAATGTACAAAACAAACTCACACACAAACATTCAAAGATAAGGGATATTGCTTCATTCTGCAATAGTGGAGAAATATATAGGTGGCTTTTTTACGTGTCAGTGCTAATAGGAGGTAGTTAAGGGCTTTAGTGTTGCAGTGGGTTTTTGTTGAGGGAGTGCAGAAAGTGATTACCTGTCCAAAAGTTTTTCAGCTGTTCTCACTATTAGTGACTAGTAAGACTGATTGTCATGCTGACTGTATATAGTTCTATTACCATGTTTGTTTAAACACTTAGAGCTCCCATTACTCAACAATAACGCAATTCCCATTGTGAGAAGGGCGATAACACAACAAGAGAAATAATCTAGTGTTGCTGGAGTGGGGATTACAATAAATGTTTCACAGCGCCCCCTAATGTCTAACCCAAGATTTTTTTGAACGTGGTCAAATGAACGGGGTGTTCAGGTTGATCCTAGGTCTACATTTATCCTAATTGTACTATACTATTTTAATATAATTACATAATTAATGACACAGTAACATTATGAACTGCATTCGCATTGGATTTAAATTTTGCATTGACACTGATTTCAAGTAATGACAAACACACGGCATAAATGTAAAGGATGGCTTTTCAGCAACCGCTCATCAAATTTAATTCAGTGAATTATGAAAATCTCTTTTTGTTCTTAAAAACAAATGTTTCTTTTGTTTAATGCTTGTTTTAGTGATGTAAGTGCACAATTTTGCTTCTGTTATAGCCAAATTAATTGACATCTGAGGGTTACACAGCAATTATCATCTGGAAAGCTGTTGATTAATGCTTACTCTTCTTTAACTCTTAGGGTCGTCTGATCTGAGCCCTTTCACGGCTGACCCAAGGCAGTTCGAGCGTCAGTTCCCCAGTCTGTCCTCTCTCACTGAGACCCGCTTCTCCAGTCCCAGGATGCACTACCCGGCCACTTTCACCTACACCCCCACCCCGGTCACCTCAGGCATGTCTCTGGGCATGTCCACCACCACCCACTATCACACCTACCTGCCTCCACCCTACCCCGGCTCCACCCAGAACCAGAGCGGGCCCTTCCAGACCAGCAGCACTCCGTACCTTTACTACGGTACCTCGTCCGGGTCATACCAGTTCTCCATGGTGCCAGGGGGTGACCGTTCGCCCTCTCGCATGCTGCCCCCCTGTACTAGCGCCTCAACAGGCAGCTCCCTGATCAACCCCAACCTGCCCACTCAGACTGAGGGAGGAGAGGCGGACGGCAGCCACAGCAGTTCCCCCACCATTCTCAGCACCAGCGGCAGGATGGACGAGTCTGTATGGCGGCCATATTAAGAGGGTCCTGGGGCAACTGGGGCAACTAAAGCCAATGCAGCACTGCTCACCCAAAGGCTTAGCATAGTGGTTTCCAGTAAAGGTCCTGGATTACTTCTGTCATTAATATTTTCTTGCCTCTAACACACCCACTTTCCACAAGAAGGTATAGGGGTACAAATCTCTGACATCTAAATGATAGACTCTTAAAGATGACTGGGGTTCGATAGAGTCCTTCCAATTTTCAAATCAAGGTGTGCATTTTTACAACCCTGAAAAGTTGGAACAGGTGTGTCAGAGCTGGGAAAACACCAACATATGCATAGCAGGGGGAGTCCAGGACCAGGACTAAGAAACACTGACGTAATGCTAGAGCCTCTTTCTGTAATACGTGTCTTTATGGAATTGGTTTCCGAAGCACAATCGTTGATGAGGAACGATGGGTTACAAATGCCACAGTGTACAGAGCAGTGCATCTTTATTACAATCTACAGACTTTCACATCACCCTCAAAGGGAACGAGTAAAGGCATTACTTTGAGCTATCAGACATTCCACTGCAGAATCAGTGCTCGCTGTACAAGCAATCAGTCACTGAATTTAACAGGCATAAAGAAGAACTGTTATTGTTTTAGGTAGGTGTCTTCCAGGCTATTGACTGAGACTATTTTCATACTAACTCAGTATAATTTAGCAATTTTTTTTTTACACTGAACTTTTTATTTTAATTTATGCGTGAATGGTCAGCTATTTTAAACCATACCTGGTGACTATATATGCCCTTGGATCTCCTTAATTTATGTATGAAATTGTAGCAGATAGGCTCTGATTAAGAAGCAGTATAAGCCATATAAATCTTAAATTATGCAAAGCAGTTAGAGGGACACAAATTTAAGATGTTTGACTAATATTTTTTGGGGCAATGAATAACTTAACTGTATATTTACTCGTTAGTAATTTAAAAACTTGTTTTATCATGCTTATAAAGCACTCAGATATCCGATATGTAAACAATGAAGGAAAGAGAGTTGTCAGACTCTGTCCTCAGAACAAATGTATCTATGTTCCTCCTTCCAAACCACTGTGTTTATGGAGGGCTTAATAAATGAGTGGCACTTACAAAAATATGAAGACCCAAGTCTTGAACTGAGTGAACCATTTATTTACACATACAGTATGTGGCATATTCCACTCTCAGTTCCTTTTCTGACTTTGTTATCCAATGTTTATCAAGTTAATTTATTTTAAATGACTTTTTTTATTTAATGTTGTTGAGTGACTACAAGCAAGACCAATAGAGTGCAGCAGTTGCCTCAGTCCTTCCGTGTTCACATGGAGACTGCCTGTTAACACTACTCTTAATGTTCCCTTTCAGTTTACATAAACCATGCCCTTACAACCGCAACACGCATTGCATTTCTGTTTCATAGCCTCGACCTATAGCCTCAATGCATGTACATGATTCAGCCCAGTGATCAGCCTTTAATTCTTAAACTGGACCTTTGACTGTGTGCTCATGAAGTCAGGTGAACACTATGCAAGAACTGTTCGAACTACAAAAACTATGAAGTGAATTCCAGTGACTTTGCATCTCAAATGTATCTTTGCGAATGTGCTTCCATGCATCTCAGAAGTGTAACTGTGCACTCATGAGGAAAAGTAAAGTAATTTCACATATTCAAGGTCAGGCCTTTTTTAGACTCAAAGATTTGAAGTTGTTATATTTCTTAAGGCAACTTTTGTAAGCAGATATTACAACACACAGATTGGTCTAAATGACTTAATGTGGTTCATCTGAGCAAAGACCTCTCCTTTCAGTTTCTAATTGTGAATTTATTTATTCCTCGACCAAACATGACGTGTCAAGGTGGATTTCCTGCAAGAGATCTGGAATAATGTCATCAGCTTTATATTTGTAATGATGTAATTTTGTACGAGTTTTAATCCAAGTCTTTGAATATGTGTGTGTGTATGTTTTTGGATTCCGATAACAAGCGGTACTTCATTGTTAAAATCGTAAGTTAAAAGGCTGCGGGCAGCACCCTGGGACATCATTTATTTTTAGTTTTACCTGGTACAAAGCACTTCTTCTTTCTTCCTTTATTTGCCTTTGTTTTTTGAGTAAAACCCAAAATGCCATGATGAAAAGGGAAACTAGCCGCTGAACATCACATGGCTCTAGAAGATCATTATAGTTGGCTCACAGCACTAACGCTAGAATGAGCTTCCACCTGATCCATTACATACACTTACAGAAGCAGTTTGGCCCACTTTGATTTGAGTTCACTTATTGGTAGGTGAACTACCAATACGAACTAGTTGTAATAAGAGCTAGTCATAATCCGTAGTAATCAATTTCCTTATGTGTGTGTGTATGTGTGCAAGTATGTTTGCGTGTTTGTATTACAATACAGGTACAGAAATAAAAGCCTCAATTATAATAGTCAGGGTTTTAACTAGAGTGAAAATGGGTAAAGTGGCTGAGGGCGAGGTTGCATTAACGATTCAAGGCCTCAGAGTGGATCACATGGATTTCCTGCATCTGTCCTTCGGTTTGATTCCTGCTTTTCTTTTAACTGTTGTTTTTTGGCTGTGAGAGAAGCGAACATGTTTACAGTACTGCTGGGGGACTTAAAAGCCTGTGCACTGTTACCATGTCATTACTGATTTCTGCTTTCTGCTTTATGGCAGTGTTTAATATTACCAAAAGACTGACTGTCAGAATAATGTGTTTTGGTTGCAACTCCAAGCCAAAGTCATGTGAGTGATTATGGACAGTTGAGTTATAACGTCAAGCAGTTGACAAATGTGTAGCTTAGGAATCCTGAGCTTTCAAAATGCCCATGTTAGTCATCTTCATAAGAAACTGTGGTCGACAAATCCGCAGCAGAATTCACTTCCACTATTTTTCATTCGTGAGTGAAATCCAGCAGATCCATCTGATTGGTGGGGTTCACAGGTCTTCAGGGATTACTTGGGTTTCATAAGTAATCTAAGAAGAACACACCTCTCCAATGTAGCGTCAGACTGGGAGTAGATGAAAATCTCACAGAAGTCATGCAGATATTTCCAAAGTATTTGCAAACTCACACCTTCCCATTAGAACATCTCATTTTTGGGCAATTTAGGGAGTTCATCAGCAAGTTTAAGTTCAAACCAGCTGGTGGAGAACAGCGAACGCTTCTGCGCAGTGTCTGTAACTTTGCACTCTAACATCAGAACATGTCTCTCAGATGCAGTGTTTTGTATGTAATATTCTGGACAAAAAAAAACCTTTGTGATTTTATGACTATACATTTTTTTAAATAATCTTCATAAACGTTTAGTTTGTAAACTGCTGCAGAAGATTTCTTGTTTACTTTTACCATTGCTTTCCATGCACATACTGTACAGATCCTTACGTCAAGTTGGTCAGTCATCCTGGTTTGCCATCTCACGTTGTTCAACGGTTCGATTCATTTGTTTGTGGAACTTTCACCAGTTTCTTTGGGACTAACAATCCTGTAAAAATCGTGAGCTTGTCAAACATGTCAAATGATTGTATCATTGGTCTTGGAGAATAAAAACTGCATTTTGTTAAAATTGTGTGGTTTGTGCCCCCAATCCTCCCCACCCTCATTTTCTGGAGAACTTCAAGCACAGAAGTCTCACTGAAGTGACAAGGCATTGCTAAATCCAGCCAGTCTTAAATGCCTCTGACTTTACGATATATGTTATGCTCTACCTTTTTCAACTGCAGCATCCTGCTGCATGTCTAGACATCAATATATAGGACTGTAGAGCAGGTGCTTCCTAAGAAAAATGAACCAGACTTCAACCGGCTTTTACTGAATTACGGTTAGAAAAACATGTCCTCAGGCACTGCCGGTGTGTACTGCGGAGGTAGAACTGCATCAGAAAGCCTACACATGGTCACCCAAAATTCGCATGTGGTACCTCGGTTTTGTAGCTCAGGCTGTATCTCATAAGTCATGATTAGCTCTGACTGCACTTGTAGTCCCAGTTAAATTGTCAGCTGACATTTTGCGGCCAACAGCTCATTGAACAGAACCGGACCGTTCTGTTGATCTTGAGGCCCTTTTGTTTGGTTGAGAGGAGTTTTGCAGAAACTCTTCATAAGGAACAGAGGCACAACAGGTCTGGCTTTTACATTAACATTCCCAGTCTGACATGTCAAAAATGAATCGGCCTTTTCACACATCTCTGAAGCTGATCTGAGTTGGCCTTGAACCACCTCCAGCCCACTGCTCAGCTCAGATTTTGTTAAAAAAAAAAAAAGAAGAAAAAAAAAAGATGGTCATGTTGATACTGCGTAGTCTGTGTTTGTTGAAGGAGGCTTATCTAAATGTGTCGGACATTGTATGAACAGACCTAAATCTTCACACGATTCTTTAAGTCGCTCCTCCGGACCGTATTGTAAATTTCCGCCAAAGACTTTCATAACATACAGGACATGAAGCACAAATGTCCCATTGTATACCATGCGGTGATCAATCCAGACTGATTTGTTAGATGAAAAGGGTCCGTTAATGCAGTGAGATTTTTACACACGGTGCCCACTGTTTGTCTAAAGCTGCACCGAAGGCCCTTTAAACAACCATATCAATGAATGCAAACATCCTAAAGTTCAGCTTGGACCAATGTTTGCCTTGGAACACACTAGTCAGGAAACTCAATAGGCTTTTTCAGTATTACTTGCTAATAGCCGTCTTGATACAGTTACGAATGGCTTATTTCTTATGGAAAAATAATATGGAGCACATATGGTTTATAGCAACCCCAGGCTTTTCGGCATGTCGTGGAGGCTAGAGAGAGGTGCCTTAACGATCAGCAAGTGATCCAGAATCTGACCACTCTATCATTGTTCAGGAGTAATGCTGAGGACAGCGGGCTCCAGGAGGCACGTCCAACACGAGACGTACAGAAGATCCGAGCATGAGGAGCATCGTCCCAGGCCTCCGCAGCTCATGAATCTGAGAAGTGAGGAGGCCAGGTGATAAATGGATCCTAGCAGAAAACCTGCCAAAAGCTGCGGTGTCCAAACCAACAGAAAGTCTCTGTGTTTCCTCGCACACACATCTCCTGTCTTTATTTTAGCAACACTGATTTACGCATCATTTCCTAGATTTCTCCTCGGATGAAATACGAGGGCTCTGGTTTCACCATGCTGTTTGTGAGGGGTCACTCATTTCTCATAGACCTTAAACCCCTGGTTGCTCCAAATCATTTCACAAGCAATCACGACCTTGCCTCGCGACGGCCCGGCCCAGCTGGCGACGGGCCAACGACAATGCCCCGACGCCTTTTTAACAGGGCAGGGAGGGGGAGGGCAAGGGATTGGGGAGGGGCGGATGGGCCCAAAACCTGCCGGCTCCTACTTTTGGTGGGACATCTGAAAATAGAGCCCCCCGGTGTCCCTGGGCTGTCTGAGGCTGCAGACGGGCTGCTGATTTATGCTGGCAGCACGGCTGCCGCTGCTGGTGAAATATTTGCTGCCACCGGGAGGGGATCCGGACAAATGAAGTGTGAAGCTCGCGGGAGCTGAGGGCGGCGGCGCGCAGGTCACTAAACACTTAGAGCGAACTGGCTGGGAGCAGAGGAGGCTTTACACCAGGCCTGGTGAAGCCCATGAGTAGAGAAGAGAGCACTCATTTGATCAGAGAGCAGCTCATCAAGCCCCAAACTGCATTGCCTTCATCCATCACAGCAAGAGGCGATGGCACACACCACATCAGGTGTGCTGCAGTTCACAGGTCAGAAAAAGTCAATAGGATTCAAGTAGGAACGTGGCGAGTGAAAGAGATGAAAAAAGAAAAGAAAGTAAATAAATAATAAAAAAAGAAGGTGAATTAAGAGTGTTCGGAAGTGTGCAGGAGAAAACAGATCACAGACATAACCATCAACCCCACACCATTCTCACCACACCATCCACTTACATTCACTTGAAACAGCAAACCCAGGAAATACTGCCCTCTAGCGAACTTTTCTTATGAAGTACTAAAACATACTGATCTTGATCCATCTCCCAGTTAGGCTGGTTATTATGAGACATCAGGTATAACGGGACATGGAAGTTGTAGGGCTCCAGTGATAAAGGTACTCTTTTTTATGCTCAAGTTCCTTACAAAAACATACTTTTACTATATTTTTTACTATTTTACTATTTTATATATACACTAAACTGCCGCTTATTTGCGGTTCAGCATTAATGGATTCAGCCACATTCAGTAGTCTGTGTTCAGTCATATAGCACACATAGACACACATTTATGTATCTATGCCTTTGGTTTTTTTCCGTCCATTCCATTCATTTATATATGACTTTCCATTCAGCCTGTAACAGCTTAGCCCACCCATTTACAATGAAGTGATAAGGAAGATTGTTCGCCTACTGTAGACAAGCCTGTTGCAAGTTTCTGAAGCAAAAGATTTGGAGAATGTGTGCTGGTTCTAGTCTTTTAAATGGTCCTGACATCCGCAAGGAGTGGCTGAAGTACTTAGTATCTTCCACCAAAGGCATCCACTCCCTATCTTTAGTCACATGCCCTCTTATCACATGATCAAGGAGCTCATGAGGGCACAGTTTACCTCCCAACATAGCAGTGTGTGCATTCAAACTTATTTTTTATTCTGTTACTTTTATATGATTGGTGTTTGTTGTCAATCTCATTGCAAAGCTTCTTATCAGTTATTCTGAATTTTGTAGCGCTGTTTCATTCCAGAATATTTTCTGTCTCATTTTTGCAAGAACTGTAAAGACAAAGTAAAGGCAGTTTAGCCAGTGTGTTCTAAAAAAGCTACCAAACCAGCTTTGTTTGTCTTCTGTATGGCACCAAAACTGCTCTATTCTGTCAAGGTCCTGGTTCTATAAAGCCTCTGAAGATGCGATGAACTATCGGGCACCAAGACATTAGCAGCAGATCCTTTGAGTCCTAAGTTGGGAGGTGCAGCCACCAAAAACATGTTGCTGCAGTGGATCTCACAGATACTTGATCAGATTGGGAGCTGGGTAATTTGGAGGTCATGGCAACAACCTGAAATGTTTGTCAACAAATTCTCAGGCAGTGGGTGCAGTATGGCAATGTTAGGTCGGTGGCAAATGTGAAACTGGTGTCTATGTGAATATCCAGACCCAAGATTTCCCAACAGAACATTGCCTATATGCACTTGACCCAGTCTGTCATTGAGTGTTTCGTCTTGCGTTTTCATCTCCTCAGAGCTCCTCTTTCCAGCTGAAAAAATACATTCCGAGATCTTATTGCATGATCACTATAAAAGCTATTTCTCAAGCAGAGGTTTAAACAGTGTGACACAGTGTATTGTTTATTTGTGGTATTATCTTTGTAACAAATAAAGGTTTACTGCTAGATACATTTAGAGCGGTGGAAGGGTTGTGGTTAAAGCACAGATGTGGCGTAAGATAAACTAAACTGATGCGCCTGTAGTAGCAATGCAGGCAAATCTCACATGGCACTAAAACAAAACAGTCTCTGCACTCGAAATGTGTTATTGTGACACATGGTTGAATCCCACAGCAAAAATAATTTATTATGACTATTACTATTAATAAATTTGTATTAACAATATTATATATACTTCATGTGTCTCGCCTTAATATAACTGCAACTGTAAAACCATTTTTTTATAGTAAAACAATAACCAAAAGACTCCTTTTTCTTACATTTCTGACACCTTTTTCCAGTGTCTCTTCAATCTGTAACGCTAGTTGTAGACACAGTCTCGCCTGTCACTGCAGCTCTTTGAATTCTAAAGGTAATTTAAAAAGAGGCTTGAAGAACAGTTCTAATCGGCTGCTGTTTGACATTTAGAGGAACATATGAAAGAGGCTTGAATCTGCTTTTCAACATGAATCCCATAGTAACATCTGAGTTTGGCTGCAGTTTCAGTGGGATATTAAATTGAGTCTGATTGTGTAAGACTGCATGCCGTGCCCAAACAAGAAGAAGGAGGCATGGCTCTTTGCAATGATTTGACTTGTTAGATTTGTATCTGTGCACCTCAGGATGATGGGATGATTTGTTGGCAGTGGCACTGTAATTATCATTCCAATACTGGCATCACTTTGCCAGGTTCACTTCGCCAAAACCAAGGAACCATCCAAAGAGCTTTTTAAACAGTATGCTAGCAACAATCAGCAATATGGCCATAGTACAGACACAGTTCGAATCAATGCTTACATTCACTTTATGTTTACTCTGCATTTATGGGTTCAAAACGTGTTTATGTCCCAAATTACCGGCGACATATTACATTTCAATACTTGAAAATAAACGAGCAAACAAACATCTGAAATGTATATACAGTGAATATAAGAGAGAGTGGATTAGTGCTCTCAGCAGAGAAGTTGTGATGATATTTACATTTTTACGGGCTGTTCTTATGAGCTAGGCTCTAAACAGTTAGGGTTCTTCTGGGGAAAGGGAAAGAGTGAGTGATTAGAAAGGCCAGAGAAGGCTAATGGAGGCTATTCCAGGTCTGTGCTAGGCAGCTGAGAAGAAGAAGGAGTTCTTTATTCTAATATTTGCTTATGATTCTGTGTATGGATAACACAAACAGTGGTGCACCACTACTTCAACTTTTTCTCACAGAGTTTCCAAATAGAGCTTTAATGCAAATGATGGTTTAGTCAATTAATGTAAAGTTCCTTTAGGATGTGTGTTGTTATAAGGCCTGTATAAATTGAATTGAATTGAATTCAACTGAACTGAGCCGAACCAGGCTCACCACTGGTGTCCTTAAAGCTGTCTCCCTTATGCTAACGTATTACAGACCTGGCATGGCCTGCGGCCAGAGGGCAGAGGGGGAAAATGACGGTCAATAAGGGGAAATTAAGTCATATCCATAAACACGGTTGAGTCAGAGAGAGTGGGTGGCAGCAGCCCAAACCAAAGTATTTTGATGCGCCAGCATAAATCCTAATCCGAGCTTGGTGCCATGTATATCTCCAATCAGCCTCTCCGCGTTGGATGGCTGGTTTAGGATCCTAAAAGCAATGCTTTCTGGATTCAGTGTTGTAAGAAGCCAAAATGCTGAGCAGCAATTTTAAGCTCTTAGTGAATGTATTTGGTCTGAATCTCAGTGGAGTTAAAAAGTTTATCCTGATCATTACAGCACTGATTCAGAGCAGGGCACTGAGGAATCTCAACAAGCTTTAACAACAAAACATCTCTTAGCAGACGCCACACGATCAAGACTCTGTCATTTTAGCCTTGTGGATTTAACATATTATGAAAAACAGCAGCTCTCATCTATATTGTATGAAAATTTAATTATGAGTGAAATGAGCCACACTGACTTGAAATAGGATATTTTTGTTGTTGTTTTACAAAGTTAGCTATTTTTTAGCCATTTGTTTTTTATTGTATGTCAGTTCATGTGTTTTATTGTTTTGTTGTGTGAGCTTTATTGTGCTTTATTGTTTGTATATTGTTTTTGTTCCTGAGTGCTTAGGTTGCTAAAGCAAATTCCAAACAATTTTGCATGGTAATAAATATTGAATCTTGGGAAGACACCCGTCCACTTACTATTACAAAACAGCTCCATGCTCTCGACTCTAGCACATCATTACTTTATTTCATTTTAACCTCTTTTCACTAAAACATGCTCGTTTTTGAAACCAGCGGGGGAAAGAAAGACGTGCAAAACAGAAGTGAGGCCCTGTTCTGACACCTCGCTGGAAGCAGTGGAGTGCCAAATGCTAAACAAACACATGTGTGTGTGAGTGACAGTGTTACGGCCTGTCGGACTCACCCTCTCAATCTGCCACAGGCCGCCGAGCTCCACGGCTGGCCGGAGCGATCTCCTCAAAGTGGTCTATGGTATGGCTATGAAAGGCCCAGTCCTCAGCCTACTGAGTGCTCATATGATTTAGTGCGAGTTAGTGAACGAAATGTCGTGTTTGTTGAGTCTTCTTTTGCATGCAGTGCCTGTCAAAACTTCGGGGACATCTGACTTTCCAATTTTTTAAAATAAATATATAAGTTTGAAATCACTTGGCATATTAAAAAAGAAGCAGCACAGATTGTGGGTCAGTGCTGTCCTAAACAGAACACTAACATTAGCGGACTTAGCGGAAATGACGGACTAACATTTGCTCGTGATTCTCCAGCCGCCAAAATATCTGCCGGTTTTACCGCAGTGTAGGTCAGTAAAATAATTTTATTAACATTACTTACATTTATACGAACCAGCTGCCTCCGCTTGGCCTTGTATTTCACTGTTTGCCGTCACTATCCAACTCGAAAATACGTTGAAAGTCCTGCCCCCTCCGCTATGTGGTCAAAATGGCGCCCATTTAGTGCGCATAGTGTACATCGTTCTGCACTGCGTTTTCTGGCCGATTTCAGTGCAGCATCCGGGTACTTTCAGTGCACTGAGTTTTAGCTCGGTTTTCAGTGTCAGCGCACTACGCCCTAATATCGCGCACTCACACTCTTGCTTATATTTTCATGTATGTGTAAGTGTTACGCCAGTAGGTGGCACTATTGCACCACACTACGACCCAGGATTTTGATTTACTTGCGCTTTTTGGTCCTTCTGTGATTCCGTACTACTTCAGTCACGTCTTCTACTCCCAGATCTCTTGATAGGGGATGTAAAGTCATTTTTGAGTTTTATGAAGACCTGTGTTGTTCCAGCAATTTTAGCTTGATATCACAGCTACCATGATAAAAAAAAAGCCCTGTAACTGCTGTAACTCTTCAGAAAGAAAATGATTTAATGGGGCAACACCGTTCACATCAATCCAGGTAGTGGACCGAGGCCAGATGGAAGCACTGAATGGAGTATGTTGAAATGAGAGCACTGCCTAGACATTAGTGCTTCAGGGCCAGATGGAAAGTTAACATTGTGTAGATGAGCAAAGCCTATATGCCGCACATGAAAGTCCCAAAAGTCAACTTGGCCCAGAACAAAAAATATTCTTACCAAAGCAAACAATAGCGAATGCCATCATATACACCCTCGGCATGAACACATCTAATTTTCCACCATAAAACGTGAAACTGCTTGGATCTTTTCATGAGGTGCAGATGGACAGCAGTGAAGTCTAAATCAGGATCTGACCAATCTATACCCACAATTACCCCGCTGTTTGAAAAAGGGGTGAGCTGAAACATTTGGTATTATTTAGAGCCTGCGCAATGTCACTGATGCACAACCAGTCCTCAGTAACAAATCCAACAGGGACTCAGAAGATATTACTGCGCTGCACTGCCCAGATCCAACTCCATGTATTAACCTATAATTATAAGGCTGAAGCAAAAGCTTATTTTTGAAAAAAAAGAAAAAACTATACTGAACTACAGGTTGCCTCCATCAAGGCTTGACTTGACTGCCCAAGAAATCCTCTGATGTTGGTGACTTGAGCTTGCTTGTGGCGAGCTAGCATGCCTTTTGCAAGGCCCTTTGGCACTGTCCGTGGCTCGGGCTCTGCTTTACATTACCATGCATGTGGATTGGGTTTAGAGCTATGAAAATGTAATTGCCACTTCAGCATATGTTAAGTCATGTGGGACGTGAGAACTGCAGCGGCCTCGTTCCTTTTGACACCATTCAGTCAGGGGAAAGCACTGCACAGAATGCAGGTGAAGATTCCATGTACATCACTGAAGTAAGGATTCATGAGAAAAAAACAGTACCTACCATTATCTCTCAACAAAATTCCGGTGATGTTGTTTTGGCCCGACCCACACTTGCATTTGCATCATAATGTTAAAAAAGCACAGATTTAGACCTTTTAAGTAACTACTCTACAACAGGCAGTGAGTTACAAATGTGTAAGCTTAATTTCCTCTGTGGTTTTAGGCCTGGATTAGAGTTGAAGGGCCCACTGAGGCCCATTAGAGCTCCATGCTTTAACCTCATGTAGGTAACAAGAGCCATGAAGTTTAACATGGAGAAAAAGGAACAGGGTAGACTGATCAATGTTTTCTCCTAAATGGTGTATTAAAGTGATTCAGTCATAACTAACCTCAAATGCTATCAATCAGCCAAGACATTTCGACTCACCTCTGTAGTCTTTCACTGGAGTGACAAAGCTAATATTGAGCAAGTTACCGAAATTAATACATAATCAATTAGCATGAAATACACAAAGATATGGAAAAAATTGAGAACTCAAGACAGCCACTTCTGCTTTTATGTATGTAATGCATGTTTGTCCATTTTAAAAGGTTACTTTAATACTAGAGGTGGGCATAGATTAATTTTTTTAATCTAGATTAATCTCATTGTAATCTTGGAATTAATCTAGATTAATTTAGATAAAAATGGCTCATTTTAATTCTGCCGAAGGTCTGAAGCCCCCCCAAAATGATCCCAAGGCCGATGAACAGATACTACATACCTGTAGTAAAAATAACAGCTAGTGAGTGAGCACTGATACTCTAGCCGGAAGGACATCTCTTCCATACATATGCCTCCAAATGTTCTCCCAGATCACTTTAATTTCATTTTGAACTCAGTTTAATATATTACCCTTAAAGAAAACGTAAATATATATACCCGAGGTTTAAATACGGAAAAGTCAGGAACGAGAGAGTCAGAGAATAAGAGTAAAAGAGAGAGAGAGATAGAGAGAGAGAGAGAGAGAGAGAGAGAGAGAGAGAGAGAGAGAGAGAGAGAGAGAGAGAGA
>JBBPCW010000001.1:24989520-25002422 GCA_037974425.1 Phenacogrammus interruptus
GGATCGCGCCCGTTTTAAACCTGTCTCACTCTCTCTGTCGCTCTCTCTCTCGCGCGCGCTCTCTCTGTGCCTCTCTCTCTCTCGTTCATGACTTTTCTGGAGCGCGCGGATCATCTCTCTCTCTCTCTCTGTCTCTCTCTCGCTCTCTTTCCCTTTCTCTGTCTCTCTCTCGTTCGTGCGATCATCTCTCTCTCTCTGTATCTCTTTCTCTCGCTCTCTCTGTATCTCTCTCTCTCTCTCTCTCTCTCTTTCTCTCTCACTCTCTCTTATTCTCTGTCTCTCTCGTTCCTGACTTTTCCGTATTTAAACCTTGGGTTAATATTTTCATGTTCTTTAAGGGTAATGTATTAAACTGAGTTTCAAATGAACTTAAAGTGATCTGGGAGAACATTTGGAGGCATATTTATGGTTTACACTATAAAAACAGGCATTGGGCATTTTAATCTAGTTTAATCTAGATTAATCTCAAGATTACAATGAGATTAATCTAGATTTTAAAAAATAATCTATGCCAACCTCTAGTTTTTATACCTTTAAAGGGCTGATATAAAGAAGATTCAAATTTGACTTGTTTTTTCTTATTGTTTTTGTGATGTCATGAAAAACAGCACACTCTAATATACACCTATTTAGAATACAGCAGTTTGGCCCCGCCCACTCACTCTGAAATGAATAGCCTTTTTTTTTTTTTGATTTTTGGAAAGATGCACAATACATGGCAGCCAGTCAGAACAAATGTTATTTACATACAAGCCTCTAGACATGGGTGCTTTAAAATATTCTTTACTATTACAAAAACGGTTCGTCTATGGCATCAAAGAAACGTTTGTGGCACCATTTTTTTTTGCAGTCTGTGCTATTGTACTCACTTGCTAATGCTATTACTGCCAGTGAGGAAATGCAACATTTGTTTGGTCTCCTGGACTCCATTCAGGGAATGTTATGGCAGACTCTAATTATAGTCTGTCCGACGTCAGCCGTGTCTCCTTTGTTTCATGGTGATCAGAAAACAGCCCTGCACCCTCTGGTTAGTCACACAGTGCGCATAACTCAATTTAACTGATCAGTTTAATGTAGTTGGTACTCAATTTTGACTGTGACATTGGTAAATGACAAAATCACATGAAAAGATTTTATTTTCCGGATGTTAATTCAGTTTGACTTGAGAATGCAGGGAGATGTCACCTGGACCTCTCTGACTTTGCACATTCTCATTTGGGTTTGTGAACTAATGCGATTAGAATGGCTGCAGAGATAAAGACTGATGTGGTTATATCCTAAATAGGCAGTAATCTGCTGAATTTATCATGGCCTTATGTGGCAGTCTGCCCAGAGCAACATTACTCACAATGCTTAGACAAGCCAGAGCCACTCAGAAAACGAAAGAACATCTGTATACGTTGAGTATAACCACCAAACTAACAGTATAGAGGCCAAACTGATGAACTCTCTGATATCAAATGAAGGTCTTTATATAAATATCCCAGGACGTGACTTATGATAATTTGGCAAAGCCATGCAAAAGTAATAGGCTTAGGTTGTAGATCTTATAACTTTATGTCTGTTTTGGGCTTGTGGTAGATATTGTGCTCCTAAACTATGAATCTCCATAGTAGATCTGAATCTGAGCTATAGCCATCCTGTAACACATGGCACCACCTAAAGGTCATGAGTGCTGATGCAGAAAGAACCCAAAATATCATTCTGGTACTTTTTGCATGAGTCAGAGTGTGGAAATGTTTATATAGTTTTTTTTGTTTTAAAAAAAACAATCACAATTGTAGGAAAATGAAATGTTTATATAGTTTTTCTTCATTTCAGTCACAACATTTTTAATGTATTAAAATGGCAAAGATACAAAATTATTTGTCGATGTGTACATTTGTATCTTGTTCATCAGTGGAACCTGTACAGTACATATTTTCATTAATAAAACTCCAGATGATGTATAAAAGTGTAAACACAAAGAAAAGGACATTTCAACTCAAAACTGATTCGGCGTTTAATCCAATATTAAAGTCAAGTATGCGAATCTAGCGCCCTCACTCCTATATTGTTTAACAGGAACAATTCAGAAGCAAAACCCATGGAACTTTTGTTGTAGTTTTCTTACATTCGTTATTCTTACGAGGGAAGACAGCTCTAAACTGAAGAACCATAGTATAGTCAAAATGTGTGCAAAGTGTAGTTCTGCCGTGAGCGAAGGGCTTATGAAGACCCCAATAAGCTACGAGCTGTCAAATCATCTTAATAGATCCTATTACCATAAACAGGGGTCAGTGTTTGCCGTATGTTCATCTTGGGTAGGATTTCGATCATAATGAGAAATGCGGAGACGTATGGGGAAGACAACGCACCACACGGATGGCTGGTGATCAAACGACATACATTTTATGATTCCAACCACAAAATAAATAGCTAAGCTAACGTTTCTGCATTCTGAGTCATGACGTTATATCACTGTCTACAATCAGCCAGTACTACATTGTGTATTTCTCTATCAAGTGGCTGATTTATACACAGTGAAGTACAGTGGTAGGTTGCAATTGTAAAAATACTGATATACTGTAAGTAAAAATATAAGGATACTACCCAGTGCCCTCTAAGAAACCTGGTCAGCTGATCTTTTCCTTACATATAGAGTAAAATACTTTGATTCAAAATAGAAATCCGTAACCCAGTGATTCAGGTAGAGCTCTTGCTGGTGATCGCTTCAGAGGTGCCTCAGAACATCAGACAGCTACTCTCATGCAAACTACATCTCGCCTTGAGGAATCAGAACAAGAGCCTCACAGTTAAAGGTACCAAAAAGGACCATCAAATCATACATTTGACGCAAAAGTCACACAAAACCGACCAACACCGAGCCAAAAAAACCCAAAAACAAAACAAATAACCCTGAATCTCAAACGTTAATATTCCTCAATGCACCAAGTACGCTATACCCATGCAGATTTACACAGACAACGTCAGTTTTCCTAAGCGAGTCTTCAAAGCTACCAAAACATACAATTCATTTATAACAAAGATACACCTGAACTGCGTCTGTCGGACAGCTAATACAGAATATACACTTTCAGATTCCAAACAGGTGTCGGACAGCACGGCACACCATCCTAAAAAAGAACTATTCATATTTCTTTTACACTGAACTTAATTAGGTAATGTTCATTAACACTACACCACAACCATCAAATCAAAATACACGTATGACGTTTCTCCTATAAAATAAAGCCGCTTTTCTAAAATATGTTGAAAATTCCAGCTAAGTAACACAATGCTAAACGATGTACCCTGACAAATGCACTGATGACGAACTACATTCACATCCCTACCTGAAATAATACATTTAGTACAAAAGCAGAAGCATGAAATCATATTTGCTGGATGCAACTTCAACCTGATCCATAAATAAACAAACAAATAAATAAACAAACAAATAAAGAGAAAACCTGAGAATCCGCTTTAGCCGTAAAAAATCAGACCAGGCTTGTGTTGAAAAAGATCAACAAAATATAGAAAGGAATTTGGAGTTCAAATTAAAGCACCAAAAAGTTCTTAACACACACTTCATTTGGCATCATGCATACTTTGGACAATGATATTTCTAGCAAATATCTCATTCGTTTTCTTTTTTTTTTTGTCATTTTCAGTGGGTATCACATATACAGCCTACACAGTCTGAATCATTTGATCTTACATTTCCTGACATTTCTTACAAATGCCCTGATTTAACTATTTAATCACAAGCCTGAATCAGTTAAAACACAAACACACGAACAAATACATTAAAGTATTCTCCTGCATGAAGTAACAGGCCTTTACACTGTTACACTAAACATTCAGCCTTGCATACAAGATGCACATAGCAAAAACAGTACAACTGAAACAGTGTTTTAGAGCTGGAAAATATGGCAAAAGCACTGTTTTTAACATTTACATCCTAATAATGATTATGTGATGAACATTTGCAGTATTTTCCAGGAGAAATGCTTTGTTTCAACTAAAAATTCAAGAAAACGTTACTGAATTTAGTGTAAAAGACCATGTTAATATAAAACGTCTGCTTGGAATAAAGTTAAAAAGCCCACTCGTTTAGACTGAAGGGCTCCAGGAACAGAGGAGCATCTCTGAAATGGAATCATCACAAATGTTGCATTGTGAAATACAATCAAATGTCTGTGATAACATCATTTTCCAGCTCTAATCCATTTTACACACTGCATTCTGACCTCAGAGAAGAACATCATCTTTCTTCTAAAGTTACAGTGTTGGCTGCTTGAAAACAGTGAGTTTTTCTATAGAATGGCAATTTTGGGGAAAAAAAAAAGAAACCACCAAGACATTAAAAGCAACTGAAGCACACACAATAAATATCAGTCAAAATAATCAGTACAATCCTGTGGTTATGGTTGATCTAACATGCCAAAAGACCATAAAACCACATGTTTGCCACACTTTCTACCACACTTTCCATCTTTTAGTGTGAGAGCATATCTTGATATGGCGAAAAAAAACAAAAAACCCCCCAGAATAAATCACCATTTTCGTGTGTGGAATAAAGGTCTAGTGTGTGAGCGAGGGGGAATCACCTTGTTGTGTCACTAATATTTGCTGTTGCTCCACAAGAGCATACCTTTTTCTGAATAATATACTTTTTGATGCCACTAAAAAAATACTTGAACATGTTGTCTAGCTATCTAATAGCCCTTAAAGAACCATAACATGGTCTGTTTTTAAACCCCTTTGTATCAATGAGTGCTGAAATCATGATTTATTACCCAGAGTGTTCAATCATAAACTACATCATACGAGTCTCCATTGCCACCACATGATCTAGGCAAGTCCACAATAAAGCATGCTGGGTCCCGCAATATTAGCTTCAATTACATCAAAATTGTGACGCCATCACCTTAAATCTGGACAAACGGTACATAAATAGAGCTTCACAGTACTTCATAAATATAAGATATATTGAATGTACAATAGTTCGACCCTCTTATCAAAATCCTGTTACACCGTACCACTGGTAAATATATATATACCAAGCATTTTACCCCAAAAACACACTAAAAAACATTATATATTTTGTATACATTATTCATGACACATTTTGTACAGTATTTATGCATTTATGCTTATTAGTCTACATGCCGGAAAGAAAGAAAAGAACAGTGGTGTGACATTCTTTAATGACGCAACTGGTGTCAAAACCAGAATAGAAGAAGTGATTATATTGCATTGTTTGGATACCAAAGAATATCTTCTTGTGCTTTTGATAGAAAACCCAGTTACAGCAAACAAGGTGATCTCCCCCTTATGCAACGCAGACACACGCAGAAACAGATACACAGGCGAGAGTTAAGGTATCATATGTGAGATCAGGAGATTCAGAGGATAGTTGCAAAACTTTGGTTTTCAGTTGGCTACGCTGGTCACCAGGACGTGACACCAGGATGCAGCCATGACCACGGCAGAGTAAAATTCATCTGCATGAATCCTCAACTTGGCATTATTACAGTCTTAAGCATGAACAAGACCATTTTTGATTGAATGTTAAAAAATATTGAAACACTGGTCAAAACACTATATTGTGAAAAGAAGTAAATTGTAAAGCAAGTTCTCAGATTTTGATGTGAAATGTGCTTTAGAGAGACTATATGGGGGGAAAATGAATAACTATATATATATATATATATATATGTACTTTCCTCTGAATTATGTATACTTTCCTCTATTGCAACATAATGTCTCAGGTATCATCATTATAACTATTTCATTTACTGACTTCCCTAGGACTTTGAACTGTTAGGACGTCTGGTTCCTTTCACTAATACTGCGAACAATTCTGATCTGATATGTTTCTATAAAGCATTTCACATCAAACCACTCTGAATGACTTTATTTAAAAACACCCCATTAAAACCATAATATGGTTGTTCAGTGCACATTTATATATGTATTACATATATTCACTACCAGTCAAAAGTTTGGACACACTTTCTCATTCAACGATTTCCTTTGTTTTTATTGTTGGCCACAGTTGGATGGCCTAGTGGTTAAGGCATCCGCCCTGCGACCAGAAAGTCCAGGTTCCATCCCCAAGGCCGCTAGGCACCGCTGAGGTACCCTGAGCAAGGTACCGTCCCCACGCACTGCTCCCCGGGCGTTGTGTTCCTGGCTTCACTTGGTGAATGGGTTAAATGCAGAGGAAGTATTTCGTGCTGTTCACACTGTGTGCTGTGGTGTGTTCACATATGACAAATGGTCACTTTCACATATAGATTAAATTTGAAAACATGCACACTTGTGGCATTTTTTCAATCAGATTTAATTAACAGATGTTCGTCAAGAGTTCATTAATGGAATTTCTCACCTTCTTAATGTGTTTGAGATCATCAGTTGTGATGATTGGTTTGGTCCACAGTTAGTGTTCCTATTCTACTACATTTCTACTCCAAATTATGGCAAGAACCACTTAAATAAACAAAAATAAACAAAAGTCCATCATTACCTTATTACAGAACAGATTCTGGTTTGTTTACTGCATAATTCCATGTGTTCCTTCATCATTTTGTTTATTTTCAATATTAATCTACAATGTATAAAATAATAAAAACAGAGAAAAATACTGAATGAGAACGTGTATCCAAACTTTTGACTGGTAGTATATGCTCAGGGGAACACAGAAAAAGGATTTCAAACTCAAATTACACACAGAGCTGGAAATAAATACCAAAAAAACCAAATGCAAAAAATATAAAGCCATCTATTATCTGTACAACCTGGCAAATGAATAATCTAGGAACAGCGAAAGAGGAAAGGTGTAGAGGTATTACAATGTGAGAGTGTTCTAATGAAACCTGTCTAGCTCTACAGTCTGACCAGCTCATGAACTACCAAGATATGCTGGAAAATAGCTCAACCAAATGGATAAAATGTTGGAGTTTTAACAAGAGTATTAACAAAATAGTCCCTATAATCACCCCCTACTCTTTTATAGTCTTTTTTTTTATAATCACACTACTTAGGTTAATGCTATTGTGCATGCTGAGGATTATGAGGCAGTTTGAATTTTGGTCTCTGGGTTTGTTTAATAATCGGGAATTTTTTTTTCATCCTCATACTGAAATTAAAAGTTTATGTGTAGATAATTGTACATTTTACAGATTGCATAGTTTTGAGTAGTGACCTTGCATCAAAGTAGAACTGCATCCTAATCTTTGATGTATGTGGATTTTCGTTACTGTTAGCTTTGTGATAAAACACCTCTTCTCTGGACGGAGATAATTAACAAGCATTTTCAAATGAAAAGAAATGGAACCCAACAGAATCCTGCACATGTTGTACAATACTTGGGCATATGGGATGTCGGTTTGCTTAATGTTTCTGAACTGAAAGCAAGGAACTGAACGAAAGCACGCATTTTGACTGCTACACTGTAGCATTACGGTGATCTCAGAGACAATCTGTACATAAGCAACAATCTCATGTTCATGATCGTAGTCAATATCAATATCAATACAATCTCCATCCATTCTCCAAGTAGAAAGGAAAAGCAGTATATGAATAAAAAGGTTGTATATCAGAATGAGGACACTATGTACAACACTGTTCCGTATTTGTTTTTAGGATGAACAGTCTGATAAGTTGATAAAATACAGTAAGGCTTTACAGGACATTGTATTTACATATTCATAAAACATAATATACAAAGGAGGTTCAGCTTTAGCACCTTAGAGGATATTGTTCCCAAAAGTTTGGCAGTAGAGCAATACCGGACATCTGGACATCTCACATAGGAGCACCCTTTCACTATCATGCTGTTTACGTGGTCACTCAACACATTCAGACCAACAATGTTAGTATGTGATTTGCACTGATAACCAGTATTGCTGTACCTTCACCTCTGACACTTTGAGAACAGTTATAGAGGGTTATGCAGACACTGTGCAGCCTCTTAGAACCTCCGAATCCTCCAATTCACAACACTGGAATGTATACTCAACCATATGCTGCAATGCTATGTTACACATGTACACATCTACAGTCATCATATGCTCCACTGGCACCATGAAAATAAATCAAAATAAATCAAAATAACGGATATGTACACACTGGCATTGTTGTTTGCTGAAATGGTTGCCTTGGCGGTTTTAAGCACCGACAATATAAAGGCATCACAGAGTTTAAAAGAAAAAAAAAAAACAAGTGTATTGAAAGACATGAAAAATGGACTTCTGCGACAGATGCTGCCTTCCATTGTTGTTACTGAAATCAAGCAGCTGCATGTGCGAGAAACGATTAAGCCCCCAATCTCGCACACCGCTGTGCAGCCGAGTGAACGTTTCAAGACGTTTCACTACACGCTGTCAAGAAAGCCCTTGCAGCCGAGGCAGAGATGCAAGAAAAAAACAGGACATTAATGCCTGAGTACACAAAATAACGGCGAAAGCCTTTTTCCCCAAGACTTCATCAAACTGTGTTAGAATACACTTCTAATCCTCGAGCAGCAGTGGAAGCTCATGAGGATATTGCATTAACATTCTTCTGCGTATTAATAAACCGGGATCCTCGACTCAGCACTAACGGACACAAACAAACTCCATTGTTCAGTATAAAATGGAAAAGCCTGGAAGGAACATTTCAAGTGAGGGGAATTTGGGTGATGAAGGCAAACTGATCACAGTGTGTTAGCACCTGGAGGATGGCAGGTGCTCCAAAGGATGAAACTAGCAGCTAACATTTCTGGTCAACTGAAAAATCTATATGAGAAAAAAAGAGAGACGTAATGTTCTCCAGCAAACAACATTGAACCAGAATACAGTGGATGCAGAAAACAGGAAGGGAAGTGATCAGCCCTCAAACAATTTTGAGCTGAGCTTCGGCATTTAATACATATTCAGAGGTTCTAGATTGTAAGTATAAGCGCTTTAACTTGCCATGTTTGATAAGAACCCAAGAACATTTTGCAGTGAAGGAAAATCTACAACGAGAGTATCTGCACCAGAATACACCTGAGCCATACACTAATGTAAGGGAAGGGCTAGCAGCAACCAGGGATGAAGCCAGTTTAAGAAACTGAGCGTACAAACGTTTTTCATTACCTTGTAACATTCATTACATACTGACTGGCACAAGGAGATTGGCCTCAGCACCACAAAACTCTCACCAGTAATGTGAAACCTTTATAAGCTGTCCCTCAAGCCTCTTTCCAACCCTGGCAAGAACCCTTCACCTCATTGGACGCACCTGCATGGCATCTGGTTGTTAGGATCGAAGCAGGCACAATGGAGTCAAAGACAGCAGTGATCTCCTAAGTATGGTGCACCAAGCCAACCCTGAAGTGCGTTCCAGTTCACGGCTAAATGTTTATACTTGGAACAATGCCTGAAATATAATGGAAATTAACCAAACAGCCCATGTTCTTGCAAGGAGTACAAATACATAAGCAAGCAAACAAGTATAAGTCAATTTGACAATGTCACCAAGCCTTCTGCACCTTACCATTTCCACAAAAGTGCATGAACGAATGTCGATCTACGTAAAAATGTAGCACCAATTAACAAATGAGTTGCTTGCTTGGGGACGGTAGAAAAAGGAGTTAACTGTAAGCACCTATTCACGGTTAGTTGTTGTTGACAGGCGGCTGGGTGCACCACTGGCAGAGAGAATTACAGTAGATTACAGTAGAGGATGTGATTTGGCTTTGTATAGTTCTGCTGAAGGCAGCAAGCCCTGTGTGCTGCGGGAAGGCATCCTCTTCTCAGAGCCGGTCAGGAAAGTCCTGCGCTGAAACACTGCAGTGGTGTCTTACTCTGCAGGGGACCCAATCAGGTATATTCAGGCAGAGATAACGTCTACCTCCATCAGTTTAGCATTTTGTTATGCCTTGGATAAAAGTAAAAGATAAAAAGTATATATAATTATATGCATGTGTATGCCATGATTCCACATGGAACCAATGACAAACCTTTGCACCTCATTTTTACTTGGAATTCTAGTTTAAATGACCAAACAGGTAGAACTGGGCTAAAACAATGAGAATGCATCAAAAAGGAGATTTGTACACAGAGCAAGGAAGAATGGAGGAGAACTACCTGACCATTCTCACAACGCTGCCTTTGAAAAGGCTTTTCTGTGCTTTTATTATCAGGAAAACACTGCAAAAACAGGGGCCGACAGCTCAGTAGGGGACAGCACAACGCTCTGAAGGTTCTCCCAGCCATGTTTAAAAGGCCTACGACACACATCATAGAACGCTGCACTCATCTGGCCACATACATAGTCTTTGACATATGTACTCAACCTATAGTCCAACTGTGACTTCGTAATCAGCTTCTCCTGAACGTATTTATTAATACATGTTCAAACATATTGTGCAAATTGGGCTTCATGAGCTTTCAATGAAAGTTGTGCTATAGTGAGTCAATGAGGTATCTAGTAATATTTAAAAACATGTCATAAATATTTCAGTATAATGTCTTAAATATTTCTATTTAAGGTAGCTTTAAGGCAATCAGCCAATGAATGCCATTGCGTAATCAGACTAAAAAGTTGTCGGCATTGGCCTGCAGAGGTCAGTGTAAGTCCAAACTAAATGTGAAACCCTCCAGGACAGACAGGTGCTTTAATAATCGGGGAGGAAGACAACTAAATGTAAAAGTAACTCACAGGAAGGCTAGTGTTATAACGTACTATTGTAATGTTCTATTATTCGGTTAAAAAAATACTTCGAAGGTGTTGCTGGCATGGTTGATCTACCTCCATTTTTCCAGTGCAATGATTTCAGCTCAGTGATTTCATATCCTCAGCAGATTATTAGTGCACAAATAAATATACACTCAGTTTGTAAACTGAAAATAAAAACCTTATATAATGATTCTCCACATTTTAAAGTATTTATATGTCAGACAGTTATATGTATATTTATAAAAAAAAAAAGAGACAGGTTTAAAAAAAGAGGAAGGAATGGTATGAGAAAAGAGACAAATAAAAGGGTGGAAGAGAGAGCGCGTCGTCACAGGGAGGACTCGTACTGCAGGAGCTCGTAGAGCAGCGGTCCGTCCCTGTACCTGATCCCTACAGCTGTGGGGGTGATGAACTGCAGGATGTTTATAGTCCTTCTCAGACGTCTGTCTACAAAGTGGGCATCCCAGGCTGGGTAGCGCTTGCGGGGCATGTCGATCTTGATGAGGGGCCCTTCTTGCCGGTAGCGGCTCAATGGTGTGGTGGGCTCAGGGGAGCGCACCTGAAACACAGGCAGGCAGGTGTCTGCCTCAGAGTCATCTTGCTGGTCGTAAACCCCCAAAGAGATCCGGGTAGGGGTTGGCTGGGACGCTCGAGGACCAGGAGTAGGGGCCATGGGCTCAGCTTCTGGCGGTAGGGGAAGACCCCAGAGGAGCTCAGCACAGCAGGAGCTGGCCAGAACCCTGAGCCTAGGGCCCATGGGGTGAAGGACTCCATAGTAGAGCCCCATGAAGACCACCCCTGAGGCAAAACTTAGGTAGACGCCGCAAAGCACTGGTACTGCATACGAGTCTGTTGTGACTGGGTCTCTGTACGCGTACCATAAGCAGGTAAGCACCGTATTCTCAGCCAGCACCACGAAGTAATAGATCATCATGCGGTACCGGGTCCTGCCTTCCTTCACATTAAACCAGCAGAAGATGTAGACAATGCCCACCACCATGTTGAACAGCACTTCCTCCCACTTGGACATGCAGAAATCTGTGCCTCCATGTACAATCCAGAAGGCCATGGCACACCAGTGCACCACCACGAAAATGCCAAAGTAGATGTGAAAGATGGAAGCAAAGAGAGCAAAGGACAGCACCCGTGATGAAATAGTGAAGAGCCTCCAGAAGATGTGGATCAGTGCACCTCGATAGCTCATGCTCTTCTTGTCATCTCTGGAGTCCCTTAGGAGCTTATGGTAGGAGGCCAATACCCAGGATAGGGACAGCAGCGATGCTAATAAGGAAACACCTTAAAGAGAAAAAGTAAATATGCACTGAACATTGGTGGCAGTTTACTGATTACAAGTGCACTTATCTAATTAGTGAAACACTATCCAAGCATAGCCTTTAAAAACATGCCAGGCTCATTTTTATTCATCATGCCAGGAATAGAAATGGTTTAAATGGGAGCATCGCCAGCCTTTCCACTGTCCAGGAAATGGTTCTCAACAAACAAATGAGTGGGTAAATAGAAATCAAATGTTCTTCTTACACTGCAATGTCTCAGCCCGGTTCTTCTGGATCATAATGCAGAGTTGTAGCACCAGTTGGGGGGCGCTCTCCAAGAAGGTCTCCAGCAGCCGAAGCATGCTGACATCAGCATATTCATACATCATGGCCCAATAGAAACGCCGCCTGTGTTCCGTCTGACGCCGGCTCTGGATGCCCAGGTACATAGTGCGGATGTATCTGTTTGGAAAAGAGAACATTTGCCTAAATCCCGTCAGCTCAAATCCTTCTCGTTTACTTCCATTCTTTGGCACTGATCTGATTACATTACAACTTCCCTGTTTTGTATGAGATCAAGATAATTTAGTGCTCCCTGCTTCCAAACCTGGAAATACTCTTTATCAAAGTATGCAAGGTCACACAAACTTTTTGTTCTAAGACTAACTTTTAAACATATTTTACACACACATCATATCATACTAATGAGCAAACTGTATCCAGTACAGACTTCATACTCCAAATATTAAATAATTCCTGTATACGTTTTCCTTTTGTATTGAAGTATTGGGACACACTGTTTGGGCTAGACATTTTGGACAATGCCATGCTTCCAAATTTGTGGACACAGTTTGGTGTCCACAATGGTGTCCCAGTGCACGAAGCAAGCTCCATAAAGACATGACTTGATGGGATTGGTGTAGAAGAACTTGACTG
>JBBPCW010000001.1:25019827-25033506 GCA_037974425.1 Phenacogrammus interruptus
CACACTGCACATCAGGACACACACTGTACATCATGACACACACTGCACATCAGGACACACACTGGACATCAGGACACACACTGCACATCAGGACACACACTTTACATCATGACACACACTGCACATCAGGACACACACTGGACATCAGGACACACACTGGACATCAGGACACACTGCACATCAGAACACACACTGCACATCAGGACACACACTGCACATCAGAACACACACTGCGCATCAGCACACACACACTGCACATCAGGACACACACTGGACATCATGACACACACTGCACATCAGATCACACACACTGCACATCAGGACACACACTGGACATCAGATCACACACACTGCACATCAGGACACACTGGACATCAGGACACACACTGAACACCAGAACACACACTGCACATCAGTACACACACTGCACATCAGAACACACACTGCACAGCAGAACACACACTGCACATTAGGACACACACTGCACATCAGAACACACACTGCACATCAGGATACATACTGCATTAGCATAATGAGAATTTTAAGTTGAATTGCTTCAAGTCATTGGGATGCCTGTACTACTCCCACAAAAAACACTGTGGACACCTGATCATCACACCTATGTGAGACTGTTGGACGTACCATTCCAAAATCCATTTAAATACAGAGTTGAATCCCCCACCCCCACCCGCAATTATAACACTATATAGTCTTCTGGGAACACTTTCCATGTGTGGGTGTTTGTACCCATTCAGTCAAAAGAAGCCAGTTTGTGAAGCCAGGGACTGTCATTGGGTGAGAAGGCCTGGCTCACTGACGTTCCAACTCATCCCACTGCATTAAAGTGGCATCCACTTATTTCCCTGGCATCCACCAAACCTAGACCTGTCCATCAGACTGTCAGATAATGAATCATATTCCACCACTTATATGGCAGGGGAGCAGCACGTGGAGATGGTACCTTGCCCAAGGGTACCTCAGTGGTGCCACATATATTTGGAGTATATATGCCATATAAATCTTGTGATTTTGGTAGCCTAGAGTGTCATTAATAAAAAATCATAACTATAATCTGTCTAATCTCTCTCTATGGCATTTTTTGTGAGCATACTGCAGCCTAAAATGTGTTACACCAGTTGAAGTAGCCTCCAGTTTACACAGAATGGATTTAATGTTTTACTGGTCTCCCAAGTCAGAGTAGCAAAACCTATTAGACAGTGTGGGCGGCAGGAAAAGCACTGATCTTGTATGCAACCTATAAGCATAAATTATAAAACATAGTGAAGATAGTCTTCTCCTGGCCATCTGACATAAGATGGTAGTGAGAATAAGTCCTTTCCATTCAAAAGCACTTGTGTGCAAGTGTGTGTGTGTTTCCCGTCTTTCCCTTCTTCTTCTTAAGAGCATGCAATTTTTATGAAAGCAAATGCTGTAGCAATAATCTTCCCCAGGGCAAAGAGGGTAAATTCTGCATGAGTGTGGGGTGAATAATGTAGGGGAGATAATTGCAGGCGGATCCCTGGAGATGAAGATTGCTTTCATGTGCCTGTAACCAGAGCAGACATGCAATAATATACTCATATATCTCTTGCATCCCTGCAGTCTGTTCCAGTCACAGTTGGGTCAGTGTTTGAATGCATAGCACCGGGCCATTCTCATCATGGACTTACATAATCACGTGCCAAAATAAAGAAAAGATAACCATTTCCACTTTGCACAACATGTAGTGTTAAAATGACCTGCTATCAACAGTTTGCAGTCTGTGTATCACCCGTCCTAAATAATGGCTAGTTCATCCCCTCTCACTACTAACAGCTGTATGAAATCAAGACTTGAAATGTCCAACAATGACAAACAGTGTAAGCAGAATGAGCAAGTGACTTTCAACATGGCACTGTCATGCCACCTTTCGAACAAATTAGTTTTCTGCCAAATTTCTGCCCTACCAGAGCTTGCCCTGATGCCTTGCTATTCCTAGAAGCTCCTAGAAGCAGTAGGACAGAATGAAATCAATCACAGAATGAGATTACAGAGTACTAAATAGAGAAGACGGACTAAAAATGAGCAGTCTCACAAATGGCTACTACTTTTATAAACACTGCTCAAGAATAATACACAATTATCGAAAGAAGACACGTTTGCTAAAGCCTTTATCAGCCAGCATCAGTACCCAACCCCAATAAGCCTTCCCAGAAAAGTGGAGGCAGCAAATCCCAATTTCATATGCTTTTTGAAATGATTTGTTCAACAAGCATGGATGTGATGTTTGCATGTTGACACACTTATGCTTGTGTAATGTAGCTTTCATGATTTCCCAGAAGGAGTTGCGACACAGCAGTGATAAATGCTCTCATTTAGAGAATCTCTATTACAACGGCAAATTGTCCATGACTTAAATGCATCTAGGTATAAAATGTTATGAGGCTTTGGGGGATGTATTTTTCAGCTGACTTACATCTTTTGTTTATGACTAACTCCAAAATATTCAAAGTTGTTCCTCCCAAACACTTACCATAGTGTGCACCATGCTCTTTAAACTAGAATATACCATACAGCGGCTGGGTTCGTCCACTATGTACAAATGACCATTTATTTTTGTAATATAAACAGATCAGTCACAATATTAAAACCACTGACAGATAAAATGAATAACATTATGTCATTACAGTGGTATCGCTCAAGGAATGGGATTTATTAGGCAGGAAGTAAACAGTCAGTTGATATGTTGGAAACAATGGGCAAGTGTAAGAATCTGAGAGACTTTGACAAGGTCCCAACTGGATCAGAGAATCTCCAAAATAGCAGGTCTTTTTGAGGTCTTCCCAGAATACATTGGTCATTACCAGCCAAAAGTGTTCCTGAAAAGGGCACAGGGTCAAAAAGCCAAAAGATCACTGAGGCATAAGAAGAGTAAAGGCTTGCCCATCTGGTCTGATCCATTAGAAGAGCTAATGGAAAACAAATAGTTGAAAAAGTTCATGCTGGCTATGACAGAAAGGTGTCAGAACATACAGGGCACCACAACTTGCTGCAGATGGCGCTATGTAGTTGCTAGAGTGCCCATGCTGACCCCTGTCCACAGCCAAAAGTGCCCATAATGTAGTATTTGAGCATTAGAACTGGACCACAGAGCAACAGGAAAAGGTGGTCTAAGAAGTGTTTTCTTATACATCACGTGGATGATCAGGTGTTATCTAGGGGTCCCAACAACTCCCCCGCCCCCCAGCAGGGATCTGCTGCTGATGTTTAGGGTCCGTTTTTAGTCTTGGATTCCAGTAATGGCTTTATCTAGCAACTTGTTTAAAGCGTGGGTGCAATTAAAAAAAAAAAACTTTACAATGCAAACCAATGCAAAGTGCTGCGTGAGTGTGTGGGCGTGGCTTAAATGCACTCTGTTCTCAAGCTGGAAGATTGTAGCGTCACAGTGGGCGTAGTCGAGGAGGTGGGGGCGTGGTCAAGGAGGTAAAGTAGGTTTTATTGTCATTTTAACTATATACTGTACACACAGTTCATAGTACATGGCCTTCAGGACCATGATGCAACACAAGACCAGAACCAGACAGGACAAAAGAGAGTGTAGAAAAACACAAGACCAACATTTAGTACAATCGACAATAGCTAAGTGGTGGTGGTAGCTCAGTGGGTAGGATACCTGCCTCCAGACCAAGAGGACATGGGTTCGAATCCTACTTTTGCAATACCACTACTACCACTACCACCCTGAGCAAGACCCCAAGCTGCTCCAGAGAGACTGTCCCATGTAGTTAGGAAGTCGCTTTGGATAAATGCCGTAAATGTAGTCTGTATGAATACAGTGTTATGATATATACTGTATTCTAGCAGTAGAGATGCATGTGCCAAATGTATAAGTGAGAGCTGCATGTGCAAAAATGCATTACAAAGGTAGACAGCAGTAAATATAATTGTGCAAATGTAGCAGGACAGAGAATGAGTTTTATTCTCCTGCCGTCTTAAGCGGCATTTAGACATATGCAAAGCCACAAAAATGAATGCTGTACGTAAAAAAACAACACTGGTCAAAGTTAGAGTGCGTGATCCCCAGCGAAGGGGCGGAGTTTCCTGAATACGGGTGGAAAACAAACACTCCACCGATAGCGGTGGAGCAGGAACCGGCAAGTCTCCTGAGCACGCGACCGGAGTCAGGAGTCTGATGCAATACTGATGAAGGAAGAGGGCTGAGCTGACAGTTCCAGAGAAGAGCCTCCATCTCCAGTCTGATTTACCCGGCATTTGTGCCTGTTTCCCGACTGAAGAAGGTTTTGCGTCTATTTTGATCTCCTCCTCAAACCACAGAAGGTCTACGTCTCCCTGGAAACCACACAGGGTTAGTAAATAAAGCTGCGGAGAGGAGCTATCGGTTTCAGACTTTACTCATCTGACTTGTCCTTCAGCTTCGTTAGTCACCCTAGTCATGATCAGATAAGCTAAAAATGTTTATAATTATAAGTAAACACGTTACAGGACTTATCGGAGCGGATAAGCTGTGGTATCACGTAATCTTAGTAGATGGTATGTCAGAAAAGCTGCCAGTGACAGCTAGCACCACTATATGGACAAAAGTATTGGGACACACCTGTTTTACAAGGTTTAGGCTAGGCCATTTAATGATTCAGTACACCAAGACATTCTGGACAACGCCATGCTTCCAACTTTGTGGACACAGTTTGGGGAAGACCCTTTTCTATTCCAGCATGACTGTGTCTTACTGCACAAAGCCATATCCAGAAAGATGGTTGGATGAGTGGAAGAAGTTGACTGGCCCTCACAGAGCCTGAACTCAACCCCATCCAACATCTTTGGGATGAACTGGAACGGAGAATGCGAGACACATTAAAGAACTCCACATTAAAGTCTATTTATTTGAAGGCAATGTAGTTAAAGTCCCTGTTGGCGTCCCAAAACTTTTGTCCATTTAGTGTAGCTGGATAACAACCCCCTCTGGAGGTCACTGTTAGCTTCATTTACAGCAGTGCTACAAATCTTGGGGACTTAACCCCCTGTAAGACATTATTATCATTAACGGATTGGTTAATGAAAAAAAGATTATAAAAATTAAATAAATTAATAAAAATTACTCTGACAACACCTTGACTTTTCTGTAGCTCATCTTGCTAGAGGTACCAATCTAATGCTGAACACCAGGAGCTGTGGGCAGATTTACTGCTTAGAAGGTAATGCAGAAAAAGCACTGTATTGATGCATGTCCTGGATAGTCTGCCCAACTTTCTAAACCTTTTTTTTTTGTGCCAAACACCAAATTGGTCAATTCCAACTTTTTACTCTAAGTTAAGCGAGTGAAGCCTGTTCTAAAAGGCTTCAGTGGTCCTCATTATTTTGAGGTAGGTGCAGCTATGACCACAAGGTGGAAGCATACGCCACATAGAATGGCATGAGGCAGTTACTCTTCAGCATATTGGACCTTGGTCAAAGTCTCCACCAGAATGGGCTGCAAACTTGGTCACCCGGCCCCTTCACTGACTGTCACTTCTCATGTACCTCTCTCATACACAGAGTGCGAAATGCCCTTCATAAGAGCAATGAGTAAGGCTGTGCAGCGGGTCCTCCTGGCTCCTGGGTGCAGGTGTGAGCCCCTCACCGCCTGTGCCCGGAACATCAGTTTCTCCCCACGTCAAGTAACGTCTGATGCCAGCTTTCACTCTGTGTCCTTCTCGGAGACAGACCACCCCAAAGTTCTCATCACAGGTGTGAAACCGTTCTTCAATTTCTGAACTGGTCTCCCTCAGCAGATGTCCACACAAATATAGTAAATCATTTAAATCATGAACATCCACCATGTACACAGAGTTACCTTGGTAACTGCATGCGCAAAGCCAAAGTGTAGTCTCCATGGCAACAGTTGGCTAATGTCACTGGTGACCGCTTGTCTCTGCTTTCTTTTGTCTTGTGCTTCAGGGGGTCTGGGGCAGCTGGGTGTGGGGCTTGCCAAACTGCTTAGGTAGGAGTGATTTTCGAATGCCTCAATCACATGCTTGTACAATGAGTTATTTTAAGTGCTTTCAGTCAAGTTGTGTAGGTTTGGTGATGGTTTCTGTTTGACATAAGCCTTCTTTGTGGCGGAAGTGACAGCTTACACTGCTGCAGTATTATGTATTTAACATGACATTCTGTGTGTACAATTAATTGTTTTCTAAATGCTACCCTTTTCCTAAATCTATCCTGCAGGAAACGATTTGGAAACAGCAATGTAATTCTGTCTGACATCCGAAAGCCCCCAGACCATGTTTACCACAGTGGTGAGTGTAGGGGGAAAAGATTCCCTACCAAAAAGTATACATATTTATTTGTGTTCATATATATACATATATATGGACACTGTGTTTAATATTGATCTCATTTCCAGGTCCTTTTATATATTCTGATATACTGGACTACAAGAATTTGCGCGAAATTGTGGTGAACAACCGTATTACTTGGCTAGTGCATTACAGTGCCCTTCTGAGTGCAGTTGGGGAGGCAAATGTGACTCTCGCTCGTGACGTCAACATCACTGGTGGGTTGCAAAAAAGCTAAATTTAGACCATTTTTGGACTGTTGTTTGGAGAGATTTAATGGGTATTTTCTCCTCTCTTTCTCCTGCGTTTCTTTTAAGGATTGCACAATATCCTTGACATTGCTGCGGAGCATGGGCTTCGGCTGTTTGTGCCTAGCACAATAGGAGCCTTTGGTCCCACGTCTCCTCGTAACCCCACACCAGACCTGTGCATCCAGCGGCCGAGGACCATTTATGGGGTTTCCAAGGTCCATGCTGAGCTGATGGGAGAAGTACGCACTAACTTGTTCTGAAGTATTACTCTATTAAGTTTTGAGGACAGTGCATAACTGTGCATATCCAGTTGATGTGCTTGTTCAAGGTTACTTTATTGTCATCAGCAGCTGTGTACACGTGCAAAATGAGATGAGGCAGCTTTTCTCCATGGACCCCAGTGCAACATGTAGCAACATACAAATTCAACAGAGTGCAGGTTACAACAGACAGGACAATTGACAGACAATAAATAGACGGCAAGTGAATCTTCTGGACTGATGAGTTTTCAACTATAGGTATAATTACTGCACTTAGTTTACCAGAATGGAAAAAATGCACTATATATACATATAATTCCACATGTGCATATGAGCAAGTGTAGAATTATGACAGTGAATGGTCGTGAGGGTGCCTGTCCTGGTACTTTTCAGGTTAAAACAAGTAAAAAAAGTAGCTAGTAAACTTTTTTTGTTGTTGTTTTTCAGTACTACCATCACAGATATGGCCTTGACTTCCGTTGTCTTCGGTACCCAGGCATCATCTCAGCAGACTCTCAGCCTGGTGGAGGAACGACAGGTTACCTTTTAATTTTATAACAGCTGTTGCCAAGTAGTTTTTGACACATCCTCTTTGTGCTGAAGACCTAAATTCACCCCAGACCTTTGATCTCCCAAGATTATGCCGTCCAGATATTTCATGACGCCGTAAAAACGGGCAAGTTTGTGTGCAACCTGAAGCCTGACACACGTCTCCCTATGATGTTCATTGATGACTGTCTGCGAGCCACTCTGGAGGTGATGGAAGCTCCCGACAAGATGCTCAGCATGCGAACCTACAACATCAATGCCATGAGCTTCACTCCTGAGGAGCTGGCCCAGGAGGTGCAGAAACAGCTGCCCGACCTGCAGGTCACTTATAATATTGACCCAGTTAGACAGGCAATCGGTAAGAGTCCAAAGGTGTATGGCATTTTGTTTATTTAAAAAGGATTATTAAGCTTTAGATCTCATCTCTGCATCTCTTGTACACAGCTGTGATTTATGTCAGTTTAAAAAGATTATTTTTCCCCTTTCTTCTTAGCTGACAGCTGGCCCATGAACTTTGAAGACGGCAATGCAAGAAGGGATTGGGGCTGGAAGCATGAATACCACCTACCAGAACTTGTCCAGACCATGCTCAACTTCATTGGCTCCGACTCAAGAGTTGCACATGCAAACTGAATACCATCACTGCGTTTTTCCAAAGTGATTAGAAGTGTTTGCATACTCGGCTATGGTGGGCATTCTGGAGCGTTAGTAGACTTTCTCTGTTAGGTCCGACCAAATGAAAAGTGTGTCAGATTCCCAGCTCGTCCTTCTGGGTCTACAGTAGGGATGGATACCAAATCGTAGTTCAGATCATGGTACCAGATTTCACTAAACTACCCAATTATCAAAGCTGTATTAAAGCTTAGTGTCAAATGAGGTTAAAAGCCAGGTGCAACCTCTTAGGCATGTAGAACTACAGGTCTTTGAAACCTGAAAGCTGTTTGATCTGCAACTGATGAGATGATAAAGATGAGTCATCTAGCTAAACAAACTAGACGATTAGTATTTTGCGTTTTGTAGCAAGGACAAAGAAGTGGTTATATTTTTTTGATAAAGTGAAAATGGATATATTGCAAATTGGTTCTTCGAATATTGGATGAAGTGATTTTCCACCCTGGTAAGACACATGTTCTAATGATTGTGTCGTGTAATGTATACCATTTCTGGGTGTGACAAAGGATGTCAAGTGAATCTATATAAAAAAGAAGGATCTGAAATGGGAAACTTTCAGATTACAGTCAGTCCTAGTCTGGATGTCAGGATCAAAGGGGGGGGTGTTACTGTATCTCCCCATGAACATGTATAAGGGAATATATACGGGTTGTAACAGTGCACTAAACACCTCCAGACGCTCTGTACGTTAGCTTGGAGGATTCCTTTTAATTATTTTTTTCCAAATATCCTCAAATACTTGACATTTTAAAATACTTGAATCTTTTCATATCCTATTGCAGTTGTTTTGGTATATTTTTGTCATCTGCAGAACGACAGGGTGGTTGTACTATTAAGGTATTTGTGCCAGCCTTCTGTAAGCACATCAGTGTGACTCCATTACTGCTATTTATTTTATTACATTTATGCACAACCATTTAGAACCTGGTGCTATTTATAAACTGGTCATGCCAGACTTTCCGCTTGAATGAGAGCATTTCTTTACAGTTTTGCAGTTTACTTATGCTGTTTAATATTCAAATTATCACTTGTTCCCTCATCTGCATCAATTTGGAGTGTATTTTTCTAAAACAAGCATTGTTGAAATTATTTGTTTTTCTTTAAGTTATTAAAGATAGTTTGCAATTGATTTGTCTTAACTAAATTTATGAGGTTACTGCAAAAACATAAGGTATTTATATTCATCACCTACGTTTAATTAAAATCCATATTAGCATGCGTATAGCATAGTTTAACAGAGAAACAAATTTGCCCAATGAAGCAGGATTCAAAACAGAAAGAAAATGTCATAACAGGCACAATACATATTATAATAATAATGCATTTTATTTATAAGCGCCTTTCACAACACTAAAGGTCACTTTACAGAAGTTATTAAATAATAAAAATACAAATGATTTAGGCAGTTAGTTTACTTCTTTCTTGCTTTGGTGCAGCCTGATCCAGAAAGCTTCTCAGAGAAGCCTGATTCAGAGTTGGGGCCTGTTGGAGAGTGTCCTGCTCCTAAAAGAGACTTTTGCAATCTCAGTTCCAACAGCTCTTGAACAGCTTTCATTTCCTTGAGTAAAATATCCTTTACAATTTCTCCTTGTGTCTGCAGCATGGTGTGTACCATTCTTTCCACTGCCTGGAAGAACAAGAAATAAACATTTGATAAAAAAAAGTAAATATATGAAATACATACAGACATATGGTAATTATAGTTATATATTCAACCCCATTATCTCTATTTTAATTATCTTTATTTTATTACTTTTGTACTTGATCTGGAAAACACTAGCTGTCCTTAACATCGTGTGAGAATTAAATAGAATGGTTGTTGATTAAGGGAGTACAGGGGGCAAGCACATGGTGCTGATGTTTCATATATATTTTAATTAAAGGTTCAATGTCTCTCACATTGTCAGTCGTAACTTTAAAGCCACCTGCTTGTTGAGCTGTCAACACATGGACGCCACATGTGTTACCAGACACCATCAGCAGTAAATCCTGTAAATTGCGACGTGGGAACAAGTTTGTTCAGAACATCCCACAGGTACTCGATCGGTTTTGAGATTTGGGGAATTTTACGCAACACCTCTGTGTCATGTTCCTCCTTGTTACATTCTTAAACGTTTCCTGAACTATTTTTGCAGTGTGGCTGGATGTATTATGCTACTGAAGGGGGACACTACTGTTAGGCAGTACTGTACCAGGAAAGCACTGCCCAGAGAATCACACTGCCCCTGCCCTGCCTTCTTCTATTTGTACATCCTGGTGTTATCTCTTCTTTGACACATGTCAGAGAAAACATGATTCAATAGACCAGGCACCTCCTTCCATTACTTTATGGTCCTGTTCTGATGCCCATTTTTAGCACTTTAAGCGATGAACAGGGACATGGATGCTGACCGGGCTACACAGCCCAGTATGCAGCAAGCTGTTCTGACACCTTTCTGTAATGGCCAGCATAATCTTTTTCAGCAATTTGTGCCCCAGCAGCTCTTCTGTGTGATCAGACCAGACAAACTATCAGTGAGCCTGGTGGGCACCCGGGACCCTGTTGCCGGTTCACTAGTTTTGGTAAGTGATAACCACTGCATATTTGGAACACTTCACAAAAAATCTATGTCCCATATAAAAGTCACTCAGATTCTTATGCTTTCCCATTTTTCTGCCTCCAACACATTAACTTTAAGAACTGTCAGTTCACTTGCTACCTAATATATCACTGACAGATTGTAACATAATCAAGGCCATTCCTCATCTGTCAGTGGTTTTAACGTTGTGTCTAATCAGTGTTTATACACAATAAATGTATATAGTGGGAATAATTTACCTATTTATTAAATTCAGACCTGCTAACTCAGAGTTGTAAACAGATGTAATCATTTAATCCGGTTTACATGACGACAGATGATTGAGGGCAGCTGTTTAAGACATTGTGGGGGAGTATTACACAGCTGCTTAAAGCACAGCACAGGTCTGTAAGGCCCCAGTTTTTGTGAAGTAAGGAGGGCCAACCACTGCATATAACTTTGATAATGTCTTTTAAATTTCTTGTCATCTGAACAATATTACAGTTGTGAAATGAGTTGTGTTTGTACCTGTTTGTCCAGTCTGTTCTCTAGTGAAAGGTCATCAAGAGTGCCATGCAACTTTCCCATCAGCTGCTCCTCAGCCTGTTCTCTGAGCCTTTGAATTTCTGCCTGTTTCTCTGTCTCGGTTACCATTAGTTCCTGCAAAGCCGCCTGCTTCTCTAACAAAACCATATCAGTTCCCTCACAAAGTGGTAGGGGATGTGGTGGAACATGAATCTCAAGCTGTGAATGAGTGCATTTAAGGTTCCGTTCTCCCTTTAAAAAAGCCTGGTACAGCTGATGATGACGAACATAGTCCTCTACAATAAAGTCACGGAGACCAGCATGGTGACTAGGTGAGAGTCGAGGCTGAAACTTTGACAGCCGTGCCTGGATCAAGGAAATGGCTTCGAATTTCTCCAGACCTGAAAGGTAAAAGGACAGTCACACAGACATACCTGATAAAGTGAATCTATCTATTTAGATGAATGAATGGGCAAAAGAGTAATGACCACCTCCTTTGCTGCAGAAACATTCTTTATTTTTGAGTGAAGGCTTTCCATTACACGTTGGAACATTGTTCTGAGGATCTGACAGCACTCAAACACAAAAGCATTAATGTGATCAATTACTGATGGTGGACAAGTTCTTGATAACAAATGTCACTGCAGCTCATCCCACAGATACTAGATAAAGCTCCATCACTTAAGAGAACAAATTAATTGCTCCACAGCCCAATGCCAGAGGGCTTTATATTCCAATGACTGGCATCAGATCTGGTAACCCTATGGTTATGTGCTGCTCCAGCATGTCTCACTCTATTGAAATGCTGTGTGCTACTAAAAGCCATGCAGACTTGTGTCATCAAAATGAGTAGATTAATTCATTAATTGGAAAGGAGTGTCTGGATATTACTGAACATGTAGCATGTGGATGAATGAATCATGGTTGTAACATATAAGTCTGAGTGTTATTTTAAACAGCAGTGTCTCACCTTCAAGCTCAGGGAGGAGCTCTTTAGTCGTAGTTGCTATTTGTGCCACTGCAGACCATGGAAGCCCACGCTTTGCAGAATACATTACATTCTCATACACAAATTCCTGGTGCAAGTATAGTCTCTGCTCGTCGTTTTCAAACTCCCTCCACTGGAAATGAGTGGCCAGGTAAAGGATGCCTTCGTCCCTCTGCAGAGAAGGAGAGCATGAAGACAAATAAGGAAGAAGGGCAATAACAGTGTAAACACTGCCTTTGATAGTCCTTATCGGATGGAAAATGATGATGGGTTTTCGCTCCATGAGCTCTCTGCTTCTGCTGCCTACCTGCTTTAAAAGAACCAGCCAGAAGCAAGATGGCTCTTTCTCCCTAGACTGTGTTCAGAACAACAACAGAGGTAAGTGTCTGTCTCTGCACACTAACTTACAGTGTCTCTGAGCACCATTTTCTATTTTATGCTCTGCAGTGCCACCCATAAGGTGCAGAACCTGTTGCAGGACCTTTATTTGCACAGCAGCAGTTACTAACATTAGCACAGAAATACCACATATGCCATGTAGGCTTCTATAAGACCAAAGAAAAAGACCAATGTTACAACAGCGTTTCGCTTTATTATCTTTCTAAAACAAAACATGGCTAATGCTACGTAACATCCTAAACAGAGACTGCTGTGCCTGCTTCTCCTGACCCGTTCGAAATGTCCTTCGTCCGACAAATAGACCACTAACAAAACTGAAAAAGCTCAAAACTAACGGGTACATTTGAAGATACTGTCATTTCTAAAGTAAATTAAAAAAGCACTGGAGAACTTCACCTCGAGTCTCGATAACCCCTTCACCATGCTCCTTATTGGGTCCGTTGCCATGGCTGCTGGCGTTGTTAGGGGCGTACTTGTTGCTATGTAACACGCAAGCGCTGAGTTACTGATCTGTAAGGATTTCATAAAGCATGGGCCACTCATCCCACCCTCGATCTTTTTTTAATAATTTATTGTTTTACAGCTGGAACACGATGTACTCATGTCACTCGTGGTGCTAACAGTCATTGGCGAACAATATTGTTGAAGTTGTTAAATTAATGCTACACTATACACTAAAGGTATTGGGATTCTTGACAATTCGACCAACAGGGACATTAATGACGTTGCTTACGAAAACATGGACTTTAATATGGTCCACCTTTGCCACTATAACAGCTTCCACTCTGGAGTGTTTCTGTGAGAAATGTATGCTAATTCATGTAGGATTCATGAGGTCAGTCAGTGATGTTGGGCAAGAAGGCCTGACTCGCAATCTTTATTCCAACTGATACGAAATGTGTTGAGGGTTCTGTGTGGGCCAGTCAACTTCTTCCACATGAAACTCATCCAGCCTTGTCTAAACCCATTTAATCCCAATGGCAACAATTGTTGCCAGGTTTTTTTTTCTTTTATTTTGTAAGCTCCAAAAGTATTGTTTTGGCTTTGGGCAGCTAATGCAAGTAAAAAAAATTTTTAAAAGAGGTTGTCTCCCCTAAATTGTATCAATGTCATGTGACTTGTGTGAACGGAGACATGACCACGCCCCTTTACATCCAGCCTGC
>JBBPCW010000001.1:25033606-25057183 GCA_037974425.1 Phenacogrammus interruptus
GGTCTACTACTAATATTTAATGAGAATTATATGCCTGCATGCATCTTTTCACTGTAAGAAGAGTAAATGTAAGCACGACAACAATTGTTGCCGCTAGAATAACACATAGTTATAGTGCTAGTTATACTACCTGTCAAAGGTTTTGGCTGTTTATTCTATTTATTTTTTTTAATCTTTTTTTTCCACACAACTTAAAACTATCAGACGTCAGACTAGGGGGTGTTACATGAGATCTTGGAGGGAAGAGCAGCCTCCTGTTGGGGAGTGACCAGCTAAGTCGCTGTGGTGGGATCCGCCCTGCTGGGGAACGGGTCTTGGGGTCTTGGATATTTTCAGTGCATGGATGGCCCTCCACCGGGGCGGGGGTGACTGGTCGCAGAGGGTCTAGGGGTTCCCTACCCCTTCCCTACACATGTACGACATAGTGGGGGTAAATAGGTAAAAATAGATGAAATTTAGACTATGTGGTTTTCCATCGGCAACAATTGTTGCCAATGTATAAAACCTGCATTATCATAACCACCAAGGAATGAAAAACATCAAACACATTGTGTGTTAGGGAAGTCTAAGGAGTAAAATGCATGCACTTATTTTGCAAGGAAAAAATTGGGGACCTTGCTTTGTGTGCTGGCACACAGTCCTTTTGAAATAGAAAAGGTTCTTCCTCAGACTGTGTCCACAAAGTTAGAAGCATGTCCAAAATGTCTTGGTATGCTGGAGTATTAAGATTGTCCCTCAGTAGAAGTAGGGGATCTAGTATTGTCCCAATACATTTGTCCATTTGTGTTTTTTTCATAATGAAATGCATACTTATTTCCTGCACAGCGGGGTGAAGGGGTACTAAAAGTATTCACCTCAGAAACAGATTGAATTTTAATTAGGAACTTTATTTTGGAACTTAAAATATGTATGCTGTATATGTCCGGCACTATCGTGCGGGAACGATAGTGCAGGAATTACTGATCGCTTTCGTTGTGTGTATTGCATTGGCAGGTTGATAGGCCTGAACAAATGCTGACTCGGACTTATGGCCTCCTCAAACTAGCTTTGATCTGAACAATATTTTAAAGTTTCTTGCCATAACCCAGATGGCATGCCTTGTGTTTGGAGAACTAAGAGTTAATATCTTTTGGCACAGATGGCTGAACAGTATAATCCTCTTTCATAGTAGTCACTCCTCCTCCCTGTATGGAGGTCTGCATGCATTTGATAATTAGCTTAATGGAATGAATGGTGACAGAGTGCATGGAGTAACATAGAGCAGTGTCTTCTCTCCAGTGGAAATCTGTGGGTGTTGAGTGGCACTCCACATAGGGGGGGACGCCATGCTGGACCTGCTGCTGTTTCATCTTTACCTGCTTGTGTGAAAGAGAACAGCCATTTTAAGTGTTGCTGAACCTGCTGAAATGGCTTACAGGATTACTTCATAGGCAGTGCCACAGTTTGGAGGCTTTTGGCACAGCGTGCCATGATGAGGAATACAAGCCCAAAGGGTAAGCTCCTGATCTGTGCAATGTAGTGGGGAATTACAGTAAGAGAAGCAAGACAGCTTTGGGGGATAGGGGTGCAGGACGATGAACTGTTCAGCAGTTAGTCGTTATTAATGTTTGAATGTGTGCAGTTTGAAAATAAAGTCACCTTGAGAGGTTTTAGCTGCTGAAATTGGTTGGCAGACTCGATGGTTAGTGTCACACTGAAGTAAAGCTCCTGAATGTCAAACTCAACAGGGCTGTCCTAAAATCCTGTGAGCTAATTAGGCTTTACACTGGCCGAGCAGGCGGTTACAGACTGATGAAGAAAACTCCACAGAATGTAAGGAGGAGATTAAAGTGATTATATTTTTAGGTAATAATAATATGCACAAAAATATATGTATAATAGTAATATGAAGACAACGTGTTAAAAAGACTTTAAACATTCTGAACATGTTTTTTACTTCAGCAGGACACTTTAATCTTCTATTGCACTTCTCAGTGTCCCAGTGAAAACTCCATTGTCGCAAAATTACCCTCAGTATTTATTTTTAATTTCTTGTTACACTTCTGTATTATCTGTGTGTATATAACACCAAAACCTGGAGAAGAGGTATGTGGCTGACACACATTGATTCAATGCTAAATTGAAGTGTCATTTTAAAGGAATCTGTAAAGATAAAACCCATCAAGATGTTTAACTGTGAAGATGGTTGTGGTAACCTGCTCCTTCAAAACAAGAAATAATTTTAGAGCCCTATTTCTCTCTAAAGGTCTCTGCATACTCTTTATATAACACTGGTGTGATGGATCCCCCGAGAGGCTGTTATGCAGTTCACCTTGCTTTCCAGTAGACAGCCTTTGGGCTCTAAAATGCATCTGTATCAGATTAGTGATATGCATGTCTGACAGAGCTTCATAGCAGGCATCTCCCAGTACACTCACAAGTGCCTGCCTGGAGTTCTGATAGCTGAAAGATAGCAGTCATGTGTAGCTCATGAAAAACATGCCTTGGGCTCCTGTGGAATGTATTGGGGGTTTATTTAGGATTACTTTTATATCAGTTCCCTCTAATAATATTCAAGTTGTACATCTCATTTTTGCAAGAGACTCCCATGAACCTGCAATAGGTAATGTGACAGATTCAGACGAACACAACAAGAAACAGAAGAAACTTGTTCACAGTAAGAGCTGTGAAATTATGTATTTAGAAATGTTGCTCTGAGTTGTAATTAAGTATGTTTTCTCAGCAAGTGTTTCATGGAGGTAACAGAGGGTCACTTTGCTTAAGAGTCCAGAGGATGTGCTGGCTTTGCTAGAGATTAATGTAAGCCACTGTCTTGGCAATGCAGGAGTGATTTAACAGTAGCACACATTACACACATTATAAAGGCCTTTACATAAAGTACATGAAATCAAACTAATTCTTGTTTTAATGTGAGGGAATAAAAATGTATTCATTCTTTCATTTTCCTCTTTCTTTTTTTCTATGCAGGTGTAATTTAACAGTAGCACACTTTACACACATTATTGCGAATTCTCATACATAAAGTACGAGAAATCGCAATAATACTGGCTTAAATGTGAGGAAAAGAAAATGTATTCTTTATTTTTTCTCTTAATCTCATTTTCTTTCTTTCTTTCTTTCTTTCTTTCTTTCTTTCTTTCCTTCTTTCTTCATTTTTATTGTTGTCATAAATGTATCATACCTGTACATATTATTAAATTAAGGCAACCTTTGCAGTTAACAACTGCCTCTCACTGAGCTGTAAATGCACCCTGTAGAAATTCCCAGTCGAGGCCTGGTACCCTCAAACTGTACTCTGATGTAACCCCTGAGAATGGCCTAGAACTATATACTGATACTCAGTACATTTGTACCTCTAATCTCTGCTCTGCAAATAGAGCCATTCACCCAACATTTACCTGCGAGTGATGCTGTGCGCCGCAGGTTAAATTACCCTGAGATGAAAAGGCACAAAGCTCAAAGTGAACGGAACATTATGCAAACGTTTCACCAGCAGTTAACGGCACTGCATTAATGAGCAGTGACATTATTTTCCAGAACTGGGATTTTAAGAGTGTGTCAGAGAGCCAGCATCTGTCCTGCCATTGAGCTGCAGGCGATTAGCTGTACCCACGGCACGCACTGCTGTGAAATCACAGTAAATACACTTTAGAGTTGAGAGTGTGGATTTTTCCCAGCTCTGTCTGCTTTGTTTGTTTCTCTTTGTGTGATGTGGGCCTCCCTGCACAGTGCCTAATGCCCTCCTAGTTTTCAGTGGAATCTCAAGATGATTAAAGGAGCTTTTCATTCTATCCTTAGCTTCCAAAGGACATGATTAGTGGCTAGACCTGTTGTGGGAGGGCTTTTGAACTTACGGTACCATGACAGTTACTGCTGTTCACATGGCAGGATGCTGCCTGAGACACACTGCTGATCTTGGTCGGATAGACTTGTTTTTATTTTCCGACGTTGGTCAACATTAACTTGGATCATGTGTCCTATCAGTGTGAGTATGTGTTCTGTTTCTATGTTCATGGAAATAGCGGCTGGGGATATAGGTATCTTATTCAGTATATAGGGAAACATTGGGAGTTCATGTCAGAATTGGTTGCATTGAATTTAAACTGAGCGATAGCTGAAAGTAGCCATGGGGATGATTTGAGCTAGTCACCCTGGAGCTGGTTTAGGTCAGGTTTCATTCAGAGGTCAAGTGTAGTGCCATGATAGTTTACCCAACTAAACTCAGTTTACCCAAACTTAGTTTAGTTTTTTGTGACACCTTAGATTTGATTCATTAGGTTGGTTAATAAACAATATTCTGTGTATGTAGATTCACTCATTTCTGCCTTGTAAAATTGAGTTTTTGTTTGAATTGCATGTAGTCAGTCAAGATTTGAATTCGGAAGACAAGCATGATCACTATAGTTTTTTTTTGTTTTTTTTCTATGTTTGCATCTGATATGTGCAGTATGTACTGTTTTGCAACCATTCTGAATGTAGGATTAAGGTGCTAATTAAGGGATAAGAAGGAAATGCAGTTTAAAGTGGCCTGCAACTTGTCCAAAGGTCTGATTAATCTCTAAATAGAGGCCTAATTTCACAGCTGCTTTCAGACACTCAAAATATAGGTTGTGTAAGTCTGTAACTAAAACTCTAGGACAATTCTTTATAGCAGCAGATGACTGAACACAGTGTCATGAAAGGGATTTAATGTCAATTAAATACTTATTTATGACATGCACTGTGTAAACACTAAGCTTTCCTTCAACACTGATATTACAAAATAAGTATTGACAGCTGAAAGACCAAGATGGTCTTATAATTAAATTATCAAATTTTGTAATTTATGCAATTTATACATTTTAAATTGACGTGTATCCATGTGTTTGTTTATCTGAACAAAAAACTTGGTGTTTATTTGTGTTTAACAAAATCACTGGATGCACTATTTTAACAGTGCAGCCTGAAGCTATAGAGATTATGTAAATACAATATTATTTTTGGAACATTTAAAACAAAATACATGAAGTAAAACCTAAAATATTTTATTCTGCTGAAAATATGCTAGTAAAAAGCATGGGTTCTGCTACATAAAATATTCTTATAGTATAACATATATACCAGTAATATAATAACATAATAGAAATAAGATAAAAAAGAAATATTTTAAAACATGCAAGTGTAAGAAATATTCTGTTAGGATAAATATGTTTGTTTATTGATCTTTGATTATTAAAAATATATCTCTTTTTACCTCTTTTTTTTTTAGCTCATATTTTTCCACTCCAGAGACTCTGTTTGTATTTATATTAAATCTTATACAGAGGCTGTGTTTGCTGTTTCTAATGTTGTTTTCAGACAGAAACTTTTACAATGAACCCAGAACATTATACAGATTATACTTTTTTAAAAATGTGATATGTTTTCCTATTTGTATTTGTATATATAATACATTATAAGCTTTATTTATCACTTCTAGTCAATTTATTGAAACAGTTTAGGTAACACTTGATTTGAATGATGCACTGTGCAGATGCTCAACTTGTCTTTAACTAACATTTAAGTATATATCTGTTATAAATGTAACTGATCCTTAAGATTTTGCTAAATCTAAAACTAGTGATGCACAGAAATGTTTTTTTGTCAAAACCGAAAATGAGGAAACACTTGGCTGAAAACCGAGCCAGAAACACAGAAAGAAATTATTATTATTATTATTATTATTATTAAATTATTAAAATAATAAATAATTAAAATGTTGCAAAACTATGAAAAGGTTTCTTTAGAATTCAAACAATGCACAATATAAAATAAAATTTGAAATAATATATTTTACTTGGCCCCACTCATTAATAACCTAAAAGCTAGATAGCTAAAATATTATACAATTAAATATCTTCTCTCATAAAACATGTGAATTCAAGTGCATTTTAATACTCTGAACGATGTGCATGAACAAAGTGCATTTAGAACAAGTGCATTAAAAACTGTTGAAAGATAGAACAACATTCTCTGTAGGCCTTTAATAAAATAGTGTATTAAAGCAAAGACTGGCACAGCCCATATATTAAGAGTGGGTGTGCTCAAAGGGTTTTGCCTCTTCTCTGCTTCATACTCTGTGATGTTTTGATTTTATATGATAAATGAATCCCGACGTTAAGAGGAAGTCTTTGTGGATGCACCCCCTCTAGAAATTTCGGCATTGCGTGCTTTACAAACGGCTTTCCGCATGTCTTTCTTAGTTATATTGAAATGCACCCACAAGGCAGACATGTTGACTCTAATCCAATCTGGCACATGCAGGTTGCAGTTGTTGATTGCGTCACTGTTTCGGTCGCGTTAAAAAAACATTCGGTGGCCGAATATTTGGTGCATCCCTATCTAAAACTAAACCAATCCCAGCTCTAACCAGAAATAAAAATCTTATCTTACTCCTAATCTTCATCATGTTGATAATCAACTATCAAAATAAAGCATCTCCACATTTTTTTATTTTAAATAAAACACAATACAATAAATTCTGTTAGCCCAGAGGATTTTAACTGCTTTCTGTTTTACACACACTGAGTTCTGATGAAATTTCTTGTATATCTCCCATACAGTGTACACTGACTAGGAAGAATGCAGAGAGCAGGCCTTTCCAATGCAAACACCAAAGTTAGGGATGACACTCAGCGTCCGGTGTCCCGCTTCTCCGGCGTGACTTCTCCCACTCCAGCTAAGAGAATCACCTTCTTCAAGAGTGGGGACGCCCAGTTCACTGGTGTCAGGATGGCTATTCATAAGAGAAGCTTCAAATGCTTTGATGCCTTGTTGGATGACCTCTCACAGAAGGTGCCTTTGCCGTTTGGTGTGCGGACCATCACCACGCCCAGAGGCATTCACTCCATTCAGCGCCTGGAGCAGCTAGAGGATGGAGGATGCTACCTTTGCTCTGATCGTCGCTATGTTAAGCCAATCGATGTTGAGGCTTTGGGTAAAAGACCTACTGTCTGGCACCACAGTCACCCACATATCACCCGGAAAAAGCCCTCTCGACCTGAGGAACCGCCATCAAGTCATTCTGGCCAGCACTACCATCGGCATCCAAAAAGGATTTTACTGGTGAAGAACAATGACCCTGCAGTTAGGAGGTCCATCATCTTAAGCAGGAGGACGGCTCGCAGCCTCCGCGTCTTCATGGATGAGATTTCAGAGCTCATGCAGTGCCACGTCAGGAAGCTATACACTCTGGAGGGACGGAAGGTTAGCCACAGTTTCATTGCTTTTAATGGTTTGAAGTATATTTCAAACTGAAGCCTTGTCTGTTTCAACTGCAGGGATGCATGTTCTGTGCTTCTCCCTAATGCTGTTTTTGTGTCATATTCTGTTAGTGATTGTATCTAATAGAACTTTGCACCTACTTCCTATTACATTTCATTTGGATGGGTGATGAGGATAAGTCTCAAATATTGTCCAAAAAATAGGGTGATGTGAAATTTTAGTCCCCCAAGATACAAACCCAGGAGAAAGAGGTATATATGTACCTACTTTAACCATTTTATTTTGGGGGGTCACAACAGAAAAATTAACAAAAGGTACTGAAGACATACCACATTTGTATTTGTAACCTGAGAGTGAATGATGATTTGTGTTTTTATAGTGATAAAGGTAAGAACATTTTTTATCTAAACACACATGTCAAAGATAAATATAAATAAAAAAATTCATTGTGCGATTACAAGTTTTAAGTTTATATATATATTACTTGTAATAATTATATATATAACTGGTAATATTACATTTATTCAAAAATACTGTAAAGCCTGTGTCCTGACTGTATTATTTGCCCCATACAGATTGACAGCATTCAGAGTCTAATGCAGTGCCCCAATGTGCTGGTCTGTGTGGGACGGGAGCCCTTCAAACCTCTGCTGCTGGAGAACCTGAAGAAGCACTCAGAGGAGAAGTTGCCTGGGATGAGTACTAGGTCTCGCTCCAGCACTGGCAGTGAGGGCCATGAGAGCAAGAAGAATGGTAGGACCTATGCTGTGTTCATTTATTTAGGAATTGCATAATCTGAGGACTGCAAGAGTCCAACTATAAGATGAAGACAAATCCAATCTCTTCTTAAAGATCACATTTTAGAAGTGAGAAGTGATATATCTAGATGTATCCTAAAGAATAACTTTTAGTTAACTGTTCTTTCCTGATATTGAATGTTAACATACTGATGAATAAAAGGTATGCTCTTAAAAATAGTGGATCCTAAATCCTAAGATGTTTTTGGGCATGCAGGATATATCAAGAGTTATGTTAAGGTTCTTTACATTTGAAAAATGTCCTTTACATCCAGCGTACAAAAGTGGTTCTTAATGCTCTGTAGGGAAAAGAGTGTTTCAGAAGTAACTATTATTTTGTGTGGTTAAAACATACCATGTTATTTATCATTTTGTATTTACAGTGAACTTTGGGCTCGAGACCAAGAAAAGCATCATCCATCCAAGATCGGATTCTAGTAACAGATCTACAAGGTTTTCCCTGTCCTCAGAAAAATCATATCCAAATGGATTATGCATGACACCAGGGCAGTCAGGCTGTGTGAGCACCTGCCCCTACACGAAGGAGGTCATACTGAATGATGACATTGAAAAAAGGGTGCTTGTTAATAAAGATGGAAGCCTGTCTGTAGAGATGAAAGTTCGTTTCCGACTAGTTAATGACGAAACGCTTCAGTGGTCCACCGAAATCAAGAAGTCGGCAACAACTTTGAATGAAAGTAGTTCTGTAAAAGTGGGGGATGCTCATTATCTTCAAGGCAAAGCTGAATACTCTGATCCAGAGTCCAACTCTGCATGTGAGGCTGAGGCCTGTGCTCCAAAGACCCATCAAAAGCATCTTGAAGAAGCACACTGTCATAGCTGCTGCAATCACTGCCAAGAGTATGACATTTGGAAAAACCCCATGCACAAGGACAATGGAGAGAGTAGAACCAGGGAGTCATCGAGTTCTAGTTCATCTTCTCACAAAATCATGTGCAAAAAGGCGTCTATGGATAGCATACGCACCATCTCTAGGTCAAGCGAGGAATACAGGGAGCACGTGGTAGAGAAGGCGTCATGCTTTCAGCAGACTGTCGAGGAAGGAGACACAAGGGTTGAGTATTGTTCTATAAGTCGCTGTTGCAGCCACAGTGAGATATCGGGTACTGCCACAAAATTAAAGACTAAGAGACCCAATGATAACACATGTGAGAGTAATACTGTAAACATATATCAACATAACGGTGACAGAATGTCAAATGCTTTATTTGAAAACACTCTGAGTGATCAAGGTAGTTTTGAGGTCTTAAAAGTAATAGAGGATCGTCCAATATCTGCTGTCAGCAATTCGTCAAAAGTGCTTGAGTCACTCAAAGAAGATCAGGATGATGCATATGATGACCTTCCTCCGAGTGCATCAAGAGCATCTGAATGGTCTCAGAGTGACAACCTTGAACAGGAAAACCAGTTTACATGTGTACATTGCTATGGCAGTCAAGCCTCACAAAATTTCCATTTATCGCCCAGACCACCCAGCAAGGTCTCAAGCTGCTCTGCCCATTCATCAAAGCACAAGAAATATAGAAGTACGCATCAAACTTCAGACAGTGCCAGATCTTCAAAAGTGTCCTCAAGGTCCCCCTCCTGCCACTGTGGAGCAGTAACACCAGGCTTATTGACATCTGATATACAGAAAGGGTTAGATGAAACAATTCTAACAATGAATTCTGAAAATCCTAATTTAAGAACAAATATTCCTAGGACAGCAGTATCAGATATGGATGAAGTGTGTGAGGAGGGGACAGTGAATGGAAAGAGATCTAGAAGTGCCATGTCAGCAAATACAAGTGTCTCAGGAAAATCTAGGAATTCCACTGCATGCCCTTATTGTGGTGGATGTGAACGATCAATCTCAGCTGCCTCAAGAGTGTCAGGATATACTGAGGATACACAAGCTCAGGATGCTGCTAAAGATGCTGAAGTTAAGTCAGTTGGAAGAAGATCATCCAAGTCCCACAGGTCTGAGACTTCTGCAAAGTCGGAGAGATCAAACAAATGTACAAAAGTGTCTGATCCCATTTTAGATATACTTGAGAACAATGAACCTGTCCAAAGTAATCCAGCAGAGGCAGAGGACATAGAGGGTCGCTCTGAAAGTGCATTGTCTGGTTTATCAAATCCTTCTGCTACTTCAAAGCAATCTAATAAATCAAACCGTACAGCATGCGGGAGATCTTCTGCTGCAGAATCTCTGATGTCTGAATTTGCTGGAGTAGAGAATGAAAAAAGAACCAAAAGTGCCATGTCAGTGAAATCAAATGCATCTGCAAAGTCAAACATAAACAGTTTCATTCAAGATGAAGCATCAAAAACATCAGTACTGGACAATCAAAAAGCTGAGGAAATCAGCCAAGATGTGAGAGCGGTCAGTCCAGTGTCAAGCATATCAAACAAATCTTCGAAGTCCAAGTCATCTCACAAATCAAATTGTTCAAATTCTTACAGGACAGTAATACAAGTCATTCAAGAACCAAGGGTGGATAGTGTCATGTCAATGAAATCAAATTCCTCCTCCAAGTGTCCATCTAGTGTTTTGGGAAAAACAGGGGTGTCGGACGAATCCCAAGATGAAACAGTGGAGAAAGATGCCTCTCCAGTACCTACTGCACCAGAAACAAAGGCTGATCAAGATCCAGAGTTTACCTCAGAGGAAAGAGCAGCTAGTGTAATATCTAGTACCTCCAAATCATCCAAGAAGTCAAATACTTCCTCGAGGAATATGCACTTGCTGCAGGAAAATGCAAAATGTAAAAAACTAAATGAAGCAGAGAATGTTGCTGCACAGGCTTCTGATGTGGAGCCTGAAGAAAGAGTACATAGTGCAAGGTCAGATAAAACTCACTCTTCCACAGGATCTCGTAGGTCTCAGAAACCGGCCAACATTCCAAACCGTGTAACTACACCGCAACCAGATGATACAAACTCTGTTACAGAGACCTTTCAAGAAAGTGAAGATAGAGAAAGGCCAACAAGTGCAGCCTCCAAGAGTTCCAAAGTTTCAGCAAAGTCAGAGGGAGCATGCTCTGAGAGAGCTTCAAAATCAGTCTTGAAGCCCACTGAACAAGCAACAGAGAACACAACTAATAGTGCACAGAACTCCTTAACTGTGAGTTCTCCATTACCCAAGAAGAACAGAAGAGTTCCAACACCAAACACTCCAAAATCACCCATTACCACTGAGAGCAATGATAGGGCACCTAGTGCAGTATCTGTGAATTCTAGAGGATCTTCAAAATCAAGATCCAAGTGTCACTGCTCTTCAAACAGTGATTTGAATGATTCTAGGATCCACTTGGACCACGGCAGGAAAGAACAGAGAGTAACAAGTAGTTTTTCAGAAAAATCAAAGTCAGCTAAATCTCCCTCTCCAGCTCCATATGTCCAGGCAGATGAACCATTAAACCCAACATCAACAGCCTCTGTCTCTGTTGGACTTGGTGAGGAAGAGAAATCGGATGTCCTCAGTGAAAGCAGTGTGTCACATCTCCTAGAGCAGGGTAGCGGCCCATTAGAACCAGCTGCTGACAATTTAGAGATAGTGAAATCTAAGGGGAGGGCAAACACACCCACATCTATGTGTTCTACAGTTTCAAAAAATTCTAAAAGGTCTTCTGTTTCATGCAAAAAATCTGAGCGGGCTACCTCACCTGCTTCAATAGGAAAACCTGACAGTGTTAAATCAACTAAATCAATGGCAGAAAGCTTGGCCTCACGACCCAGTGACAACGATTCAGTCATAAAAAGAAGCACAGATGCGCCTCAAGCAGTTGTTGAAAACAGTAATCACGATGAAAGTCAAATTGACAAAGCGTCAACTGCATCAGGAAGGTCTTCAAAACTTAGTCAAAACAAAACCTCCAGAACAGCTCCACCCACTGGAACTGCTAAATCTAAGAAACTTTCTGCCCCAAACCTTAAAATAAACAGAGCCAAGATAACATCTGATTGTGAAAGTGAAACTAGCAGTGTCAAGTCTTTTAAGACCTCTAAATCAGAAAACAGAATAAATGAGAAAGAGGAACAAGCGCAAAGTCCAGTGTCTGATGTACCTCAAAACTGTGCAGATCCTGCACATGAGATGCCAAACAAATCTGTGATGCCAATAATACATCTTGATTCATCAAATGACAGTGTTTTATCTCACACTCTGTCTGCAGCAGATCTGCTGAGGGAGAAGGTTGGCAATGCAAGACCAGTTAGAAGGAGGTCAGAATCAAATACATCAAGCAAAAACTGTGACCCTGAAGAAATGATGAATAGTGGCAGTAAATGTGAGAAGAGGACCACATCTAAACCAAGGAAACTAAGCACCTCATCACAGAAAAGAAAGGAGGATCAGGCTTTAAAGCTGATGCCATCTAGTTTACCTTATGCATCTCCTGCAGAGGTTATAAATGACTGGCTTAAAAATATACCAATTGATGGTCCCATGTATGAAATGGAGCATGACTTTAATGAGAGATATGGTGAAGTAGCCCCTCAGGTAATCACTGAAAATGAGAATGAAGAGGAGATCTTACAGAAAGAAACAACAGAAATATCTGAACATGTATTGAAAAAGAAAGAATCTCAAGAGAGGGCTGCAAGTGCTGATCCCGTTCAAGAGGACAACAGTGTCCTTTGTAATGAAACACAAGCGTGTAAGGAGCCATCTGAAACTGATGCAGCCTACGCAGAACCTAGCCCTCCGCCAAAGATAACTAAGATAGACATTTTCCCAAAACGTTGTCACTCGTCAGTACAGGTCATGAAAGTTCTTTTAAGCCCAAAACTGGACAGATGCAATAGTTTGCCTGAGGTTTCACCTGTATATGGCAGAAAATTAAGCACATCAGCCAAAGGACTGCTAGACTGCCTTGCTGATCTGCAGTTGATTGACTCCGATCCAAAAAACAGCAAAGGAGACAACTATAATGAAATAGTAAGCATCCTGCAGTCACTATGGATCAATGAACCCTTTGAAAAGCATAAACTAACAGATCAGCACTCTGCAGAAGATGAATTTAACCCAAGGTCTTCATCAGGTGTAGATGTAAGCAGTGGCTCCATAGGTTCTGGTAAAGGCAGCATCAGTGGAGGGGTTGAAAAGTCAGAAACAGCTCAAGAGAGAAAGTCATCCGTTATTGAACAGGAGAATTTACAGGTTCAAGAAGACACTGTTCAAGAAGGTGAAGAAAGTGACCCTGCTTCTGTTACACCAGAAAGTGCAGATTCTTCCCATGTCCCTTCTGATCCTCTTACCCCAGACATTGCCGTGAGAGTGCGAGGCAGTCCAGAAGGTGAAAGACTGGAGGAGGAAAAACAAACAGATGAAGACCTTCATGCAAGAGAGGAGGTCACTCACAGTAATGGAAGTCAAAAAGAAATGAATGAAGCAGAATTATCCAACAAGAGCTCTGGTAACGAGAGTAATGGCGTGAAGTCATCTACTGATCCATCAGAGGATACTAACTCAGGAACATCCCCAGCCATTCAGAAAAGTGTATTAACTAGAAAAGTTTCACAAGACCCAGACCCAGTTTGGATATTAAGCTTGTTAAGGAAACTAGAAAACCAATTCATGTCACACTATGCAAATGCAATGGCTGAGTTCAAAGTGAAGTGGGATTTGGATGACAATGAGATGCTTAATAGCATGATCAGTGAACTAAAAGAAGAGGTTCATAAAAGGATCCAATCTAGTATAAATCGCGAGCTCCAGAAAATCCAAAGTAGAGCTGGTAGAGCACCAAGACCACCTATAGGTGTTCTGTCTAGGGATTCTACCATCCAAACTGAACAGCGGCGAAGGCGCCTAAAAGTTATGCGTAACAAATCAATTAATACCTTATCTAAGGATGAGGACACGAACACTGCTTCGGGTACGGAATTCAGTGACCAGCGCAGTGAAGATGAGTACTGTCCATGTGACACATGCTTGAAAAAGAAGATGGCCTCTAAAGCTCTTCAGCGAGCTGAAGCTCTGAGCTTGGCTCCAGTCCTGCAGGACTTTGATCTTAGAAAAATCTTGCAAACAAAAAAGCATCCTCCTGCTGCCATGGCAACTGAACCAAAGCTTGAAGAATCACATTATCCTACAGAGGTTACTAACAGCAGCAATGTTCAAAGCAATTTGGATGTGGTTCATGAGGAGTCAGAGGTACATAATGATGTGAAGAGCCAGAGAGATGAAGTACAAGTGGAGACAGAAGGTAATGCTGATGCAGCTCAGTCAAAAGATGAAAACACAGAAGAGGATACAACTGCAAGGTTGGATAACGATGGATGTGAGGATGTGGCAAATGGTTTAAATAAGGCAGAAGAGGAGAACTTAGAAGGCCAAGCCGCAATAGATGGAGAGGCTGAGGAAGCTGAAGAGCGAGAAAGAGAGGATGATACTGAAGCAGAAAGACTTAAAGAGGATGAGGAAAAGGACACAGATGACAAAGAGGAGAACATAGAAAATAACGAGGCTTCTGTAGCTATTGATGATGGAGAGGCAGAAGTTGCAGAAAAAGCAGGAAATGGTGAACATCGTCAGGAAGGAGAAATAATTGAGGAGGTAGATACTGGAGAGGAAGCAAGGGAAGAAGGAGCTGAAGAAGAGGAAGCGGATGAGATTGAAGAGAAAATAGAGACAGCAGAGGAGGGGGAGGTGACAGAGGATGGAAAGGGAGAGGAAACAGAAGAAGTCATAGATGTTACAATATCTGGAGAAAAATCAGATGGACCTGAGAATGAAGTAGAAGCTGAGCCTTGTGAGAATGAAATGGTTGAAACCACCGAAGGTATGCCACCCAGTGAAGATCATATGGATGAGAACCAGGATGCATCTTCTCAGGCACAATGTGAGGCTAAAGATGAGGCAGGCGAGGATCTGGGTGTGGAGGAGGATGTTGAGCAGGCAGAAGGGATTGATGAAAAGCAGCAGGACGAGATGGAAACCAAAAATACTAATGAAGCTGAGGAGCCTGACCACAACAGCGAAAAGGAAGACAAAACTGAAAAAGACAGCTCTGCTGAGGCTCTTGTTGGACAGTTAACCGAGGCAGATGCATCTGGACAAGCCTGTGATGAGCATTTGAACCGCAGACTAATTAAACAGATTACAAAATCATCAGTTGAATCTCAACCAGGTTCGATGGAATCTGCCACGGATCAGAAAATACAAGCGAAGCTGAAAGACATTCATAGTTTTATGGAAAGCTCAGAAAGTCAAGACGACAGCATAGTTGTGATTACCAAGCAGTCTCCTTTCACAGAGAGAAGAAGTTTGTCTAGCAGGCATGGCAACAAAGAGGATGTAGGGAATGAACTGATTGAATGGCAGGTTTCACCTAAGCGGAGAAACAGATCGCCAGCAAGGGCCAACAAACAAAGAAGGCCAAAGGACAGCGATGTCAAAGTTGACGATTTAGAGTTCTGATCTCTAATTCTTCATATTAAGCACTTTATTTTTAATTACTGGATGATATTTCTTTAATGACGGCAATGTAACCTTCTGAGCCAATTATCTCGGCATATGACTGAAAATATTTTAAAAATCATCCTATTAACATCTGTATATTGTAATATTATATGTATAATATATGTATAATATAATGTTTATACAGTATATAGTTCAATGTATTACAATCAATTTACCAGTTTATTGAAACAATGATTTAAAAGAAAGTATCTAACAATAACTGTGAAAAAATACATTTATTTCAGATACAACTAGACATAAATCTGATAAATACAATCATTCGTACATTCATGTATCAGAGAACTGAGGACATAGGATATACTATGTATGCTGCATTTCTTAGTGACCAAAAGCTTACCTCAGGAGGTTAAAAATCTTTACCTGAACTTACTGTCAATGATGACTTTCAACGATGTAATTATGTACATTAATGCTAACAAGATGCCACCAATCCAAGACGTTTTGTTCGAATGATGTCCAAGGTGCTCAGCATATGTGAAAAAATGCTGAAAGGTTTTGAAAGCCCCTTACTTTGAGTACAGCAGCAATAGGAAACATGTTCACCTTCACCCAGACGTGTCACGCTGTGTTATTTATTGATTCCTGTGGCTGTAAGATTTTTCAGATGCTGCTAACTGATTGGCTGGAAACTTCATACACCAAATTCTGTGCTGCATGGTATTTAAAGCACTGAGCCTATGTTTGTAGAAATGTTGCTATTTATGTTGTACATTTAATAAAATATCAAAGTCCATTAATATTGATACTTTGCTTCAATTGAACCAAAGCAGATACTACATATGTACTGTCTATATAACCCAACTGCAGATGCAGATCAGCCTATTTGCTATTCTAATGTATGTACTGGTTTAGGGAACAGACAAATGGCATAGTTCCTGGGAGTCCAGCCACTGAAATAGCACATGCGTCATGCTAATCCCATTGCCTCGGCAGTGGGAATATCTTTAGCTGGGAGAAAGGATTAGGAGTGACTCACATTGGTCTCAATCTGGGAGGGGTATTATTTATCTGTCTAAAGCTGTGTTTCCCAACTCCAAGTCCTGTAGCTTCACCTGCACTGTGTTTTCCTGCTTCAATGCACCTGTTTGGTTTATTGGGTAACTAATAATGCGTCTCAAGTTCAGAAACAACTTTAGCCCATTAAAATGTTTGCAGTCTCATATCAGTGTCTCATACAGGTCAAAATCACTGGATCAGATATCAGAAAAGGCCTGAGCTGTCACGTAAATGCTTACTAAGCTTTGAGCTACATACTATGAAGTCCAATACACAGACGAGGACGCGAGATGAGCAGCGAGGCCGTGTTGTAAATGGCTCCCTAATCCATACACAGTGCGCTATGTAGAAAAAGAACATACATGCTCTTGCACCAAAAAAGTGCATAATATGTCTAACAAAGAGACTTTGGTGAATCATCTATTCCGCAATGGACACATTGTGCACTATATGGGTGTAGAAACTTGAATTTTATAACTTACATAGTGTACCAAAGAGGAAGCGGGGAGCCATTTCAGATTCCAGGTATATCCAGACAAATATGTTATTAACAGCTTATCTGTTTAAAAGGGGAAAATATTGGTATTGCACATGAAAAAAGTTCCACCCCTAGTTTGGAAGAGAACTATTGGGAACATATCTAACAATTTAAGTATATAAGCGAGAATCCTTACAGATGTATTAGTAACTCTTGGCAATGTTACCAAGTATTTTAAAGAGGAGTACAGCCAAGCCTTCATTTAAAACTTAATCCATAACGGAGCACATCTTTTTACAAATTGTACAATACTGGAGCAGGATATTAATACTAATATAGTTGTGGGAGGAAGATTTGTTTTATATCACATGTCTGTGCTTGTGTAGATGTCTTTCATGTTAGGAGTCTTAGGCAAATAACTGTCACTTGACTTTAGATACTGAACTGAAATATCACAGTTTATCATCAATAAAGTCTTACTCCAGCTCTGAGATGGACTCAGGAACCAGAGCCATTAGCCTGTGCTGAAGCTCTACAAAGCCAGGTCTCTCCTCAGGGTTGGTCCTCCAGCAGAGAAGCATGATGTCATACAGTGCTGGTGGGCAATCTGGTGGCCGATCCATCCTGTGTCCTCTCTGAATGGTCTTAATGCACGTCATTTTGTCTTGTCCTGGATTTTAAAAAGTGTAGAGGGTTTTTACAGACTCATCAGTCACTAACGGATACAGTCTATTTTAGTCTAGTCTCTCTGGCCTGTGTTTACCTGGGTATGGGTCGTTTCCGTATGTGATGATTTCAGTCAAGAGGATCCCAAAAGACCAGCTGTCACACTTGCTTGTGAATTCCTTTCCACTAAAAATTTCTGGCGCCATCCACTTTATGGGCACTTTTACATCTGTTCCAAAGACATTCACATTGCTGTTACTGATGTAATGGTGGATAGTGTTGTAAGTGTTAGCATTATGTAAGAATGTAGTTCACCTGTAGATCTTTCCTGGTCTCCAGGTAAGGTAAACTGAGCTAGTCCAAAATCTGCTATCTTGCAGAACTGCATATCAGTGAGTAAGATATTATCAGCTCTCAGGTCTCTGTGAACTATGTTCTTACTCTCCAGGTATGCCATCCCTTCTGTAACCTGACAGCACGGAAAAACACAGAGCTAATGAAGGATCTTTAAAATGTTTGAACTACACTATTAAATTTAGTTTTTGAGTTAATCAAGATACCTGCACTGCAAAGTCAACCATGAGTGAGAATTCAATGTCTTTCTTCTCCCTATGACCTGAAAGAGCAAAAATGATAGTGTTAATTACAACATAATTTGGTTCAGGTCTTAACAAAAGTCTTAATTGTCTGTTTTTGTAAACTGAAATAGCTTTATTGCACTTACTGACGAGGTATTTCTTCAAGCTGCCGTTTTTCATGAGCTCTGTGATGATACAGAAGGGCTCGCTGACAGTGCACACTCCGTAGAGCTTCAGCAGGCGCTCATGCTGAAACTCCTTCATAATCTTGATCTCTGTCTGGATGTCTTGGCTAATAACTGGAACAAAGGTCTGAAATCACTGACATGCCTGGAACATTATTTTCACGAGTCAACTTTGTCTCAACATTCCAAACTGTGGCTGATCAGCGTTACTGGGTTTTACCAGGTTACCTCGGAATTCTTTAATGGCTACGTCGATCTTATTGTTCCACACTCCATGCCACACTTCTGCAAATTCCCCACTGCCAAGCTTCTCCACCTTGGTAAGGGAGCTTCTGTCCACTTCCCACTTTGCATCATATGACAGGGTGGGAAGGGATGGCCGGTCAAGCTAGGAGGAGAAGAATATGCATGGAGCACAGTGTAATCAAAGTGAAAAATGTTTGGCTGTCAAAGTTCTTAGGAACTTACCATAACACAAGGGCCATTAAGGCTTCTACAGAGTGCATCCTGATGCTTGGAATAGTAATCCACTAATTCAATCAGGGTTTGGAATTTTTTCTGACTGACAAGATAAAACTGCTTGTCAATTTCCCCCTCTTTAATTTTGTAGTGCCAGGCACGTGGTCCATTCTTCACTGAAAATTGGACAAGAGACATGTACTCAGCTGAATGCAAATGTTTTCACACACACACACTAAAACTGCCATGTGTAAGTTTGTTTCCTGCAGACAATACTGACATAGAAAATCTACAAAACGTGTCATTTAACTCGGGGTGTCCAAATGTCTGTGTCATTTGCAGGTATATTTTTAAAAAGTGTTTTTTTAGTTTTTTTTATATTGGAGAAACAAGCACTGGGCATTTACCAGATAGATAGAAGTAATTGTTCTCTGCATCTCTCCACACAAGGAAAGCGCCATCACTGTTTTCTGGTCTCAGCAGACATCTTGTGGCCTCTGTGCGTTTTTTAATGTTTTCAAAATACCATCTGAAAAATGGAATGATTTGTTGTTAAGTCCTATCACAGGTATGCGGCTATGGTCAAGGGTTGACAAAGGTGGTGAGTGAGTTTCTCAGATGGGCTCTTCCATGGCACAGTGCTTCCTTATTTCTTCTCTTAAGCTTTAAAATACTAGTCCGCGACCTGACTAACTTGAGAAACCAGATAGGTCGGCACATACCTTTTGTCACAGTTCATTAAGGGTAAACTCTACAGCTTCTAAAGCTATATACTAACGCACAGTTTATCAGCACTAATCAAAATCAGCAGGTGTGGATAACATGACTCAATGTAAACAAATTGTATCTGCTGTAATCTGCTTTAACCCCCTAAACCCTAATGACCTAAACATGGGTTCACACTTCAGTTCCTTTTTTTCACAACAACACAACTTACTTATTAGTTTCATAGTAGTTATTACATAATTTACAATAAATCTAAAGTTTAACTGAACATAAGCCTTCACTCCTGAGAGCAGTCCACGTGACTTTTTACCCTGAATATATGATTATCTTCTACGATGGCAGTGTCAATACTTACAGCTTTGCCTCTAAACTGTCCACAGGTTTGACAAAGTCTTTGGGTACATAGCCCACATTCTCAGTAGCGTCGTCTTTCTGCTGGTCCCCCTTTACGGTGTGTTTCTTCACATACAGCCAGTGTTGGGATTCCTCGATCACTTCCAATATATCCCCTCTGTTGAGCTTCAGATCTTTCAGCGTACGGCAGTGGTAATCGTAGAGAGATGTGACTCTGCGGCGCTTGATTGCCTCCTTATCTTTTTGTTCACAGCAAGGCAAGCAGCAACATTCACAAGAGCAGCCACAGTTGCCCATTTTTCGCAGACGTATCTGTGGTCACCATGCCAGCAGTTTTAAAATAATAGCCTAACTACCTTGGATGCCTAGATACAACAGGGTCATGGCTGCAAAACTGGTTTGTGTAGGTTTCCCCATTGTTGGAGAGGAAGTAGTCTTGCGTGATGTTATCGTCATTGTTTCTGTAGAGGGAGCTTTAAAAATTCAGTTTGCCAAAAACACATAGAAGTTTGCAATTTTCTTTATTACTATAGGTAACAGTAGACAACTAAATCCATATGCAGTAACACAGATACATTCATTTTATCAAGGCTTTAGCCTCCTGCTCCCATGTTAAACATACCCTTTACAAAGGTGCTATAAAGGTTTAATTGAGCCAAAAGGTTTAATGCCTAATGAATGATTTTGGTAGGTGAGATGTGTAAGTGTAAAGACTCATATACTTGCCTCTAGACCAAGAGGTCATGGGTTCGAATCCTACCTTAGGCATACCACCACTGGGTTTCTGGGCAAGACCCTTAAACCCAAGTTGCTCCAGGGAGACTATCCCCTGTAGTTAGGGAATGGAAGTTGCTTTGGATAAAAGTATCTCATAAATTATGTAAATTTAAAGTTAAATGTAAAGGTATTAAGAACCATGTAATGTTAAGGGTCTTGATCAGTTTCTTTTAACTTTATAAAGAGACGGGTCTTTGTGTGCACATCAGGTTTGTGCTCTAATAACTACTGAACTTACGCATTAGTTCTATAGTAGTCACTGAATAAGCTAAAGCATATGGATTATTACATGCTGTTATTATTTTATAACAATAGTAATAATAATAAGAAGCCAGTTTAAGGGTGTAACTGTTGTTGCATTGTTAGTTATAACTTGATTTTATATTGCTCTACTGTCTGCAATCTTCTGCACTCAGGCAAGCAGCCACAGCGTCCCGAATCACAGGGTGAGAGTCTAAGTGGGATTTAGCCTCCGCAAGATTGCAGCCAGACTGTAGCATCACCAGCGCAGTGGGAACTACCTGCCATCACAACAAATCCAGCATAGAAAGGAGAGTTATGTTGGTGTGTCATTATCAGGGAAAAGGGCACTTTGCTGGTACATTTTGTTCACAAAGGTACAACTAATGTGAATGTACCCTCCAAGGTAAAAGTAAGGTCTTAAATGTAGCTCAACTTAATGGTAAAGCTACCGTATGTTCATTTTTCCCAGAGGAAAGTGCATATTTTTACCTTTTCTTTTCTGCTTAACATTTTTTAAATGGTAAAAGCATACAATTATAAGACTGAAGACGTACCATTGAGCATACCACACCAGTGACAGTACATTTAGTACCTTTTTTTCTGAGCATGTATAGATATTTATCTTTTAGAAGAATTGATCACTGCAAGTGACAACAGAATTGGTGCTGCTAATGCATTTTACAAAAAAATGAGTTATCACATTATGCAAATCTTGTCTAAAAAAACTAAAATTTGATTTTAGTTGTATCTGTTGATAAGAATGAATTTGTCTTTGAAGAGGTTCTTACTCTGTCCTTTTGGTTAGCCATCAATGTGTGCTGTGTGACATCTGCTGAGCTTATGTCATCAGTCAGATCGTCCATGTCATGGATGGATCTCAGCAGAGCTGTTTCACACTGTGCTTGCGTGCTGTTTGTGAACCTCTGAAGGTGACAACATTCAAAACATGCAGTTAGCTCATTATTTCAAAATGACGCAGCGGTCACATTGCATTGTGTTAAGATTGCTCTGAAGAACTGATGAATCAAGAGGCACTGCTTCATTGCTCAACAGCAACAGTAAGCATCTGTCTAACTCTAGCAGCCATCAATCTTTTAGGTGCTGTCATTAATTCTCACCTATGGCAATGTTTAGGATGTTTATGATTATGGTCCCTTTTGCAGAGAAGGACATTCCAGGCATGTTCTGGCTCAAAGTGGGCTTGACATTTATATAGCTGGTATTTATGTCACTCGTTTAAGTCACTCAGCTGAGCATGCTTTGTCATTTGAATAATGCATAGCATTTATTCTTACCTGTAATATGCGAATGGCTCTTCTGTAGAGTTTGCTGTTTGTTACTCTGAGGTCCATCATGTAATTTTTGTAAACTTTTCCTTTTAGAATATGAGCGCCTGTGCTGATTGCATTGAGGCACCACTTGGTAGAGAGCTCCCAGTGCTGTTTCTGAGTAGTAAAGAAAACTATTGTTTTTTTTTTGTTTGTTTGTTTTTTTAATACGATGCATTAAAAGCATCAGGAATGCCATGACTTACCATCAGGACTGATTTTGGCTCATTTAAAGATGAAGACCAGGTAAAGCTGAGGACAGTCATGAACATGTCTCTTACTCTTTCCTGAAATTGCAGCATTTTGAACATCATCATGAAAACCATCATTTGTGCTCTTAGCATCAGCCCACAGGTATTTTACCTTGAAAGAACTAACAAAAAGGCACTTGAACAAAAAGTATACAAATGCTGTGAATTCCAAAGTACATGTGATTCTACTCACTGGAACAAAATGACCTTCAAGTTCATGGATGAGTGCATGGAGGTTTGATGTGTTTCGTCCCACGCATTCAGCCATCTCTGAAACCTCATCTAGGTCATCTAAGGAGACACATAACTATCAGGTACACTGATGGACGGCATCTGGAAACCGCAGTGACATGCTGTGCATAAAGTGCTCTGAATGTGACTGACCGTTCACACTGAAAAGAAATATCACCATATCTCTGTCACACAGGGAGGGTAAAATGATGTTCAAAAAATCCTTGTGGCCGATAGTGAAATGTGGTCCCTGGACACATTGTCAGCCACAGAGGAAAGAGAGGGAAAAAAAGAGAGAGCAAGAGAACAGTAAAGACAGTCTGTTTCATACACAACACATAAAACCATTCATGTTGAATTTAAAGGCTTTAACCCACCACAGATGACAGATCCCCCTCTTTGTTGTTCATCTCACTGAAGCCCTTGCTTACAAAGCCTCTGATATCATCAAAGCCTGGGGAAATAAGAAAAGAAATGTATATTATGTAATGTAATCATATAACAGAGAGAATAAATTATACCTCATGAAAGTTCTGTAAATCAAAAATAAGCATTTTATAATACAGGATTATAGGGAATTCATTATTAGCAGTACCTGCTCCAAATGTTGGAATGCATTCGCTAGCATCAATAATCCCAATAATGCCAAGAGTCTGCCAGCCGAGGTAATACACATGTCCCTTCCCTCTCAGGCTGAATTTCAGCAATTACAAAAGAATGTTATTTAATAAGATGTTGGTACTACATTGTGCCATCGACTCTGTTCCATTTGCTTTC
>JBBPCW010000001.1:25098718-25112159 GCA_037974425.1 Phenacogrammus interruptus
GAGTAGTTACTTATTGCAAGGAATGCAGTGATGACAAACTGTGCAAACTGCACTTCATGTACTGCCATTGCTAAAAGTTAAAGTAAGCAGTGGGCAAGCCCTGTGAAACTATAGCAAGACTCTATTTTGTTTTTAACTCTTGTCACTCATCTGTATATACATTAATATCAGTGTTTATTCCTGATTCAATTTATCATGTAATCTAGGAAAAGGACAACCAGATTTCTTCTATCTATTGCCTGATCTTTACTGGCTAGAACTAAGCAATCTAAACCATTCATAATGCATTTACTGTTCCATAATTTGAACACCTGGTAGAATGTCAGTCCCTGCAGTTGACCAGCTATTTCACCATCTGTCCAGCCCGTGACTGACAGTTCTTCAGTCCGTTGGACAGGGCCATTGAGAATCAATGGCCATGGCTTGCAGGTTTAAACGGCTTTGGAAGTACTAATGTTCTGAGTGTGACATTGCTCACACTGACCCTGCAGAATGTCCCTTGGGAGAGCTCAACCTTGCTAAGAAAACCTCAAAGTGGATCTATTACTAGTGGCAGTATTGCCATGCCCCTGCACCATCTGAAAAATGCTTGATTATTTATTAAGCAATCTGGTAAATATTGAAAAATATACATAAAGTATGATCCATTTTTATCTGTTTCTTACTGCTCCTACAACAAAAAAAGGACTTTTTCATAGGGAATAGTTCAAGATAGCAAACTAATTTCACTTCTCCATGCATCTTTGAACATTAATGCATTTGTATGTTATTGGTGTACTTATCTGTCATACAGTATGTGAACACAGCCCAGCACAGTGTGAACAGCACATGTGAATGTGTTTAATCCATTCACCTAGTAAAGCAACAGGCAGCCAGGAACACGGCACCTCATGTGCAGGAAAACTGGTAAACGAAGTGAGAACAGGTCAAATACAAGCTATAAAGATGTATTTTTTTGATGACATTGAAATATTCACCAGTAACTCTGTATTTTGAGCACATGCTAACACTCAACTGTTTAAACCCGCACAGTTCTATTCTATTCTATGTTCTATATTACATGTGATGCTGTAGGAGGTCTTGTTATTTTACTTCAGACGTTTTTTTAAAGAAAATCACATAAAAGTTCATTTAAAAGTCTAAAATAATACAAAATGCATTTGATTTGGGCCTGTACACATGGTATGCTTGTAATAAAGCTTTTGTACATGTCTGTGGGACACAATTAGGACCTTATGGATAATCATGTGAACTTCTGTAAGCGCATCTTTACTTGTACTGTAGTATACAAACTCAGTACTACAGTTCATTGCTGTGTTTATGAAAATTATATTAAGACAAATTAATGAGGTAGTGACTTTTAAATGAGGCTACTGGATTTTGTTTTCAGGAAGAAAAATAATCTCCCTGCAAAATGACCACACAAACATCCTCACAGACTGGGTGGTGTACTGTATTAACCTTGTTTGAACTGCAGTCTGTGTACCTCACCAGTTTATTGAAACACCGACTAACTCAGCCTGATACAGAATGTTCAATTACTAAAAATATATAACGCTGAAATGAAGTGACGTACCAACCACAGACTCTACACATGTATGCCTTTAGGCTGCATTCTAAAACTTATCACCCATTTTAAATGGGAGACAAAGGTGTGCTGTTTCAAGTGGCCCTGCTCTGCCAACCTCTCCTTACTTGATTAAAAAGAGGCAGACTCAGGTCACAGTAATCAACTTGCCTTAACAAAGAGACCTGCACTGTGTTCTTAGGGGCTGGTTTCCATGACTGTAATCAAAGCTACACCTCAGGAAATGACAGCTAGCGTCTTGTTTCCAATCTTGATAATGGTGAAAGCTTTGAATGGGTTGATTAGCGGCTGTGAGGAGCCAGCGCTGCGCCGTGGAGTTGGAACAGGATTAATATTTCCGCTGAGAGCTGAAGCAAAGTGATATGCATTTCTGTAGCTGTGTTTTGTGCATCCAGTGATGAAGATGCAGTTTATTACAAACACACTTGGCCTTTTATTGGTTTGTTTTGCACAAAGCTTTTAATAAAGAGAGCCTTTTGGAATGAAAAAAGAGGATGTCATATTATGCAAATTGACATTAAGCTAGCAAATAGCGCAGTACTCTATTTTAATGCATGGTACTGTAAAAGCATAAAAATATTACTGAATATTAACCACTGAAGCTCAACTGTAGCTGTCCATTCTTGTAAAGTAGCTGCATCTCACAGTTTCGGAGAGAAGGATATGGATTCTTTCTGGTGTGTATCTTTCAGCCAGGAGATGAGGATTTTATTGAGCTCTGCAGGCCTGATGATGAAAAAACAAAAGAAAAAAATTTAAACATTGTAACAAGTAATTCACTGTAAAATCAAAGGATGAGTTATTCTCTGAGAATGATGACTAACTTGTCTTTCACCCTCTTAGCTTTAATCTAAATCAATTTCAGCCATTTAACACACTTCTTACTGTAGTAGCTAGCTTATTACTGTTGTTATATTTAACCCCTGGTGTTTTTATCCCACCACAGGTCCTCTAATATATATATTAGAGGTGGGCATAGATTTTTTTTTTAAAATCTAGATTAATCTCACTGTAATCTTGAGAATAATCTAGATTAATCTAGATTAAAATGCCCCCCCTCCCAAATAATCCCAATGCCTGTTTTTATAGTGTAAACCATAAATATGCCTCCAATATAATATAAACCCGAGGTTTAAATACGGAAAAGTCAGGAACGAGAGAGAGAGACAGAGAGAGAAAGAGAGAGAGAGAGAGAGAGAGAGAGAGAGAGAGTGAGTAAGAGAGACAGAGAGAAAGAGAGAGAGAGAGGGAGATGATCGCATGAACGAGAGAAAGACATAGACAGAGAAAGAGAGAGAGAGAGGGAGATGATCGCATGAACGAGAGAAAGACAGAGACAGAGAAAGAGAGAGAGAGAGAGAGACAGGCAGACAGAGAGAGAGAGTAAATCCGTGCTAAAATATCAAGGTGAAAGTCATCATAGCTTGTGTAGTATAGACCCAGCTCCCAACCCAACATTGTGAATAGATTAACGGCGATGTGAATATTACTAAATATACCAAATAAACCTAAATAGAATAAATACCAACAACATTACACTGTAAATAGTGATTGTATGTTCAGTATATCTGTGTGTTCTTTGTGGAAGTCCAGAATTACTTGTCACTTCCATCAAAAACCTGGTTTAACATGATCAGTAAATTAAATCAGCAGCTGCTGTTGGAATTTCACAAAAGTTCCTCCTCTCCTGGAGGAACCGAGGAGAAATCTGGAACCGAATCTGTGTTCTCCTCACCAGCTCACAAAATATCAGCTACTTTTTTTTTTACCAACAAAACAAATCTTGATACATTTTACTGCTTTACTGTTTATTTGCAATAATTTTTCGGATGTTAACTTCGGTAGCAGAAAGACGAACTATGACAAAAATGTCTTCAAACAATTTGCATAGGTGCCTAAGACATTTGCACAGTTTTTTATATGTCCAACGCAGTTCAGTAGTTTCCCTGTCAAGACACAATCTATAACAAACCATAACAGGTTTTACAAAGAAGGATCTATATTTTTAAGAATGTATGTAAGCATCGACTGGCTTTAAAAGTGAAGGTTCACAACGTCAGCAGGCCTCCATCTGACTAACATCTTCAGTAGAGAGTGGGGGCAGAGGTTAAACTGTGGGCAAATAATTTAGTTCTAGAGGTTAGTTGACTAGAGATGCCTAAATTATTGCCTGTCCAGTGGTGCCCTGGTCATGACCATAATTAGACACACATCTTTGTTATTATTACAAATGCCTTGGATTACTAATACTTAACGTGGAAGGAACATTTAGCAGAGTTTAAAGAATATTATGTAAAGAAATAGAAAAAGAACACATGAAAAAGTATCAAGTCAATTTAGAGTAGAATCACATCAACTTCAGCCCAAATGCTTGAATCCTATCTTTACGAAATGCCATCAACTAGAAGATGGAGCAATAGATGCATTGCTTAGACCTCAAGAGAGATTGATGGAGTTCTCACATTTACTGCAATGTCTGATATGGTGCCTGCCACTGCTATCATCCGTCATCACTGGAGTGTGTAGGGAGGGGGTGGTTTCAACCATAAAACATGCATCATTTCCATCTCCATAACTTCTAATATAGAAGAGGTGACCCATGTACACTGTGTTTATCTAATTTTCCTTCCTGGGTTCATTTTCTCCACCTTATTTCAGAACACAGCATATTAATGGCAAAACTTCGACTGCTAGGTTGAACTCATATTACATATTAACAACATTGCTCGTGGATAAACAACACCTCCTGGATTCTTAAAGGCAAGAGCTCAGCACACCATGGCTTTTAATCTTGGTCAGGATTTGAGAAATTTCTTGTTGTAAAATGGATTCAGGCTTGGGTTGTCTAACCTTGAGAACAATGGGTCCTATTATTTATCAGAGTGGCAGTTTGAGTCTGGTGACAGCAGACTGGTTTTAAACTACTCCAACAACTGCCTTGAGTTCACTGCAGAAGAGCCCTATCTGATTCAAAATATTTTGATATCTGCTGCTATACAACAATCAAGAGTGCTCTCTTCGGAAATGAGCTTAATTAAACTCAGAGATAAACTCAGAGATAAACTCATTGCTAATTATGTTAATGATTGCTATTCTGCTCCCAGCTACAAAACCCAAACCCAAAATAACACCGACTAAGGGTAAAAGACAGAGACTGAAGTGGATTGAAAATGAATGTAGAAGTAAATAAAATCCTTGACATAAGAAATATAAGAAAAAATAAATATGCCCAGTATATACTGAAGAGGCAACAGATCTGAGTGGGCTCCTGAGAAACATAGTTTATGTACCTCTCCATTTGGGTCCAGTGTCCACAGTCCTCAATGTGGCCTCTTGTTAAATTGGGAACCTTCAAAATCAGAAAGATACTCAACACATTAAGGTCACTTAGATGTGTACTAATGCACTGCTGAGTGATGTGATAAATATAAAAATATGATATAGTTTTATATCATAATATGATTAGATGTTTTAAATCTATAGTTTAAATTTGTGTGGAGAACTTACAGTTTTCTCCATGCCCTGGCTGAAGCTGGGCAGAAGCACCCGGTCCTTTCCTGCAGTCACCATCAAAGCTGGCATCAGGATCTGCATGTTGGAAAAGGGTTGTGTTGTTGTTATATGTATTTTCAACACCGAACAATATTGCAAGCTACCTGTTCAAACTTGATAAGGGCAGTAAGGAGACCTATAATTTAATTATTTGCAGAAGACAAACAAACAGAGTGGTCATTACAGAACAGGACCCAGCAGTTGATGTGGCTTGGTTATGGTCTACATCCACTGCATAAAGAGATATGTTTATTAGAGACGTCGCGGGCGCAACAGAGCTCTTCAAGCCAGGCCTCTCAGGAGCAGATGCTAGGGAACAGGCAGCGGAGGCCATCTGTTATGTGCAGTGTGCATGATTGTGCTTAATGTTATGCGAGTTTGCTGAAGAGCAGGGAGCTGGGGTGTTTTTGACAGTGATGGTGTCAGACCTCGAGCAAAACTAGAGGAGTTGGAGCACACTTGCCTTGCCCCTCGGCCTGGAACACAGCCAGCGCCAGTTCCTCTCCACGTTCCTGTACCAGTTCAAAGGTCCCCTAGGACAAAAAAAACATTCCCTCAAAAAAGCAACTTTGATAATCAGATATATGTGTGCATGCAGATTCAGTGCATAAATTGTAACTTTAACACAGATTGTTATAAGATTAAAGGTTTTAAATCACATAAATCTCATAAATTCCGTTATGTTGTACAGTGGTTCCCAACCTCAGCTCCCAAACTGTGTATAACATGTTACATTAAAGGAAATTAAAGTCGAGAATAATTTTCTCTCTTCTATAAAATTACAATATGAGGCTTCGTTATGTCAGTAATGCAATACGGGTTGAGTAATATTCAAATGAAATATCTATACAAATCAAATCATTAACAAGGAGCATAAATATATTGTGTAATTCTGAACTTGACTATGTATACCTGAAGCCAGTCTCACTGTATTGCTGCACATAGTACTGCAGAGCCTCCTCACTCAGAATGGCACTTCTAGGAACATCCTCTGGCAAGTCAACAAACAGACCTCCTAAAAGGAAAGTGGAAAATATACACAAATTCACCAAAGATGCTGCAGAAGTCAGGGTGTCAAGTCAAGTCAAATAGGTTTATTGTCATTTCAATCTGATACACTGTACAGAGTGAAACGAAACAATGTGTCCACAGGACAATGGTGCAACACAAGAACAGAAACAGAACACCACAAGACCACAAGTGCAAAAAGAGAATACAAGAAAAACATAAGAGCAACAAAAGAACCAGACAAGACAACATTTAGTGCCGCTGACAGCAGCTACAGTACTAGTTTGCAAATGTGAGCAAAAGTGTAGAACGGAATTATACAGCAAAAAATATAATAGTGCAAATATAGCAGCAGCAGGATAGAGAACATGCAGCGTAATAAACAGTAGGGTATTTATAGAGGCAGTTAAAGTCAAGTTGTTTGAGTTGTTTGTTTATAGAAGAATCTAGGGCAGGGGTGTAGAACTCCAGTCCTGGAGGGCAGGCGTCCAGCACAGCTGTGTCAAACACATTCAATAAACCTGCCATTAACTGGCAAGGAGAACCAGGTGTTTCTGAGCAGGGAAATCACCAAAAAGTGCTGGACTACGGCCCTCCAGGACTGGGGTTCGACACCCCTGGTCTAGGGGAACAGGGTTCCTTCTGAGCGACAGCACATACAAAGTTTAGTTTCACTTTAGTGCAACTATAGCTGGTAAAGAAATACCCCATTAAACGATCCACTAATGCCAAGTCTACCTTGCAATACATAGAGACATAGTACATACAACTAATTTAGTACACATGGTCTATTAAAGTGTGGTCTATTTAACACTTAAACTCATAACTGATTAAGACCATAACTCTCCCACCTTTCTTCAAGACTCCGGAAGTTCTAAGCTGGGGAGCATTCTGCGAAAAAAGAAACAGGACAAACACATTTAAAAAGACATTTTCCTTCTTAAATTATATTTTGGTATAAATGAAACTTTTTGTCACTCAGCATTGTGCATTTTAATAACACCACACTCACTGATTAGCCTAACCTTGTGATCTCATTTGAAGTAGCTTCAATATGATTATTTCCTGCGGTACAAGCTGAACGCTAAAAGTCATTAAATGCCTGACTGAAAGAAGACCTTTGCATTTAGTTAGCCTTCATAGATATAATCCCTCAAGTCCCTGCTTCCACATTTCTTTGATTAGCTGCTACTTTCTGAAAGGGTTGATATCAAATCCATCACACCTTTGCCCTATTAATAACACATAGGCACTCCTTTTTGTGGAGCAAATGGCATTCATGGATGCAGTGTGTGTGGGAGGAACAAATTTGCGGTAATTAGTATGGCGTGTTCCTGTTGGATCTGGCCCCTCTGTGAGCAGGTGATTTCCCCCATTTGACAGGGGCAAGTGAGGAGATAAAAGGTTGCCATCAGAGTAGGGTCCCTGGCCGGGGCTCCGTGCCGCCGGCCCACGCGCTCATTAGGATGCGCTGTGGCTGTCTCTGCCTGCCTGAGTGATGGCCTGGCTGGTCAGTAGTGACTCATTACTCCAGCAGCAGAGCCCCGGATGGTGAGCCTTTATGTGTCCCTCATTACGATGCCAAGTCACTCAGCCACAACAACTGCTCTTTGATCTCCATCAGCACCACTTTCTGATGGCCATGATAAACCTTGTAAATATGGGACGTCTGCCAGAGGCACTTGTGATTAAGGCAGACTTCTGCATGCACTCTTGACGGATCAGGATGAGAGTTTGCTTGAAACACAGACACTTTTTTCCCCTCTTCACACTGCTTTCGTCTTCAATTTCTGAAGCTACTTTGTAATAGGAGCAAGATGAAAGCTCTAGGGCATATCTGTATTTTGTTCAATTTAAGGAAAAGTGCTTGCACAGCAAAATCCCTAGAGTTGGCAAATCTCTGGTTAAGCAATATTTAGTGCATGTCTTTTTGTGGAGAGCCTCATAAGCACTCTCACAGACTAAGCTAGTACATTCCTAAATTAGGAAATGATCTTTGTGGTGTGGAACTGACCTCACACCCTCAGCAAATGATGTGCTTTAGAGACAGCAACTTCAATAAAAGAACCGCAACATCCAAGTTAGTCTGTTTAAGGAGAATTCAGTGTTTTGATGTAAAGCAGTGCACCATAGAGAAACTTTAAGATTTCTTATAATGGCGGTGACAAGAAGCAGCAGCTGCAATGTCTAAAATGCAAATATTATTTAAACTTGGCTGTACAATAAAACAGGTGAAATTATTTATATTTTAATTTAATTACACACATTTTCTCTGTTCATGAAGTTTTACCCAAAGAGGTCATAGTAATAAGGTGATTAAGGGGTTAGATCAGGGAAACTACTGTCAGCGAGCAGCAAGACTGACAAGCTTGTCCTTGTACATCAAGGGAAACAATTTATGTTTAAGTTAAGAACATATTCAGTGATTTGCTACCCCAGCCTCAGGCTGACTGCATGCTTAGTTTCCAACCTGATCCATTTTATGTGCACCATCTATTCTACCTTCATTCTAGTGTTATTTATCTTTCTACTATTATTGGAACCGCTAGCAGCAAAGGAGGGACTGCAGACAGTGGATGAGGGGCAGGGGCAGGGGCAGATGGAACCACAAGTAGCGGACAAGGATCTTGAGCGGATGGAGTAGCAGGCAGGGGGCAGGAGTAGAGTACAGTTCAGATGACACTTGACTAAGTTGACACTTGAGGCTGGAGGCACTGGGACAGCCAAGAGAACTGGATCTTCATGGATCTGTCTCGCAAGTGCTCATTTGAGCACTAGGCGGCACCATGGGACTCTGCCCTTTCTTGCAGGTACTAGGGAGGGCGGGTAGGTGGGACTGTGGTTGGAGGGCGGAACCATAAGACCCCCATTGGCTTGTTGGTGCTTTAAAATCCTCCTTCTGAACCAAATAGAACAGGCTAGTCCATATTGACTCTCCCCAGACAGTAAGCAGCTTTTAATTTATTCATAGCTTTGTGTCCACTGTTCTGATCACTGTTCTTCTCTTCAGGGTGTGCTCAATATCTAAAGTCCAACACATTTTTAATATTTAGAAATACAAATAAAGACCTGGAGTATCACAGATAAAATAACTAGATTAAAGAGACAGGTCACAAACCAAATGGGAATTCAGTCATTTGTTGTGCTCAGTGTTTTCAATCCAGAGTGATATTATAAGGCTTACTTTCTCATCACTACCAATAAACATCAGTTTGAATGTCCTGGCTAGGTTCTTCTCCAGCTCAGCCTCTGCCACACCCTGTTCAGACAGAGAGAAGGAAAAGTGCACTCTGTAAACCATTTCTTATGGCTTAAAACATGAATTAGAGCCTGGCGAAGGTGTTTAAACTCAGAAATGTTCCAGTGTCTGTTCACATAGGACATATTTGCATTTTTCAGTCAACTGTTTTATTGTAAAAGGGATATGGAATACGGGCCTACTGAAAAAAAGAGCATGCTTTTCAAAAAACAAACTGAAAAACTAATCAAGAAAAAGTCATTCCTGAGTGATTCCTGAATCAAAAGAAAAGGCATTCCTGAGTCAGAGCTGTTCACAGTAGTAGTGATAAGAATTCATGGGACTTCATCAAAAAGTCATTCAATGAAATGGTTATATATGTTACCTGATGCCTGAGACATTAAGAGAAAATGTACGCCTAAAATGTTATTAATCCATTCATGGCACAGATGTACAACAGATGTACATGCAGGACACTGTAAGGCAGTAGGCAAATTAGTCTTCAAAGGAAATGCCTTTGTAATTGTTATTATTTGTTATATTATATATACATATTTTGGGGCAGATGGTGGTCTAGTGGTTGTTCGGACTGCATTCAGAGAGTAATGGGTTCGAATCCCAAGACTGCTAGTGGCACCACTGAGGTGGCACCACTGTCCCCACATCCTGCTCCCCGGGCGCTGTGTTCCTGGCTGTGTGCTGCTTCACTTGGTGAATGCGTTAAATAAAGAGGAAGAATTTTGTGCTGTTCACACTGTGTGCTGTGGTGAGTTCACGTATGACAGAATTATCACTTCACACTTGTATATATAGTATGTTACTCACAGGTTCCTGGAAATATAGCTGATATTCAAAGATTGGCACAGACTTCAGTCTTTCCATTGGGTCTGAGTTTGGATCCACAGGGAACAGTGGTGTGTTGAGAGAACCTACAGCCCTTTAATGACAAAAGGAAATCAGTTATATATGTGTGTGTGTGTGTGTATACTCTGCAGTATACCATCTATATTGTTCCAGTTTATATTGGAGCGCAACAGTACCATCTGTAAGTAGAACTGCTGTTAGTCAGTCAGTGGTTTTAGAAATGCACTGATCATAGAGGAATTCATACCTCAGTCTCTCTGGATGGCACTGAGCCATATTCCACGCCAGAACGCCACCCCAGTCATGGCCCACCAGAGTAACCTGTGCAATACCCTGGATTTGAAAAAAGACATTAAGCCACTTATCAGACAACCATCTCTCTGTCATGAACAAAAATGATCACTGAGAAAATTATAACCGCCTCAAGTTTCCACTAGGAAAAATTACTAGGCCTATATTAGAGTCTAAGTCTCTTGATATTCCACTGAGCTGCAGGGCACACTTTTATTACTGTACACTGTTTTATTTGGCCAATCATTCCTGCTCTAAGCTTGATCATATGAACCTTTTTTCATAAAGTAATCTAGTACCTTTATCATTTACTATAACCATTAAAATAGCTAACCTTTACTTAATGACAGAATCTAAAGCCTGCACCAGCTTGGACGTTTTGATGGCCACCAAAAAATGTTGTGTGCTGAATGAAATTTGTGTGCCAATATGGTACCATTGCTAAAAATACAACTATTACTATTCTCATTTACCTCTCAGCTACTGGTGGAGATAACTACACTCAAAGGACTGCCGCTTCCAAAAAAAAAAAAAAAAACAATCAGTCTAACCACCAGCATAATTGACTTTACTCTCGACAATATTTACTTGATTAGACAGACAACTGCAGTGGCTAATTAGGGGATAATTACTGTCCTCAAAATAGGGTGACAGTGCTGCAGTCCCCCTTCCCCCACCTTCCTCGTTACTGGCTGAAAGTAAACCACGTCAACATATTCATTGATAGTAATTTCTTTAGATGTTTAAATGTTAAATGTTTAAATGCACTGATATGCCGTATTCATGCAGGGTCAGAGAAATTTGAAGAACCACTTACTGATACACATTTGTCCTCACTGTATCTCTGATTTTATTTATATACTCTTACCTAGTTTTTCAGTTATTTACAATTATTGGTTTAAAAAGACAATACTCAGGTTTCTGTCACGTTTCTCCATCCTGTGCTGACGAGCCCAATAGGCATCCACCTTTAACTGGTGGACTTTTTTATTTACTTTTTGTTTTACTTATTGTTTTAATTTACTTCTATTTAGGTCAACCATCTGTTCCATCTATTATCAACCTTACACCATAAATAAAATATGAAAACAAATTCACATTTAGCCAGGGGTATGTAAACATTTCCATTCAACTGTATAACCGATGTCACTTCCTATCAGTTTGATCACATTCTGGTAGGCTTGTCACAATACTGAAATTTCAAACTCAGTACCAACACTAATGATGGTGCTTGATACTTGATACTATTTTCGCTACTACAGCACATTTTTGTGAGCCAGAATGTACAGGCATGTGAATGTTGCGAGTGACAAGGAAACTAGTTTTGTGCCAAATGTTATGCAGTGTATTGTGCATTCAGTTTACAGGCCAGGATGTCTGCATACTAGCTAGAAATGAAAGAGGTCACTAAAGCCTTGAAATATGTTGTTGTTTCTAAAGAAATGTGTGAATCAATATTATTGCTAACTCAAAAAATTCTTAAGAACAAACTTATGGACCATACATACATACATACATACATACATACATACATACATACATACATACATACATACATACATACATACATACATGCCTATACATATACATGTAACTAACCCATGCAGTGCCTGGTGTGTAGGAACTCAAGAACCAAACCTGTGTTCTGCTAACTGGGTTCATTTGAATCTAATTCTGATCAAACGTACAGTTTCAATTAGCTTTAAACCATTTTGTACAGAACTCTATATATGTGGAAAGCCAGCAACATACATACCAACTTATCCAGGAAAGTCACCAGATCCTACAGACACAAAGATATAAAAATGCTGTAAAGACACCAATTACTTTTAACATTTCTGTTTATCTTTGGGTGTGTATTAGATTACCTGTGAAATCTTTTCTTGAGAATACTCCTCAATATCTGTGTAGAGATCAGAGGATACAATCAGATCCGCGTGTTCATAAGTGTTCATATTCATGGAAAATAATGCAACAAATGACTAAGATGAAAGCCACCCTATAGAACACTCCCCTGTTAACTGGAAATCCCATAAGATAGAAAGAACTGAATGTATTAAAGAATAGTCATTCTCATTTTCATCCCAGCGTGGTGCCCAACTCATCATACAACATGGAATACCTTGAGGCAGATGTTGCACTTATTTGGAAATTCATGCTGCTTTTTAAAATTGAATGTGTGACACATGAAGACACATCATGTATACAGAAAAGCTCAAAGAAAAGACATGAGACATTTGAACCATGGGAATAAAGGAGGGATTGTAAGAATGCTTTGAGGAACTAAAACTGAACTAACAGGTTTCATGGTAATTTAGAAAAGCTGAATCAGTCAACCATGTGGCCACTGCAGACGTGCTATTAGTATAGAAATGTGCATATGATACATGCATCATACAATGATACATTTCACTGTGTGTTGTACTTGTATGACTGCATGTGACAAATAAAGAATCTTGAATCTTGAATAGTTTTAGAGATTTTGTAGCTGGATTTTGTCATCTACAAAGAATATTTCCTTTATAATAATTTGTAACTTTATAATATGTGACCCGATCTGCCGTAATGAGTCAGAAGTCGGCGTTCTATTTATTGAGATACGGGCCGATTATGTTGAAAAACATCAAAAATATAAATTTTTCTTTTTTGGTCTTATATGAAAGAAAAGGTCTTCAAAATTAATCTTTCAAAGTTTCATCATAGAAATAATTGGGGAAAATGTACTTTAATGGCTATTTAGTCTGAGTTGTAGCTCTCAAATCTTACAAAAGAATGTCTGAAATAAGTGCTGTTTTCGCCTATCCTCTGAAACGTCACGATCTTAGCTATCCAAGTATGGTGTTAAAACGTCAATCCCTGATCTTTTTAAACCTATCAAAATGCTTAAATCATGTACACAA
>JBBPCW010000001.1:25134310-25147563 GCA_037974425.1 Phenacogrammus interruptus
AGCCAATGAAGGTCATAGAGGATTGGGGTGATATGAGCAGAGCGTTTTGTGTGGGTAAGTATTCTAGTCGCAGAGTTCTGAATATATTGAAGTCTGGTAATGGAATTAGCAGGTAAACCAGAGAAGAGGGCATTGCTGTAATCTTTGTGCCTAAATTGCATAACCCAATTTAAATTCTTTTTATTTATATGCTATGCTATACTCTACATAATTATATCCATTTGAAATAGGTGATGTTCTGGGAAAGTTGGAAATTGAAAACAGAAAATCAGGAAATGTAAAGCTTGGTTTTCTTTTTTGATTTCTTCAATTTGATTTTGTCAAAAGAGACTCTGAGAAGGCAGAAAATGGAACATTGGTTTTGAAACATGGTAGAGTAATAAATTTGATGTGACTTACAACAGTCTTTATAAAGACTACAGAGAAGACCAAATGAACACAGATGTAACATTACTGGATATTAACAAACACATGTGAATCATAACAAATTTTCCTTCTGTTGACACACCATAAACACAGTATTAAATTGGGTCTTAAAGAAGAGTTTTCACTCAGTGGTAGGTGGGGGTGCATGCACTTTCACTGATGCACAGCGAGTAGTCAAACATCAGAAGGTAAAAGTAAAAGGAAAGGAAAGTCACTGCATTTAAATGGAAGATTATGGTAAGAGAGGAATTTTGGTGTGAAATAGAATACGATGAATCATGCTTGAAAAGACAAAATATACCAGCTTTGATTTCAGCAGAACTTTCACATGTAAACTAGCAGGGCTGCTACTCTCAGTTTATACCTACACTGAATTGAAGAGGATGTTTTGCTCATGCAGATGGAATGTTAAAAGAAATTAAAATTCTGCTGCAGTGCTTCCTCTGACTGCCACTTTAACCCACATTTTACTGCCTACCACACAATCCGTGCTTATAAGAAAGCCACAATACATCCCACATCCATAACCCGACTGCAACCTGTGAACAGAGTCTAAGAATGGAACTGGAAAGTAAGTGACATATGTTATAACAATGCACTATGAGCACTATGAGTAAACAATGTGCAGTTAACACCTAAAACAAAATAAAATCTCAGTACTTTTGGTGTCTGGCCTATTTCATTTCAAGAAGTAGAGTTAAACTAATCTTTAGAGGACTAAGCAATGATACTTTAAACACGTTAAAAATCAAAGAGTCTCGCAATTACATGATTAACAGTTATCAGCTCATACCTGTGTACCATATTTACACCCTCCAGATAAGCCAGGGCTTTGCAGATCTGCAGGCTGTACAGGAGGAGGGTAACATTGGTCAGTTTGTGCGGGTTGTCCATCAGGTATTGTCCAAGCTTGAATAAACATAAAGAGGAAAAGCTGATTCTGGAGTAAAACCTAAAGAAGTCATGAGTATAAGCTGGTTTGTAGACTACTACATTATTATACATAGGAGTTTAAAGTAAACCATCTATTATTTAGCTAAATAAATTGCTTATTTATTTATTATTCATTCACAAATGTATACTTTTCATTACCAATTGTTCCTCACCTCTCCATGTGGGTAAAGTTCCATTACAATCCACACTGGAGCCTCCTCAATGATTCCAATAAGTCTTACAATGTGAGGATGGTCAAGCTTCTTCATGATCACTGCCATAAAACAGTGGGAAACATGCTCTAAAACGACAGAAGGCATAGCTTTCTTTATAACATTAGAAAGGAAAAGAACTTACCAGCTTCACTCATGAATTTTTCTTTGACATCAGCTGCACAGTCCTTGCATGTCTTCACTGCAACGCTCATTCTGTCACCTGTCTATATTACAACAGTCTTTGTTAATATAGAGCAGCCCAGACTTTTAGCCTTTGGTTTTAACCCACAAAACTAATGACCACTGACTCTTTCTCTCCCTCGCTCTCTCTCTATCTCGCTTTCCACCTCTCTCTCTCTTCCTCTCTCCTCATGCATTCACCAGGAGACTCAGCCAAAAAATATGGACTTTCACATGCAGGGAAGGGCACACAAGCACACAATCACACTAATAATTTTGTAGTGAAAAAGTGGTCTCCCTTATTATCCCAGTTACCTCTTTTTAATCAAGAACTGCGTTGTCTGCTCTGATGATGGTTTGTCGTTTGCTTAACACCCTGGACTGAGGCAGTGAGTTTCTGTGCTTCTCTAAGCTGTTGCAGTGTGTTTGTGTATGGGACAAGACGGAGCCTGTAAGTTATTTCTTTACAAAGAACACCCCTCCCTTTCATATTTTTTGTGCAAAACTTATAAAACATTTTATATTTTTTCCAGAATGTTAAACTCAGCAAAGAGAAAACATGTTACTGGTTTTATTGTTTTATTAGCACATATTAAACCTTTTTTTCCTGAATTATTTATTCTTGCAAATCCATAATTTGAATAGGGTTTTGTTGAAAAACAGTGCTGCAGCCATGCGTGACAGACAGCTTCAGTAAAAGAGAAGGTGCGGAAACCTGAAAAGTACCAACCACTATTTCAAAGGAAGCACTAGTGTTGATCTGACTGTCAAAAAAAAGAAAAGCATTTAAGTCACATGCTTTCATGGTCTAGACAAACTCTGTAAATTCTTCTAGGTTGTTTTCAGCACAAGTGCTTTTTCCACTCATTCCTTGCAATTCTAATGGAAAATTAGTAAAAAAAAAATGTAATATGGGACAAAATAATGTCATAAGCCTTGAATCACACAGACTTTATTTGACTCAATTATAATTAGCAATATTTATTTAGTTCATTAAGAAAGCAAACAGATAAAATCTGAATAAACAAGAGAGTCCTAAAGTAAATGAATCCACCCTGCACCCTGCAGTAAGCTCATAAAGCCTGCAGCTTACTAATATGTTGCTGCATCTCTGCTGGGAGTGAGTGTGCTTTAACAAACAGGAAAACCTGAGAGTCATGTATGACAGATAAGCAAGTGACCTTTATGCAAAAAAATCTGTAGCATCTTGAAGAAAGAGAACAGCTACTGCCTACAATTAACCCTTAAGTCAGATAAGAAAATCTATATCTGCAAAAATACCCAGCCAAGAACCAGCATTCTGAGGCACCGCTGGTTCTTTTTTGTGCTTTACAGCATTTCTGAAATAAACAAATACTTCAGCATATCCTGTATCATTACAATATCTTTAAGTATCATGAATTTGTATTTTTGCCATACCTCACACATCTACTCTCAACCTTTTAATGGAAAACAGGCCTGATGATGTTTCTGGGTCATAGTTTGAAAGTCGGCACAGCTGCTGAATGCAAATTAAACCATTCTAACATTTTAATGATTTTAATCTATCCCCAATTACAGTGCCTTGCAAAATGATTCAGCACCTTTTAAAGCACTTAAAGCACTCTGAATTAGAAATCATACTTACGTAGATGGTTTGAGAGACTAATGTTAGCGCAAACCAATATGTTAAAATTAAAAATAATAAAAACGTTTAAATTCATTATATTCGACTCCCAATTTTCACCCCAGTTTTTAGTTGTACGAGTGCAACAGACAGCTGCCGGCTACCAGAGATTGAACGGAAGGCTGTGGCCTCACCTGGCACCAAGCTCTCAGGTGAGCCATTTGCGAGTACTTGGTAGCATCACATTTTGTTGCAATAACAAGTTTAAGCCTGCTGGGGTAAGTTTTTTGGAAGATATTTTGAGCCATCCATCCTGGCAAATTCGTCCCAAATGTTGAGGTTGTTTTGTTGGACTGCGATTTTTGAATTCTCACAATTCTCGTTTCGACTGAGCTCTTTAATTCCGAAAAATCTTATGCCCTCAAAGTGAGCTGAGTATTTTTGCATGGCCCAGAATATGTTCACATAAAATCAGTGATAAACATTTGCACTTTTAAATCTGTTCTAGCACAGCACATTTGATTAGTGCTGTATATGTGCTGCGTTTGGAACATGTTCACACTGAATAATTGAATAACACATTTCTAAATTAACCTGAATTGTGAAAACACAAAGAAAATTAATTCAGTATTGAATTGATTCAAGAACATGAACTACTTACCTTGCTTTTGTAAATTCCTTCATGAACCTCTCCAAAGAAACCTTCACCCAGGATCCGGCCAAGAACAATGTCGTCTCGAGAAAGCCTGTACCTGTCGGCTATGGGACAAAAAGAACAAAGTGCAGTGTGAGAAAACAACGCTGGTCTGATCTAAGATAGCGTCCCACTGTACGAACATGTGTGAAGTCCCAAATGAACCCTTACTTGAGTCTGGCTTTACATCTGGTATCTCTGCATATATGCCTGAACCTGTGAGAAATTAAAAGTCGGTCATTCTGTAATACAGTAGTTCCCAAACTCAGTCCTTTAGCCCCACCTGTCCTGCATGTTTTAATGATTTCCCTGCTTTTTCCTAGGAAAGGCTTGTTAATGAGCTGATTAGTTGGATTGGGAGCTGTGTTGGGAGCATGGAAAACACTACAATGAACAGAGCAGGGGGTCTTCTGGAACCAGAGCTGGAAACCACTGTTAAATATTCAAAGACACTGTTGAAATGCTTTTGAAAATGAGATAAAGCACTTACTGGTGCTCGTTCTGTTGGAACAGGACTTTTCTTTACTTTTACTGGAAAAAAATGCATGTCAGAAAAATCTGCAGTATGTATAGCAGAGCTGTACATAACTATTTTGTCTTTAAGACAAGAAGTAAAATTACTCACCTTTTAGGAACTGGAGGTAGAGATTCTCTAGCTTCTGAAGAGCAGAAAAAGAAGAGACATAGTACGTTACTTAACATGACCACAATCACGTGTTAACATTTTAAACAGCCAATTTCAAAATCAGGAGAGGGCAAGACCATATACTGATTCATACATGCGTATATTTATATACGATTGTAATGTTGTTCAGGTGGAAATGATGTAGATATTGATGTAGATATTTTTGAACAGGCAAATTTCGGGTTTTCCCTTTTCAATGTACCTCTGCAAACATAGAAAGAACCCACCTTTTTTTGGTCTCGCCATCACAGAACTGTCCTGTCCATTCATAAAACGGCAGAAACCGTCTATCAGGTCCGCCATGTTTTCGGCAACTGCTAAGGAGGCTGTGTTGACTACCAAAGGCTGAAGATTTAACATAATAAAATATTCTTTTAGAATTCGTAAAAAAATGTTATTGTCATATTTTAGCATTATCATAGTATTATAAAAAGTTTTCAAGGTACATTTGCTAAAAGAGCCATCTGCTAACTACTACAACAGTGCTATCTAATCCATAAAATTGTCCTTTTTCTGAATTTAACTACAAGCAGGGTATTTCTTTTGTATTAGTATTTCCGTGATTGCGGTGCCATTTACATCATTCTGATATTGTTCGTGTACAGTAAAGGTAAATTACATTTTAAACACAGTAAATGTCCTTCACAGCAGCCTGTCAACCTGTTTGAGAAAACAATATTTTTGCCTGCTCCAGTCCACATTTAATCATTAAAATCCTTCAAATATCACATTTTGTGCATTAATGTGTAAATCTCATGCCAAAAATATCCATCTTTACAAAGCCCAAAGTATGTGAACACCCCTCCTAAATAAGTTTAAATGTTTTAGCTATATCTATTGCTAACATAAACTTAAGCATATAGCCCTGCAGCCTCCATAAATATACAATTTCAGTAGAACAGGTCATACTAAGTTCTCTGACTTTAAATGTGGTGCTTTTATAGTCAGCTTGGGAAATTGCTGCCCTGCTAGATGTACTTCGATCAGCTGTAAGTGCAATTATTGTGAAATAAAAAAGAGTGATGTCAATGAGTGCAGAGGAATGTAGTACAAAAAAACTATTATCCTTAGTTGCATCACCCAACTACAGAGTTACAACTGCAACATTACCACACAAACCGTGTGCCTGGAGCTTCATGAGATGGATTCCCCTGACTGAGTAGATGCACACAAGAATATAAGATCAGGGCATTCGCAATGCCCAGCATCAGCTAAAGCATTTCAGCTGGTGTAAAGCATGTCACCACTGAACCCTGGAGCAGTGGAAACATGTTCTCTGAAGTGATGAATCATGCGTCACTATCTGGCAGCCTGACAGATGAATCTTCAGTTTGGCAGATGCCAGGAGAAAGCTACTTACTGGAACAGTGCATAGTGCCAACAATAAAGTTTGGTGGAAGAGTGATAATGTTCTGAGGCTGGTTTTTTTTTTTTAGGAATTTTGCTAGGGTGTCCCCCTGTGCACAAAGTGAGATCCAGAAAGACACAGCTTGAAGCATTTGATGTGTAGAAACACCAGTGCCTGCACTGAGCCCTGACCTCAACACAAGTGAGCACCTATGAGACAAACTGGAACTGACAGCCCAGACCTTGACCTCAAAATTGCTCTTGGTGCTGAATGATATAGTGACAATACTGTGAAAAGTCTTCCCAGGGGACAAGGCCCATATTTTTTACAGGTCTGATGTTCAGGTGTCCACATACTTTTTGCCACTTCATATATCTGGAATATTCCACAAGACACATGTAATACAGGAATGTGCACTATCCAAACTTCCTACAGACCACAGGAAAAATAATTTGTCGAATTATAGCATCCAGGCTTTATACTAGCATGGATGCTAGTTTACCACATGTTGTGCTTTTGTTAATTCTTTGCTAAAACTGTTACCTTTTTCTCCTTTTACATCATGTGAAATGGGATATTCCTGAGATGGATTAGAACTATTTTAAATAGTTTAATGCGTAGTCCCTAGATTTACAGCTGAAAATTCAGGGAAAAAGTAAACGTAATGGCAACCCAGATGTGAAATCATTCAAATCTAGGCTGACAAAATGTGATAGGCCAACTGTTGTACTTCAAAAGTAATAGCAAAGCTAAAGTTTACCCCATGTATATGTGGGAAGCCACTTTTTTTTTTTTTTACAAAATAAAAATAGGTCATTTTTTACGTCATTACAGCACACGATTCATTTTCAGACACTGAATTCCAAATGCACAAATCCCTAAACGTTTCACAAATGATCTCATAGGATGTACATGAGATCATTTGTGAAAGCAAATTAAAAGGTCTACATATTTTTAAGTTAAATTTTTAATTAACTGTGCTACAACTGACACAGAAATAGTCCTAAATTCACTAGTGAAAAATAGATGAAATATGAATGTTATTTATTACATGAATACACAATAATTGATTCTTTACGGTAAATAAAAATCTTACTTGTTTAACTCCTTTTATGTCCACTTGTAACAGACCTTTTCCATCATTCTGAAGGGAGCATTTGATGCTCTGAACTTGTGAGAAAGCAGCAAGGCAGACAGGCTAGGATAAAGTAAAAGACATCTAAATATTGGGACACAGTAAAATACAATGCAATTCACCTCATTAAAAGTTAAAGAAACATGAGTACATCTACAGCCAAGGAAATGGAAAGTATGAGTGAGCAGGAAGTGTGGCAAAGGTGTACAAATAAGGCAAACTTCTCCACTATATTAAGAAAACCTCTGCTGATGTTTAAGCCTGCCACCTACACATCGTCATACTAGACCAAGAGAGGTGATGAAGTGATGATGAAGTGATACAACACAACACTTACCACTGAGTTTTTGTCGGTGCGTTGACAAATACCTTTAGGGCCAATTACAAGATCTACAGCCAAGTTCCACCCTTGCTGCACACAGTTGAACATTAATTACACAGTATTATGCACACTTCTAAGTAAAATCAGCATTCAGAGATAGAAAATGTTATCTGATAACCCACAATATAACTACACTACATCTAAATTTCATAATTTCGTATAATACAATCTAAATCTCATGATCTTCCAGCTATATAATGTAGAATAAATCATAAAATAAACTATTCCAATCATTTTCATAGTTTATGAGTGATTTACATTTTTAAATGGCCTTTCCCCTCTCAAAAATAAAGGCTTACAGATTGTTCTTTGCTTTACATTATATGAAGGTCCATTAAAGTCACACTTTCTCCTCAGCAGCTAGGTGACAAAAAGTGCTGGTAACACTTTGCTGAAGGTCACATGTTTCAGGACAACTGACATAAACCTATATTTAGATTTTAGCTTATTCCAATCAGTTACAGTTGTCACAATGTAATTTCACCACTTGATATTTGATGTGATTGACACTTGGAATAAGCCTCTATAAATGCTTAAGTAGGTTTGTGTTGGTTGTCAGGAAAGGTTTATGCACATTTCATGTAGCCTTATGAATGCTGGCCTTTAATGAAGTCTTACAGAGGTAATATCACTTAAAGCACTTTAATTTTTGAGAGTGTAGTTGTAAGCTCAACGGGGGGGAACACAGGGGTCTCTGGCACATGGCTGTCAATCAAAATAATAGACATCTAACGAGATAAACAAACAGTAATAATGAGGACTCACCACCAGCTCACAGGGGAACACTTCCTCATCAAAACTGGAGAAAACTGAGAACGTCTCAAAGAACTTTAGAATGCACTGTTCCTCCTTCAGCGAAGAATATTGCAGGAAGGTTTGCTGGATCAATTTCCTGAGCTGCTTTGGCTGTTTCCCAGAAGAACACCGACATGAATGTGCAGTATGCGATCAATCAAGAGGCGTAATCAGAATAAGCTCAATAACCCTGCATGAGCCAAACATTCAAAAATATAGGAGAAGAGCACTGTACCTTCATGCTGTTGATGAGTTCTTGAGGAAAAAAAAGGTCAAGGCCCACATCTTTCCTGAGAGGAAAATTGAGAGGAAAATTTTTATTTATTTCTCCATAATGTTATTTTTTAATGTGAGTATTCTGTGTGCTGTTATGAGCACTGGCGTGTTCGTGTGTTTTCAGTTATTACTTACTCAAGCAATTCAAAATTCGATTTTTTCTCCAGCCCACTCGCATTCATATCTTTATAAAATCTCCTGTTGGATTACAAGGGTTTGTAAATGACATTTGTTCAAATCCAAGCGACATTTCAAAAATAATGCAAATGTTGTCATGCATAATGCTGATACCTGATCTCCAGGCAGCCCAACTGTAAGGCCATGCCATCACTGACCTTACTGGCACAGTGCTGCATGTAGTCACTACGGACCTGAAGAGAAAAAAACAATGATAATACATTTGTACTTTTAAAAGCTCTCCATTAACACAGCAGACTTTAAGATGGTCCACACTAACCTGCTGGTAGAAATACAGCATGGTGGTTTTGTCTTCTTTTAACTTTTCCAAGAAACCACTGGGGATGTACCGGACTCTAAGATCATATCTGTTCATTTTAAAAATACAAAATATATATAAAGCAATGCTGGGCAACAGTTCATTGTTTTTCCCGATTAAGTGCATTGTTATCGCAAAACCTGATAATCAATTCAAAAGTAGTGTATTACACACTTTTTTTAAAGAACAAAGTGCAATAACATTTGGTTTGCAAACACTTTAAACAAATAAGTCGCTTTTTAACAGCAGTGTTCCCTTTACCACAGTTAAACAGCTGCAGCTCAAATATTTCAGTAAATCTTAACTTTAGAACAGAATCATTATAGCAGCTGCAGAGGAGGACCAACTCCATATGAAAGTCTATGTATCTAAATGCAGTGTCATTAAAGAAACTGTTGGTGTAGTGGTCAGACGTGACCCTCACGAAAACCGTATAGTGTGTGCCCCCACGAGTACAAAAAACGTTCAAAAATAAAAGTATTTAAAAAACCTGCATTAATGCGCGATAAATTAGTTGTCTGTGTTAAGTAAATAATGCATTAACACAATAATAACGCTTTCACATTCCCAGCTCTGATATAAAGACAGAAAAATAATCTCAAAAAACTGAACAAAAACATCAACACGACTAGGAAAGCTCAGGAACATGTACCTCCACTCTGCCTCCACATGCTGGTGCTCATACTTCTGCTCCACCTCACCCACTGTCAGGTTAGGATGGAGCCAGTGCACTTCATCAGATTTGAGGTGCTTCAACCTCAACCCATAGCAGACAGGGAACTTGATGTTTGGACCAAGCCGTCCACTTTCCAAGATGGAATTAATAATGGCCTGCAGAGCATGTTATTTTGATATTTTTTAAAAAATATTTTTTCCACATAATCTTTAGCTTTAGAAAAGTGGAGTTGAGTTAAAACACAATATAGCCCCCAGATTTTTAATTACAGATATTGATCAATTCTATTTATCAATCATTTATCCATCGTGAGTAACTGTACAGTGATAGACAGCTTGTTTTAATATGATATACAGGAATATCTCAGTACAGCAACACTTACCCGGATCTCCCATGAGCTGTCACATTTTACAAGCTTAAAGTTTTTGCCCAAGTTAGAGCTGTTGCTAATGAAGCACACTTTGAGGATCTTCACTGAGCCTGCATCCTCGCCGGGTACTTCAGAGTGACGTCTTAACACCTGCTGGTCTACAACAGGCGGTGGCTTCCCAGACATCTCCACATAAGTTGTCATGACAGGGGTCTCCTCATCTCAGCAATAGGGTCTGCAGTGAAGAGCACAGATATAACCTTAAGACTAGTAAGTCCATTACAGTGGAGGCTCTCCCTGAAAAGAACCCTAAGAGATAAACTGAAGTTCTTAAAGAGTTAACTACAAGAGGAAACAGTGGTAACAAGAGGTTTTTCGCAGCTCTAAATGGTTTTGAGGGAGTGGCATTTCTCTTCTCACTAAAAGTGGTGGAGCATACAAAGGTGTTGCATCACATGACAGAAATCTTGCATAATAAAAATTCTGATCATTAGCTGGTTCACTGACAGGCATCATTATGTTCCAACACGTCAGCACACAACGGACTGAGGAAGCACATCCTACCTCTGCTGGACAGATAATTTGCCCTTGAAAATGAAAAAAAAAGGAGCATTTACATTTACTCAACAAACAGTTAACAGATAACTGTCATTTAGACTAATGATTAGTTAAAGGCAGAAAAATGTGTAAGACAGGCTTGGTATTGGGTATAAGTAATGCATTCTTGAACAGTAAATTTGCAAGGTATGGTTCCCAGCATGTTTTAACTGAGAGCTAACCAACCACAATCACCAGCGTGGAAATAAATATATTCACAGCACAGCTATTTTCTATAACATGCAAAACGAGACAATAGCATCGAAATAAATAGAGCAGATAAATAGAGAAAACAGTACAGCTATTTTCTATCACAGTGCTAACAGAGTCATGCAATGCTCAGACAATAGCATTGAAATAAATAGAGCACATCCTGTGTAACCCTAGGTAAAGTCTAATGTGGGCTTTGCAATAGAGCACATACAATGCTTTGATAATTTCACAAAGGTGATGATTACTGCTGCCACATCTGGAATTCCCCTTCTTCCACGCAAGTGAAAGTGAAGTCTGTTAAACGGAATACTCTGGTTTTGAAAGGGCCGATTAATAATCTTCAAACACTGTATTGTGTTGTAATTCTGTGGTCAGGCGACTCTCCACATCACCCATAGGCTTACACTCGGTAATCCGCGACTGATTTTGTAAAGTAATATAGGAATATTTAATAATATTAATAATCCAAATCTTTCTATATTACTCTACAAAGGTGTTTCGCAGCTCTGTCACAGTGCTTTTCATACAATTGTCTAAATTATTGATAAATCATCTGTGAACTGACGGATGGTTTGTCACGCTTTATTCCTTGCTGTTCACCATCATCACCCATAAACTTTACACAAAGACACAGAACACAACAAATCAACGGAAAAATCTTTTGCATGTGTGTAGATACTAATAAATACTAATAATTCAACAAATACACAATATTATAACACAACCAAATTATTTAAAAGTTGTTTGATGTGTAATGCACCATTCTAAAGAAACAAGACATCTGAATATTTTAAAGCAACCTTTCAGAAAGATATTACACGAAATAGTTCCGACACAGTTTTAGTTCTGAGATAGGCTTTTGGTCAGATAGTTAGATAGACAGGTAAATAGATAAATAAATGAGTATATATAACAAGTAACAATTCTCTATTAATGTCATCCAGAAGTTTCCAGTGAAAGCTGCATGCTGAATTTTAAAGTCTTTTCTTATCTTGTTTAGAATATAGTTTGGCAGGCTGCTTAAATGTCACCTCGCAAAATCAACTTACTGGTTTAATATGATAGAGTCTATACCAGCCAACGGTGCTGTTCAGTCCATACAAAGAAGTTGCTGAGGCTGGTACTGGCTGTAGGTGTGATTACAGCATGCAGCATTTTGTAAAACAGACTTCTTGAGTGAAGAGTCAGGCAAACACACTGAGGGTCAAGACTGAGGCCAAGGGTCCAGTCTTTCTCCCTACTGTTTAGCTAATGTTGATGCGCAGCCATCATTCTCACGTGTCAAGCTTCACCTTCTGAGAGACTGAAGCTAATACAAGTCATGCTGACTGAATGTTGACATGCGAGTTGACCATTAATCTCTTGTTTTTTTCAGATGTTCACACACACCTGTGTCATGACTCACTCCTGACAGTTCTGTCATACTGTGAGGGTTCTTACACGCCAGTTTTACAGTGGCACCAAAAATATCTGGGCATTTGTGCCAGCCTTAAAATGTATTATTTTCTTTGCGTTTGGGAGCAAAAAAGTGATTTCAAGACTAAACTAAAACAGACATTTTTTAAAGGGCAAACTGCATGATTTGGAATTCATAAATTCTTCTCTCCATGTCTGCATCCTGAGTTACGCTTCAGAGCTCGTGATGCTATCAGTGAACCCAAACTTTGGCCTTGGAGACGTTGGCTTATGAGCTGCTGCTCCTCAAAGCCCCAATCCACTGGCCATGCTTTTCGATGCAAATTATGCAAGCTGTGCACAACTTGTTGACTTTATAAGTAATGAAAAGATGAATGTAGTGTATTTTTCAGTAGGCAGTCCAAAGTTTAGGTTTGGCTACAAATGCTATTGAGACTTCTCAAGAAACTTCTAATTAAGGAACCTCTGGCTCTGACATAACACTCTACATGCTACGTCTTGAATAAAAATCACTTGTGTTGCAAACCTTGTGACTTGTGACCAGTGACAACAGTTCACAATTCATGTGATGAAGTTAAAGATGCCTAGAGCTGCGAAAACCTTAATTATGCGCATCGACACAACCATAACACATAAAGTTTCCTTGTTTGTAGACTGTAACTTTTGGTGATATAGCCAGCTGCTGCGGCTGCATTTCTAATAATACAAAGTATATGCAAAGATCTCTCTCTCTCACACACTCACAAACACGCATGCATGCAATGTGACTATTTAAGTAAAAGTCAGTATTATGGCACATAGGAGCTACTC
>JBBPCW010000001.1:25150119-25161660 GCA_037974425.1 Phenacogrammus interruptus
GAAGAAGAAGAAGAAGAAGAAGAAGAAGAAGAAGAAGAAGTGTGCTTTACAACAGATGTAAGGAGACTTAAAAACAATTGCAATTTCAATATATAGAAAGTTTTTATCTCTAGAAAAACAACAACAACAGTATATCCAAATGGTTATCGATGTCTCAGGTCACTACAACAAAGAACAGCCTGTTTCAATTATCCTAGCCATTTGAGTGGAATGTATTTATTTTTGTCATTTATCAGTACACTCTTATTAGACATTTGGCCTATGTATCATTTGTTTACGTGAAATGAAGAGATTATCATTTATTACTCAATTGTTGTGTCATTACTTTACTAGGACAAAAAGAGCTTGTCTGCGTTGAGCCTCCTTTGCCTTTATGTTACAGCACCACCATGTGGACTGATGAGGAGCTACAAGTCTTTACGTTTCATTTGTATTTGTTACGCTTATTTTTTGCTATTGTTAATGCTGAACATTATAATGATAATCTCAATACTTGCAACATTTTACAGAACTTCACTAGTAAACTCTTTGAATTCTAACAAAATCTCATCGTTGTGTTGGCTGCAATTATTTCCAAATATCAGCCTTAGTATTTTCAGGTTAACTACAGTTACCAAGACAAGTAAAAAACAAAATAACAGTGCATCTTTAGTATCTATCACGCTACTGAGCTTTATTTTTTGTTTATTATAATGGTTGAAGTTGCAGCCTAGCGGCAGGCCACAGGAAATGCTGTGAGAAAGAAGCGTTGCTAGGGCCTTTACAACTTCCCCAAACACGCACACTCAAATGTGAGCTCAGATATTCCCCTCTCTGTCAGTACAGTGCAATGACGTTGAATCGCTGTGCCCTAAAATACAAATAATACACCACTAAAAGCAATACAAAGTGCAGTGACTTCATCTAGCAAATGCTCTTTTCAGTTGACAGGTGTGATTACCATCAGATAAAAATGCAGGATGTGAGGCTTCAGCAGCATCGCTCATCTGAGCAATTAATTTACACTTCAGTTCTAATATCTGAGAAATATTTCATTTCCACAGATGACAGGAGAGTGACAAATGACCGCATATGAACATGGAAGCATTTGCCCATCAGTGTTGAAGGATTTTGTCACGCTAAAATAAAAAAAAAAGAAGAGCAGTTTTGCTCTGAGATCAGCTTATGTCTAACATTTGCCATGTCACAAACAGGCCCAAATTAAAAGCTGTTCTCCATTAGAGCTTCGGGACCAATGAATCTTTTTGATCTGTGGGTTATCACAGTGTCTTTAAATATGCATGATGAGTCCTTAAATTAACATTGCTCGTTTGTTTTCTCTGATAGAATGTGCCGTGGTAGAGTTCATTATAGGTTATTAGATTATTAATTAGAATATAAATGTACCATTGCTCGGGTTTACTCGACTAGTACATAAAAGTCTCTTCGAAAACGTTATTTCAGATTACAGAAAATGTCTTTTTTTGATGGCGGTTTGCCCGTAGCGTAAAAGTAACAATCGGACTATTCTTTTCGCAGTTGATAAAAGTACAGTAACCCAACTTTGTCCACAGCTCTCATAATTCAGGTTGACAGGCGGGGTTTGAGAAGCACTTGTCGCACATATGACAGGTTGAGAAAATAGTTTGTGGTTGTGCTCAGGAAGCCTCACAGCATAGAAAGAAAAAGACTGCATTTCCTGAACTTCCTTGAACCTCTAAGAAGGCCATCAGAAATAGCAGTTACTATTAGAAGAGATATGCAGAATTCCTTACTCAGCAGTAAGTATGTTGACTTCCCTCTTTGGCCAGTGTCTCCACATCGATTTTCAGTCATCGCTTTTCTAACATGATGTGTGCCTTCTGCTTGTGTTCCTCTGTGCTTTGTTTTGGTACTACTGCAGCTCCTCTACTACTGACCTCGCCTAAAAAGTGGACCAAGCTTGTTCAAAGAAAGAAGAGGTAAGATCTGACATCTTTCAATCAAGCTTAAGAGTCTATGCAGCTTGTATCATTCATGATAGATGCACGCGTTAAAATTCGATGAGCATTTGTTAAGCTGCAAGAAAGTTGTATGGTGGAGCTACCCCCACATGAGCAGTGCAATAAGGCTAATTACACATATGTGCATGTATGTGTGTGCGGGCGCGCGTGCGCGTGTGTGTGTGTGTGTATGTATACACACAGATATGTATGTATATGTGTGTGTCTACTAATACTTTTTATTTGTAATATATTTACAAATATGTAATGAATTTGACCCTTCTTCTGGAATGGTCTTCCGGATTATCCATTTAGTAAGAAGACTACTAATGCCTCATATACAATATAAGAAACATGTATTTTTTGTATTTTAGCACTAGTACCATATTTAGAGTAAAGCAAGCACAAATTAAGTGCAACAAAGTAAATGATTTTAATCAGAAATTTAAATTAGAACTCATGGTTGACAGCATATCAGATAACAAGAAAATGTTGTATAGGCATTATAAGCAAAAACATTAACATATGTTTCTGTTTACCATGGTGTTCCTATAAAGTTCCTCTATGTTGTGATCCTATAATAGTGTCCTTGTGTGCCAGAAAGGTGCCTACAAATAAAATGTATTATTATTATTATTTGTATTATTATTATTATTATTATTATTATTATTATTATTATTATTATTATTATTATTATAACATGCTGAATGCATTTTCTGTGACCAGTGGAAGCTTCTCAAGGTGCTAAAATGCACCAGGCCTGGCACTTTCCATTGTGGCAAAATGGGCTGCCAGTGACTCTGCAGGCAGTCACATGGCTCGAAAACTTTGGATTAAGGAAGGAAATATGTTTCTAAGCAAATATCTTGGGGGAGGGGTGCATGAGATGCAATTATAAAAAAGAAGGAAACTTTCAATTCTGCAACTATTAATCAGAATCATTTTTAAAGTCTTGTAGATACCTAGATTAAATTATGCATAATATGGTCAAATACTACATTTTGTTCATTTTATTTGGCTATTAAGTACAAAATATTCATTTTTCAAAACAAAATGAGACTCCTAACAACCGTACAGGCAGGTAAACCACCAAAACTGTCAAAGTGAGATTAACCTTCAAGCTCAACTCTTGCTGTAGATTGGAAAGTATTCACAGGTGTTTCTGTCCATTGTGAGAAAGGATGTGTAGATAGACAGCAAACTGTGGAGTTTAATGGACTAAGGAAAGGACATTTGTACTTGAAAACCAAAAACGAGGAAAAACACTTGGCTGAAAACCGAAACCGGAACACCGAAAGAATTATGAAATTATTAAAAGAATAATTCTGTTAAACTATGAAAATATTTATTTAGCATTCAAACAATGCACAATATAAAAGAAAATTCTAAAAAATATATATTTTAATTGGCCCCACTCATGAATGTTACAATTAAATATCTTCTGTCATAAAAAAAATTCAAGTGCATTTTAATATTCAGAATGAGTTTCATGGACAAAGTACATTCAGAACAAGTGCTTTAAAAACTGTTGAAAGATAGAACAACATTCTCTAAAACAACATAGTGTATTAAAACAAAGACTGGCAGCCCATATATAAACTGTAATCAATGGAAAACTTTCTTGCTATTTCAAAAACACAGACGGAGTGGGTGTGCTCGAAGGGTCTTCCTTCTTTTCTGCTTCATACTCTGCATGGCGATCAGAATGTTTTGATTTTACATATATGATAAATTAATCCTGACGTTAAAAAGTCTTTGTGGATGTACCCACTCTAGAAATGTTGGCATTGCGTGCTTTACAAACGGCTTTCCGTGTGTCTTTCTTAGATATATCGAAATGCGCCCACAAGGCAGACATGTTACCTCTACGTCAATCTGGTGCCTGCAGGTTGCAGTTATTGATTGCGCCATAACTTATTGTTTATAATGTATGCGTATCGGCTGAGAAAGACAGGTCGATGGCCGCCATGCATCCACAGCCGTTCTTTTCCAGAAGTCCTCCCCGACTCATCTTGAGTGTTTTTTATGATTTTCGGTTTTTTAAACCCTAGTAGTTTTATTACTGTATTTAACCAGCTCTCTAAAATAAGATGTGTAGCTGATGAACAGTATATTTTTGAACTGTAAAAATTATTGTTGATTAACCCTACATTTTGCTGTATTACTAAAATTACACAAATATATTACTGTATTTACCTGTTTATACCAAAGAAAATGCCTATGCATGAATTACAGTACAGTCTGTATGGGCTTACCTATTTTTCTTTAAGGGTAATGTATAAAATTGAGTTGAATTAAAATTAAAATGTTTTGGGAGCATATTTGGGGCATATTTAGGGTTTACCCTATAAAAATAGACAATGTATTATTTTACGAACTTACAAAACACACAAAATATTATTTTATGACTGTCAAGCTGTTTTGTTTTTGTAATCTTGAGTAAACTAAATAAGTAATGAGAACAAATGTTTTACTGCGACAGACCCTATAAAATACAAAGCGCCTAGATAAAATCTCACTAGCCTGATCAGCTGGAAATATCTGCACCTGTTTCTTCACTGGTTCAGGCCTTATGTTACCTGGCTTTATTATATTTGAATGATTCATACATAAGTCACTATGTAGCTTAACACTATGTAGCTTTTACTGAAACTGGTCAGGTACAGGGGCTGGAATGAAAATGAGTCAAGTTTAAGGGTCCTCAATGCTTCATTTAAAAATATAACAAACCTTTTTCCTTTATCATAGCAACACAGATTCGCAGCATCCTTTCCAGCAATTCTTGAAAATAACTTGTGTTGGAAACCCCCCCCCACACCCCCCCACCGCCCCCCGCCAGCACCTTTTACAGCATGCAAACAGTTCTAAGATGAGATAAGAGATACGATAAGATAAAGCTTTATTAGTCCCACAAGTGTGAAATTGGGGTTCTGTCTCATTTACTGTATGCTCATTACAAACTTTCCAACTTGTCCCTTGCCAACTCAATGTGTGAATGGTCTGAAGACTGTAGAGGCCAAGACATTATTCTCAAAATGTTTCGCTTTTTTTTTTTTTTTTGAGCTGGATATAATTATGACCCCATTTCAAGATTCATTATTTGTCACATACACAGTTATACAAGTACAACTAGTCTTAAGATTGCTTAAAGAGATATATAAAAGAATTGATGATATAATAAAAACAGCCAAAAATGTATTTTACAGAATGCTTGGGATCATTATTCTGTTGAAGAATGAAAGTTTGTCCAATGATGCATAAAGCAGAAGGAACTGTGGGATACTGAGGAATGGATCTTTTTTATGATCCCTTTAATTTGGGCTAAGCCTGCAGAGCTTCGCCCAGCAAAACATTTCCCAGATGGTCACTGATCTGATGTTTCACTGTAGGAACAACACGTTTTGTACTTACCCATCTTCCCACCTGCCAGCTAACCACCTCCGGTAACTGTACGGTAAACCCCCAAATAAATTAAATTTATTTTCGTTCGTCCACGAGACCGGCTCTAAGTCCTGAACAGTCCAGCATCTGTGTTGTTTAGCATATCTAAATTTCTCTTTTTAACACAATGAAGTTTCAGCAACTCATCCATCTAGTCCAGCTACTCTCAGTCTTTGCTTAACTGTAGTAAGAGATATTGGCTTCTCTCAGTTCATAATTCATCTCAACCGTCAGACCTCAAGCAGTCATCCTACAATTTGTTTTACGCAACAAAACTATCTTCAGCCTTTGATGTCACTTTCCTTGCCTGGAGTGTTTTTGGTCACTGTTGCTTCCTGTCAAACATTAGGAAACTCTATGCAAACATTCACCCCTGTGTTCTGTGTTTAGCTGCGTCTTTCTAGCCATTACAAACATAACAATTAAAAAAACAATAGCAGAAGTTTCTATGTAGTACAACAAACGATTTGTGTGTTCAGCTTATCTCAAAGAAATCTGGGACAAGGCGGAAGGGGGGCTATTGTTCAGTTCATTAAGACCCAATCAGATGGGCCCAGGAGAAAGTTCTGACAGTGGTAAATAGCCTTTTAATGTGTTATTAAATAACATTTTAAGTATTTCTAATGTTGTGAAAGTGTTTTCTAATTTTTAACGTTGTGAAAGCAGCATATCATTATTTTTTTACATCCGAGGTCCCAAATTTCTGGCCTGCATGATACATGTAGCATCATATCCCATAGTGCATCTTGATGTCACCTCTAGCCAGGTTAGCACATACGCACCTGGCCGTTCACAGGATCTAAAAGAAAAAATGATTAATCAAATCAGGCAACTTTCTTCCATTGCTCCACGATCCAGTACTGAGGGCCTTGTGACCACTGTTTGTGCTTTTGGAAGTGGACAAAGATCAGCTTGGGCTCTCTGGCTAGTCTGCAGCCGTGCAACCCAACACACAACAAGCTGCGATGCACTGACACTTTTCTATCACAGCCAGCTTTCATTTTTCAGATATCTGTGCCTCTTCTGCACCTCTTCTGTGGGATCAGACCAGATGGGCTAGCTTTCTTTGGACTACTGTTGATAGGTTTTAACCACAGTAAACTAGAAACACCCCCACAATACTTTGTCTTCTTGCTATCACACTTTTTTGGCCTAGTCAAAATCACTCAAATCCTTGTGCTTGCAGCTGGTGGCCTAGCGACAAGAGAGTTGCCCCTTTGATCATGGGTTTGAACAGAGTGTGAATTACCCCTCCATAATTGGGGGGTACTGCCTTCATCACACTGTTAAGAAACCCCCCAAACTGCTTTTAGGGGGGACACAGGTCTTGATGGGGGGGTACAGTACCCCCCCAATACCCCCTTGTAATTCGAACCATGGGTTTGAATCCCAGGTGTCTCTGCTGAGGTACCCGTGAGCAAGGTACCGTCACACATTACTGTAAAGGGTCACTTTACTTTTCACATCAGCATCAAGAACTAACTAATCATTTGCAACTTCCCACACCTTGACATGTTATACACTTCACTTGTCATCATTGTTGTGGCTGATAATATATATAAATATAAATATATATATATATTTCTAAACATTTGTAATAATAATAATAAAAAAAATTAGTGTATATCTAATTGTATCAAATGGAAAGGTGTTGAAGACCCACACTAAGTGGCTGAAGGCTATGACATGAACTTAGTCACTCACCAGAGTGAGCGGTGGATGGAAACTCTCAAAACCACAAAGGCCACTTGAGCTTTCTGGTACTCACATGCTAGATCTGATTCTCAGCTTCACTCCGTAGCTCAACTGTTCACCTTGCTTGGAATATTTTTTCCTCTTCTGCGTTAAGTGTAAGGTGTCAAGAATGATGTTACTGTAATACCTCTGTGAGTCTGTGAGCGCATGGCTTAAAAAGGCCAATTCACCCTGGATGATAAAAGCTAGCAAGAACTAGCAAGGTCATCAGGCTTTCATAAAGGTTATGGGTGGAACTTGTATTAATTTTGAATTGTGCGTTCATGTAGAATGTGTACGTTCATCTACACTTTTGTAGAAAACTAGATAGAAATCAAATTGTCAGGCCACTATGAAAACAGCTCATGTGACAGGAAATGATAAGATGGTGCATAGCTGAATTACATACACATTCTAGAGTGTGGGTGAGAGAGGAAGTCTCGGACTGAGTCATGGTGTGACTTTACTGAATGTACTACAGACACCATCAGAGAAGAAGTTCTCTTTTGTAAGTACGCAAAATGGATTTCAAGTATGTCACTTGAAAAGAGCAGAAAGGCCATGACCTATTTGGTTTAACACAAAATGAATGCTTATTTTATAGGTAACCTGTTAAGTCTGGAGGACAGCTTTCGGCAACTGGTAGGCCACTTTATGCTCCTGCAGCAATAGAGATCTGCAAGACCATTAACTCCGACAGCAGTTCTACAATTCCAAGCCCTTTGAAGCATCGTGGACCTGTACTGGTGAGTCCTGGTGTAGAACCACCGTGAACTGTTCCTTAGTTTAATGTTATTTTGAGAGTTTTATTAACTTTTTTAAAGATAATGGGTACAATATTGTGTGATGGTGGCAAAAACCCCGCCACTGGCCAACCACATTTGGCCACACCCCTTCCGTCCTCTGACTAGCTAATATATCCAAATCCAGAAGTAAAAGCTTCATTACTAAAACATGGTTTGGTGTTGTTTTATCAGGTTCTAGGTATGTAAAAGATAAAATGCTATATACTGCTATTTGCTTCCAGGGTGTTGGTGCTATTTGCTTTCAATGTGTGTGTCTAATTTAACTGGGAAACTTCAATTTCTTCCTACAGGAATAATTCATTCATGATCCTGCATATGAGTTGAACTCAGTATTGGTCAGCATTCGGCAGTGGAACATTCTAAAATGCTGAACGTGGCTTAATTTACTAAAACAACGTAGGAACACCAAATTTCTGAATGTGTAGATTCTCAACTTCCAAAAGGGTGCACCTGTCACCCAAACATGGCTGAAAAATGAATGGTGAAAAAATAGTTTATGGTGCCATCTTGTAAGCCCTGTTAGTTCTGCAGCCCACGTACCTTAAAATCACCAAACTATTACTCCTGGGATAATAATTAAGAAGCAAGGATAGTGGCACTGACTATTTAATTATGTCAAATATGACAGAGAACCTCTATGAGCTTAACCACTTGCCCAGTGACAGTAATGGAGCTTACTCGCTTCAGAACAGTCCAGCTGTTATGACACCTACTTATGGCTTATCCTCTACGGGTTCGGTGCATCCAATGTCTCCACATTTTAACCAAAGGCATCTATCATCGCCTGCCACTCCACAAAATGAGCTTTCACCACTGCTTGATGTACCTCACGGGGGAGGATCTTGGGACTATAATCTACATGAGAAGTCTTCATCCACTCTGTGGGGGCCTTCATCTAAGGACGAGATGGCAGAGACTATGGGCTCCCATGTTCTCTACCCCTTCGGCCTTGTTCCTCACTGCAGTGCTGCACTGTCTAGCAAATTAAATGCCAATGCTCTGCAAAGGCTGGATTCGTTTTCCAAAGCCTTTCCTTCGAAAAACCCAAATGTGGCTTTCAGTAACAGTGTGTGTGAAAAGAGTTCAGAGGACAACCAAGTGCCAGAGATGTTGATGTCACCTCAGAGCGGAGCACCCTCAGATGGGTCAGATCGAGAACCTTTTAGTCCAGTGGCCGTGCAGAGTCAGCCACAGCAGCACCACAGTCAACCAATGTATCATCCAATAGAAAACCAGCACATCACTCATAATCTCTACCACAACCACCAACCATACCACCATGGATATCAGCAGTACAAACAACAGCTGAGAGAAAGTCATCCGGAGCAGGTCTACAAGTTACCCTTCTATAAGTCACAGAACCAGTACCACTTCCAGCAGCAAGGGATTCAAATCAATCAAAACCAGCTCACACCTTACTCGTTAGCCCTGCAAAAGCAACATCAGAGAGGGCCATTCCTTCAACAAAGTCCCTTAGAAGGCCCTGATTCTGTTGGCTCGCCTACCTACAGTTACACTGAGGACTACAAAGCACCTGAACAACCAGCTTTCCAGGGTAGTCAAGGGTTGCCTCTTCACTCACCCAGCTTCAAGGAGCCACAGCATTTTCATCCATTCTCTCACCAGAATGATCTCTACCAACACCAGCAGCCTCACGAGCAAGCACACACATTCTCATTTAAGCAAAATGCCTCGTTTGGAGATAATCCCTTGGCGCCACTTGATATGTCTGCTGTGCCAGGATTTCCTAATGTAAAAGAGGAAGACTGTACAGATTTAACTCATCCTCAGAAAAAGAAAGATCTCTGCAGCTCCCATTATCAAAGTGTGGGGTCTGGGGCCAATCAAGCTGCACAGTCGACTGCTCTGAGGGGAGGAGTGCTTCATCACCTCAGTTCCTACAGACAGCAGTGGGCACAGGTAGTGCATCCATGCATTTTCAGCATAATCATTAATCTAGCTGTGCTCTAATTAAGCAGAAACCGTCTAAATAATCAACTTGTTCTCTCTATCCTGAAGCACTCACTCGATGTTCAGCCTGACCAGACTTTACCAGCCTACAGGTCGGAAGTGCTTTACGTATTACATTTTATTATAATTTTAGTTGTTTGCTCAAAACAGTTTTGTAATGCATTTATATTATGAAGTTATTATTGTCCTATTTTGGTTAATAGGAAGGAGACAGAAATTGTGAAAAGTCAAGGGGCCAATACCAAGCTGCAATGCATTGTCTGCCACAGGGAGTTTAAAAGTTTGCCAGCCCTTAATGGTCACATGCGTTCCCATGGGGGATTCAGGACACATCCACCAGCGTTCAAAACTGTAAGATCCATTACTTTAGTATCCTGTTCAAATGAGTTTTAAAATACTGACCAAACTTACCGAATCATAGTTTTGTAATAGTTTTATAATAATCATATTATTAATAATAATAATACTATGATTAATAATAATAATATGAATTGGTAGCAATTTTGTCTCTTTTACCACTATCCAGAACGGAATCACTCAGACACCCTCTCATTGTTTTATGTTTTATATAATGGGGAGAATAAGAAATGGCTTTTTAAATTCTATATTGTCTTATTATCATTATTCTTCTTGTTGCACTGAGCATGCTCCTGATAAAAGAATTTCCCTCGGGATAAAAAAATGTCTTTCTTATTTTCTCTTATCTCAAACTGCCTCAAAACCTGGCCTATAACAACCACTCCTCTTAAATAACTCCTCTTAAACTAACCTTGACATAGTTTGTCACACCAACAAAACAGTATTAACAGAACACAGATACATGTTCTAAATATTTTTACATTCTGGGTTATCTACAGAGTGAAGGACAAATCCAGCTGTCAAAAGAAGCAGCTCAGATTGATCCCATGGTGTTACCTGTGTCTGTTCCTGTAAAGGATTACCAAACTCCCTCCAAACTCTCAAATTCCCTAAATAGTCACCTAAGACAAAATGATCTGAGTGACTCAGCTGAGGCTTGTCCCTTAGCTCCTACACATAAGAACCAGGGCTCACGTGTAAGTTTCACTGCACATCATTTCCATATCAGACTCAACACCCTTTCAAATCTTTTTGGCATATGACTCAGCGAGTGTGCCCTCTTATATTGTCTAATTGTTCACTCTATGACATTCTACAAATTTCTTTCAGGCGAAGAGTGAGAAAAAGAGGTACCGCCACTGTCTGGTGCCGCTCGTAATTTCCCCATGTAAGGCTGGCCTTGAGTCTAGGGGTCCGGTGCTTTTCCAGAGCCAGCTGCGTTCCCCAAGCAGCTGCGGAGATGACGTCCCCTACACTCCCCCACCCATGCTCAGCCCTGTCCGTCCCGGCTCAGGTCTCTTCAGCAGCTTTAATGCAGGACACCACAGCACTGGAACACAGGCTGTCCAGAGAGTGCGTCTATGCAAGGACAGTAAGTGTGTTCACGCAAAGGATGCATGATGATGTCAGAAACAAATTTTCAGATCAATGATACATGATGTATCTTTTATTTGCAGATCAAGTGGAGCTCACTGTAGGCCCAGAAAACAAATCCAGCATCATGAAACCGTAAGACATAATAATAAACTAATGTACTGACATGAAATACT
>JBBPCW010000001.1:25196013-25208179 GCA_037974425.1 Phenacogrammus interruptus
TGCGTCATGTGTTCCTGGTGTTCATTATTTTGGCTTTATAAGCATGTATCTGTGTGTCTGTTCCTTATCTGTCCTTCGTCCATAGAGCACCTAGTGAGAACGCATCTGTTTTGGTTTTTGGTTTTGGGCCTCCTGTTGCTTTCTGGTTTTGAATAAAAACACAAGTTGCAATGGATTCCTGGTCTCTGGAGTCTCCCGGCCTGGTTCTAGGTAGCTACGGTCTGGAGCCTAGCGGCTCCGATCGTGACATTTGGATCTAATGTGTGTTAATGTAAAAACAATTTATTCTATGTTGTTTTGGACTATATCTATTGGTCCATTTAAAATAAAAATAGGGAAGTTTCACGTGAAGTTATGGCAGCTGCTGTAAAAAAAATGGAAAGAATTGGTTTTATTTGGGCAGCAAATATATGGATAATAGGGCTAAACTGATAAAATAATTACTGATCTTACTGATTAACAGCTCTGTGCTGGAAGATTAACAGCCGATTAACAGCTCTGTGCACTAGTAGAGAGCCAAATTACATGCAATGGCATGCAATTTGCCAAAGAATGCATGCTAAATTGATTAAAAGTATGTCTAAACTTGAGTCTTGCCTGTATTGATTCTAGATTCAACTTGAGACTTGACTGTACTGACATAGGACTCAACTTGGGACTTATCTCCTCTGACTTGAGACTTGAATAAAGAGGGTTGAGACCTAAGACATGCCTGTTATTTGCTTAGTCAGTGACTTGTTCCAACCTTTGCAGAGTGCTAAACCACATCAACAGGTTTGCACCAAATTAATGAAGACGTGAATGCAGTTTAAGTGGGAGAGTTTTCGAGTGACTACTTAATTCTCATGTTTGTTAGCGATATTAGCCTTGTAGCTCTAATACAAAAATAAAGAGCAAAAATCTGGACTCCAAATACATGCGGGGTAGGTGTGTAAGTAAAGAATTGAGTAAATTAGACTGGACCTTTAAATCGAACAGGATGAGGTTACATACCATTTCCGGGTGCATTCCAATGGTTTGCCTTAGGTGAGAGGCTTCAAATCTCATGCACCTGCCCTGATCCAAGTAGGTTCTGTGGTGGTAGGATCCCCTGCGTGGGGAAGTTGCCCTAAGCATGCCTCTCTGCCGACCACGTGGGGAGGGTGCTCGGTGCCTAGACACATCTGTTCCAGGAGACATGGGTCTTACAGGGGAGAGCTGGCGAATGGGTGAGAGATCTCCTCTGATGCTTAGATCTCTTCTTGGTGAGATGGCCCTGAGGGGTGATGTATCCCTTCCTGGAGACAGATGACCTTGTGGTGACAGATCTCCCCTTGGACATATGTACCTTTGATGAGGTGAATCCCAGCAAGGAGAAAGCAGATGAGATGGACAGTGATCATAGGAGCTGCTTGCTTGCTCTAGAGTCAGATCATCTTCATTACTGAGAGAGGAGGCCTCAGATCTTTCCTTAGTGTCCAGGTTCTTGGTGAAACAGCTGGAGGGAGAGGTTTTGTTAACTGCACAAGCTTGAGGACTTGTGCTCCTGGAAAGGGTTCTTGGTGTGGAGTCACCATCATATTCATCCTCCTCGTCATCATCTGGTTCATCTCCATCTTCATCACCACCATCAGAGTCATCCGCATCTGAGAACTGATGTTTAATGGTTGTATCAACTGCTAGTCCAATGTCTGAGGATTTCTGCATGTCATCTTCATGATCTGAAAGCAATACACAATCAAATTAACAGATCTTTTTCTTCTTTGGAGATCAATTATAATGAGACATTGTTTGCATATCTAACCTTTAGAAAAATTAAGATACAAATTAATCAGATTTTAAAAAGAAAAGAGGGAGCGGACATACCAGCACCCTCTGTAATGTCCATGGTCATAGGTGAAACTCCAAGCTCAATGCATTTTTTCATGTGAGCTTTTGATTTCATATGCTTGGTGAGGTTCCCTTTATAAGAAAAGAAAATTGTTTAACCTCAAAATACCTGAAAACCAGCTATTAATAGTTAATATTAAATGTAGTGAAACAAACCTTTAGTTTTAAAGGCAAAGTTGCAGCACTTGCAAACATAAGGCCTTACATCTGTGTGAGTACGGATATGTTTCTTCAGCATGCTAGGCTTCTTGCAACGAATACCACACTCTTCACAAATATATTTCCCTCGCCCACGGCCCCTGACATACACATAGTCCTCATTTGACTTGTACCTGAGTGATAAAGTCACAATGAGACAACACCTTCATTAGTGAACATTTATGCTAAGGACACAGTCATCCTCCTTCAAACAGAATAAATTCATCAGCAAACATTTTGGCAAGGAGGCTACTTACCCCCCTTCAAAAATTTTTATTCGAAGAGGCTCTGTTTGCTTTACAGAGGCTTCACTGTCTTTGCTGTCATCACGTGCACATTTACTTTTGTGCCTAACATCTTTTGTTTTTGTGTCATATCGTATATCATCCACTGTACTCTCTACAGCACCCTGTGAAATTCAGAAATAAGTATATCAAAAATATCGGTACATTTTTAATGGACATGTATGTTTTACATATTTATCGATTAGCTCAATAAGGTTAAAAATACTAACCTGCTCCAGCTTGTGACTCCACATAGTTGAGTTAACAAATATTCCAGGCTGATACATAGCTGCAATTGTATATATGGTATTTTGGCTCCTCTGCCTGGATCGGAGAAGAGCAAGAACCATTCCGGTACTAAGGTTTGGTGGATTCGGGTTATGGCATCTCACAAACCAAGAGGCATACGCTGAGAAATGAGAGGATGAGGGAGTGCTGTTTGGCTTAGCTGAACTGAGATAACACCAGCTCACACATGTTGTAGTGTGAAGACTTGGGCACTGCGACATTACCCAAGCATTGGCAATGTCTCTGGGCAATGCCGCTACAATATGTCCTTGACTGGTGGCAATTTGCATTGGCAATGGCATATTATTCACTGCTTCTTGAGAAACACTGCTGGACAATGATAAGCCAGCCTTATGATAAAGCTCCATATGTGGATCATCCATGTCCATCTCCTGTACAGTCACTGATGCATCCTGGATATTTGTTGACTTGCTCTCTTTCTTGATTTTTTCTTTTCCCCCATCAGGATGGCCCAGTTCTACAGCACTAAGTTCTTCCACAATCTGGCCATACATTTTCTCTTCTTTGACTCGTTTTTGCTGCTTTGCCTCAATAAAAAGTTCAATGCTACTTGCAGGAGAAAGCATACGCTTGTTAGCACCACCACTGGGGGCCTCTGTGGTTGAGATGGTTCTAGAGGTCAAGGACAGAGGTATGCCTGTATTAAGCTTTGCAGGTGATAATTGTGGGTTGTGAAGCAGTTCTCGGGGGTGTCCTGATATTTGAGATAGATCAAAGCCTACCCTATGCTGTGATGTAACACTTACAGGCTGACTTTGAGAAGTGACATTACTATTTCCTAAGCCTGTGGTATTCTGAGAATCCAAAATATGAGATATACTTGTGTATGTGATATTTCCATAGCAGGGCACTTGCATCTGGATTCTGACTGGAACCAACAAACCACAAGGTCTCTGACTGGCTAAAATAGGCTGAGACTGTGAAAGTACTGCTGTTGTTGACAGAACATTGGCGATGATCTGTGGATGACCTTTGGCTACATCTGTCATAGCAATTCTGGGATCTTCAGCTGGTTTTAATTCTTCAGGATCTTTCTTTATTTTCTGCTTTAGACCACGGAATTCATGTTTCTGTAAAGTCTGGGAGAGTTGAAATTGTTTGTGACATGGGATTTGCACAGATTTGCATGATGAATCTAAAATTTGCTGCTGTGGAGACAAACTTCCATGCATCAAAGGGTGCCTCATTTTCTCAATGCCAACCAAGCACCCTTCTATGAAAAATGGTTTGTCTGGTGAAGACACTCTCCTGTAAATTTCAACAGAATCTGAGCTGCCTGGAGTAACATTAACATCTAAAGGTTTGTCATGTGTTAAAACCTCTGGATCACCACTCAAAGATGCCTGTCTAACCAAATAGCCTCTTCTTCGCTCTTGGTATTTGCATGCACTGTCACTTTGCATAGAACCGGATGAAGAGGAAAGGTTGCCATAGTCGAAGGATTTGCTTCTAAACTCTGGAAACTCCAAGGATAAATTGCAGGGTGCCTGTTCTGATGCTGAGCGCCTCATCTCTCTGGGATGACTTAGTGAGCCCCCTGGCACTGCTAAGAACTCCAAGGGTTTACTAAATTCATCTGATTTAGCTGGAGAAGCAACATTAAGACTTTCCTCTTTGTCGAGTGACTGAGAGAAACTTGAGCTGTGGGACAAATTACTGTCTTGACTTGGGCTTCTGGAAAGACTAGTACAAGCAGATTCAAAACTGGATTCACCAGAGGAATATTCCATCTCAGCCAATCGCAAACGTTTCTTTTTTGGAGGTAGCTTTTCAACTGGGAATTTTGATAAGGTTTCACTCCTCTGAGGCCACTGGAATTCCTCCCCATGTTTTTCCTTGGGCTTTACCTGCATGTCTTTCTCTGGTTTCTCAGGTTCCTCAGTAACTCTTATCTCTGGAACTTGGATACCAGACTGAGATGCAAGTTGCCTAGATAGCTGAGACCGCTGGTATAGCAAATTACTGCCTCCCCATTGCATCTCTGTTTTTCCAGACTTAGGGAGTTGGTCAGTTTTGTGTCTTCCCTTAATTTCCTCCTTTTCCAATAACTGGTAAAGAGCACTTTTATCAAACTGATGAGATTCAAAGTCAGTAGACCTTTCTGCAGAGCTTAGCCTGCTTAATGAGTTGGTGTGTTGAATTACAGAGATAACATTGCTGCCAGCCCTTCTCTCTGTGTCAGTATATGTAACATCTTGAACATCTTGCTTTATATTAAGGTCCCCTGAGAGTTCAGACAGCCCTAATGGCTTATTTTGGATCAGAAACTCTTCCTCTTCCACAACGTTCTTACATTTTCTACGTTTCCTTGTGGTATTTTCTATCATGTGGCTTTGAAATGTGAGAGATCTCTCAAAATCTGGACAGTTCCCCATTTTAGTTTTAGTGTCATCTACTCTTCTCAGGCCATAAATCAAAGAAGAATGGTTGTCTGATTCCGAGTGCCCTTCGAGAGCAGAGTGCTCAAAAGCAGCCTGTCTCATAAGCTTTCTCATGCCTATCGAGCCACGATAGGAGACTTCATCATTTGTCATCCGCTCATCAAAAGAATTACTACTCCTTAGTCCTTGTGGTGCATTTAAGTTGGAATCAGATGTGGTTGGAAGTGAGTTGCTTCGTAAAAGTAAACCACTTTCTTGTGGGGTTTCTAAAAGTTCTGCACCACACTGGAACATTTCAGCGACTTCCTCGTAGTCTTCTTCTTGAAAAGAGTCGGATTCAATTTTGATTGATCTCACCAGGTCTTTCTTGCGTCCATGCAAATGAGATGCCGTTTCCCCAGACACCCTCCCCTTCGTCAATTTAATCATAAAACTTGAAGTCTCATTTATGTCTGTCACGCAAGTTTGTACTGTGATTGATTGCCTTGGCTTGGAGCTTGGTCTATAACACTTCCCAAACATTATTTCTTGGTATGACTTGGCACTTGCACTTGGTTGATTGAACTGCTGCTCTGCACTCTCTGAGCGTGAAAAGTAGCCAGAGTCTGTGCTGCCTTTGCTGTATGAACTGGGAAGGGAGAGAGACTGGTCTGATTCCTGGCTCCTCTTCTCTGAGAGCCTAAGGGCGAGTCTTTGCTTGATGGTGGAAGACTCGACTTCTTGGTCCACCTGTGTGACAACTGCAGGTGGCATCATTTCTCTGAACTGCCATAAAGATATTTTTCCTGATGGTGGTACAGGCTCCTTTTTAGAAGAGCTCTGCGACGAGCTCATCGCAGGCTTATTTTGAGTGAGTTTACTGGACTCTTCTTGTGCAGTGTCCTCTGGGCATTTCATATGGATAGAACTCTCTGTGCAAAAGTCTTCTATCACCTCTTCATCTGTGTCTGTGCTCTGCTCAGCATCCGAGTGCATCTCCCCCTCTCCGACTCCCAGTTCTTCATCCATACCAAAATGCTTACTGTCTTGTTCTGAAAAAGGAACCAGGCCTGCTTTGACAGCATGTGTGTGAGACTTTCTGTGTTTGTACAAATTGCTTTTTGTTTTAAATGAGAAACCACAAGGAACGCAAGGATAGGGACGCTCACCAGTGTGAGAACGTATGTGTTTCTTCAGCACACTAGGTTTTGCACATGCTCTCCCACAGTAGTGGCAAACATACTTTCCTGTCTTCTTTGGTTTCTGCTCTTTTTTGTGCAGACCTTCTAATGGCAAGTCAACACCTGACTGAAGCCCTCGTTTGCCAGGTGGGGCGTTACTGAGTGTCTTTCTCCAGGTGTGGACTGGATGCTGCTCACTGGGCTGTAATGAGGAACTAGCTTCTGATCCCACTGTCTTTAGCTCCTTACCAGAACATGAGCTTGTATCTCCTGTGTGGGGTCTCTCTGTCAGTTTAATTTCATCCTCAGTGCCAGGATTATGGGCCCTTTGACATATTTTAGAATCAGAGTGTTTCTCTTCTCTTGAACTTCCTCCTTTTTGGGAACATCTTGCTCCAGTAGAGAGTTCAGACGTCTCCATAATGCACGTGTTCTTTTTTTTCCCAATAATTATGCTTGCTACATTTTTGCTACTTCATGTTGTCATGATAAGCGTCGGGTCTGAATCAATTGTCCCACTTAATTAGGTTTAACGACTGCATCTTTCTAAATGCCATTAAAGCCTAAGGTTCCTTTGGATGAATGCAGACTTCAGGCTGATTGCATAATTTTCACAAAACTGAGTAATTTTCTTTCTGGATTCATGTCTGGATTTCTCTTCATTGCACTCAGTCTTCGGTGGACTGTTTAATGCTGCTTACCAACACCAGGTTATCTATGGGGAAATATAAAAACAGAAGTCAAATTTTCCATATCAATTTGTGTCATAAGCAATAAAAAGGTAAGGTACTCTCTGTGTTAATAGGGACATTCACATTTTTTTCTGTAAGTAAAAAGCCAGTCTACACCAAGCAAATAGTTAAAAAAAAACTTACCATGGCCATATAAGACAGATGCAGGATTATCTGCAGGAATCATCCCTGGCATAAGAATGTCATGAAATGTTCCATCTGAACTGCAAAGCCAGTAAGGAGGGGGAGTTAGTAATTCCAGTAAGGGGCTTAATATGACAAGTGCATTTTTTGTCATGAGCAAAAATTATTAACTGTATGTTAATCACTATACTAAAGTCGTCACATCTGTGAATTGTTCTTCATATCTATAAATTGCTTTTACAGGTGTACAGAAAAACATCTAACACCCTTTGCATAAAAACACCCTATTCAATAATACAACCATAAACATTACTGACACTATAACTTAAACGTGAATGTCAAAACTACACTATATAGACAAAAGTTTTGGGACGCCTGACTATTACACCAACATAAGCTTTAATGTCATTGCATTTAATTACATAGACTTTAATATGGAGTTGCTCCGCCGTTTGCAACTATTATAGCTTCCACTCTTCTTGGAAGGATTTCCACAAAATTTTGGAGTGTTTCTGTTGGAATTTGTGCCCATTCATTCTGTAGAGCATTTAAGAGGTCAGACACTGATGTTAGACAAGAAGGCCTGGCTCACAATCTCCGTTCCAGTTCATCTCAAAGGTGTTGGATGGGGTTGAGGTCAGGACCAGGCAAGCTCTTCCACACCATCTCATCCAACCATGTTTTTATGGACCTTGCTTTGTGCACTGGGACACAGTCATGCTGGAATAGAAAATATTCTTTCCCAAACTATGTCCACAAAGTTGGAAGCATGATGTTGTCTAAATTGTCTGGATATGCTGAAGCATTAAAATGATTGCCCTTTACTGGTAGTAATGAAAAACAGGTTTGTCCCAATGCGTTTTACCATATAGCGTATAGACTTATATGATGTTATGGTTACCGAGCACAATCTAATAACCACATCACCTAACAACTCTGCTGAATGAATGGCAACCTCAAAGCCAGCGATGTGTTCTGTATTTTATGCCATATACCCATGACCGGCCAAGTGTTACTCTAGAAGTAGCAGCATAATATTCACATCTTAGCTTGTAGAAATTGCTACAGCATCAAAGCACTGCTAGTTTCTTTGCCCATTCGTAGTGATGTACAAATGCACTTGCCCCTTTTGACCCAGGGTTACAGTAGATAGCCAGTAGAGCTACTGTAGGAGGTTTAATTATGCATTCACTTCAGATGTGAAGCTGCAAGCAACCACTGAAAATATCCCATTTTTGATGCATTGTTGTATAATAAGCAATATAGACAGCAAATAAAGTCCTCTGGCTTTAAAACTTTTTTCCTGCCTTACAATTACTGCAGTTAATTAATCCTGGTTGGCATATCAGGACAGTAGTCCATGTTCACACGCATATTACGATGTGCCTTTAATGAGGTTATATAAGATTATCTGGTTCAGACCTCTGAGCTCGTCTTAATTAGGACATCCAAAGACTTCTCACCATTGTATCAGAAAGGAAATATCAAGCAAATAGATCAATGTACTTTAAAACTGTCTTCATGTCGACTCCGCTGGGTAGAATCACAAATGTCCAGCTGTTACACGAGCACATTGGAGGTGGTGTGACCAGTGATGAGGGGGTGACAGGAGTCAGCAGTCAGAGTGTGGCCTTTTCAAGGTCACTCTGACCTCATTCTTGGGTTTCCCTCTGTACTGGATCATGAATGACTGAGTGATTATATGAGTGATGAAGATTATAGAGGTGTTTCAGTGCTCTCTCAGAAACAACGAGTATCTCTGAACCACAAAAAAAACAGGCAAGAGCTTCTAAACACGGAATCGTGGACTATATGAAAGAATGAACACAGTTCAGCAAATCTATTTGGGTTGTCATTATGACTGTCAACATGATCTGAGAGTGTCCTAGGAGTCCATGGGTGGAAAGTGTAAAAGTTTGACCAACAGTTTTGGCTTCTCCTTTGGACACCATTCCAACACATATGTATGTACACCATCAGTGACAACATGACGAGTGAAACAACAAGGAATAGCAAGTCACAGGAAAACATTTCCAGACTCAGGGGAATGTCATTACGTCATGTATCAGCCCCCCACAGTATCAGTGGCCACAAAAGCCAAAGCATGGCAACTCATAAAATAGAGCAGTCGTGCAGCTGAAAACTACAGAGGCATCTCAGCCAGGAAAGGACCGCATGATGGGTCACTACACGATGAGTACGAGCCGAGCAGTCAAGGGCAGACTCAAGCCGGCAAGTCACCCTCCAGCAAGCACAGATAAAACATCAAACATAATGATTGCCATCAAGCTACAAACCTGGTGCTCAAATACAGCCTTGTCCAGTACCTCCAGTCATATGGAGCCCTCCTCATAATTCCTGTCTGTCATAATCCAGCACATCACCAGCGAGAACAGCATTAATAGAGCCAAATCTGCATCCCATTAATGATCCACTTCTTGCTTATTGAGAGTACACTATAAGACCTACTGATGTAAGCGAGTCACCACAGAAAATACCTCACTGAGACGTGTATCCAGGAACAAAAATAGCAAAGGGGCCCTGTTAAGGGTTATGCAACAGCCCACACTGGAGGCCACTTTTGAAGCAGCAGAAAGCAGCGCACACAGATCACTCACCCACTGTCCCCCATGGAGATGCACTTACCCCAGAAAGACTAAATCTGACTTTTTCTCAATGAAGTGTTTACATAAACATGTAAGAACAATGAGTCATGTAAAAGCTCTGGTACTGTACAGCATTCTGATACACTATATGACATTTTACAACAATGTAATAACAAGTCACTTTATAACAAGCACACATTCTAAATAAATTCTCTTTGTGATCATTCCACCAGTCATTCCACCATATTGACTGAATAATAGAACATTTTTAAACATTAGATCTGATCCGTATCACCCTTTTATCCGATCATCACTATGATTTGATTCCTGCCTCCAACCTTGACTTTTAAACACAATACAATTTGCACTACTAATAATATTTGACCTGCTGTGGCTATCATCTTAAGTTTCGATACAGAAAAACAGCTGGGTGCCGTTATGGTTAGGGGTATTAACATAATATGATATGATGATATGATGCAGATGCTGTGTTGTGAGCAAGTCTGTTAATATTAGGCTCCTTAGGTAGTGTTAAACCCTGTAAGTAACATTAGACTCTTCTAATATAACAACACTTGTCTTAGCTTTTTTCACGCCCATTTCTTAATGGAACATGAGATTTTGCTATGTCTGTGTAAGAGAGTCATGTCTGTGTAAGGGGGGCATAACCGAGCACATTTTGTTTTTTGCTAAATACTTTATTCAATATTTAAGACAATATATCTTTTATGTATATTTTTGAATAATGTGTATTTTTTATTTACTCATCAAATACAACCATAAAAAGCTTAATGAAATAAGCTTTTGGGAAAATGATTGGGAAAATTAATTTTTAACTATTTGAAAAAACTTCGATTTAGCTAAAAATGTAAGACGCATAACTTTATTGTTGCTGTGTGAGAAAAAATCCCTGAGATTTAAAAAAATTTAAATACTTTTAGTGCTTCCCTTGTATGTTACAAGACTTTGTAACCACACACCTACCTAACAACAACAGACAAGCTGCTTTTGTACATGTGCACAGTGATTTGCAGCAAGCTTCCCCTTTTAACCCACTTCCACAGGGTTACTGTTGACTGCGGTAATTTCTTATGCAGTTTTGTTGCCAGTGTATTACTAGGCCATGGTATCAATATGTATCACAAAAACATAAAACGTAAATAGCACAGCACTCAACTGTTAATTTGTGCTTGTTTTGCTGCACAAATTCTCTCATCATGGAACATCAATTAAGCAATTAAGAGCACTTTTAACTGGAGTAACGGGTTTTTGTCAGCTGTTGTAATGACATGAACATTTTTCCTAAACAATAAATAATATTCAAGGAAATGAACATGGAACAAAACGTCAGCCTCTAATGTAATATTCAGAAATAATGTGAAATTTCAAAATCTTTTTGAATATTAATTTTCTTTTTAAATAGAAATAAAAAAGATTAACAAAAAATCTAAAGCAAAATGCAACAATATTATTCACAAAATGCACAAATAAGAATTTGTGTAAATAAATTACATAGAATTCATTCTAGAGTTGTGAAGTCATCTACAGCTTGGTTCATCACCTTTATTTTATTGAGAATGGTTATGTAATTCTTTGAACACTAGAGTATATGCAGGAACGTGAGTAGCTGTTACTGTTAACTCGGTTGGTTTAGTAACACCATGCTAATATTAATGATAAACTGTACTTTAACCTGACTAGCTCTTGCTGAGAACTGATCAAATATTTTAAAATCATCCTATGTTACGGGTGAATGCAATAAAATAGGTTTATAAGTGACTCAGTTACTGTTATTGAAAAATAATTGATAATGCAGTTGCTTCCATGAAACAAACACAGTGTTCATATTACATCTAAACAATGATTTGTCAGTGTTTATAGATTATGTTATTATGAGAATACAAAAAAATGCTTGTTGAAGTGGTTAAATTATGTAAAATATGACATATTTTACCCTGCAGCATGATCCCTGAACCTTAGATTTATGATTCGTGGTCTAGTAGCACTGGTCAGGTACCGAAATTCTAAGACGATGACAAAAAAAAGGCAAATTATAATTTATCAATCTAATTATTACATAATTATAACATTGACTCAAATAAATGATAATTTATGCATACCAGTAATGAACCAGTTATCAACTTCCCAAAGCCAAGGCCTAGAAAACATACATTTACAGCTCTCAACAGATCTGACGCTGCACTTCAGAGCTTCCTGGCTTTATAGTATTGAGTATGTGGTGGGATTGCCCCGAAATGGCTGATCCTCAACGAGCAGTGAAGGTCAAGCCTCTCGTCTCTCTCTATAAATATGATGGTCTGTCCCACTGGGTCCACTTCACCGCCCGGCTTTTCCACTGTCTCAGGCACACCACACTGCTGCTGACCATTTACATGTGATTCGATACCACACACACACACACACACACAAACACACACACACACACACACACACACAAACACACACACACACACACACACAAAC
>JBBPCW010000001.1:25232453-25252124 GCA_037974425.1 Phenacogrammus interruptus
CATTCAGAACCTATAATCGATCAAATTTTTCCAGGTCGATTATTTCGATTACTTTCCCTTTAAAAACATTACCGCGTTATGTTACGTTATTCCGCGGACATGTCGAGCATGGAGAGCTTAAACACTGAGACAAATGAGCAACTTGTCAGTGAACTATGAGGGCAAAAAAATAAACAAAATAATCGTTCATTAATCGTAATCAAGTTAAAATGTTAAATTAATCATTTTGATTTTAGGCCAAATCGCCCAGCCCTAATATGTAGACAGACTAATAATAAACAGAGGGCTGATGCTGCAAGTATTACCTCACCGTTCCCTACTGCACTAGTGTTAAACCAAGTGTATTTTAAATGATATAACTAGTGTCTTACCTATAATAGTGTGGACAGACATGTGTGGCTGACTCATGGTCAGTGCCCAAATGTGAAGACTGTGTGTAGCTTTGACACCTCTTACTGATAGCAGAGCATCTTTCACAGAGTCAAAGTCTATTCCAGGGGGTGTTCCTTAAGACAAAAATAAAACAAACCTCAGACTAGTGGCCTTGTAAAATATTAGATAATCAGTCATACTAGAATAAGTGCTTAGATTAGCTCACCCTCCATGAGCACTTTGAATATGTCTTTCAGAATAGCGGATGTTGTTGCAAGAACAAATACAGAAAACAGAAAGGTACAAACAGGATCTGCTATTTTCCATTCAGGCTGTATGGAGAGTACATCATTATTTACATGTTTTAATACATAATGTAATGTTGAATCACATGCCTAAAAATGTTTGGAATATTTTTCTCAATTTTTTTTTACTCTCACCAACCCAAAAGTAGATGATTGTGGCAGCCAGTAGAACACCCAGGCTTTGCAGTAAGTCTCCCACCACATGGATGAAAGCAGCCCTCACACTGGTGTTACCATGGCTATGGCAATGACTGTGATGCACTGAAGACTGATGGAGAATAAGAGCCATTCTGAAGAACACACGGGGTATTGAAAGAGCATTTGAAGCAGAATAACAGTTTATTGATGCGAAGCCCCTCATGGAACAAGCTTTTTAACTCACCCGCATTCAGCAATTGGAAGATTGTCCACAAGGGGGTGCTATACACCCTCATAGTTTATCATTAATCACATTTCCTTCAGAGCTTTTTACAAAAGCAGATAAATACAAATGCATTCAAATGTTTGTGTACCTTTTGTCAAATTAGATGTTAGTGAAACAATGCACTTTTTGGGCTGTGCAAATGGTATATCATGTTTTCTAAGTAATTTATTTCCAATATGTTAAGTGTGCTCTCTGTGTGTGCACTTATTTTGTCTAGAAAAACAACAAAACTGAGGTTCAAACCTTTGATTTTAAATGTGTGTACCTATTGTTACCTGTAGCTACCAAAACAAGAATTGATTTACTTCAAAAAGCCAGCAGAACACTCACAAGATATTTACTGCCACAGCACAACCAGAGGTGATGAGCATGGCACCGCTGTGGATCTCATAGTCATTCTTGATAATTCTCTGGATGGCCACGAATACAAGCACAGCGGTGACAGCCCAAATGGACAGAACCGACAAAAGTCCACCAAGAATCTCTGCACAAAACGAACACAAGACTACACGTTGAGGACAATGGGGCTGACTACATTGGAGCTCTGCTTATGGATGTACAAGTTTAACTCTCCACAGAAATATAAAACATATTCATCTGTCAATGCCATTAACAGCTGACAATAACCTGATCGATGCCACCCGAATGTCAGAGTTTTGGAGGCAGGTTTTGAGGAGATCCACAGGGAAAAAAGGCTGATCAGAATGCTGCCAAAGTCGGTGAGAAGGTGAGCTGCGTCTGTCATTACAGCAAGACTGTGAGCGGCATAGCCTCCTGGAGCAACACGGAATGCAGTTGAATCAGAGAAATGCAAATGCAGTAAGTACCTGTAAATACAGCCACAGCGTTCATACATGTATATGTATCCACTATGTACATATACATACATACACATATACCTTTATACATATATATTTGCATACACACAAATATGTACATTTACATATTTGTTTGTATAGTGTAGCTTTTATTCTATTGTTTTTACTATTGTCTTATCTTTGTACTGTCCACTTTCTGTCATAACAATGCACATTTCCCACTTATGGGACTAAAAAAGGTCACTTAAAAATGAGAGATCAGGACCAGATCAGGTGGGCATTAAAGCATAAAGATATTCACTGACCTACAGTTTTGTTTTCCTGACACATATTTGCCTCTTACACGTTACTGAGAGGTGCAGGGGTTACATGTTTCTACATATCCATTAGGCATATTCAGAAACTAATACCCATGAGATTCTTACCAATCACTTCTCCAACCATGAAGACAAAACAGACAATAGATGTGATTAGCAACTTCCTCCGAGCATCAAATTTCTCATGACTTTGGGCCCTTGCTGTTCTTTTGGTATGGCAGTGAAAAGCTGCCCCTCCAGTCGCATTTTGTTCCTCAAACTCTGTGCTTAGATAGTCGTCCTCCAAGTCATCGGACAGACTGAAGCACAGTTGGAATACAAGTACACAGGAGATAAATCATGCTATTGCTTTATAATAAATGACTGATCCTTAGGTCTAGACTGGCATTGAGAAATGACAGAATTTAAAAACACAAGCAATCTCTAGTAGAGCATGTATTTCAGCACCTACCCCCTAATAAGAGAATAACGAGTACTTTCCTGCCTGGTCAGTCGAGTCTTTTCCAAGTTCACCATGGAGTTGTTCTACAGGGTCACCAAGATTTTAAGTGGCTCAGTAAACAATTCCTCGACAGCAGCTTGAACAGCATTCATTCATATAAACAATGCACTTAAAGCAACTTTCTCAGAATTTAGAAATAGTATTAGACAAGCCAGCAGTAAGGCTATCCATGTGCCATATGCTGCTTCACATGCAATCATCCTTACACATGTGAAATTATTAACGCGTCGTTTCGAAAAGATAAGCAAGACCAAAAAAGCCACGTTTCCAAGGTTACACTTCATAACTGATTAACAGAGCCAAAACCGAAATATAGAATTTTGCAATCTCTACAGCTTTACACATGAAAATACAAGCGGATTCATTCTTAAATCCATGAATGCAGCAGCTTTATTTGCTTTCAGAATTTCACATTATACTTGCAGAAACAACACCTGGATTCAAATGTACAATCCATGAAACCCATCTGATCAGTTTATTAAATTACCAAATATTACAAGGTGCATGTTTTAAACAAAGGTATTCTACTGCAGTAAGAAGTCTATCTATTATTTACGGTACCGTCACAATAAAATCCCTGAGACACGAGAATGTTAAACTCTCAGATATCTGAGAAGTCACAAATTTCTTAAAGCAGTTTTTGTTGCTTAAATAAATCCTCAGAGCCTCCTAAGGCAGGTAAATACATTTACTTACATTTTAACCACATTCATATTTTAGCACAAGAGCAGGTCTCAAATCTAAACTGCATTTTAAAAAAACCTAGAAAGTTCAAATATATTTAGATTTGCTGCAGTCCTTTAACAATGTATAGTCCATTTTGCATATTGACCACAGTAAGTAAAAAAGGCAAGTTAAAAATACATGCCATCAGTGCCCTAGTCATTTAAGACCATTACAAATTTGTTTTTATTTGGGATTACTTAAACAATTCTATACCATTTAACAATTTTAGATTACATTACATGGGCTTGTACTGTGTGCCTGGGCAGACCTGCCATATCTTTACATTTGGGTTCTCATATAGAACATGAGTCACAGCTACATTTTTCTGTGGCTGGAAATGCTTATTAGACATCCCAGTTATTTTCATTTAAAAGCTCCCACAGATACATAGCTAATATGCCAATGTAACAAAGAACCTGGCCCAGTGTAGGCAATCACACACAAACATCATTATACATTCAATTCACCGAACATTTATAATCTATAAACTTTTAAAGAGATCAAAAAATAATCAGTCGTAATTTCCATAAGAGCTGAGCTTAATTTTAAGTTTCCCTAACAGCAGGACAAATATCTTCTTTGGGTCATGAGTTCAGCTATTCTTGGAAAAAAGAGTGTTCATGCTCTGAGAAGGCAGCAGGCTGGACAGTTATGGCTGTGTCTCCACCTGGAGGAAGAAATGAAATGCCGGGGTGAGTTTCATCAACTCTAGAACCAAGCATTAGAGAACAAGTGCCAAATGTTTCCCAACACTTGTACTGGGAGCTCCTTGTCCTGCACCTTTGCATCTCCCTGCACACATGTCAACTCAGTCAGGGGGACTTAAAGAGGAGATCAGTTGAATCATTTGTATTGTGGTCAGAAAAAGAAAAAAAACCCTAAAATGTGCAAAGCAGAGGGTCTCCTGGAACCAGTTTTGGGAGCCACTACTGAAATTTCTTTCAGACCATCTGCTGCATCATCTGTGAAATTTCCAGTAAATTATTTAACACAGAAAACAAACACATTTAAGCCCTTGTTCAGGTAGACAAGACAAATCTGATCTGTTCTCTGGTTTCTGCATGACAGATTTCCCATGAAAATCCACAAGAAATCCAACTTTTTCCAGACAGATTTAAACAAGCAGTGAGAGTGGATTTCATGTTATTCTTTCATTGTCCAGGGGCAGGGGCTGTTGACATCACAACATTGATATTGTGCCACATATTATTTCTTGAACATAAAGATCTAAAGCTTTTTATTTAAAAATAGCACAATAATTCTTTAGTTATGGTTGTTAAGAAAGGGTACTAAACATCTAAGCTCATAAATGAGGACGTTTTGCCTGCCCCTCCCCAGTCAGTGTACTAATACCTGCGCCATTATGTGGATACAAGCAAACGTGACTACAGTCTGACCATAGAAATTGGATTTGTTAACTCTGAATAATCAAGTTGAATTTAAGAAATAAATCTGATCCTGCATTGTGAACAAAGCATCTTCTTTAAAGCACAGTGTTTGGGGATGTGAAATCAACAATTTAATCATTAAAAAACATTTTGCCCCTGACACAACAAACTGGATGCAATTTAATCTGTAGCACTGGGTGCTTTACAGACATTTTTACATGGTTCAGTTGTTTTTATTGCCAGTATACTTTATGGCATCTTTTGAAAATCGATGCAATCTTTGTTTCTTTACACAAAGCCTCAATTTCACACAAGGGCGGAAATGGAAGGAAAAATGGTTCTGGATAATCTTTTAGCCGAACCCAAATCTAGCACTAGTGTGTGCTATTTACTTCTAAAATATTTTTAAATGAAAGTTAACTGTGAACTAGAAAGATTGATCAATACTATATTATTTTGTATATGTACTGCAACTGAAACCCACCTGCACTTGAGTTCATGGTATCTGGACCAGGTGCTGGCATGCCAATGATCACTGTGCCCTGTGCTGTTAATCAAAAGAATAACAATGGGACACACAGAATGCATAAATATATATAAAAAGACATATTTTCCTTCATCAGTTTCATTAAAAATCATTAAAAACCAAAGTGTGTCCATTGAAAAGAGAGGAAGGGGTGGATCAAATGTTCACCTGAATCTCCAGGAGCTGGAGAGGGAATAGGCTGGCCTATGATTACTGGTTCACTGGCTGCAAGCAAAGTGAATGATTTTAAGAGCACAGAATAGAGCCCTTCACAGAGATGTATTTCTCAGGGCCACCAGGTAGCAGCAAGCTCAAGCTTAGATCATCAAACAAAGCGAGCAATAGAAAATTCAGATTTGCAATCATTTTCAGGCAAAATAATAAAAAAAAAATCAATAAACCCTATCCCATACATACTTTCCGTGTCACTTTGCCTCACCTCTGTTTTGCTCCTCAAACATTTGAGCTTCCAGCTGCTCTGGATCCATATATGTATAGTCTTCCTCCTCCTCCTTCGCTCCACACTTTCCACAGCAGAAACAGCAACAGCAGAAGCAGCAGCAGCAGGTAAAGATCAAACCACACACTACAAGTGTCTAAAAAGACAATGAGGAAAGAAAAAAAAGAGATTATACAACATAACAGTTCAATATCCTCTTGGAATTTACAGTGATTAATACAATAGAATGTATGGTATGATGGTAAAAAAGCAAAAATGAACTGTCATCCACCACACACCTTGAACCAACACTTGGACAGGAGGAAGTAGTATTTAACACTGTCTGCTCCAAACTGCTCAGCAACATAAAGGCCCATGGAACCATACTGATCATAGATCGGCCGTTTGTTCTCATCGTTGAGGATGCTGTTGGCGTTGTTGATCTCCTTGAACCTTTCGGCAGCTTCTGGGTTGTCTGGGTTTTTGTCTGGGTGATACCTCAGTGCTAATTTCCTTATAGAAAGAAATCAGCCATTCTGTTAACTGTCAACATTAATGAAAGTCCTAGGCAAAGGTCACATCAAATGAATATCAAAAACAAGGAGTCAAACTAACAAGAGCAAGTAATACAAAATCTAAAGTGCATGCCATAAGCATGCATAATAAACTCTGCACCATTCTAGGATTAATATACAATCCCACACGATAAATGACTTTTTGTTATAAAGAATATATCAAAAATCATACTGAAGTAAAAGCATACTAGTACAAACCTAGAGACTTCATTACAAGCAATCTGTCAGGTAAAAGTACTCACACTGATATTCAGTACTGACCAAGACACAGTTAACATAGGTTAACCATTTAAAAGGTGCCATACTGTGGTAGCATATACCTGTAAGACTTTTTAATTTCCTCAGACGAAGCTCCTTTCTCCAATTCTAAAGTCTTGTATAAACTTTCTCCAGCTGTGGACAGCGTGCGCTGAGCTCTGGTTGTATCCGTCATTCTGAAATTCAATTTAAAACTCAAAGTACTGATGGAACATGAAGTACATGCAATAACATTCCTGATACTTTATGATGAGGGATGAAAAGCAAAGCTTACCTGTGTTCATATGGCCTAATTTAAACAGCTTTCTGAGCTGCAAGGGGGCAGCAGGACACTCTGAGATGAGGGGACCACCCCTGGTACTTCAGTTCTGTCCATACAGAAGGAAATAAAAGGAAGAAAAATACTTTCAAAGAACATTTTTCTGTTCAGATTACAGCGCATAGACATAAGAGGCAAAACGAGGTGTAAAGGTCATCGATGAGTCAGGTGAGAAACATTTGACTGGCAGATGTTAGTCAATGAAGTGTGGCAGTGGGTTTAAATGTAATATACGTCTAAGCATGCATGCTTTCAAAAATGCTCCATGATCAAATATGGGCAAAGTGCCAAACAATGTATCTGAAATGTAGCGCTGTACTTAATACTCTACTAAACTCTGCCTTTGGGGCATTTCGAAATGGTCAAATGGTGTAACCGGTAAGACAGGCTATCAGTAGCTTATAGTTCACCAGAAACTTTTAGGCGTGTAAAACTCTTCCCCTCACCTCGGTCACCTTCACAACAAATCGACTAGATCAGGAGCTGCTCATGATGTTCTGAATCCCAAAGCTCTTATAATGTCCTTAATTTCATTTTTTACTGAAATAAATAAACAGGCGTTCCGGAGAAACAGCAAATGCCAAATCCGCGTGGGCTGGACCAGGAAGTGTGCGCGCCGTTCCGGAGTCCACATCAAGAGTTAGAGGGAGGAGAGGAAAAGTGAAAGTCCTTCATCCATCAGTAATGCTGATAATAGCATTCCACACAGCTCTGCTGTAAAAATAATCATGCTGTGTCTTTTCCTCTTCTTCCTTGTGCTGTAATCTGCAGTAACGGTACAATATCTTCATTACGAAAAACAATTTACTTCAAATGTGCTTAACTCTACCTTAATATACCCCTGACAATACAGTGGCTATTAATTTGTGAACCGATCCCTTAATTTTACCTTAAAAGTGGATTTAAGGTATGAGTGTGAAACCCCTTACTCTTAAACATAAAGCATTCCTTCAGGAGATTCTGTTATTTAAGGGGCAAATTTGAAAAAGAAAGGAAAATTCAGCAGTTTTACCCCTTAATCAGCCTTAATCTGTGCACTTTATATGTATACATGAAACACAATGTCATGATTGTATTTGTGAAATAAGTTGTTTGGAGAATACTCAACCACTCAACCACATTTCATATTAATTTTGAAATTAGAAGTAGAATTTTTTTTTAATATAATTAGTGTTTTATTCATGTTTTGGAATGAAACCTCACATATACAAATCTACAAACATTAAATGAATCAATATTAATGTTAAGCTTGCTGTATCTCAGCTGACTGTGACTTGTTTCACTTCTGACCATTAATCTTTAACTGGTTCTCTCATAAAATGCTTGTGAAAGTACAGTACATGGGTGTTTATTAAAAGAGGACCTGGAGATACGTGAGTTAAGTGTGGAGAATTTTGATTATGATTTTCCCAGTGTTTCTGTTGGCCTCCATGTGTTTGTGTGCTTCCGCAATCTGGTCCATGTTGAACACGCTGTCGATAACAGGCCTCAGCGACGCAGGCTGGCCTCCTGGCTGGAAGTGTGGCAATGCCTGTCCGCTGAAGCTCCTGATTAGTTCTGCTTTATACTATAAAAAAGAAAAAATGTCAGTTGTGTTCTGAGAGATTTCATTACCACCACAGTAGAAAAAAACAAGATTAGCAGCTTCTGTGAGTCTTTTCTTACCTGAAGACTTCGTGACCTGAGGAGGCTACTGAGAATTTGGCCTCTTTTAAACAAAAGCTTGCCAAGCAAATCCCCTTCCACTGACGTTCCCCCCATTGCGCCATAGAGCACCCATCTTCCATCCATAGCCAAGCAACGCAAGTTCTGTTCCCAACAAGATCCACCTATGCAGTCCAGGATGATATCAACTCCTTTGCCTGCAGGACCACAGAGTATTTTAAGTGGGAAATGTCCATTTAATTTTATTACTAATCTCGACATAATGTACACCCTGGTGAAAATGTCAAAATATCACTATGCATTATACTTCAAAGTGCCCACCTTCAGTGAACTGTAGAATCCTATCAGAAAAATCATCCTCTTTGTAATTAAAGGCAGCAGCAGCACCTAGTTCCACTGCCATGTTCAGTTTCTCAGGGCTTCCAGCGGTCACTACTGGAACAGCACGACTCAGGCGACAAAGCTGGATGGCAGCAGTGCCGACTCCACTAGCTCCAGCGTGAATTAGCACAGACTCTCCTTGCTTAACTCGGGCTGTGATGAAACAAAGCACAGTGACATGCAACAGTAGACGTATTACATTTAATAGTATCTCATAAACAGCAAATTTTCATGACTATCACACTCGCTGATTTTGTTAATGCAAGATTATTCTCTTAGTAAACACAATTTAAACATTTTCTTTGTTGCTAAAATATCACACACAATATTTATTATTTTTTTATCATGTTAAAGGGCATTCAAGCACCTATTAAGTGCAGAAGTTGGTATGCAGTCAGCCATGCCTCTGGGATCGCCGCAGCTTCATCGAAAGTAAGATGTGCCGGGACGGGCAAGAGGAGTTCCTCAGGCACAGCAACATACTGTGCATATCCTCCTCCAGAGAGCAAAGCCATGACTTTATCTCCTGGCTTGAAATTTCTCTTGACACCAGGACCAAGTCCTGCAATTACCCCAGCAGCCTCCAGGCCAAAGATCTCACTCTCGCCAACAGGAGCTGGATAAAGACCCTTCCTCTGTCACAGGAAACACATCACTTTCACTGAATTGTATTTAAATACAGTTGTTTGAGTAGAGTGCAGGGATATATCATATATGTGTACCTGTAACAGGTCAGCCCGGTTTAGGGCTGTTGCATGGACTTTGATGAGGATTTCACCATCTTTAGGTTCAGGTCTGGGGACTTGTCCCAAACACAGCTTCTCTGGACCACCCGGCTCTTTCACACACACTGCCAGCATTGACTAAAAAGGAAATATGATAAGAACTGCTTGAATGCACAGGGATCACTTCTGGGAATGTTTAAATTTATACTTACTCTATATGAACAAAAGTGTCAGGACGTCTGACTATTTCAACAACAGGGACTTTAATGACATTACTTTCAAATACATAGACTTTAATATGAAGTTGTTTGCAATCTTCGTTCCAGTTCATCCAAAGGGTGTTGGATGTGGTTGAGGTCAGGGCTCTGTGCGGGCGAATCGAGTTCTTCCACATCAAACTCATCCAGCCGTGTCTTTATGGACCTTGCTTTGTGCACTAGGGCACAGTCATGCTGGAATAGAAAAGGGTCTCCCCCAAACTGTGTCCACAAAGTTGGAAGCATGGTGTTGTCTAAAATGTCTTGGTATGCTGAAGCGTTATTACCCTTCACTAGTAGTAAAACAGGAAAAACAGGTGTGTCTCAATACTTGATGTAGTGTATTTTTTCTTACAGTATCTACTAAATTAACAAGTGATTTACAAATAGCGCTGCAGAAAAAAATTAGACTTGTATCTCATATTTTCACAAGATTTCTCATGAAGAGATTTTGAAAGTTGGACTTCTAGGGCATTTCAGGTTAAAGAACAGATGTGGACGAATTAACCACTATTGTACGTCGCTCTGGATAACAGCAACCGCTAAATACTGCAAATGTAAATGGCTGCGCAATGTTTACGCACGATTGATGCATCTGAGCAGTTTTAACCCCTGTAGATCAAAGTCCAGTAAAATGTATCTGCATTTAAAAACAAAATTAATGGCTTAAAGAACACAAAAGTGTTAAAGAGCAGTTTTCGTGTACCTTTAAAGTAATCCGGGGTATAGCTAAACCCTTAAAAGTAAATAAAACGTAAACATTTTAGCGATTTAGCCAACACATTTAGTTAATATACGTTGACCCTCTTCGGAAATGTCCCTTTCAAACATTTTTACTCATATTTTAGATTTCAGACTCAAAATGCACCGTTAAAGCAATAAAAGTAAAAACAAAAACTCACCATTTTAAAGCAACTGTCTTCAGGGATGTGTCTGAGGTTTGAACTTCAAACAGTATGTTCTACCACTAGAGGTCATGAGAACATAGTTGGCTTTACAAAATTTTTCAGTCTGTTTAATATTATATGGACAAATATATTGGGACACATCCGTTTTTTTATGGTGCCCTTACTTCTAGTCAAGGGCAGTAATCTTAATGCTTCAGCATACCAAGATGTTTTAGACAAAACAATGCTCAAAGCTTTGAGGATAGTTTGGGGAAGAAGCTTTGCTATTCCAGCATGACTGTGTCCCTTATGCACAAAGCAAGCTCCATGAAGACATGGTTGGATGAGTTCAGGGTGGAAGAACTTGACTGACCTCCAAAATGCTCTACAGAATAAACGGGTAAAAAAATCCACAGAAACACTCAAAAATCTGTAACCCCTCAGAGAAGAGTGAAAACTGTTAAAGCTGCAAAGAGGGAGCAAGCTCATATTAAAGTCTATGTATTTGAAAGTAATGCCATTAAAGTCATTATAGGTGTAACGGTCAGGAATTGCAATACTTGTGTCCATATAGTGTATGTTTATAGGAATAAATGAAAGTGAATAGCCACCTATTAGGACTAATATTTAGAGCATCAGGCATACTTTTATTCATTTTTGCATCATTGGAATACATGATCTTTGAGACGTTTTCCACTAAACAGGATTTCTCACACTATGAAACACAATGTACTTAAAATGTGCGGAACCCTACCTTAATTTACCTCTGAAAATACACCAAACCCCTTAATTTGAATTAAGCAGCCATTAACCGGCAAAACCAATCTCTTAATTTACCTTAAAATTAGATTTAAGGCATGAGTGTTAAACCCCTTAACCTCAAATTGAAGGTGTTCATTCAGGGGTAAATTTGAAAAAGGGGAAAATTATATAGTTTTACCCATTAATCAGCCTTAATCTGTGAACTTTTCCACTTAAGGTCATTTTAAGGGGTAAAATTAAGGTGCCCTGTCAGTAAAGTGGATCATTTAAATCCAAAGTGACTTTTACACATATACAGCCTTTACCACTTCTATAATTAAGTTTTAGTTATCTGTCATCTGACATATCTGGGTCACTCAGAAATCCTGCTTTGTGAAACACCCACCCCCTTTGAAAACTGGTTAGGCCAATTTTCACTGTTTACACATGCAGGTATCATAGCAGCACTGGCATTTCTCTCAGAGCATCTTTACAATGAAAACGAGACAAAGGATTACATGATTTTAAAGAAAAAACCCTGCAAGTCAAGGTATGTCATTTAGATATATATTTATTTACATGTATTCAAGATGCAGGTTTCATAATACAGATGTATACTAGATATATTTTTCAAATGTTTCACTGTTTCTCAATGTAAAGAAAACATGTAACAGTACTCAGACACTGCTCCAACATATAATATGCAATCCTTCCAGGCTGGCTTTTATATATAAACCAAACTGCATTTCAGTACTGTACTTCAGAACATCATACCAACATGACTACAAGGCCGAACTTGAAAGGACCTCTACTGTTTATGGATGTGAGGCTAAAGAATCACAAAGAGGACACACATCTCCAGTGGAAACTGGAACAAATTCACAGAAAATACAGATTAAGCCTCAAACTGCTTTATCAAGAGCGGGAACTGATACTGATGGAACACAAAAAGTTGCTGCATTTGCGAGTCTGTGAACCTTACGCAACGGTCAACAATGCAATGAGAGCCATTTCAGAGACAAGAGACGACCTGCAGCATATTCGTCATTCAAGATCAGCTCCGGCTGGAAGGTGGACGCATCAGGCTGAAGTCCTCTCAAATGAAAGAGACTGGCTCTTAGAAATGAGGTCCTCAAAATCAGCAGCATCATCCACTCTAAAGCAGGGTCCTGCCCTGTCATTACTACCAGTCGTTACAAGAAAGGCTTCACAAACAGGCCCTTTATCCATCATGCAACTAAAAGAAATTGCTTTAATTGACAGCATTTCTCAAAAAGAGCTGGCAAGCCAAAAAGAACAAGAGAGACAAAGAAAGGAAAGACTGAAACAAATTCAGAGAGAACAATTTCAGCAGAAAATGCAGGTTTTCCTCAGGACTCTAAAAACAATATAAGCATATACTTTACATAATGAACTATTGCAGGCTCACGTCTGACTGAGCTGGTCATGTAAATGTATGTCTATTATTCAAAACAGCCTCAGAGTTACAGAATCTCTCTTACCTTTCTTTACTTGCCTGGTCTTAATAGCTTACCTCGATTTGTTTGACCTTCCCACAGAAAATGAGGACGAATTATTAGCTCAGTATGTCAAATGTTGATTATGTGAATGAAAGTTAATTGAAAGTTAAAATCCTGTGCCTGCTTTTTTTTTTTCACACAATGGTTCCCATTTTCCTCATGGTTAAAAGAGCAAGGTGGGCTGGAGACTCCATTAATAACTCCTGGCCTTTCTTCCACTGAGGGGATTCTGCAAGCATTTCATCTATTAAACAAATACAAAAATGATGTGACTGCATAAGCTGTTAGAACATGATATTATCAAAGCTTAAATATGATTTAACTGAAGCACTTAAGTTCGTCATTTGTATGCTTTGTAAGTGGCCATTAAACTTTAGGATTTGATTTGCCAGCATTACTGCCATTAAAGCAACATAAAAAAGTCTTACTTTCACTCTTGATGGTAACATTAGTAGGCAGACACCGGGTGAGGTCACCATACTCCAGTGTGCACAGGACAGCTGTTTCACCCTCATCTTGTGTTTTGCACTTTAGGACGAGAAAGTTGTAAAGTTGATTCTTCTCCATAACTTCTACTGTACCGATAAGCTCCTGTAGTCCAAATACATGCAAAATATAAAGGAAAACAATAAGATAAAGGAATTTGGCTAAGCACAGACAAATGTCTATGCAATGTATATGCATTTAAAGGAATGAGATGTTTAGTAAAACACCTGAGATTTAAACCTGAACAGTATGATCTCAGTTAATAAAATATCCAGTTAACTCTGGATGTCGTACATTGATGAGCAGAATCTGCTGCTTGCGGCCGGCTAAGGACTGCAGGTGCAGGCTTAGTGTTTCAAGGAAGGCTTTTAAATCAGTCTGTAGCTTCTCCTTGGCGAGCCTCTCCAACGGGACACATGGAGGGATGTTGTGACGACTGATCTGCACCATGCGTGTAAGGTCCATTTCCACATTATATGTTTCCAAGTACACGCCCTCATAGGCAGTGTGAAATGACACAGACACACTTTTGCCTTGTTTACTCTCCATTAGATAATATCCACCTAAGTATGAGAGAGATATTCAAGACTAGTTAAACCCCCACACCATAGAATAATACACTACATTCAACAGCTACAGATTTCCATGTTACATGTTTCATGTCAGTCATTCCTGTTGTCTTATTTAAAACTTCACATTTTCATGGTGACGAGTGTTTTTTATTGTTTTACACCACTAAAACTAAGCTCCATAAGATAGAGAAAGGGCAATAGCATTTACAGACTGTAGTTTCAAAAGAAATGGGACATGAAAAACACTGATATGGATTCCTAGTTGCAGTGGCGCAAAAATGGGGTATGCAGTATATGCTGGGTGGGGGGCCAAAACAAGGGAGGGACATAAAAAATCTCATTGGCATTAATGTTTTAAAACTGTTCTTGTGCTTTTAAACCATGACTATGCTCTAAATATGCTGTTTGTCACACGTGAACACAGCGTGAACAGTGCAATTTGGTTGCTACTTTTAACCCATTCACCAAGTGAAGCAGTGGACAGCCAGCAACACAGTATCTGTGGAGCAGTGTGTGGGAACAGTACCTGGCTCAAAGGTACCTCAGTGCTACAGCCAGTCCTGGGATTCGAACCCATGACCTTCCGGTCACAAGGGTAACTCCCTAACCATCAGGCCATCCCTCTACACGCACACTTACAAATATATAATTGTAATTTTATCAAACTCATGATCCCATTGTTGCATTCACGTCTGATTGCTTTTGACAGGACACTAGGTTTTTATTCTGATTTTTACCAGTGAGTTGATAGGCGGTTTGAATGTCCTTCAGCTGCGCAAGTCTGGATTTCAACAGAAATGGTTCAAGTTGCATGAAGTCGTGGGTTTCCTCATCACTCATCAGCAGTCCTTGATCCAGTTTATCTTTTAGATTCTGAAATGGCACAGGAGTAGGTATATGGCTGAAACACTGTATCAACAAACAAAGTTATAGTTTAGATTATACTTAAGATTATATCTAAGACTAGTCATGACATTATCCCCCAGCTGTACCTTTAATGCTGCTGTTTCAGCACAAAGTCGGTCTCTTTTTGCACAAAGCATTGCTATAGAAGCATGGAGTTCTCCCAATTGGTCTTGCTTTTGTTTTTCCTGGCATGTTGTCCCAGCCTCCTCCAACATCATCAGGTGATCGAGGACCCCTGTGAGACAAAAAGCAACACATACATAAAGGTAATGTTATTTTATGTGTAGATTACTGGTACTGAATTACATTTTTATTAGGGGTCATCATTAGGCCAGGCCATCCAGGCTACATCCCCAAATGTTTTATGAATAGCATGTGTATGGACACTAACATAATGCAGTAGATTGTTGATTGGTGCAGGTTGTTCATGAATGTTGCTGGTGTCCAAACAATGCAGTTGTATCAGATATAAGTAACAGAATGGCTATTCTCTAACCAACATTGTCATACCTCCACATTGCATGTCTGCATTAGGATACTATGATGTTTTAATGGGCTCTAGCAGCTAATAAGATGTTGGTGGTGTTGATGAGTCATTTTATTCCTCACATTAAATAGCCCTTAACTAGAATAATGAAAATAGTCGATGCACTACAGTATTGTTGACCAGCTGGGAACGGTGAACCAGTATTGAAATACTGTCTCTCAAGCCTCACACCTAAACATACCATATATGGTCAAAAGTATTGGGACACGGCCATTACACTAACAGGGACTTTAATGACACACATGACACACAAGTTTATATAAACTTTAATGTGGAGCTAGTCCCTCTTTGCAACAATAACATCTTCCAATCTTCTTGGAAGGCTTTTGGACTTTTTTGTAAAAATTTGTGGCCATTCATTCTGTAGAGCATTCATGAGGTCAGGCATTGATGTTGGACTAGAAAGTCTGGCTCGCAATGTTTGTTCCAGTTCATCCCAAAGGCGTTGGATGGGGTTGATGTTAGGGCTCTGCGCAGGCCAGTCAAGATCTTGGCCGAACACAACAAGCCATGTTTTTATGGACTTTGCTTGGGGAATGTCGTTTTCTATCCCAGCATGACTGAAATAGAAAAGGCTATTCCCCAAAGTGTATCCGCAAAGAATGTCTTGATGTGCTGAAGCATTAAAATGATTGTCCAAGGTAAGTGGTAAGTGTCCCAATACTTACAAATATAGTGTATTTGTAACGTGTCGGTAACGGTACATTGGCATTAGTATTAGAGCAAATTTGCATTGGATTTAAAAAATGTTTAAAAAAAAATTAAGAAAAATACAAAACTTATATTCTCTTATTGCACAGAAAATACCCTCAGTTTGTGGCTGCCGTGACCAGAAACCCCAAAACTGCGTGTTTTATTTCTCGGCTAGCCAAATACGGACGCTGCACACTAAACTAGCTTCTGGTAAAAGTCAGGATCGTGTATAGTCACCTTGTTTTCTCACGATGTCCATGTTTTTGGAGTTTGTTCAGCCACTCTGTGTTCAAACCTTGGCGCTTTCTTCGTCGTGAACGCGGACGTGACGTTAAGCCACAGCAAGAGGTGACGTCAGAGGTAAACAACGCCACCGTGAGCCTCAGTCAGAGACAGTTTACGCAGCGCAGCGGAGCCGTGGTTCACCATTCAGCACGGAGCGACCACTCTGGGGAATGTAGCAGAACTGAATTAATTTGCACACTTTAATAAAAAAAATCGGGAAAAGGGGATAGTAAAGGGCAGTGCCATGGTACCCAGTTAGACGCGGGAGCAATGGTGCTGAATCTGGAACACGTGTTACACTAGTGAGGGAAGTGTTGTTCAGTAATCTCAGCTGAGTGTTCATGAAGCTCGTTTCTCCATAAGACCTGTGATGGTTTGGGGGGTTAGAGGTGCAGTATGCTGAAATCTGCTGTGTACTGAAATCTCCAGTGTGCCGAATGTGAACAAGGAAGTGCACCTTGTGCAGGGCTGAAGGTGTGCAGTAGTTGTAGAGGTAAGTCAGGAATATCTGACATTGAAACTCTAAGAGCTGAGTGTTTTTCACTGTGCTATGATCTTTATCACATACGAAACCTCAAACGAATTAACTCGTTAATGGCTTTAAATAGTCTGTTTAGCCTTTTTCTGAATGTTGGTAAGCTTGACCTTTACCCTGGTATAATACACACAGCACGTGAACGCGGAATATATGATTGTGTATATTGTGTATATATTATATTACATACATTTACATGTATGTGGGTAGAGAAAGCATATGTATAATATATAAATAAATGTCTAAGTATATTTTATATATACATTTATATGTATAAATAAATTCACATATATGATATATACTTGTTCAGTAATCATATATATCTTTCCCCATTATATTATGGTGTACTTAATCTAATTTATTTCTTTAGTAGTTGTTTACATTTACAATAATATTGTTATGGGAATCCTGGTATAAAAGCCTATTGTGTGTCTGCATTGTTGTCGGTGTAAGGAACAGGTGTCCATTGTAATGAATAACATTCATGTAACTCTTTTTAAAGTTGCAGAGGTTTCATCAGTCCTCATGGATGACTGCAAACAGATCCATTGTGCTGTGAGAACCTTTTGGTCTGGCCTATAACTGACACTCAGGTGCAGTCAGTATGGATGTCGCTGGACAGAAGTACTTCACTGTACTTGACTTTGTGGTGTTTGCCCTCCTTCTTGTGGCCTCCATGGCCATAGGGCTGTACTACGCCCTCTCTGGAGGGCGGCAGAGAACCACTCAGGAGTTCCTGTTGGCTGACCGGAGCATGAAGTGCCTGCCCCTGTCCCTGTCTCTTATGGCCTCTTTCCAATCAGCTGTCGCGATTGTTGGCACACCAGCAGAAGTCTACACCAATGGCACACAGTACTGGTTCATAGGCTGCTCTTACATTCTGGGACTCCTTATTCCTGCCCACATTTTCATTCCAGTATTCTACAGACTGCATCTCAGTAGTGCCTACCAGGTACAATCCCTCACCTTACCTGTAACATGTAACTTCATCATGTAACCGTTATGTGTAGGTCAGAGCTGTAGAAATGTGTTACATTTAAAAGAGACTTGACTAATAAAAATAGGCACAGCTGCTTCAAAGAAGTATGTCTTTTTGAATAACAATCATGTGAAACATCTACCAGCATTTTAACCCATTCTTGTTGCTTCTGCACCTCAGTATCTGGAACTACGTTTTTGTAAAACAGTCCGGATCTGTGGAACGGTTACCTTTATTTTTCAGATGGTAGGTTCTGGTTTAGAAGACGCTTTTGGTACTTAAATACAGCCCTTATGGGTTATGATTGTTTCACCATAGTGTATCTAATTGTAAATTAATTGTTTGCTTTGCTGTTGCAGGTTATTTACATGGGTGTTGGGGTATACACTCCCGCCCTTGCACTAAATGCAGGTGAAGTTCTTTAAACTCATGCTGATAGCAAGAAAAGTCATTTTAGTTGTCTAAACGCATTATATTATATCTGATTATATTGTCTGATTATTTAAATCAATATGTTTGTTCATTGTTTTCTGTTTATTTTAGTTACTGGCTTTCACTTATGGGGAGCAGTGTTAGCAACTGGACTAGTGTGCACATTGTACACAACTATGGTAAATATATATATCTTATAAATATACATTGTAATATTTTTTACATAAATATTTTACTGTGACTGATCTTTGTGACTGCTTTGCAGGGTGGACTGAAGGCAGTCATCTGGACAGATGTGTTTCAGACTGTGGTGATGTTTGCAGGTCAGCTTGCTGTCATCATAGTCGGGGTGCAGCAAGTTGGTGGTCTTTCTGTTTTTTGGAGGAAAGTCACAGAGGGAGGCCGCATCTCAGGCATCGAGTAAGAAAACTTTCAGTGACAGTAAATGCAAACAAAATGCTTTGACATAGTGTTTACAGGTCATTAAGCTTTCAACCAGTTCATAGGGTGTTCTTTGTAGGTTTTTATTATTTCTTTACTTGAGATTTTCTGATTGTGTTTTCATTCTGTTTCTTTGTCCTGTAAGTCTAAATCCAGACCCAACTGTGAGGCACACCTTCTGGACATTAGCACTTGGCGGAGTGTTTCTAATGCTCTCTTTGTATGGGGTGAACCAGGCACAGGTGCAGAGATACCTCAGTTCTCGAACAGAGAAAGAAGCTGTAATGTAAGTGACCTTTAAACCAGATGTGTCTGACAGTAATGAAGCATCACAGCACTGCAAAATTTAGCAATCTGACTCATTTAACACTACATTGAAGTAAACCAAGGCCTTCAGGAGATGAGTCTTGGTTCTGTTCAGGAATTTGTCCCCTCTGCTTTACTCCACAGTAGAAGAACCTGTATCACTGACAGAAAAAATACTTGCAGTCCTTACTGTTGTTTAAATTAACAGTATTTTAACTTGGGTGTGGCAGTCTTATTCGCAGTGAACTGGCTTGGCTGCAGGTTTTCTTTGCAACGATTGTGTGACCCAGTGTTTGACTGAGACTTACTGAATTAAAAAATTAAATAGAAATTCCTGCTTGATT
>JBBPCW010000001.1:25268081-25288641 GCA_037974425.1 Phenacogrammus interruptus
TCGCCGCTCTTAAAAAGTCTGTGTCACACAATTTCGGACCGGCCAGAAGCAATTACCAAACTGGTTCCGTGTTTATCGTACTTCGCGACAGTGAATCAAAGTTATTAATTATACAGACTATATTCAAGATAAATTGGTAATATTAGTTTCTTCAACACTAAAGTTTTAATGCCCGTATAAAACAATGTAATGCTTTTAAATGCCATTTAAGGCCTTAATTTTTGCAAAATCAATATAATGACTTTTAATGCTTTTTAATGCCCCGCGGAAACCCTGATATTAAAGAGTATGTTTTTGCATGCAATGTCTTTAAAGTTGGTGTAGGTGTAATGGTCAGGTGTCCCAACACGTGTGTCCCTATAGTGTGTCGCTCCAACTGTGTTACATTTATTCCTCATCCATTTAATATACAGCAAATAATTTAACATCATTCGTTCATACATTCGCTCAGTAAACTTTTTAGCAACTGTTATAGTCGATAGGTTTGATCTTGAATACCAGTCAAATCTAAAACTTGAGGTCTCTTGTGTTAGGGCATAAGCACAACAGTGCCCCCATTTGTCAGTGCAAAGCAACAATTAAATGTAATTCAATATTGTCATGTCACCCCCTTTGTAGTCTCTAAAAAATTACATTAATTTGTTGACTGACAACAAAACAACATCTAATACTGCTGCACATGTGTTTTATTTTACTATTAACACACACAAGGTTATGAATTCAAAGGCTTCAAAAGACTTTCAAACAATTCACACAAGACAATTACATGACAAATATCAAAGAGAAGCAGTGTATCACAATTCACACGATCCATGTTGATGCTGCTGAAGCGTGTTACACGTATTCCCATCATCCATCTGCAGTATCTGTGCATAAACATAGCCACTGTCAATGATAATTTTCCATACAAAGTGGATAGAAAAGTGGGTGGAAAATAAGCCACAGAAAAGAAAGTGGCAAAATTAAAAATGTAAATCAATGCTGTTGTACACATGCCTACAGCAACCGTCAGATTTTCCAGTTTCAAGAGCAAGAAAACATCCTTCTGATGAGGATTTTTTAAGAAGGGGGACTTTGAGTGTGTACAGAGCAAAATAAAACAGGGTTGTGTTTTGGTAAAAAAAAAAAAAAGCCTAAAAATTTGTATAGTGTAAATTCTAAATATGCCCACAAATATGCCCCCAGAACACTTACATTTCTTTTTAAACTCTGTTTAATGCATTACCCTTAAAGAAAATGCAAAGGTAAACCAGTATTCGCTACTTTTAATTTAAATTCCACACCGAGATACGCAACTCGGAAGGTTGATGGACAAAAGCATTTGGACACAACGGTGAGGTGAATGGTTTTCGAGGAATAACCCCTGATTTACTCTGGCAAAAAAAACAAATGAGGGCTGGTTGGATGGTCTCCTGGAGATCAATCGAACTGTGGAGTTTGAAGTGCTTTCCCCATCGAGATATGCAACTCGGAAGGTCATAGAACAAAAGTATTGGGACACCACGGCGCGGTTAACTGTTTTCAGGGAATAACCCCTGATTACAAATTGCATTTTTCACTATCCATAGTCACCCTGCTCCAGAGTGTTAGCTGCTGGAGTATCATGAGGTGACTCAATAGCTCTGGGTGAGATGAGAGCAGTACTGGGGCAATCCGATTGGGGGCGTGCGCTCTGTATTGCAAACATCTGTTCAAAGATGTAAAGGGTGAGAATGAAAGACATTTTGCTTAAAGAAGTGTGTTATTGTGTTCCCTCTCACATTCGCCATGGTATTTGTGTTCTAGCTCTAGCCCTGTTGGTGTGCAGGGTTGTGCACTGGGTAGGGGTTCAATGGGTAGGATACTTGCCTCAATGGGTTCGAATCCTACCTTCAGCACCACCACTGGGTCATTGAGCAAGATCCTTAAACCCAAGTTGCTCCAGGGAATGGAAGTTAGTGAATGGAAGTCGCTTTGGATAAAAGCCATAAATGCCATAAATGTAAATGTACAATATGGTCTGATAAATGCCATAAATGTACAATATGGATGTGCATTTATCTCCACTACATCTTTAAGGATAATCGGTTTAAAAAGAAATTGAAGTGTTTTGGGAGCATGTTTGTGGGCATATTTAGGGTTTGCACTATAAAATTAAGCATTTTATAGGCTTTTTTTTTTTTTTTTACAAAACACAACGCGTTTCTTCACTATGCTCTTTGAAAGCAACCCCCGCCAAAAGTGGGGGATTACTGTACAAGAAATTTTGCACTACTATCCCTGGATGTGGATGATAACACATACCTCATCACCAGAGAAGCAGGTACACAGAAAAGCCAGTGCATTATTAACAATATTAAAAGCTTGACCAAATGCATTTATATTTACTAAACAAAATATAAATGCCTCAACTGCTAAAAATGATTCATACACTCAAATTCAAAGACCAATTCTAAAAAGCAAACACGTCTACCTAAATGATGCTATGTGACCCAATAATGGTGAGATTCACAGTAGGATGCAGTTCCAGACTTTCTAATAGGAAGTAAATGAGAACCTTTATTTGAACACTTACCATCAGTTCCACTGACTTCTTTCTTGGTTTCTGAAACATGCCTATTCAATGTAAGGCATGATCCATCACCACTGGTTGTGTCATGATTGGCAGCAGGGGTATCCCATTCTTTCATCTTAAACACCCTTTTAACAAGCTCTTCATTTAAGTCACCATTTTGCTTAAAGGTTTCTCCATCTTCACTTCTAGGAGGCGAAGCACACTGAGAGCGCACATCACTTGATCTTGACATCTTGATGTTTTCTAGAGAATCATCAGGTACCGCATTGACACTTTCATCAGGAGCAGACTGGCCAGGAGTAAGTAGAGGTTCAGGGTCTGCGTTCGGTCTTTCATTACTCTCATCAAAAGCATATGCAGCAGAAGCACTCCAAAAATCTTTCATCTGCTCATTTACAACACATGCCTGGGACTGGACTCTGACATGATATGAAGGAGAAACACTGTTGAGATCATTCTGAATCTTCTTAATGGTCACTTTCAGGGGTTTATCCATTACAAGCTCACAGAACTTGTCAGTGGCTTCATCATTCCAAGACCCATCTGAGAGGCTGAATCCTTCCAGCTGACACAGAAACGCTTGAATTGGACTTTCTAGCAGACTGACGGGAAATGGCTTGACAGCATCTGCTTTAGTTTCAAACTCATTTCCAAAATCCACAAAAAGTACAGAAATAATATCTGAAGATTTTCTAATAACCTGTGCACGGTACCATATCTCATCTGTGAAGAGAGCTAAGCAAGCTTCTCCTAGGCCCATTTCATCTACTTTGATAAAATCAGTCTGTGAAGATTTCCCAGTTTCTTGTGCAATCAGAGTGATTTTGTCGAGTTCTTCAGAATTTGCACGCTGGCACCAGAAATAATTTGGTCCGTCTATGGATGAAGCATATGCTTCAATCGTTTGTCCTACAGAAATCTCTGGTTTTTTGAACGGCAGTGAGAAGGTATCTGTAGTCAGTTTCTCTATTACTTTAGAGGGTTTGTGCTTAGGAGAAGCATTCTGTACATCATCACTAAAACAAGAATCATCCCATTTTTTAAGAGAAATGTCTTCTACAGAGCCATCCAACAAGTTCCTTTCATCACCAATTTTAACTTCCCAAACGTTTTTGTGCTCTTTGATAAACTTACAAAACAGTTTCTTTTTACAAGCATTATCAAGTGCATATTTCAACTGACACATCTCCTGCTCCACTCCCTTCTGTTCTCGGACATGACCTTCAGCCGTAAGACAGCAATGAATGCTGAATCGTGGAAAGTGCAAAAACCGTTCATAAAGCTTGCACACTTTCAGGGCAGGAACGGTCACCTCATTTCCAAAATCTATGAATTCTACACAGACGAGGTCTTTGCCTTTTGTCTCTTTGATCACAGCACGATACCAGGAGTCATCTTCAGGAAAAACAGCCTTCACTAAACTGCCATGTAAGATGGAATTCAGCTGGACTTGGTCACTCACTGTGGAACAAGTTGAATTCAGCTCTTCTGTGAGAGAAATGAGTGTGTTTTCATCTTTTGCTAACTGTACAAAAAAACTAGATGGGCTATTAATGTGTGAAACATAAACTTCTGTTACAAAATTGTGTTCAATGGCTGGTAGAGGGAGATCAATAATTTTAGGTAAGCACTGCATTGATGGATCAGAACCAGAAACTGCCACAGGTTTCAGAAAACATTCATCGGTGATGCGTCTACAGACTTCAGTGGAGGAGCCGTTCCAGTAGTCTGTCATGGAGTCATTGATGAGGCCCACATTGCACTCAACTTGGACATGATACTGAGGACAGTTAGGGAAGTCGGAGTTCATCGCCACATTTTGAATAACAACTTTCAGAAGCTGATCCACTACAAGGGCACTGAATCTACATGCAGCATCATCATTCCAATATCCATCTGTGGGTTTGAATCCTTCTAACTGACAGAGAAATGACTGAGGTGGGACATCCAGAAGGCTGGTAGATAATGCTTTGATTGAAGTTTGGTCAATTTCGGCTACATTTCCATAATCTATGAAAAGCACAGAAGCGGAACCTCCAAATGTTTTAATAATCTGTGCACGGTACCACATGTTGTCATCTGGGAAAAGACCCAAACATGGGTCTCCTGGACTCAAATGATCAAAATGAATCAGATTTGTTTGAGAAGAATTTCCAGTTTCTTGGGCAATCACAGAGATTTCGTCAAGTTTTTCTGAGTCTGCAAACTGACACCAGAAGAAACTTGGCCCTGAAATAGACGAAGCATACACCTCTAATCTCTGACCTAAAGAAATCTCTGGCTTCTTGTATACTCCTGGACAGACATCTCTGGAGTAGACAGACAATGGCGTGTTTAACTTAAAACTGTTTTCCAAGTTTATTAATGACTCAGACAACATTGTACCCTGATCTTCTACCCTAACCTCCCAAACAGACACATTCTGTTTGATGAATTTACAAAGCAGTGTCTCACCATTAGTAACAGTGGCGGTTTTGAATGTTTCTATCTGTTCTTTTGTCCATTCTCTTTTTTGGTCACCTACAAGGCAACAGTGTATACTGTATCTGGGGACTTTAAGAAATTGCATGTTCAGTTGCCTCAGTTTCAAAACAGGGAGCTTTGCCTCATTTCCATAGTCAAGAAATTCCACGTGAATTGTGCCATCTTCATGTTTGTCTTTGACAACTGCCCTGTACCAGGCACCATCAACAGGGTACTCTGCTTTTACCAAGTCACCAGGTAGCAAGTGGCTGAACTTCACCTGTAATTCTAACTGGGAACAATTCAGTTTCTCTTCAAGAGAGCAAATATCACTCTCTTCACTAGCAAGCTGAACAAAAAAACTCAAGGGGCTATTGTAATGTGAAACATACACTTCTGAGACAATACCTGTTGTCATAACTCTCAAAGGAAGGTCTGTCCATTTTGAACAATGAGAATCTATTTGTTCGTCATGATCCATTTGGTGCTCTGCATTCTGAGATGTGAGGACATCGTCTGAACAAACTGCAAATTCTGTCCCATCTTTCTCACTTGTAGAACTCCTTTGATTGTCCGATTTTGATGCATCCCTGCAATCTTGGTTTGCTTTAAACATGGAGTTACAAGAGTCTCTTCTCCACAAAGGTTCTGAGGGTTTCGGTGGTATATCGTAAGCCTCTCTTTTGGGGTCATGTTCCTGTTTTTTGATTTCATGCCATTTCTCTTTCACCTTTAAACTTATGTTTGTTTTTCCATCATACAATTCCACTGATAATTTTCCAGAAGGACATTTCTCCATCACAGTGGCAGTAAACATGCAGTCAGTGGCTTCACTTTCAAACCAGCTGTTGAGCTCAAAGGATTCTTCTAAGGTTACATTGAAAAGTCTAAAATGGACAGCCTGAAAGGGGATGCACACGTTTGCACTGAGCTGAGCAGGAAAAGGTAAAACCTCAGGCACATCTAAAACATCCCCATAATCTACAAAATGCACAGTGATTTTGGGATTTACAGATTTGATTTGTCCTCGGTACCACTGGCCATCCTTATATCTTGCAAGACACATCATCTGTGGAGAAAACTGACACATATTGTGCTGTGCCACAGCACAAAACTGCTGAATGTCTCTGGTCAGTTTCTCAACCATGGCAGCATTTCGATCAAGCTGACCATAGAAATCGTTCACGCCCTTCACACAGGTTATCCAAACCTTTTCCTTGGCACCTATTTCAATATCACACATTGAAAGAGGTGCAGATAGAGATTCAGTATCTACAGGCGGAGGAGGAGGTGTAATATCTACAATATTGAGCACTGTACCCAGGGAGTCATACATTACTGCACGTATAGTGCATTTCAAGGAGATATTGCAGAGTGATGTGGGGGAAATAAATTCAAAGGAGTCTGCCAAACCACTATCATCTGAAGCTGTGCTTTCAGAATGTACAGAGTTCAACTTGTTGATGAGGATGCACTGGAAAGCTTGGCATTTTAGCTTCAGAAAATTTGCATGAATTGGTCTCAAATCTTGCAAAGGCACTTTCAATCGTTGCCCATAATCAACGAGGCGCACATCAACGTAAGGGGTCAAGTAGCTTTTTATAATCTGTGCTCTATACCACATGCCATCATCCGGATGATGTGCCACACAAACAGATCCGGTAGGCAGCTGGAACTGACTGCATGAATAATGTGCTTGGACATCTTCCATTAGCTTCTTGAGACTTGAAACACTGTCAGCCATTTGGCACCAGAACTTCTGCTCACTTTCGACATATGACACATTAACGTCAACGACTCTTCCGACTGCAAACAAATATTCATCAAGTACCGGGTCTGTTTTGTTGCCCACTTGTCTTTTGTCCTCCTCCGCTGCAGTGCTGGCTTGTATTGTGCTCCGCTGAATCCAAGGAGGTCCAAGCACCATGACATCCTCAAGAGGCACAGAGTCGTTTGAAAGAATACGAGAGTCTAGAGAAAGTATTGGAGCTCCATGTCTATGATTATAAAAATCTTTGTGGGTCTCTTGACTTTGTATCTCAAAAGGGCAGCCAGAGCAAGCATCCTCAGACATGAAAAAACATTCCTCTTTGACTGCAAAACTCTTGTTAATGTTTACATGGTTACTTCCATAGAGCATCACATGGTAAACATGACCAGACAAATTCAGGTGCTCAAACCTCCCAACAAATATCTGATTCAGCAAAACTGATTTCAGATGATCAATCTGATTTGCTGTCCAGCCAAATCCTTTAGCTGTAACACCATACAGGGAACATGCATATGTAACAACAGGTTGTCTGAAGAACTTTGCAGGTAACGGTCTGATATCTCCCACTTTGACGAAGTCCTCAATTCCGTTATCAACTTGAAACACCTTTGCAATACCGAACACTACATTTTGCTGTAAAACAGATCGATACCACTTTCCATCACTTCCTTTGGCAGCACATGGAGAACCATCGGATAGAGGCTTTGACATTGCACCAAGAGGAGTGTTTTTGTAGTACTCCTCAATCTGCTTGCTTAACTTCTTCAGTTCATGAGAGAAGACATGAAGTCTGCAGAAAATATTTAATGGATCAACTACTCGTGTGACTTCCACAATCTCAATGGTTCCAGGGAGCAATTCTGGGCACAGGTACTCATGAAACTCTTCAATGTTTTCAGCAGGCTTTGCCAGAGCATTCGTCAATGCAGAACCAGACGTTGTACAGGAAACATTATCTCTCGGTTCATGAAAATAATCCATCACAAGGATTTTAAACTCTTCGATTGGTATCTTTCTAGCAAATCCAAATTCATGCATTTGCTTGAACACACTTGGAATCTCAAGAAGGATGATTCTGAACGGCATGATCACATCATGAACACAACCACATAAAGTCTTACCAGATAAAGACTTGAGAAACTCACAGGCAGTTGGAGACCATCTACTTTCAGGAGACAACGGCGACACACTGGCTATAGTAAAAAGCTCCACCATGGGTGGTAGATTGAAAAAACTGCTCTGGCCCCACATCAAAATACTATTTGACACCCATAATGTCCTACCATCATCAATTAGGAAAACACTGTACTTATTCCCACGTCGTGCTAGTATTCTTGCTCTATGCCAAGTCTTTTCTTCTTCAACAAGACACAAATCACCAGGATCGCCTTCAAAATTCCATCCTCTCTCTCTGTGGATTTGAATTTCTCTTTTCATTTGCTGATATATTTCCTTCATTAGTTGGCTATGGTTGAAATTGCCTCCAAATTCCACAAAGGCATGCTGGGGGTGCAGGTTCACTCTAGCTATGTGAACAGTTACATTCGATCCTATTGCTGGCAGCGCATGAAGTGACATCTTGAGCAAAATAGACGCTACAACATCCAAGCGCACAATCTATGAGGAGCCTTACAAAAAAGGAAAGAAAGAAAACGTGTATTAATTTTTTATGCATTCAGTAAAATAATGAACAAATTACACAAATGGTCTAGTTTGTGGTCTCATTAAACATAACAGAGCATTCTTCAAACGTTTTAAAATAATCTAACCTTGCCAACCTAACTTAGAGTTCAGGACTTCACCTAATTTTCTCACCTACAGATAAAGAATGTGTAATTGACACAAATACTGAACCAGGGGCATCATAGACCCCTTTTTACTGGGGCACGTGCGCCAGGATTTATGTGCTGTGCCCCAGTGAAATCTCACAACAAGAAAAAAATTCTTTGGGCAGTGCATTCATTTAGACTAATAATAGTTTTCCACTCTAAAGTGTTGCAACATAACCACAAACAGGAGGGAAATAATGCTCCATTTCTTCTTCTATCAGACATGTTTATATATCTTCATACATGAATTATAAAATCTGAACAACTTTACCTGTTGCCTCAGTAGGAGTATGGCCTAATTAATAATCGATTATGCAAGGGAAGCTGGTATGGCTTATATTACAACATATTTCAAATAATGCAGGCTTTCAAAAAGGGATTTGGAGGGCTTGTGCCACAGTAGAGCTTTATATCTACCAACACCTCTGAATTGGAGAAAATGTTATGTTTATGGGTTGTGTATGTGTACTGACATTCCACTTATCATGATAGAGGTGTGGTTTAATCTTTATGTCTTGGACAATAATCATTGGAGGCCTGATTAAAATGACCATGTTCTACCATTTAATCAGCCAAGCAACTTCACTGCAAAACACACTAAACGTTTGTCTACATGTCTGCGTTCCACTCACCTACTTGTGCCTCTCACCATCACCATAGTGGTGTTACCCCTGAATCCAACAAAGCATATTCATTATTTTTCTTGCTATCAAATGCTGAAGCTTGGATCAGTCCGCAACACACTTCACACACAACGTGGCGGCACCTTCGTTCAAAATCACACGTCCAGCGTGAACAACCACGTGACCGCTCTTGAACCGATTTGGAAAAGGCACGTGGTTTCGTTGCGATGTAAATTGTAATTACACTATATGGACAAAAGTATGGGGACGCCTAGTCATTACACTAACAGCGAATAAAATTACATTGCATTAAAAAAGCCATAAACTCTAATATAGAGTTGGTACCTCCCTTTGCACTCTTCTTGGAAGGCTTTCCTCAAGATTTTGGAGTGTTTCCGTGGGAATGTGTGCCCATTCATTCAGTAGAGCATTTTTTGTGGTCAGGCACTGATGTTGGACAAGAGGACCTGCCTCACAATCTCTGCACTGAAAACCAGGGTCCAAACCTTGAAAACAGCTGTGTTTCTGTACTTTTGTCCATACCGTGTGTGTTTTGATAATCCAAGATACTGAAGTGTCCAGACACCTCAAGCCATTATGCTCACTCAGCATTTTTGACATCTGGATTTGACATCTAAACTTTGTTAGTTTTATTATTATTATTATTATTATTATTATTATTATTATTATTATTATTATTATATTTTTTATAGCAGTTCATTTTACATAATGAGCCAAACGTATTCTTCCAAGGCTCCCAACCTGGGGTCTGGCCCCCTTAGGGGGTGTATCTTTTTAATATATATATTTTTTCTTCTTCCGTTGCACCACACTGTTCTGATAAAGACCCACAGGAGCCAGTGTTGCCAGATTGTGCGGTTTTATCCCCTTGGGGCTTCTTTTGGTTATGCTGGGCTGGGAAATTTGGCATTGGGCGGGTCTATAAAATTTGGGCTCCTTTTTAAAATATTTAGCGGGTTTTACTGTCAGTATTATTATCATTTTAAACATATATTTTAAAAATATACTAAGAATATATTAAGAATAAAGTATGTGTCACTTAGCTGTCCAGTCAGCCGTTCATTCAGAGAATCTGTCAAATATGACATGACATCATCAAACAGTGACAGTCATTGGTTAACCAAACATCACAGTGAAATTGTATTGGTCACTTGTTATAAGCGCCAAAAAGTTCAACCAAGTCACAGAGAGGTGATTTACCTAGAGATAACATCATGCCAAAGTGGGGAAAATACAAAAACTTTACAGAAAGGAATGGGAGACTTATCTAACTAAAATGCTGGGTTGCCCCTGGAACATGGTGCCACAAAAAAACACAAGTCTCAAGGGTTACGTCTTTTGCTGGACCAACGGGGTCTGCTGCAGGAACGGGTGGACATCAGCCAGTTTCAAACGTCCCCAGCAAGTGTTGGGGGGGATTTGATTGCTCCATGTATTCGCCTCATGTTTGGCTTTAATGGACTGAACATAGTTATTTGTGTTCAACATTCTTCAGTTCAAGACAAAAGTAAAAAATAAAAAAAACTGCACGTAACTGACAAAATAGTTTTTGCTGACAAGGAAGCTTGTTTGTGCATCTTTCTGTGTTTATTTAATAAAACTGTTTATAACGTTATGCTCTATCAGGCTACGTCTATACTTTTACGTTTAACAAAAGTTCTTTGCTAGGTGGAGATTTGGGCTGGTTTTTATTGAAGTGGGCGGGTTTTACGTTGAGTTTGGGCTGGAAACTGTCGTTCAGATCTGGCAACCCTGACCGGAGCTGTGTTCAAGCACTCAAAAGCTCCCTCTATCGGATATAATGTTTTCAATGGTTTCCTTGCGGCTGTATTTAAATATAGCAACACGTATTTGAAGTTGATCAGTACCGTGTCCAGTTTGACACTAATTTCGAGCGGTCTGTCACCCGCGGGATCGATTTCTAGGCCACTTTAGAGTGGGTCAGATGTATTTTTTAAAAGTGATCTAGGATTCTGCTCTGTTTTGTGTGTATTTAAGGCCCTGCAGAAGCACTGACGGCATACACACACACACTTTGCACTGAAATGGGCGTTAGCACACGTTTCCCTGTCAACACAACGTCAGACGTTACAGGATCTAAATTCCACATAGAAAAACGAAAACAAGAGACTTTTAGACAGTTTAAAAGAGTTTTTCCATCTTGAACGGGGGTGGCTGTGAGTTTAGCCACACCTACAGTCTAACCAGGAAGCCACAAACAGCTTTTAATAAAGACACTCACTTCCACATGCAGGGGGAATGGCGTAAGTCCACATTAAAATATAGAGTTCTGTTGATTTGCACAATTAAATGAATTGCTGTCTACCTCTTCAGTGGTTTTGCACTTATAACGTCTGTTCTACACAACTATCCGCTGATTGAAATACAGTAGCTGCCAAATTACTGTCTTCGTTCAGACAGTAGTTGTTGATTGCTCTTAATGTTGTCATTTCTGGTTGTTTTGTTGCTTTTGTGTTTTTCTGCATTCTCTTTCATCCTGTCTGCGTTTGTATTTTCGTGGTGTTTCTGTTTCTATTCCTGCACCATGATCCTGCAGGGACCTTGTTTTGTTTCACGTTGTACTGTGTGTATATAGTGGAAATGTCAATAAAACAAAACGTAATTGACTTGACTAAATACCACAGAAATACTGAGCAGTTGGAGCTCATACATGTGCTGCGAGAGTCTGACTCTAGTCTCCAACAGTGTTGATAGGAAGGCTGTGTTTAGGGCATGCTGAACTTGTTTCGTTTTGGTGCTCCCTCGTCATTTTACTCTTTAAACACAAAGATTAAGGCGAGCAGGTAGGAGAGCCGCTCAGGTTTGCATGTTTTTGTTTTAGGACTGTCCTGAATGAGCACTCAGTTCATGAATTCTCACCCCATTTTTTGTTATATTTAGCTGTTTCAGACCGGTTCTTACTGGACACCTCTTCTGTTGGCTGCAACAAGGAAGTCCACACCTATAAAGACATCTCTCCATCTTCAGTCAACAGAGTAATCCAGCTGTGTTGTTGCCTTTTCTGCCCAGATCCAGCACCAGTTCTATCATGAACAAGAGGAAGTCCAGTGTTGAGAGTGTGGAGAAACCCAGCAAAATCCGCAGGACAGACGGAGCAGTCCATGGTCAGGAGGAAGAAGATGACACAGATGAAGAGGGAGCCACTTATCAGGAGTCTTCTTCCTCATCTTCGGTGTGTGAAAATGAATTTGATTAGGTCTGCATTGAAAATGTTCTTTTGCCCTTAATCCAATCTACCTTTATTTTTTAGAGCGCAGGAGATATCGGGGTAATCGAGAGCATCACGTTGAAGAACTTCATGAGCCACCACCTGCTTGGCCCTTTTCAATTCGGACCAAATGTGAACTTTATTGTTGGAAACAATGGAAGTAAGATTGATCAGAATTCACACCACTTTGCTTTTATTTACTGTGCTCTCTTACCTTTACTCTGTTTGCTCCTGGGAGATTTCCCTCCAAACAGCGACACAGTGCCCGGGGAGCAGCGTGTGGAGACTCAGGAGGTGGATGTAGCTCAGTGGGTAGGATACTTGCCTCCGGACCATGAGGTCATGGGTTCGAATCCTACCTTCAGCATACAACCACTGGGTCCCTGAGCAAGACCCTTAACCCCAAGTTGCTCCAGGGAGACTGTCCCCTGTAGTTAGGGAGTGGAAGTCGCTTTGGATAAAAGCGTCTGATAAATGCCGTAAATGTAAATGAGACGGTACCCTCGGCATATGCAACATGCTGAGATGCAGAGAGTCATTCCGGGTGGTTTAACCTAAAAGGGTGTCATTGTAAAGAACAATATCATTGCAAATCTATCTATTTTGTTTGCCATTCAACACAACTGATTAACATACATGTGTCATTTCCCAAGTGACCTTTACAATGTGTGTTTCATGTAGACTAATAGAAAAAAAAATAGATTTGGAATGAAGTTGCATTAACCTTCATTAAAAGTAGAGTCTATGGAACTACAAAGTTAATATAGCAAATTCAGTTTAGGCAAAAGTATTGAAGAACAGTGTCATGAGCATCAGGTAGTATCTGTAAACATTTCAGTTAGTTTCCAGGTGTATTTGGGTTGCTTGAGCAGGGAAACCACCATACAGGCATCTGCTGGAGTTGTTTTTATTTGTAATCTTAATGAAGGGAGTATTCATGTGCCTTAAAACCTGTACCTCTCAGCTCTGCAGCAAATTTAAAAGTAAAATGTGGCCAAATGAGCCAAAAGCATTTCTGAAAAACTCATTAAATAATGTGTTGAGCCCCAGGCAGAATATTTGTAATGTTTTGTGAGAATCTTTTAAGGACAGTAAACCAGGGCTTGGTGAGGCTGCTGGTTTTCACTCCAATCAAGCACCACTGACTCCACAGACCTGATCAGTTTTCAGACAGCTGATTAGCTACATGGGGTGTGCTTCTGCTTGGTTGCACCGAAAACCTGCAGCCTCACCGACCCTTTGCAGGTGAGATTGGTGACCCATGTAGTAAACACTTTGAACATCTAGTTTTGCTTGCAAGTTTGCCTAGAGTGCCACATTTCACAGTTTTAGTTACTGCCCTCAGCTGATTTTCTGCAGTAAGAATATCCAAATTAGAACATCAATGATAGCAATAGTATCAAAGTATATATGGAAATTTGTAGAGGATTGCGTTCATTATTATGTTATTAGGTTATATTCATTTAACCTAACAATAATAAGAGTGTTTTCAAGGAAACATGACAAATCTCCAAAGTGGTTCACCCTTGAGCTTTTCTCTGTGGTTAAGCACCCACTTGTATGTTTGTGTGTGTATTTCAGAAGTTTAGCAGGGTTGTGTTTGTTTACCAGCAAATGCAGTTTAGAAATCCGCTCATTTGACTTCTGTACATATTGATAATGCTGCTCAATGTCGGTTATTGTTTTGATGTTAGGTGGGAAGAGTGCTATTTTAACAGCACTTATTGTGGGTTTGGGTGGAAAGGCAACAACCACCAACAGAGGAGCATCTCTGAAGAGTTTTGTAAAATACGGAGAGAGGTCAGTTGGCTTTATATAAAAGTGGAGATTGCCCACTTTACAGAACTTTCTTATGGTGTCTGTCTTTATATTATAACTGATATTTTTATGTTATTTTATGTTATTACTGTCCAGCTCTGCAGAAGTCACAGTAAAGCTGCGAAACAGAGGGAGCGATGCGTATAAAGGTGAAATATATGGTGACTGCCTCTCCATTGAGCAGAAGATCACAAGCGACGGATGCAGAACTAGCAAAATCAAGAACAAAGCAGGTAATACTTTGTACTTGATCTGACCAACATGCTCATCTCTATCAAAGCTTCCCAAACTTAGATCCCCTCTGTTCCAGGTCACATTATCTCCACAAAGAAAGAAGAGTTAACAGCAATATTGGACCATTTCAATATCCAGGTGACATTTGCGTTTTATATTGTATTAAAGATACATACAGGTTACAACGTACACTCTGCATGTGTTAGGTGGTTTGTTTAGTTAGTAATTTTACTTTTTTTTATAGGTTGACAACCCTGTCTCAATCTTAAATCAGGAAATGAGCAAGCAGTTCCTGCATTCAAAAAGTGAAGCAGACAAGTACAGGGTAAGGAGTTGCTGAGAGATCTTGTAATGAAGAAAAATGGATAGTTATCTAGTTCCCCCCATAAACAGGTATTGCAACTGAACTGCCAACCCCATAAACAAATTCACAGCATACTGTTTCCTTTACAGTGTTACATGTTTTATGCTGTTGCTGCTAATTTTGCACAGTAATTATGGGCCTCCATTCATTTCAATGGCAGTCCCATATTGTTATTCACCTCAGTTTCTTTATTATTTATTGTTTATTTTTGCAGTCTGTGTAGTCCTGTCCGCACTTATGTCGTCTTGTGTTGTTTTTGGTTGCCTTAAGGTCCTGGAGGAATGTTGTCCATATGTTCTTTATATAAATTTAAAACCAATTTCAATACTAATAACTTCAGTACTTATTTGACCGTGTTTATATTTCCACTTACGTTTGCCACAGTCTGGTCATTCATTTTTGTCATGAATTATATTGATGTATTTGGTAGGCAATTCGGTTGGAAGGCAAGATTGTATGGTTTAAACAACACAGAACTGTATTAAATGACTGTGTTTACATCAACTCAAAACTATCCCCTCAGTTTGTCACAATTACAGACTTATTTGGCTTTTGTGGCAAAAATGGCATGTGCTAGAAACAAAGGTTTATTTTTCATTTGTGGTACAGATATATAGGTTGTTTGTATATAAAAAAAATATGAATCCTGCTCAAGTATTTCTTTAATTATATAGCAGTAGCCGAATTTGTTTGATTGTTCCCAGTTTTCCTGTATGGTCATTCAGTCACAATTACTGTTGAAAGTGTTATGAACTAAGTACTGTGAAGTAAGACGTTAAATGAAGGTTTTTAAAACTCTCTACCTCACCCTGCAAGCTAGAGCCATTGTGTGTTTTTTATTAGTTTTTCATGAAGGCAACCCTGCTAGAGCAGATGAAAAGAGACTACATTCACATCAAGCAGACCAAAGCTGTGACACGGGACCAGGTGGAAAGGCAGGAGGAGGTAATCGAACGTTTTTGTAAGACAACTGTGATGATTGTAAAATGCACTCACATCAGTTTCTAAGTAAAAACAGGTAAACATCCTCTTTGGATAACACATTTCTGCACACTTTAATGTGAACATACTGGAAAAAATACTAAATGTGGCGTGTGCAAAATATGTTATGGAGCATTTTATTTTTAATACTTTGTTTCCATTCAATTAAACTTAGCCGAAATTGTGTGCTGGAATGAGCAAAATGCCACATTTGAGTTTCTTCTGAGGTTGTGTTTATACTTGTTATTACTTCATAACAACAACAAAACATATTTTTTCTATTATTCAAACTTTTGTTTGTGCTTGTTTTTCTTACACTGTACCACAACCTTCTTAAATAACAGCTTCCTGTTGTGTTTTTCAGTGTCTCAAAGATTTGAAGCAATTGTTTTTACAAAAGAAAGAGAAGTATGAGAGTTTGTCAGCACTTGAAAACATGAAGCAGACTCTTGAGGACCTGAAGAAAAAGATGGCATGGTGCCTGGTATGTTTTCTAAGTACTATCGTGTTGTGAACTCTTTTGATGGGAATGACACAGCTGTAAACCCCCTCATACTAAAGACCACCCGGCTCTAATTACACAGATCAACAGGTTAAAATCATCAGAGATCATCTTATGTGGGTTTTGTAGTGTTTTTCTAGCTGATTTTAAATCAGTGTTTAGTTTTTTCCTGCACATACAGTTTTTGTGATGAAGCTAATTATATATAATTAGCATATAATAATCATATGCTGAGCGTTTTTGAAGAAACAGTGGTAGCTAAATGACACTGATTATTATATCTGTGCCACAGTGTAAAATATTGAAACATTTACTTTGGTTAAATAAAAACCATATGCAAGTCTATTGCAAATCTAATATTACTCATAATTCAAAAAGTTGATGTGACTGAAAAACATTGATTCGAAATCAACATGAAAAACTGGTTTAGAAAAGTGTGTTGTGGGTTCTGATGATTACCAAAAATATTGTTGAACGGTGTTATTCTGTTGCACCAAAGGAATAAGGCTGTCCTCACGATATGCACCCCAGAATGGGGGTTGTTTTAAAGACAGCTGATGCCTACTTAACTGACTTTAAGTTTGTATAAAATGACACTTATCCCTGTAATGCTGTGAATGCTGGTTTACTGTAACAGGTGAGGGAGAAGGAATGGCAAGTACTGCAGTTGATGGAACAAATCGAAAAAGAACAGAGCGATGTTTCACAGGAAGAAAAGCTTCAGCTCTGTCAGGTACATGTGAAATAACTTCCATTTTTGGCTCCATTTTGGAGGGAGGGTTTTTGGAGGAATGTATGCTGAACATGTGGCATTAGATTAGTAAGACTCTGAGGTCTGTGCATCCTCTTCCAGAGCAAAGTTACTCTTGCTGAAAAGAGACTGCAGGAGATCCTGCAGAAGCTTGGGAAGGTAAATAAGGAGGAGGAAAATCATGCCGAAGACAGTCGAAAGCTGAAAGAAGAGGTCAAGCTCAAAAATAAAGCTCAGAAAAGCCAGGAAGTAAGATAATCTCTCGATCCTTGCTCTAATAGGGTCTTTTTCAGATACCTCTGACATGCAAAAATGTTGATATTAGGTGTATCATTTTCTTGCTCACACAATGTTCAAACCAATGCTCCCATCTACTCCTGCTGATATGTAGCGTTGTGTTTTTACAGGTGGTGTACTTCCGTGCTGAGAATAAACTAAAACAGTTAGAAAAGGAGCAATGCCTTCTCAAGGAGAGAATTCACAAAATAAGCAATAGGTGCGTTATATTCTCAGTGAGAAACGTAGTATTTGATGGGGACAGTATGATATTTTCAGCAAACATATACTGCTCAAAAAAATGAAGGGAACACTTAAACAACACAATGTTACTTCAAGTCAGTCACACGTCTGTGAAATCAAACTGTCCACTTAGGAGGCAACACTGATTTACAGTCTACACTCTCTCAGTAACAATCAGTATTGCCTTCTAAGTGGACAGTTTGGTTTCACAGACGTGTGATTGATAGAGTAGTTACATTAGCAGAACAAATATTATTGGCCCACTGCAATCCAAATTTGTGTGATAGAGCGAGTTTTTAGAATTGAACACGTATCAATATCTTGCAATGTTAAATATTTTCATTCTTGTCAAACACTTTCCTTTCCTGATTTGTACCACGTATCAGTAGCTACTAACTGTAAAGAAGAAGGAACTAATGGAGTGTCTTTAAGATAATTTCCTCAATATGAAGTAAAAAACCTAATTATACATTCATTTATATTCCTTATGAAATAATGTCTGTATCCAGTGATAAAGATAGCATAATTATCCATATTATGTAGCATTGTTTGATAAAATATTGATGAGTCATTGTTTTTGCTAGTAATGGCAGGAGGAATCATGAGTCAGAACACGCACAGCGGATGAAGAAAATTTCTGCTCTGACAAATCAGCTGGAAAAGCTTGAGTCTGAGTCTACATCACTTAATCAGGAAATCAAAGAGAAGCAGCAGGCCCTCTTTAAAGGAAGGGAAGAATATGACAAGCTAAGGTAAACCTTATCATGAGTTTTTGAGTATTTTAATAGAATAAATACCACAACATTTCTGTACATTCATGCGTTATTTCAGTGTAAAGCAGCTGTTTTGCACGTATTCATGAAAATATAAGACATTTTCTTTTTAGAAAGCGATGCATAAAAAGATACTAACATACTGCAAAAACTTGACAGAAGTAGTGCCAAAGGAGGCCATATATATGCCCATTCTTCGCATATAGGGCTATACAGCCATATATATTCAATGGTTATTGTAGCATCATCTTCTTGATTCATTGTATTATGGTCCCATTGCTCTTGGAGGCAGTGTATGCTTAGCAGTGTCACGAATTTGGAGTGCTGTTGGTGTTTATTCATTTAATATCAGGATTTTGTTGTGGCACATTTTAGCATGGAAGAAAAGAACATCCAGGTCTCTCTGGAAACCAAACTGAAGAGGAGGAACCAGCTTACAGCCAGCAGATCCAACAGACTGAGACGATTTGGTGATCGCATGCCAGAGCTGTTGGAGTCTATTACCAGAGCACATGCTCAGGGGCGTTTCATTAGGAAACCAGTGGGACCAATAGGTGACGGCTTTATTTGTAACAGTCCAGTGAATCATGTGTGTAGTTAATGTTTATAATGTTTCTTTCTGATTTTACCATACTTTTATGACAATTATATAATTGTCATAGCTATGATATCCATTTGTCTCTCTGACATCAGTTGACAGTTTAAATCTAGGTGCTTAAAAATCTAGGGTCTTTTCCACTGTACATGAATTGCATTAAGTCCAATACAGGGGACTTTCCTACTAAAACTTAGGTCAAAGTGTACGTTCATTTTGAGATCTTGGAGGATTTGTTAAACCTTGCTCCAACACATCTTATATTTTTTTTTGTACACGAAATCATGTTTCATGCGTTTATGGAAACCTATACTGACTTTACATTAGTTTTTCATTCTTTTGTCCAGATGAATTAGTTTGAAGCGTTTTCTTTCTCAGGCGCGTGCATCGGCCTTAAGGATCCCAGTTTTGCTGTGGCTGTGGAAAGTTGCTTGAGAGGTTTCATGAAAACCTTTTGCTGCGACAATTACAAAGATGAAAAGATCTTGCAGGAGCTGATGTCTCCACACTTTCCCAGAGGCAGCAGGCCGCAGATATTGGTGTCCCCTTTCACAGACTTTGTTTACAACGTTCAAAGCCGGTGAGCACATCACTTTTTATCTGTTTATCTTCACCATTCTGAATGTGAGCTGGCGAGGAGCTCCTCGAATATGTGGATATCCTGTCGAGGAATGAAACTGGCAGTTAAACCCATTTCCCGTTGACTTGTACTTTCTTTTCGTCTGTGTATACTCTCTGCATCTCCACACCTCCAACGTTGATCTATTTGAGGTAACATGAGAGTTGAAACTGAGGATTGAAACACAAAAATTTATTTCATTCTGATGTTCTTAGAGGTGTGCATCACCCCGAGTTTCCATCTGTTTTGGACATCATCATTGTTGACAACCCTGTGATCACAAACTTCCTGATAGATATGAGGAGCATTGAATGCATTCTTGTCATCAAAGTAAGTCACCTGAACTCTTTGTGTTTCAACTGGCTTTGAGAACTTAAGCTAATTTAGTTCAGAAATTGATGGAAAGTGTTAAATGCAGGACAAAGCTGTTGCAAGGAGAGTTATGCAAACGGGCCGACCGCCACGGAACTGCAGAGAGGCCTTCACTGCAGAGGGCGATCAGTTATATACCAATCGCTATTACACCCCTGAAAATGAAGTTGTGGTCAAATACCTCGGAGGCGATCCAGAGGCAGAAATTCGGCAAGTAACACACTATTACAAGATGCCTGTTTAAAGAACTGATCATATTTATCAGGGTTAACTTTCATACTGAGCAGGTTTGCATTTTCTTTTCCAAATGTGCAGTTTGGTGCAGTCAGAAGTGGAAAATCATCAGGCACAACTGTGCAGGTTTCAGCTTCACTTGAGCTCTGTAAAGCAGGACATTCTGTCCATGGAAGAGAAGCTGCGGGGTGTATTCATGGCATGCAAAAAAAATCAGGTATAGTGCTCAAAGCCCATGTGGTTTTGCACACTCACACACACAAAGATACATATGTAGGTAAACACACACACACACACACACACACACA
>JBBPCW010000001.1:25312355-25323609 GCA_037974425.1 Phenacogrammus interruptus
GTGGGGGAGAGAGGGGGAGAGAGAGAGAGAGAGAGAGAGAGAGAGAGAGAGAGAGAGAGAGAGAGAGAGATTCAGAGGCTGAGGGGCTGAGACCGAAACTGTGAAGCCCCGCCCAAATCATGACGTGCCTCTGTCCTGTTCGAATAAAGTTTTAAATCCTGAAGCCAAGATGGCAGCCGGTGGAGCGTCCTTGGTGTTAGTTGGTGTTGGCTGTCTTTTAAAGAGGACGTTTAGAGTAAAACCAGCTTTAGGTCACCTGACTGTCAGCAACACTATCCGACGAGGTAGGTAACTGGCCAATTTAAGCCAGTTATTCTTTAATTTTACTGTGACTTATAATCTGTCTGTCTGTTGGCTCCTGGTTAGCTGGCTGGCTAGCTGCAGAGAGGGAGCTCTGTCACATACTGTCTTCTTCAGTTAATAAATATGACTTTCTTCTGTATATCACAGTAACTGGTCCTGCTTACGGGTCATTTGACATTCCACAGAACCTAATTTCTTTAGAAGTTCTCCCTGACATTGTTTAGATTGGTAAACTAAGGTAGCACTGTTTTATATTATATATTTTACTGACCAATATTGGGTGATAAGAATTGATCTGATCAAAATGTCATGACAATACAGTTGTCTCAACTGCCTTTATAATTGATGAAGTACACAATGTGGACAAAAGTTTTGGGAAACACCTAAATTATTGAATTCAGATGGCCCCTTTCTTCCAGTGAAGGGCAATCATACTTCTGCATACCAGAACATTTTCTATTCCAGCATGACTGTGACCCAGTGCACAAAGCAAGCTCCATAAAGACATGGTCAGATGAGTTTGATGTGGAAGAACTTGACTGGCCTGCACAGAGCCCTGACCACAACCCCATCCTTTGGGATGAACTGGAACAGAGATTGTGAGCCAGGCCTTCTTGTCAAACATACTTTGTAAATGCTCTATGGAATGAATGGGCACAAATTCCCACAGAAATTCTCCAAAACCTTGCGGAAAGCCTACAGAGAAGAATGAAAGTTGTTATAACTGCATAGGGTGGACCAGCACCATATTAAAGTCTATATATTTGAATGAAATGTCACTAAAGTGTCTACTGGTGTAATGGTCAGGTGCCCCAATTCATTTGTCCATATAGTGAATAAAGGAAGCCTGTAGACAAGTACTGTAACTGCATATAGTGGAGTGTGTGGCTGCTTGGATGTCAACTCATTATGCCATTTATTTGTAGTTTACATTTCTTTGTTTGTATTGTTTTATCCTGTGCTTTATCCTGTCCTACCACGTCACCGACACCATTTTCCATTCAAAATAATTTACAGACCACAGGACTGTCAAAAAGAACTTTATTATCTGCAACTTGTCTAAAGTCACTGTCGTTTGTAACCTCTGTTCTCAACCTCAGCATTTGCATCAGGTGCTCTGTCTCAGCCCATTGAAGACACCATTTCAACCAACACTCCAAGCAGCACTTTCAGTGGACCTTTTGAACAATACAGCAGTCTCGTCCAGAATGGGCTACTACAAGAGGACCAGCAGCAAAGAGCTGTTCTACTGGAATTAGATCTGATGCAAAAGAAACTTAAAGGATACAGCAACAATTCTGCATCATTCTTTTCAAAAGTGAGAATACAATTGATCCGTTTACTCTTTTTTGTTTTTACTAATAACGGAACTATTGAAAAATAACTGCAGAGAGATTCACTTACAGATAATTTATTGAAAGGTGGTCATTTTTGGTTGAGTGTGTATTAATAACTGTTGTTGAATCTCCTACAGCTATTCTCCAAACAGAAGCCCCCAAAAGGCTGCTACATTTATGGGGATGTAGGTATGTTACAACAGTGTGATACAAGCTGCAGCAACTGCTGTAGTGGTACATTCTCAGTGTGGCCATTCTGTACTGCACTTCTGGATGTTTTTGGTTCAAAGGTCATGTTACTTAATAATAAATATTGTATGAATGCTTATATTATAGGCACCGGTAAAACAATGCTGATGGACATGTTTTACAGTCATGTAGAGATAACAAACAAAAAGAGGGTCCACTTTCATGGATTTATGCTTGATGTACACAAAAGTAAGTCTGCCCTCAATATATGTTGTCAGTACTGTATTTGCAGTGGTTGTGACTTAAAAGGCAACAAGTGAATTGTGATAACTTCTCATTGTTTCAAGCTGTGTACCTGGTACATTATATAATAGATAATAAAGAATGTGTTTCATAGGAATCCATCGTATGAAACAGAGCATGCCCAAGAGAAAGGTGGGGAAAATGGCAAAAGCCTATGATCCTATTGCACCAGTTGCAGAGGAAATCAGCGAGGAAGCCTCTCTGCTCTGCTTTGATGAGTTTCAGGTAATAAAAAAAAGGGATCTGTCCTTATTTGACCTTATTTTAAAATGGTTGACCCATCTATTCATAAGCATTAGGATCAGCAAGTCTTGCTGTAGGATCCCTGTTTAAAATCAATGGGACTTGATTGACTTTCTCTATTGAGTAGGTTACAGACATTGCAGATGCCATGATTCTCAAGCAGCTCTTTGAAAACCTCTTTCTCAACGGTGTTGTTGTTGTTGCCACATCCAACAGACCTCCAGATGGTAAGAAAGTATGAATGGAAAAATAAAAAAGTATATTCCCAAAATGTCGTCATTTCACCCCCCATGCAGATTTGCTAATCCACTTTGATGAAATACTTTAACAATCACTATTTGCCTGTCCGAAACAGACAAGATTTTGCTGAATACAAAGTCCTGTTTTACAGATTTGTACAAGAATGGATTACAGAGGGTGAACTTTGTGCCGTTCATAGGTGTGCTTAAGGTAAGCGTTCCGCCAGTATCCTTTTGTAATCTGCATTTTAAGGACTGTGGTTGAAAGCTTGAAAATGTGCATTTATGAAATGGAAGCTGTCAGGAATGATTAGCCATGTGAAGTAGAAACTAAATCTGTGACTTTTTAAAATCAACATTCAAAGTAAAATCAACTGTTTTTGTTTTCTGAACAGGGGTATTGCCGAACACTTCGCCTAGACTCTGGAATAGACTACCGCAAAAGAAATCGTCCCGCAGCCGGAAAACTCTTCTACCTGTAAGGAACCAGAACTGTGCCTCTTAAATTGATGGTCTACTCTGTGTACTTACCCAAGCATGAGTAAAATATTTGTAGTATTCTTGGTAAAGCTAAGAGAAATTCAACCCATTCAGTTTGTCATTTTACAGATGTTCTTGTTTACATATTTGTAAACCTGAAGATCTGTAAAGTCATTGTATATCCATATTATGTCCATTATAAATCTCTGTGTTACTTGAAATGATAATGATGTTTTGTCATGTTAGCTCCAGTGAAGACAAAGTACAAGAAACCTTGGACAAGCTCTTTGATGAAATGGCATTCAAACAGAATGACAGTAAGTTTCTAATATGGATTTGTTTGTTCCGAACATTTGTTTTTTGCATTTTTTTTTTTTATTTCAGCATAGGAACAATTATTAAAAATAGTTCAATCATGACCAGAGGAGTGTGGTTATTGCGGGCATGTCAAGAACACAGGCCAACAACTTTTTTGTAATCCTTAGAAAGTATAACAGTTTTTCATGCTGATCTCAGACCTTTTGTAAATTATGAAGAATTATTAGATTTGCAATAGACTTGCATGTGGTTTTTACTGCAGGCACCAATAAGTAACAGTTTTAAATATTTTCAGTGCAAAGTCAGACAGGTGCACACTGTGGCATAGATATAATGATCAGGGTCAGTCAGCTGCCACTGTTTCTTCAAAAACGCTCAGCATATGATTATTATATGATCATGCAATATATATAACTAGCTTCACAAAACTATGTGCTAGAGAAAAACCAAACACAGATTTGAAATCGGTTTATCTCTGACCTGTTGACCTGTGTAATTTGACCTGAAGCTTGGATTTGTATGTGAATTGAATAGGTTTGCACAATTTTAACTGTTGTATCAGTATCTGAAGTAAACAAACTACATTCTCATTCAGTAACCCGTCCCAGGTCTCTAAAGGTACATGGGAGGACGCTGATGTTAAGCAAAGCATGTGGGACCATTGCCGACTGCACTTTTGAGGAGCTGTGTGATCGGGTGAGTTTACTACCTACATTAATGATCAGGGTGTTGCTACATCTTCCTTTCTGGTCTACTAAAGTAACTGAATTTATTTTAGCCTTTAGGAGCCAGTGACTACTTGGAAATCTCTACAGTGTTTGACACAGTGTTTATTCGCAACATTCCTTTACTCACTTTGAATAAGAAGACCCAGGCCAGGCGCTTCATAACACTCATTGATGCATTCTACGATCATAAGGTAATATCAGACAGATGTGTTGATCGACCATGTTATCTTTCTGTTGTTTTTGAACAAATCTCATGCAGACCTCCTGAATCATTTTGCAGGTGCGAGTGGTATTAGAGGGCGAGGTGCCTTTAGAGGAGCTGTTTGTAAATGAAGGACACCATGATGATGAGAGTCATATTTTAATAGATGACCTGGGCTTAAAAAGGGTAATGAACAGGATTCTGTTTATTGCATGATAGTTCTAATTAACATAATATGCTGAGCGTTTTTGAAGAAACAGTGGTAGCTGACTGACACTGATCGTTATATCTATGCAACAGTGTGAGCCTGCCTGACTTCGTACTAAAAATATTGAAACAGTTACTTGATTGGTGCCTGTGGTTTAATAAAAACCACATGCAAGTCTATTGCAAATCCTATATTACTCAATTCAAAAAGTTGATGTGACTAAAAAATCTGAACGCAGATCTGAAAAGCATATAAAATCCTGGTTTAGAAAAGTGTCTTGTGGTTTTTGGTTACAAAAAAGGTTTTTTTTTGGTCACTTGTGTTATCAGGATGCTGCCAGTTCACTGTCCATCTTCACTGGAGAGGAAGAGGTGTTTGCCTTCCAGAGGACAGTGTCCCGCCTCACAGAGATGCAGACAGAGGATTACTGGGTGGAAGGGGACCGGAGTACTTCATAATGCACATCATTATTGACTATATGCAGTGGATCTTAACTTTTATGGAATTTTATCAAAACTCCACACCATTATCCTGCACTTTATATTTTGGATGTTTCTTTTGGACGTTGGTGCCTGTAAATTATTAGCTTAATGGAATGCCTTTCATTGATGAAATGGGAGAAGTGTCCTCTGCCAATCAAGTGTCTGAAGGGACTTGTTTTCAGGAACATCTTGCTTTTATGAATCATTTGAGTGGACATCACTGATTTTTATTCAGTGTACAGTGTTATGTGACTTTAGCCAGAAGGACCTATTTAAGAGAACGATGTAAATTAAATTATTTTTAAAAATTCTCCTTGATTTTATTTTTTTTTAATATCTCATATAAGTAAATATGTGAATTCAGTATCTAGCCCGTTATATTGCAATTTCATTAACATTTATATGAAGCACTATAGCAAAACAGGATGCATGTTCTACCCAGTGTGGTTTTATAATCCAGTTTTTTTCTAGTCCTTTCAGCTGGTATATTACTGTGCCTTTAAGAATATCTGTATGTGGCCTGTATTGTGATTGGAGGTCATGTATTGTACCTTTTCAAAAAACAGTCTGAGCTATGATGTGTGGAACAAACTGTTAGCATTTGGTCTAACGTCCTCAGAAACAGAAGAAAAAAAGAACCACATCCACTTTGGGATGTCTCCCCACACAATGCACTATTTGCTTCCAGAGAGGAAGGACCTGCACAACAGTTAATAATTTCCCTGCAGCTTTCCCTCCTGTATTACTGCCACAGTCTGCTACAAAACTTCACCTATTATACCAGTGGGTTAATGGGTGCAAGTGTGTGTTGCATTATGTAAACAGCAGTCTGATGTATTGAAGTGCTTCATATGGCTCAAAACTGCAATTTAGACTTCAAGGGATATAGTTGCTAAGGGGCAGCTGGTGGTTATGGAGTTGCCCCTAAAATTGGAAAGTTGTGGAATTGAACCCCATATCTGCCAGTGGTGCCACTGGGGTACTTTTGAGCAATGTACCGTCCCCACACACCACTCCCTGGGTACCATTGTTTGCAGCCCACTGCTTCACTTCTATCTGTAGGGGCTACACTTTGTTTACAGTCTGTTGTATTAAAGTGCTTCAAATGGCCCAAAATTTTGTGTAATTTAGACTTCAAGGGAGAAAGTTGCTAATGTGTGGCTGGTGATTTAGTGGTTACTGAGTTGCCCGTGCAATCAGAAGGTTGTGTGTTCAAATCCCAGGACTGTTGGTGGCACCACTGAGGTATCCTTGATTAAGGTACCATATAAAAAAATTCACACTTCTCACTTTACATTTCTTCTTTCCCTATCTGCTACGTGTTCCAAACAAATCCACTTTACTTTCTCACTCAAATCAAATTGGATTTTTAAAAACTTCCTCAGAATTGTTGTGGATGTACAGCCCTGCATCAGATCCAGTTCAGTAGATGGTCCTGGATGGAATCTACTGTTCCTGACTAAGGGCCATGAAGTGGAACTGGAAGCGCCCTGCGCCAGATCCTGTTCAGCAGATGGCCCAGGGTGGTTACTGCTGTTCCTGAACCAGTGCCATGAAGTGGAACTGGAAGTGTCCTGCACCAGATCCTACATATTAGTTGGTACTGGGTGGTTTTCCTGACCCAGTGCCATGAAATGGCCCCTTTAAGAGGCACTTCCAGCCGTGGGCTCCAGAGGGCAGAGCTTTGCCTTCCATGTCCCCTTTTTCTTGTTGCTGCAGAGGACTTTTTAACGAGGGGTCCTTTTTTTTTTAGTTGCATCGGATCGCCCAGGATGTGGGGCGCGGAGTCGTGCTGCGCTCGGGTCCGCGCTCCGGGAGGCGCGTTCTGGGGAAGAGGAACCGAGGAGAAGCCGCTTGGTGCTGCTCGGGGCGGGAGGAAGGTGGAGGTAATGATGGCCCATGAAGCTGCTTTTTAAATACGCTGTAGCTACCATGAACAGTCGCCCCCGCTTTCTCTGCGCTGGAAAGCTGTCTTCTCTCCGCCTGGACAACAGCAGCGAGGAGCTTTGAGAACATGGTGAAGATGGCAAATCGAAGATCGCTGGAGGTCCATGAGCTTTCACAGCGCTGCTGTAGCTCCAGGAGCTGAGCAGATCGTCATCTTTCACGGCTTCTGGCTGTTTTTGCGTTCAGATGCTTCATTCCAGAATGAAACCCAGTCACTGCTAGTGTTCCTTTCTGAAGCACACGTGGGGAGAAAGAAAGAAAAAAAATCAGATCTGGTAAGTCAGAGAAGCACGGATGTGCAGTGTTGGCGTTTTCATTTGCAGCGAAATTAAAGCAGGACTGGGTCGGAACCGAGGAGCCGAGGAACCCGTCCATTGATGGAATGCGAGGTGACCCTGCTGCAGCTGCTGCTTGAGCCGTGTCGTCTGAAACTCCAGCACACACAGAGAGCCCGGAGGAGGTGGAGAAAGCATGGCAGAGGGAGAGGGGGTGCCTGGAGCCTCGGACTTGGACATAGACCCGGACTTTGAGCCCCAGAAGAGGCCGCGCTCGTGTACCTGGCCGCTGCCTCGACCCGAGTCCAGCGCGGGCAAAGCAGAACCGAGCGAGGCGGACATCATCCCGGAGGAGGAAGATGATGAAGACGCCCCGGACCGCCATGTGGTCAGCAGCAGCACTCACGCAGCGGACGTGCATAGCTGCCCACAGGGCGAGCCGAAAACCAGTAGTCCTGCTGCACCCACGACCCTGGCTCCTGCTGCTTCTGCCTCTGCTCCCCGTGATAAAGGCACGCACGACCCCCCCGTTAGTGGCCAGACTCTGTCGGGCAGCGACTCCAGCCTGGGGAGCCTTGGGCCTCAGCAACCCAGGAAATCATCCGCCCGCAGAAATGCATGGGGCAACTACTCTTATGCAGATCTCATCACCCAAGCCATTGAGAGCTCTCCCGAGAAAAGACTGACCCTGGCTCAGATCTATGACTGGATGGTCAGATCTGTGCCATACTTCAAGGACAAAGGTGACAGCAACAGCTCTGCAGGGTGGAAGGTAGGTCCAGCTGCATCTAGAGCATTGCATCTTGAGATTCAGTGCATTTGTATTGATACAACCATAACCGCTACTGTTACTTATTCATGTACTCGGTTAATGGAATGTACTCATTGATCACAAGTGGGGCAATATCAGTCTTAATACCAGGCAAATGAGTTACTAATAGGGTTGTGGGGCTTGCTGATTAATTGGGTGATGTCAGGGCTACGCCACACAGCGTTTTGAAACCAGTAGATAAATACAGTAAGGTTGCAAATGTTAATCTCGCCCTCCCCACCCCATTTCGTGTGCTCAGCCCAGTATTCTTGTATCTCAGACTAACATATGAGGGATGTAAGATTATAGGCAGAAGCTGCAGAAATATAGCTCTGCTGAAGAAAACAGTTCCCCACGGAGATGTAGGTTGACGATCAGCATGATAAAGAAAAGCAGCTCCGATCTGACTATTTGATAAATGGAATGAAAAATGACATTTGTAATAAAGATAATCCAAATGTTATACCAAGTGGACTGTATTAACCCACATTGCACAGATAAATGCATAATGTACATAATACAACATGTGCAGAGGTAAATACTCAGTAACTAAATTCACTGAATGAATACACAGCACAAACACAGGCTTTGGAGGTAGATTATTTCTGCAGTAGTACTTTCTCACACTCTTTTATGCTCACTGTTTCACACTCTCGCTCTCTCTCACACACACTTCTACAGGAAATGTTAGCCAGCTAGATAAATACACTTGTCTTGCAATACTGAAAAAATAAATAGCATAAATTACCATTCAAACGATTTCTCACTTTGAAATGCAATGTATGCATTGGTTTGTAACTCATTTTGACCCAGGAGGTGACCCCCTTCATCTATGTCTCCATCATTTTTTCCTTTTCTCTCATTGCTGCAATGCTCTTGTGCTTGTGACGTAGCCAGCAGCTCCGCAAGACAGCATGCAACAACATAGACCCGACAAATCAATAGTAAAATGAATTCTTCTGATTAATTCAGTTTCATCTATTAACTGTTAGAGCTGTACTTCATTGTAGGTGTTCATCAACAAAAGGCAATTATAGATGTAATAGCAAGATCAGTAACTTTGAGAACAAGGCACAGGAGGTGAAAGTATGTCACTTTATCACTTATACCATTTATACTTCATTAGTCTTCAGCTTGAGTTCGGGTTTCTATGCCATGTATTGCAAATCCATCTTTATCCAGTTTTGTGTCTCCGACTTTGGCAGGTGCCTTTCCCCCCACTGTTATGCACATGGCTTTGCAACAACCTATCACTGCACTCGGGTCGTCTCATTTTTGTTTGATTTCAGGGATTTACTTGGCTGGGAAAAGCAATTTATCCAACATGGAATCAAGTCTAGTGAATACTCGTGGCTTGGCTGGATTTGAATTAGAGGCAAACCTCTGGAAATCCGTTTGCAATCCTGCAGTTTTGAGGGCAGGAAATCATAAATTACAGTCTGTGAAATTCTGCTGAGTACATATTTGTTTTTAAATGAGAGAAAGTGTGGGAAATTTCTTGCAGCTACCCATTTCTCCATTGTTATTTGTCAGGAAGGGTTATCATTGTGGAATACATTTAATCAGCATTGCCATTGTGACAATATGAGGTTTATTTGAAGAATGTTCTGCCACTTTCTGTTGGAAAAGGATAAAGTATTTTCCTTTGCCTGCAGAGATGCGTGCTCTGGCGTAAAGGCGGTATTTATCAGCTGCATGTGCCACAGAGCTTTTACATCTGCCTGCATCTGATTTAAGGGGGGGGGGAGGGAAGGAAAAGAAAAGCCATGAGGATTTTTTTTTATTATTGGTGCAAGCACTGTGATTGGCTGTTCTGACCCCACCTCTGTTTCCTATTGGCTGGTGGCTCCAGCATAGGAATCAATCAGCTGACTGGAAACTATGTAGGTCAGTGTGTAGCAAAATGTGAGGAGCTGGGTGTTTGACTCTGAGATCGAGCTTTGTGTAAACTGGCGGCGCTCCAGTCCTCTTCTGAGTGGTGCTTTGCTGAAAAGGGACGACAGTATGGCTTCAGGAGGATGGGGGAGGGAAGCACTAGAGATTTCAGCCCATTATTAGAGTCATATTATTTATAGGTGGGTAGTCTTTTTTGAACAGAGTGAAAGGGGAGACAATGGCACAGAATTTCCAGCAGGAATCTTTCAGTAGTCAGTCGTGTTTATGAACGGATAAATCCAGAAAAGCAAATCTAAATGTCCCACTTTTATCTAACTCTTGGATTTCTTTATATTGATGAGGTTATTAAATACTGGACTAGTGCATTTCAGGCCAAGCATCTGTGCTTATGTAAAAAAAAATCTGTATACTGTGCTTCATCCTTTGCAGATTAAAATCATTTGCACAAACCAGTATGCTGCATAGAATTAAATAGCAATGAGGCTTTACACACAACTCCAAGTACAAAACAAAAAAAAGCATTGGGCTGCTATCTAGTGTTTTACACCGGTTTCTTGTTATATTTACCTTTAACTGTAACAAGGGGGCTGTAAAACATACATTCTGGATAGCAGTATAATACTAAATGTTTTATTGTATTTATTGGTTTGCAGGACGTTCCATCATGTTTGGTGGAAATATGTTTGGTCTTGCTTCTTAGTTTAGAACTGCTGCTGCAAATCTTACAGTATTCACTTCAGTCATTATGATTAAGTTGAGAAAAGATAGATTCCTGCTTTCTGAACGATTTGCACAATGATGATTTTCATATATTCTGTTTATTCTCCACTGTAAATATCCAGATACTTTGAATTCATAGTTTGTTTACTGTTATATTGTTTATTCTTATGTATATTTGTCAAAATATTATGTAATTCTATGTTTACATTTACGGCATTTAGCAGATGCCCTTATCCATAGCTTTTATTCTATTTTCTACTTGTTGCTCTGTGTCCTGAGCCATTCAGATTTATGTTTCCCTGCACATTGTATGTGTATATGCATCTTGAATCTTGCGCTCCAGCCAACATAATAACCTTAACCATCCAAACTCCTACATCTACTCACTTTGTACTGCAGTGCCCCCTCTTTAGAGTGTGATTTTCTAAAATTACAAAAACCTCCTTTTACTGTTGCATCTTGAATGTGGCAGGAACTTTTGAAAAACTTTTTTGCAGCCATACAACTGAATATGAAACTGAAACTAAACCAGCCGAAGACAACAGCATCCCCAACCAGCAGACTGTGAGTGAT
>JBBPCW010000001.1:25324762-25337081 GCA_037974425.1 Phenacogrammus interruptus
CAGATTTTAGATACAGAAAAGTAAAAAAGCGAGTAGAGTTGCACCAAGCTGAGCTGGTACCAGTCAGTGGAAAACCCCATAAGAAAGACACTGGGAAAACCCATTGTCCCTTTGTGGATGCACTAGAAATGTCGGCATTCCACGCTTTACAAAGGGCTTTACAGAGTGTGAAGCACAGAAGAGGCAAGACCCTTAGAGCAGACATTATTTTGGGAGTTGGTAGTAATGGTGGAAGAATTATTTGCTAAAAAGTCCAAAAAACATCAAACGAACCCTTAAGAAAATGTGTAGAATGGATCGGAAGTGGTTGCTTAAAACTTTCTGGGAAAACTTGATTACCCAAGTCCATGCAAGTCACTTTCTGATTCATCCCTGATAAAACCCACTACCTGTCCTTGGGCCGTGACTGATGTTTCACAAGCACAGAGAAGAACGTGTGTTGAGAAACGTCCTCCACTTCTTTTTGAACGGTCAGATCTGTTTCTTTCATGCTCTCATGAGTGTGAGCCTATAGGTTGAACTTGCTGTATTGCAAGAATATAAATAAAATCTAATGGAAATGGTTGATAGTGTTTTGGCTGACAGTGTTTTGTTGATTTCTTCCCAAAATGCGAAAGGGTAGCTGTCATTAGCAAATGGTGTAAAATGTACATTAGATATCCCTGCTACATTTCTTGTCTCTCTGGCTGCCACCCAACACCCCCCAAAGCATGATGGGTCTGACTGGCAAAGGGTCTTTTTCCTCCAAACATACTTTTAGTGATTATAGCCTGAGAGCTCTATTTTTGTTTCGCCAGACTGTAGATAACCAAACACCTGTGGTTCATCCTCAGTGATGTGTTGCATTGCTTCAGACTTTAGTCCCAAGCTCAGAGTTGAGGTTGTTCAACGCTTCCACCACTGTGGACCATGAGCTAGGCAAATTTTCATGTAGGTCCTTGGAAGTGATTTGGGGGGTTTTGCTTTGCATACATGTTTGACACTTTTCTTGTCCTCAGGTTCTTACCTTGACCTCAACAGTCCTTTTTAACTTCCATTACTTAATTGAAACATTCAAACTGGCTGAAAAGTACTATCTTTTATAGTCCTCTTTCTACGCAAGAGTCACATGGCTTTAGTTTGAGATGACAAGTCATCAGCTTAGATGTCCTTCTCAGCACGACACCCTGAGACCTTGTCACATTATTAGGCCCTGGAATTTTCTGCATCCAATTTTAGATTAAGGCATTTTGAGTCAAAAAAAGCTCTGAGACCCTACTAAAAACTGGACTGAAATGTTGGGCAAACTTTTGTACATGTTGCAGATTTTTAAAAATGTATTCCTGAGTTGTTTTTTGTAAATTATATTGGCCTTGTTACCTAAGCCTCACTCTGGTTGTGGCATGTTGTCTGTATAAATATAGTCTTGTGCTATGTATATCAGAGATTACTGTCATTTAATACAAAATGGTATTTTTTGCAGAATTGAGATTTATTTGTATGCATCAGTGTTTGTCCATGAAATAGTCAGTCATCATAGTTTAGTGTTTCCACTTTTATATTGTTGAGCTACATAATTCTTGTGTTCACACTGGCTGTGGCGAGAGCGTCAAAGCAACCAGAAGTCCTTCATTGTCTAAATGTGCTTCTCTCAGCAATATATTCTGGGCAGGTTTGTAGTAGTTAGTGATTAATCATTGATGTGGCGGATTCTGCAACATGTCAGACGTGTTCGCATTTGTCTACAAAAGGCATGAACTAAGGTGTCTGAAATTCTTGGTGTTCCAGGTTAGCTAGTGAAGTACATAACATTTTGTTAAAATAGGAGGGAACTGTATAGTAACTTTAGAACCATAACCTGTTTACCCATATAAAGCAGAGCTATACAATAGCCTTCTTTAGTCATTTCACACTGTAAAAAGTTACCACCAGTGTCATCATTAGTGGCTATATGTAACATAACATGGGCTGGTTCCATACTTTTCATGCTGTAAAGACCTTCTCATAAATTGTCATTCTGCAGTTTGATTGAAGTACACCGTATTTTATTCATCAGTCAACATGGCAACGCAAAGCATTAACTTGTAGCCACCTATTTCATCCATGTCAGAACATTCACTGCATTCGATAGCAGTGTTTGCAGATCAGCCGAAGCAAATTTTGATGCCCACGCAGCTTTCTCTGTGAACATAGTGTTAGAAACTAATATATGGGACTTGGATTAGTTGTTAAATCCAGTCAGTTTTTCTGGGCTGCTTAGCTAAGTAAAAAAAGGAAAACTGCTTACGCATGTTAAGAATGAGATGAGAGGTGTGTTCTCCTCTGAGAACAGTAAGTTCCCAGTGGATTAAATCCAGTAATTGGCTTGAAGCAAAGGCTTTACTTGAAGTGTCACCAGCCAATTCACTCTTTTTAAGAAGCGTGGACAAGGTCAGAGATCACAGTGCAGAACATATCATAGAACTTAAAATAAGTTGCTGTGGTAAAATAAGAGTAAAGATGTTGTAATAAATGTTGTAGGTGTGGAAGGGGTGGTGGTCTAGTGGGTAGGATACTTGCCTCTGGACCAAGAGGTCATGGGTTCAAATCGTACCTTCAGCACCACCACTGGGTTCCTGAGCAAGACCCTTAACCCCAAGTTGCTCCAGGGAGAGACTGCCCCCTGTAGTTAGGGAATGGAAGTAGCATTGGATAAAAGCGTCTGCTAAATGCTGTAAATGTATTGCAAAAAAAAGCATTTAGAATTCATAATTTATTCTGAAGTGACAGATCCCCCATCCTCTGTTTATCTCTTAGACCAGGAGTGTCAAACTCCAGTCCTGGAGGGTCGGTGTCCAGCACAGTTTAATGGTTCTCCTCCTCAAACACCTTCACTAAACCTGACAATTAACTGGTGAGGTGAACCAGGTGTTTCTGAGCAGGGAAATCACCAAAACATGCAAGACCACAGCCCTCAAGGACTGGAGTTTGACACCCCTGCCTCTGTTACTGTGCCTTTAAAATGGTATATGTAAATTATCTCCTTCCACCTGCTGGCTGCCCTGTATTGCAATTCATTCAAAACGTATCACATGACTGAAACATTCCTTAGAACTTCAGCATGGATGCGTGGGGCTAAAATATATTGAAGGACATTGCAGTCTGTAACAGCATAATTGCAATATTAATATTTTGGTCAAATTGTGCAGCTTTAGTCTTGTTTCTCATTCTTTTGTTCAATTTTCTGCATACTGCAATTCATATTGCAATAAAATGGCAATATTTCTGCAATATAGTAAATGAAATGTAATATTTAGGAAGCTTAGGGATATTTTAGATCATGTTAACTGACCTGTTTCACCAAAAATGTGTTGTTTGTCTAATCAAGCCACTTTATTCAATATGCCAGTTTCTGTAACAGCCTGTAAATACTTTTGCCATATTTTCAAGATGATTTTGTGTTTTGGGACCAACATCTATACTCTGCTGTTTTCACAGAACTCCATCCGGCATAACTTGTCACTCCATAGCCGGTTTGTCAGGGTCCAAAACGAAGGAACGGGAAAGAGCTCATGGTGGATGGTCAACCCAGATGGCGGGAAGGGTGGCAAAGTCCCTCGCCGGCGTGCTGTTTCCATGGACAATAGCAGCAAGCTCATCAAGAGTGCCCGTGGCCGTGCAGCAAAGAAGAAAGCTACTCTTCAGGCTGCTCAGGATGGGAGCTCCGAGAGCTCCTCAAGCCAGTCCAAGTGGACCGGGAGTCCCACCTCGCGTAGCAGTGATGAGCTTGACACCTGGACAGACTTTCGCTCCCGCACTAACTCCAGCGCCAGCACCATAAGTGGCCGACTCTCTCCCATTTTGGCTAACCTGGAAGTAGATGAGGCTCCTGATGATGACTCGCCCCTCTCTCCCATGTTATACTCCAGTCCAAGCAGCATGTCTCCTTCCACTGGTCTGACGGAGCTTCCCCGGTTAGCCGATCTTGCAGGTACCATGAATCTTAACGATGGGCTTTCTGACAACCTAATGGATGACTTGCTTGACAACATCAGTCTAACGGCTTCGCAGTCTCCAGGCCAAGATGAAAATGGTGCCAGCCTACAAGGAAGCCCCGTGTTTACCTTCGGCTGTTCTGGCAGCAGTCTTGGGGTTCCCTCCGGCAGCTATGGTCCCAACTCCATGTTCAGTGCATCGTCTGTCACTGGACTTCGCCAGTCGCCCATGCAAACCATCCAGGAGAACAAGCAGGCCACCTTTTACTTCAGCAAGCAAAACCTCCAGGATCTGCTCAGCACTGAGCCACACAGCCACAGCGATGTCCTGCTCACCCAGTCTGACCCGTTGATGTCACAAGCCAGTGCCTCCATCTCCTCTCAGAGCTCCCGCCGCAGTGCCCTACAAGTTGGGTCTGGAGGGCAAGCTGGACTCAAGAAGTCCTCACTATCTGGATGGCGAGTGAATGGAATCTTAGGGTCAACAAGTGAGTCAGACTACCAAAGCTTGATCAAACAGCATCTCCAACAGTCTCCGTCCAGGAGCACATCTATGCAGCTCAGCTCTTCTGATTCCTTGTTGTCAGGTCTCAATGGTATTGTTCCCTGTGTCCAGCCTGCATCTCAGGACCGATTCTCCACTGACCTGGATCTCGAAGCTTTCAGTGGTAGCCTTGATTGTGACATGGACACCATCATCCGGAATGACCTGATGGATGCAGAAGGCTTGGAGTTCAGCTTTGATTCTCATCTAATTTCCAGTCAGAATGCGAACCTGAATTCAGGAAGTCTCTCAAGCACCAAACAAACCTCTTCCCAAAGCTGGGTACCAGGCTGACCAGCATAGCACCTGGATTGTAACACAGGGCAGAACAAAGCTTTAGACACTGTCCTGTCCTTTCAAACATTGTCCAGAGCGAAGAAAGTATACAGAAAGCTGTAGAGATGCTACTAAATAACAACTGGAATGAGTTTAACTCAATTTTACTTACTTACACAGTTGATGTTGTGATGGTTTTTGTGGCCATGTGTTCTGAATTGCCGTGATATAGGATTGAAAACGATGGACCACCTGATGACCTTCATAAAGTTAAGAAGTCTAGAAGAGCTTGGAGAGTGGCATTGTCATCAAGGACAAAATCTAAAGGTACCTAACAGAAGAAAGACTGTACTACAGCTGAAATGTTCTCTGAAGATTTCTGTTTAATAAAGACATAAAACCCTTCTTTCCTTAACCTAGGCCTAGAGAGGATTTTCACCATTAGGTTTAGATTATTTGTAACCGTTAGGGCTGGGCGATATATTGAATATGCTCGATATCATGGCTTATTCTATGTGAGATGTAGTAAATGACAATTGCGGACATCAAGTAGAAATTATTTTTTTTCTTTGTTTTTAAGTCGCAGGCATGAGACTCGCTTTGGTATTTTGGCTCTTTCCTTCAAAAACAAAACAAAAAACACATCACACACCCTTGCCCACCCTTCCAGACCACTCTCCTGAATAAGTGTGTATGAGATGTAAATAGGTGAGATGTGTAGTTTTGTATTTGGGGAGAACGGGGTAATTTCATCTCCCTTTTTTGCATACAAGTGTAACGTTGCGGAGGAACCACAAATATATAAACAAGGCTGTTTTGATGCAGACACTACTAGACTACTAGAATCATCATACTAGTGTGACTGTATACATCAAAGGGTTAAACTGAGCATTTATGAAGTGTTTTAGTGGAGATTTCAAAATCTCGAGATAAATATTGTGATATTTATTAGCAATATCGCCCAGCCCTGTATTTTTGGAGGTCTTCACATCACTGGCCACCACATTGATAGAAACACTTGTCTTCTGCCAAACCAGTCATCATTACGTAGATTGATAACCTGTTTACAACATCAATTCCAGAGAATGTTACTGTTGTTGTTATCAAAATGGTTTTGTTCCGCCTTCATAGTCATTTGTAAACAAGTAAAAGGGAAGAAAGGACCTGTGTGTGAGCTACATCCCTGACTCCTTGCACAGAACAGTGAAATAAGACCAGTGATGAGCTATTTAATGTGCTGTGTAAACACTCTGTTCTTTCTCTGGTGCACTGCATTAATGTTCTTTTAAACCTGTCAAGAAAAGTGCTTTTTTATTCAGCTCAAAGTACTTGATCCTATCCATTTATATCATCACCTCCATTCTGACCTCACCTGAAAGCCTGACCGTTTTAAAGTAGTTTTTGTGATGTGTATGTTGAAATGCTTAGCGTATTTATTTCAGGGGTTAGAAACTGTTACAGGTTAGGTTTCTGAACACTGATTAAAGGCCACTACACAATTGTGTATAGTTGGAAAACCACCATTTATAAGCTCATAAAGCTGCAAAGGCACGTTTTTAGCCTTTTCTTTGTACATATCTGCACACTGGGTGGTGCTTTCGAAAGAGCATCATTTCTGCTCTAATGGCAATATGCAGCAAGGATCTTCACTTCGCACATGAGACGCAGACTCATTTTAGTGTTCTAGACAAGTTAGGATGCTTACATGGACTGTATTTTAGCTAGTGTGTTGAACATGCACAGCAACCAAAGTAGTTAACCAACAGTGAGGCTACTGTTCGTATGTTCAGAAGTAGTGCCATTCAGGGACCCCTGTCACTTGTTACCATGGCAGATTTGCAATCGTTCCTTCGTCATGGTTGAATGTATCTTTGTTGAAACCTGTTTCAGACCCCAGAATCTCCCAGTAGCATCTCTCGCACGTACAGTCGTTTCATGACTTGTGTTGAGTTTGAGTGGCTAGTCATTGTTTACATAATTCCACTGTGCTATTAAAACCATACACAGTATTGTAATTCGCTCACCGCAACTAATTCAGAGACTTTTTCTTTTTTTTTTTTTAAATTTACGACCCTTTGGAAACCGTGTCCTGGGTTCATTTTTATGTTCTTAATGCGTCAAGAGAAAAATCAGATGAATGCAAATTAGAAAAGTGAACATTTGTATTTGTCACATGCCCTATATGCCATGACTCGCTGTATTAAACCTATTTATCAGTAGATACACTTAGATGGCGTGTTTGCTGAATTATCCCTGTGCATTTCCATTTAGAAAAAGTTAGTACAAGATATGGTGCATGTAAATAAAGCTTTGTACAGCACTATGATTATCTTGGGTCCTTGTTGTCTTTCAGTAGTGATCTGATGAAAAAATAACCCACTGAGGTTCTCCTGGAAGTCCAGAGCGCTGCAGTCTGACATTTACCATTATCTGATAAAACTAATTAACCCATGATTTACTTAACTATCCAGTTAATTATAGAAAATAGTTTGAGAGCTCTGGTTAAAAAAAATACCAAAAATATATCTTGTATATGCTTCCACATTTTCTGGATAAGTGTACTGCAAAATGTGCTAAGAAGGTAGATTCTATTTACTTGTCATACGTGGGTTCATGTGAAAAGTTGACTGGATGCTGTGTTCCAGCTATTGTTATTCTGTGGAAATTTGAAGGTTTGTATTACAATGATCTGCAAACACAGGGGGTGCTTAATCAGCAATTAAAGGCTTTTTAACCATGAGAAAGGCCTTGGCTGGCAAACATCCACATAATTGTATCTATTTGATCTTGCTGGCTAAGCCTATCTATAGTTAATGAAGGAACACACTTTGGCATGCTTAATTAAAAACCTTGCCTGTACGCTCTAGACTGACACAACTGAAAATGTTTATGGACTTGTTTCTGTTGTAGTCAGCATTTGGAGTTAAATATAGCATTTTGAAACCTTGTGGAAAAGTTAAAGGTGAGATATTCTTGTGGCCAGCATACACAAATAATACTGAATTCTGCATATATTCACACCTTTTTATTTTCAGACCTGTTCTAATTTGTACTATGATTCTTTATCATCTTGCTCTTTGACCAATGTCAGTGAACACTGCCTTGTAATTCGGTACACTGATGTGACCTTGCTTTTCACCCTTTCTGTACCCAGTCGTGTCTTTGTTTCCTCCCTTGTGTTGTCCTGTTGCTCTGACCATCAGCCTGTACATACCCAGCTCTTTTTTCCTGATCTCTCATTCTTCTGTGATTAAAAGCAGTTGTGATTATCTGAGATTCAATGCAGTGTACATCATTATTTTTTGTTAATGGCTGAGATCAGTAGTGCACTATATGGACAAAAGTATTGTGACACACTTGTTTATCAGGGTTTGGGCTAGGCTCCTTACATCCAGTCTTACCCTTTTTACATATCAAGACATTTTGGACGGCGTCATGCTTCCAACTTTACGGACACTGTTTGGGGAAAAAAAGCCTTTTCTATTCCAGCATGACTGTGTCCCAGTGCACAAAGCAAGATCTATAAAGACATGGTTGGATGAGTTCAGGGTAGAAGAACTTGACTGATCCACACAGAGTCCTGACCTCAACCCCATGCAACACATTTGGGATGAAGTGGAACAGATTGCAAGTCAGGCCTTCTCATCCAACAGTGCCTGACCTCATAAATACCCTATAGAATAAATGGGCACAAATTCCCAAAGAGACACTCCAAAATCTCGTGGAAAGTCTTCCAAGATCAGTGGCGTCTGTTATAGCTGCAAAGGGGGACCAACTCCATTTTATATGGATCTGAATGCAATGACATTAAAGACCCTCTTGATCCCCAATGGCCATGCGTCCCAATATTTTTGTCCATGTAGTGTAGCATTAGAGGCTTTGGAAATGTCAGAAGCGCTTGCAGAGGGATGCGTCACTGCAGAGGGTAAGACATGCGACGACACGCACTCCTCTGTTTATTCTTTAATACGTGCAGGGAATTATGCATGTGCTTCTGCTGCATGCATCCATTCAATAACCGTGCACAAAGGTATCTGCAGTATTCCAATGGGCATTCATTCACAACGTCCTACGACGTGTGTGTGCCTCTGAAAGGTCCTGTGGGGAAGAAAGCGATGAGAAGTGCCCCCCACCCCCAGTGACAATAGATGTAAAGTGTGCCATATGTCCTTGTGCAGTCATTGGTGGGTACCTTGGTGATGATTTCTCATTGGATATAGGCCACCTTTGCAGCTAACCAATCAGTTGTGCTGTATCCAAGTGAATTTGGGATGTTGAGCTATTTAAAACCATACTGGGAGAAAGTAAAAAAAGAAATCTGACATATCTAAAGCGCAAAAAAAACGAGTATACCATGTAAGCCCTTGCAAAGCACAAAAAATGCGTTTATTAATACATTGTTACTCAATTATCTATGCATCATGTACTGCTTTGATTAGAAAATAAAACGTCAGGGTACCATTTTTACACGGATGGGGGTAAAATGTAGGGATTGTGTATTATGAATTCAATACTTAACATCAATACGTTCGTCTGTGAAAGCAATAAACACAATATGCATCCGTGCGTAAAAGTGCACCACGAGATAGAAACATCACATACCCTACTGACCTAGATATGAAACGCAGCATCCTCAGTTCGCCGCAGATCCTTAAATTGTCTGATTTTTAAAGATCGAATTAATTCACTGAGAAATTGGGTTTTGCTGTTTTTGCGTTTGAATCGAACTGATTTTCGTCTGCCGTCAAGAATGGAAATATTCTCATATGTTTCAAACGGAGCTATTTTTATTCCCCTTCAGTGTTTGTGTGTGCTACATGTTGGAAGAAGCTTATTCATCCACGCCTCCTACAGATCTACATGCATGATCTCTAATAGGTCCCCTGAGCTCTGTGGTATAGGATGGATTGGAAAAAAGAACCACTGCACCTACAGATTACTCTTAAATCTCTTCGTTAATCGGTGATGGGACAGAAATGGAACCAGTGGGCTTCCGTCGCCGTCTACTGTCAGAAAAATGTACAGCACACATAAGAAACAGCCTCGACGTCTTGTGATGCTTTTAAAGAATTACAGTATTGTAGAGATCATAAAGTTTTTCAAAACATATAATATCACAGGCGTACTGTTGTTTTGTGGTTATTGAAGTGGGCCTGTGTGTGTTCCAGCTTTATTTGTGTTGGCCTTTGTTTTGCACTGGCCCTTTCAGGCCTATTGTGAAGTCTCCATGGCCACAACAGGACAACACTGCAGCTCCCCACTGACTGGACAAACAGCCTTAGTCAACCAGGGAGACCCTGCAAGAATTTGGATGAGGTGGAAGAAGGAGTAAAGGAAGGAGAAAGACTGCTGAATCTGCAGCAGGAAAACCAGTGCAGGTCTATGGAAATCTGAAATCTCTCATTTTAGTCATCTAGTCCAGTCAAGTCAAGTCAAACTATGGTCAGAACTAGAGGATACAGTGTCTCTTCCTCAGTGAAGGTGAAGCAGCTTGAGGCAGAGCTGTCTGCACAGCTCCAAGCACTGAGGAGTGAGATTGAAAAGAATGAAACTATACATGGAACATCCACCAAGGCTTACAGGTGAGGGATAAATTATGGTTTCATCCTCTTTTTTTTTTTAAATAACATCTAAAAAGTTGAAATAAGCACTATTACATTCTCAGAAATACTATAGAAAACATTTTTTTTAAACATTTCACATATGGCACTGTGCTAAATGAAGTTGAACAGGTTATGCCTGCTTTATGAAGGAACATGCAGTTTGTAGGTGTTTAAAAACTACTGACGGTACACTATATGGACAAAAATATCACACCAACAGACACTTTAATGTATTCAAATGCATAGATTTAAAAGGTCCCCAATTTGCAGTTACAATAGCTTGTCCCCCTCTTGTCTTCCCCAAACACCAAAGTATGGCGTTGATTTTATACACCTTGGTGACAGAAACACTTCAAAAGGTGTGTCCCAATACTTTTGTCCATATCAATGGTATGCTCAGATAAGCAAATATTGATGTAATTTATCTCAATAACAATAAATGTCATCACTGCCCACCCCTACAGGTGAGGTAGCTAAAGCATATCCCACTGTTGTACCGGACAGTGAAATCATGTCATGTAACCTGGTGTTTACACTGCTCCTTCCAGCTCTGTTCATATTCCAAAGGATGTGTCTTATTTTCGCATGGAGAGGCAGCAAGTCCTCCAGAATGGGCTGCACGTAAGATTTACTTTAAGAATTTCACTGAAAATGAATTGCAATACAGTAATTCTGTGATATGGTTTGTGTTGGGATTTTCTATGTATGTTAATTAACCTTGTGTGGTCAGGGTGTGTAACCAGAGTTTTATTTATAGGTCGCAGGTGTAAAACCTGTTTTATCTGAAGCGGAAGTGATCCAGAGAGAACTGGAGAGCTGCCTGGGTCAGGAGTACACCCCTGAGAGCTTACCACTTTTACTGTACCAGGTAGATTTAATCAGTGTGTCCAATTCTGGCCCTGGAGGCCACAATACAGCACTGTTTGGTTATCTCCTTCCTCAAACACACCTACACTGTTAAATGTGTGGGAAATAGTTCTTCTATGCATGTACATTAGAGCAGATTTGCTTGGAGATCTGCAGAGATTAGCTCCAAGTCTAATCTAACACAGTCAGATGTGTTGGACCTGGACTCTCCAGGGTGGGAAGACCACAAATATCATAGAAGAACCACTTTTTTGGTTCTTTAAAGAACCAAAATAATGCAAGATGTTGTCATTTCTGTTTAGTGTACAATTTAACTAATTCAGCATAACTTATATCCAAGCTAAAAACCATTTAAGAAGCATTATTTTAATATTTTGAGTGTACTAGGCCTGCTGGCTAGCTGCTGAGTTGGATTATGTGTATTTGAGCACTGAAAAGAACAGACTGTGTAGGAATTGAAACTTTCAGGACCAGAGCTGGCCATTTCTGAAGGACGACACTGTGATATAACATTGTTTAAAACATTCACTGGCACTTTTAATGGCATACCGTTCTACAGATCAGATTTTTTTATCAGTTCTTCACAGACCGAGCACATGAGGTGGCACAGTTTAAGTACCAGCTTATGCTGAGGTGGAGGAGGTTCTGTAGACATTCCATCGTCCTGGAGCAGTTATATCCTCAGTACCAAGTAATCCACTTGACATGAAACACTGTGTAAAAGTTACTATTACTAACTGTTTGTGGTGATTGTACATTAATTTCTATCTCAACGTGGCTTTGTCTAGGAAAGCATGACCCATTTAACAAATGAATTTCAAGATGCTATGCAGAGAGCTTCCAGGCTTGCTGTGTCCAGAGAAAAGGTTCTATCAGGCACTGGCTACCCTGTCAATGTGGTAACACAAGATGATGTGGTCATCTACTTACAGTGGCTTATATGTCATCTACATTCTCTCAGAACCATCCACGGCTTCTTACACGTCAGTCTACACATGGACCCTGTACACACACACACACACACACACACACACACACACACACACACACACACACACACACACACACACACACAC
>JBBPCW010000001.1:25342903-25352962 GCA_037974425.1 Phenacogrammus interruptus
GCCCTCATCGCAGGTAGCGGACCTCTGCCGTGGGATGATGGCTGAAGTCACAGAACTTCGTGCCAGAGTTACTCAGCTGGAAGAAGAGCAGAAATGTGTCCAGCAGCAGATGAGCCTAAAACACAGGCAGAGCTATGACTCACTGCTTCGCCAGCTCTTCTCGACCTGCATCCAGCTGAAGGTACAAATAAACACATCTTCATTCAGAAGTAGTATTTTGGTTTAATTGACAACCAGTCTCTGCTGTACAGGCAAGGCTTGACAAATATCATGTCAGAATGGACCAAGATGTGAAGCAGATTGTCAGCAGAGTTAGACAGGAAGGAGTGAACAAGATCATTAAGCTGAGGAGCAAGCTTTCTTCTACTAAAGACAATGAGGATCTGACCAGCAACCTTTCTGAGGTTAGTCTCATATTAGTGACACAAATACATGTCAATTAATGTTTTACATTGATATACTCCTATATTTCCTCCTCAGAAAGAGATATTAGAAGATCTCTATTCAGAAAACAGTCACCTGGCTGGACTTCTCTGTAAATTAAGAGCGTTTTACCACTGGAGGCAGGTGGTTGGACAGGCCAGGCTACAGAGGGAGCTACTACAGTGCCAGCAGGTATCCTGGATTCAGATAACATAAATACTGAGGGGGGTGGGTGGGTATTCAGACACTTTAGTATTTATTTAACAAACTTTCAGTGCATATATTTCAGTGCATATATCCGATTTACACAGCTGTTCTTAGATGCAAAGCCATTTTTGGTGCTTTCAGCTTTGAGATGTCTATGGTAAGAGATTATTATGTTTTTGTAACATTGTGATTGATTTTAAATCCATTCTTATTCACTGACAAAAGCTTATGAGGGCCCCTCTTCACAATATCAAAATTCTTCATAACATTTGAGTGAGATTCAAGTGAGGAGATTGGCATGACCTTGATTGGCAAAACCAGTCGAGTTATTTCGGCTGTATGTCGTCTTGTTGAATTCCACCCTCTGACTACATTCCGTTTCTTGGTTGATAATGTTCTTGGGCATTTTTTCTCAGTTTTCTCAGTCTAAATTTAGAGTCTTGTCTACATTCTGCAAACATCTTTGTTTTTAGTATGAGGCGTACAAACAGAAGTGACTGCATTGCAGTGCGTTGCTTATTGTTCTCACCGTAACTATTGTTTTTGCTACTTTCTTGTATTTCCTGCAGTCCTACTGGCTTTCCTCTTACCTTCATTAATCTGAGAGAAATCTGTGCATGGTGGACTTCCAGGCATGATTAGTTGTGGTTTCATGAACTTCCTAACTGCATATCATTGAGCCAAATCCACTGAGAGGGATGTCTATGGTATTTACTAGGGCACTGTAGCATTTGCTGCATGAAATCTTCCCAAATGCAATATTGTTCATAATCAGTGTCTGTTGTATGCGTATGAATCCAGATTTTTTCTTCCTATCTGTAAGTACAAAGTGTGTGGATATATTCACTGAAAGTATATTTAACTCAATGTTTTTTTCTGTAGTGCTTATTCCAAAGTCTTTTACCATTCTACCAATGTCTGCTACATGTTTAGAGAGAGATATCCTGTAAGCTGGAGGCTTTGAGAGTGAAGATGACGCTGCAAGAGGGGGAGATGATGCTGAAGCAGGAGCTTGAAGCAGTGAAGGCGGCCATGTTGCATTGTAGAACGGAGTATGATAAACTTCAGAGACGAATTATTAAGCAGGTATAGCCCCACTCAAACAGGCCTTCATATGTCCCTGTACATATACTATAGTGTATGCTGACGTAACATTTGCAGTTATTGGATGTTAAAATGACCTTGTACCATAATGCACATTTTTTCTTTTACATTAGAGACTATGTTTATACTTTTTATTTTTATATTTTATTTATATACTCTGTATAAGTTGGAGCCACGCGGTCTCGTTTGACTGTATACGTGTGTATAGCTGAGATGACTATTAAGTTCATTTTGACTATATCTAGTTAGGGATAACTGATCACTGCAAGTCATGTTTTCTTTCTGACCACAGACTCAGCAGCTCCAGGATGTGGAGCACCAGTCGGCGCAGGAGGCTCGGAGCCGGCAAGAGCTGCACAGCTTCCGCATGCAGAGTGTGGAGCAACTGCAGGAGGACATGGAGGAGAGAGAGAGTCAACTGAGAGCCCTCAGTGCCCAGCTGGAGAGGACCAGCCGGGAGAGTGAGCTACAGCAACAGCACAATCACAAACAGATTAAAAAGGTAATGCAGAGTCCTGGAACATGAAACTTCTTAATGAAACATTATCATACACACACAGCTTCAATGACTTACTACTACATGGTTAAATCATGTTTTCCACAAATTTGTGATTTCTCTCGTACTCCAAATGTCGTCAATCAAAACGTATTTGCTGCTTATCCCATATACATCACATATAGTTTATCTTCTTTTAAAAAGGACAAAATTCAGAAATCACATAAGCAAAACTATATGTTAATACTGAAAATAGTTTGAGGCAGTAGAGTGATGAAATGCATATTTACAAGAAGCTAATTGATGGTGTATGAACTTTCACTTTGTAGCTCCACTGAAAATGCAAAGAAGGAAACTTCAGACACCAAACATATCTTGGCTGAGCATCATTTGGAATGGGTGGATTATTGTACTTTTTTGCTTGAACCATTGCTTTAAACACTATGGTAAAAAGTGACCCAAAGAGTTTTGAACCAGTAAGTTTTTACCATATTGTAGTGGCCTAGTGGTCAGGGAGTTGCTCCTGTGATCTGAAGGCCGTGGGTTCAAATCCCAAGACTGCTAGTGGCACCACTAAGGTATTCTTGAGGAAGGTACTGTCCTTACACACTGCTCCTGGACGCTGTATTCCTGGCTGCCCACTGCTTCCCTTGGTGAACGGGTTAAATGTAGAGAATGAAGTTCATGCTGTTCGCTCTGTGTGCTGTGTTCACATATGACAAATGTCTGCTTACATTTTTAGGTGCGAACCCAGCTGAGTCATGAACGCTGTCTAAAACTGGAGGCTTTCCAGGCAGTAGACAAACTGCAGACCCAGATTCACAGCTTTGAGACAGCACTGTCTAAACGGTTCTCCTCTTCAGGTGCTCACACTATCATTTCTCTTCACCATTCTGGGTTTATTTGGAAACATGAGACTAATCAGACATTTTGTCCCTTTATTCTACAGGATGTAAGAGTGCTTTCTCAAGTAGAGCTGGTGAGTTCATTTCTCCGGTGGCCAGAAGTTATTTTAGACTGCATTTTCAGGCACATTAATTGTTCACTTTTTTATGTTGTTGTTCAAAAGTTAGTGGCTTTATAGAAGGCACATCTGAAGATTCTGATATTGACACTACAACTAGACCAGTTACAGCTAGGAGAGAGTCTGGGACACTACTTGAAAGACCGAAAACAGTGAGTCATTTTTTTTCTACTATTTAAAACAGGTTTTGTCCAGTTACATTTAAAAAATGCACTATGATGCTCCTATAGTCAGGGGTCTGAAGTCTGACTGCTTATGCAAAATTAACTGCTCAAAGGATAGAATTTCACTCCAGAACTGAGACTTGGTTTAAAACCTTTTGTCCCTAATTCACAGACCCCACGGCGGCTGCGAATGGAGATTGCTGAAATGCTGTTACCCAGCCTGCCTGACAGATCCTTCTCACCTCTTCCATATAAAACACAGCATCCTAGACTAGGACACAAGTAAATTTTTTGCAAACATCGCTGCATACAGACATTCTGCATGGATTTTTCTTAAAAGATTGCATTTTCATTCATTTTAATGTCTTGTATGTCACACTTCATCTGAAAGTCAACTGTACAAAAATATGTGGGGCATCTGCCCTGGCTCTATAGTGCACTGGTTTAAACCAGCAGCTCCAGCCTAGAAGGTTGTGGAATCAAATCTGAGCTGTGTACTTTATATCTTGTACATCACAGTCACCTGAAAGTAAAATATCATAAAAGGCTTGGTTAGGTTGCAGTGGTCTTAAGAATTGAAGGTTGTGGGATCAAATCTGGCTTTTGTATCTTGTATATCACATTTCATCTGAAAGAGAAATGTCAAAAAAAAAAAAAAACACATTAAAAAAAAGGCATGATAGCAAGTAGACCCTGGGGCTCAGTGGTAAGAGCACTGCATCTAAGACCTGGAGGTGAGAACCTTTAGTTTTAGGTCTTGAACATCAGACCTCATCTAAAAGTCAAAGTTACAAAAAACAAAAACAGTGGGATCCAGTTTCACTTTTACTTAAATGGACTATAATGAACCATATATTATATGACTATTACACCAACAGGGACTTTGATGGCCCCCGCATTCAGATACATAGACTGGAGTTGGTCCCCCTGCAGCTGCTATAATGTTCCGCCCCCATGTTCCAGAACTATTCATCCAACATCAGTACCTACTGTTGTGGCTGAACACAATCAAATCCTCACAGCGATGTTCCAACCATAGTCTTTCCAGCAGCAAAATAAGGACAAAAAAGCTCCTTATTTGTGTTTGCAAACCCAATGTTATTGCATTTTTGTTCATATAGCGGTACTTTAAAAATTAAATTGAGTAAAAATTTTAATTGTTGCCCAGTATTTATTTTCTTTGTCAAATGTTGAAAGATCTAATTTAGAGAATTCTGAAGACCTGGCAAATGATCTACCAACAGATATGTAGGTGTTTCATACAAATCACTAGTAATTGCTGCCAAAATGAAGGACAATAATTTAGATATTTTATTCATGTACACTGTACCCTAAACTGTTTTTTCCCACTGAATACAGCCCTTTGACACAATTTCTTCCAAAAGTCAGTAAACTCAGTGGCATGACTGTGTTATCCTAAATCATTGATGATCAATCAGTGGGCATATCTGAATGATACCAAACTAAAATTCAAAGCAATGTTTTTCAGTGCATCAGCAATGACAACTGTAAAAAGACATTTCTGGTCTTCAGTTCTGTGGGGCCAGGCTGGTGGTGTAGAGGTATGAGACGGTTCCAGCTTGGATCTGAAATGTCTGTCCCTGGATCTGACCACTGGGGATCTGCTCACTGGTCTGGCTAATGGAGATTGGCTGACTGGATTGGCTGCTGATGTGGATTGCTCCTGTGTGGCTCTGGCTAGGATGCTCTTGAGTGAGCTCCACCTCGGCAGCAGTGGGCTCCTGAGTGACAGAAAGCTGTGGGATGGCATGCTGGATCACCTGCAGCTGCTGCTGAAGAGGCCGTGGGTTAATCTGCAGCTCTTGCGGAGCTCCGTGATGAACCTGTAACTGCTCCATAGCCTCTTTAGTCAGAGTAATGACATGCATTTGCTCTGACTGGCCACTGCTTACTTGGCCCTCTACCACACTGATGGTTTGGATCTGACCACTGGGGTCCAGTCCATCCTGAGCAACTAATGCCAGGTTCTGGACGTGCCCTGAAGGCTGTGTGAGGAGAGTGAGGCTGGAGTGGGCTTGCCCAGCTGCAGCTAGATCCCCAGGGGTACCCTCAGTGGTGATAATGCTGATGGCTGGCTTCTGGCCCTGGACCAGGTTGATGTCACCCACTTCACTTGTGACCACCAGCTGGATCTCCTGTTCTGGGTGGTACTGCTGCAGCTGGAGGATGCTATGCATCTCCTCAGTTTCCGCTGTGGTCTCCACCACGGTTGTTTCAGTAGGTTCTGTGACAGGTCGCTCCTTGTTGTGAGTTTTAACGTGAGCTTTCAGGTTGTCCAGTCGAGCAAATGACACATCACACATAGAGCAGACAAAGGGCTTTTTCCCGGTGTGAGAGGCTACATGGCGCCTTTTGGCACTGGAATCGGAGAAGGACTTGCTGCAGATGTTGCACACATAAGGCTTTTCTCCTCTGGACATAATGTGATCAAGGATAATGTACATGTTAGTACCGCCATTTAAGCACATGCTGAAAGTGAAAATATATTTGTCAACATCTAATGAAGAGAGTGGACACTCTACCTGTGGATTCGGATGTGTGTCTGCAGTGTGCTCTTCGCTGTGAAACACTTCCCACAAATCTCACATGTAAAAGGCTTCTCACCTGCAACAACAAACTGCTATGAATTCTACCTGTAAATACCACTGGCACACCTCAAGAAACCATAAACCATCACACAAAACAAACCATATGTATAATAATTCACTAAAAGATTATATATAATGTGTTTGGAGAAATTGCTTACTGTTTATCTAGTAGAAATCAGCCCTGAGTGCTGTTTCATTTTAATAATAGTGTACTTTTTTTTTAAACATATGGGGCAAAACTTAGTGGCACCTGTATGAAATATTTTCAAACAAAACTTGCATTGGAAAATCCATTTGTCTATACTGTGTAACTAAAGGAAATGTTCCCCATAAAACACAGCATATAAAAGAAAATGTAGCTCAGCTCTTTATTACAGGTCAAAATTTGGGTGCCAATAGTTCTAGAATTGACTGTGTTTTCCATCTAAACTGGCATAATATGATTAAAGTAATAGTTGCAGTGGAGATATGACACTACAAGCCACAGCTGCAAGCCTAAATGATCAATAGCACACATCTAAAAAACATGCCAAGCTGTTAAACAATGTCAAGCAGACATGCTTAAGTGGTTTCTGACAGCGTATTATCTATAAATATTGACAAAACTGTGTATAGCTATAAAAAACAGCCTGTTTTCAGGTGCTAATTTGGGACAATAAATCGTATACATTTGATTTTAACCGGAGCCTTGCTGTAAGTGGATTTTCATTAAATCAAATATTTGCTTCCGTCTTCATATTTGCTCCCAAAACCATCACCTGTGTGTGTTCTCAAATGTTTCTTCAGTTGGGCTGCATCCATAAACCTGTGATGACAGTGGGCACATTCAGGTAGCGCTTTGCCTGTATGAACTCGGTAATGACTCTTTAACTGCCTTTTCTGACTGTACGTTTTCCCACACTGGTCACAGCTAAACGATTTATTTTCTGGAAAACAAGAAGGCCAACAGTAGTAGGTTAATATACACAAAAACATACTCAATATATGACTGTACAGGACTGGGGATTTTAATAACTAGTTACGTAGTTTCCCATACCTGCATGTAGGTTCATATGCTCCTGCAGGGAATGTTTGGTGGAAAGAGCTTTGGAGCAAATAGTGCAAACAAAGGGCTTCTCTCCAGTGTGCATGCGCTGATGAACCAATAGTGTGTGTTTTTGTGTGAAGCTGTTCCCACAAATGAGGCACTTGAAAGGTTTTTCACCTGCAAAAGGGCCACAAACAAAATTTACTTAAATATTTTTAGCGAGGGCCATGTTGGGATCAATTGAATATGCATGTACATGAATGAAAGACGCCAGTAAGACCAATCCAAAGCTTCACCTGTGTGGGTTCGCTGATGCATTTTTAAAAACAGATGATTTTTAAAAACTCTGCCACAGTGGTCACAGCGTGGCTCTGTGGCTGGGTATTTCCTTTTTCCTGGCACTGTTCCTTCACTCATGTCATTGCCCAGGTTGTAACTTTTTAGCTTCACCGGCTGCCTTATTTTGCGTCTGCTGTGCCGTGGCCTGTCCTCTTTTGGGTCATAGTCTGCATCGTCTGAGTCTCTGGGCAGGGCATTAGAATCACATGTAGGATGTGCTGCCTCTGAAGATTCTACACACGAATCCACTGTTGCTTGTCTTGGTCTCCCGGGCTGTGATTCAGCAGGTGGTCCATTCTCCTTTTGATTCGAGTCCTGGACGACTGAGCCTGAAGCTGGCAAGTCTGCGTTCTTCATTGGCCGTCCTCTTTTGCGCTTTAGATGGATTCTAGCTGTGCTTGTGTCACCACTTCCTCCCTCTGAAGAAGCATCTAGCACTGAGGCCGACCTCCTCAAGTGAACTTCAGCATGAGCTTTCACCAAATCACTGATCTCCAGCAAACGGGCCACATCAAGCAGCTGCTCGCTGGTGTTTTCCTCCACGGACACATTTGCACTGTAAATGAACTCAAGCACAGATGCAAAGGTCTTGGCTGCCATGCCATCTAACTTATAGATGGACTGACTGAGCTGATCTTCTGCTGTGAACATCAGGGAGAAATATTCACTGCTGGCAGCTAACAGAGCCTTATGAGCCTTGAAGTGCACATCCTCCACAACAAGAGTTATGTCACAAAGTAACTCTCGTTTTCTAAGTGTGTCAAATTTATTCAGGATGGAGTCCTTGTGAGTTTTTGAATGTAGGGCCAGGAAGTTCGACGCTTGAGTCTGCAGTTGCTCTGACATTCTGCCGCTTTATGTGACAAGATGACAAGAGATGTACATGTTCAAATCAGAAACACAAGTAACTCAAAATGGATTGAAATATTTTCATCATACAGTTACAGTAGACATTTAACACATTTATTTTAGCAAGGCATTCTACAGTTAAGGAATTAAAATCTCTGTACCACTTCATCCACAACTACATAGAAACGACTTGAGAGAGGACTAACTGCTATGGCTTTGCAGTTCAGTAGGTCTCAACACTTAGTTATTTTTTTATTTTTGTAAGTTTGAATAAGTGTATATCAATATATTTTGATTGTTTTATTATTATTATTTAATTACCTTTACATCTCAATTTTGTTCATTTATTTTGTACAGCACTTTGTAACTTTGTGAAGTGCTATATAAATAAAGATTATTATTATTATTATTATTATTATTATTTCAGGAGACCATGCTGGACAGCACTCTCCACCACCACCATCAAAACACCAATTTGGACTATAGATTTCAGGAAAGATTTTTTTTAAATCTGCTCCCCAACTGTATGTCTACATAGGCTCTGTTCTTCTGTTTTTGGTCTAAAATAAAACAAAACAGCACAACACTTCAGTGCCAACAGAAATGTTACATTGGGCTAGGTCCCTTCCAGTGAGGGGCAATCATAATGCTTTAGCATACCAAGACATGTTGGACATCAGGCTTCCACAGTTTGGGGAAGGCCCTTTTCTATTCCAGCATTACCGTGCCCTAGTGCACAAATCAAGGTCCATAACGACATGATCGGATGCGTTTGGTGTGGAACAACTTGACTGGCCCGCACAGAGCCCTGACCTCAATCCCACACAACACCGTTGAAATAAACTGGAACAAAGACTGCAAGCCAGGCCTTCTCATCAATGCTCTACAGAATGAATGGGCACAAATTCCCACATAAACACTTCAAAATCTTGTGCGAGGTTCTCCAAGAAGAGTGAAAGCTGTTATATCTGCAAAGAAGGACCAGCTTCTTATTAAAGTATGTATTTAAATGCAAAGTAATTTAAGTCCCTGTTTGTAGTGGTCAGGCGTCCCAATACTTTTGTCCATGTAGTGTACCTCCTATATCTACATGTAAGTACTGGCCTACAAGGCTGCCACACAATGTCAGCATGTGATTGTTCAGGAAACTGAACAGCAGCAAAAAACGAAACCAAACAGCAGCCATTTTTAACCAGGATTCTTTAGAGACAACACTCTGGAAACACTGGAGTATGGAGAGTGCTAACTAGACGTCTTCATCTGTTTCTAGGATGTGAGAAGAAATCAGACGAGCGAACACAGCCTGTCCAATGTGGACCTGTGCCCAGTTTTACACAGAAATGCAAAAATCAGGCTCGAATTTTAACCCAACGCCATATCAACAGAACAAGGAGGTTCGGTTCTGCGTTTATATATTTAGTTTCGCGCAGATAAAGGTGGTATTTTAATAACAAGAGCTCAGTTTCCCCGCATTTATTTTTATACATCTCTGAATGGCAACAATCCGAAATACAAAGCTTTCAGGACCTTACCTTAGAGAAGCCACAGAGACGTTGTAAATATCGCGAGATTTGCTAGACTGTAAGAGTACTGACTGGTGTCCTCTAGTGGTGGTCTCTCTCCGAACTCCCACTTCAGACGGACAGAGTCATGCTGTTTTAGGTAAGTAATTTTTTATTTTGTAGCTTGTAACATCTTTTGTAACTCGCCTCAGCTACTTAGGTATCTTAGGTTAAATGGTTATATATATTTATATACACACACACACACAGACACATATGTATGTATGCATGCATATATGTGTATATATATGTATA
>JBBPCW010000001.1:25383912-25396875 GCA_037974425.1 Phenacogrammus interruptus
ACATTTCCACGCCCCGAAACGTGACGCTGAACGAAACGAACTGTGATTGGTTGTTTGACATGTCAGTCAAATGGCCTCATGGGCGGGCCTTGGCCAAAGAAAGCTACTATGAATTCCAGACCTTCAGCCGCGAGACTAGATGTTGACTAACAAATAAGGTAAATTATGGTACTTGTTTTACTCTTAAACTCACACCTACAAACTCAGATTTACAAATTACATGATAACATATTGCTGAGTCTTTACCTTTTGATGAGAGTTTTTTGTTTTCGTCTATTTTGATGAGCTTCTTCCTCACACGGCGGGTCGAGTTGACCAGTTTGTGCAGTCTGCGAAAGGCCAGCGACTCCTCCAGCTCATCGTCTGATTGTTCCCGTGACTGCAGGCCAGGAGCAAGGAGGACCAACTTGTGTTAAAAGACTTAAAAGCTTGCCTTTGGACACATTCATGCTCAAATAAAACACAAATGGTGGTAAACAAAAATGGTGGAAACAAATATTCCCATTATTTTCAGGAGAATACCAGGAAAAGGGTGTTCATGGATGACCAAAAACCTATTATAAAAGCTATGATACAAAGAAACCTTTGAGCTTTTACAACCAAGTGTTCAAAGCTAGTCCCAGACAGCCACAGCTCTACGTGATATTTCTCTCCTGATGTAACTCATGAAGGGCTTGAAGCTCAGCTGAAGAACTGAACTAAGTGATTAAGGCCGTACAGTGCTATATTTCAGTAACTATCATGGAAAATGGTTGGAATATTACATTGTGAGACTAAAATCTAGAAACACTATCATTCATAAATGTAACAAACCATGCCTACTTAATTTGCAGATTACCATTAAGAGATATTTGAATGTTCAATTTGTATTAATGGCAACGACAATTCTAAACTGTTGGGACTAACAGTAATTTATGAACACTGTAAATTCAAAGCAGTGTCCAAGAGAAAACAGTGGTGATTTTAACGCAGCACAGAATATTCTCTGTATATGTTCCCAGCAGTGTGGGTTTTAATAGCTGCTTGCAACAGGCTTTCTGTGGAAACCAAACGAGACGACCAAAAAGGCAACAGCTACATACAGCATAACCACATTTCAACTTCCAGTTCTTACTGTGTATGTTCTAGCCACTGAGTGTATATTTATTAGAGACAGTAGCTGTATATATTGCTGAAGGTGCATTGACCACACATAGTTTTGTTTTAAATATGCACTCTGTGCACAGACCTAAACCAACTGCATTTATAGAGTTGGTGGTTGAGCGTCTGCTTCCTTTCTGTGGCTTCAGAGGAGAAATGAAAATGAAACACATTTTCTGTAAAACATGAGGATGGTTCAGTGTTATCCTAATGAAATATATCAGATGGTCTGAGAAAGAGGACTGTGTTTGACACTGGACTCTACCTGTCTTACAAAAGTCAATGTCATTATACTGCACTAGTATGATCCCAGTCCTTGATCCTAGGGGTTTCATGAAATAGCTTTTAAAAAATAACTGCAGTTCAATGTCAGATTCATATAAGCCTGTCAGCGCCTATAGTTACCCAAAACAACCCCACTGTCTCTGTATTTATTTACTCAGAATCTAGTCATTAGTCTTGTGTTTCTGTTTTTCATGTTTTGCACCACGGTCCTGAACAAACATTTCTTTCTTTCACTGTGTATGGTGTATATGGTACTTGACTCAGAACCAAATCTTTACATAATGATTAAATGCATTAAATGCAAGCTCATCTGAGCATGTTTTAAAGCAATGTGAATAAAGAAACCAGTTACATACTGGTGTAACAGACAATAAACCAATGCACCGAGCTTTAAATAGCCCATTAATTATAATTGGACCCCCATATTTTGGTGATTATTACAATAGACTGTAAATGATTCTAGCATTTCAAAATTAATCTAGTTGAATCAGCAAACACCCATTCAGGAAATGTAATGCTGCCTTAGCACTTTCGAGCCATATTCCTGAGTTGGTGTGTGAAATATAGAAAAAAGGGGCAAAAAAATATGGAAGAGGAAAACAAGGAGCCTGTCTCGTGGAGTCGGTGAAATTGGCCCTGCAACTGAGCCCCCTAATCACACTATCCCTGTATAAAAGAGCTGTGGCCTGCAGAACCCAGCTCAGTCCTGCATTCAGCTGGCCAAAGCACCACAATGGGGGGTTAAAGTATTGAAGGCAATGAATAGAGCTTGGCCTGGAGGCCTGGATGGGGGTGGGACATGGCCCTGGGGTGGACTGATGGGCTTCAGACTGGGGGAGCACAACAGTTCACATCTAGGACATGCAGGGGGGAGGGGCATCAACAAATGCCTGGTGGAGTGGGTGACATTCCTGCTGGGAGCATGCCTGGGACCAGAGGATGTGGAGCAGCCAATAAACAAGCTCATTACAACAAACAAGGATGTAGGACAGCTCATAATACACCGCGGCTATTTACTCCTGCCCATTCTGCAGCTTAATAAAGTGTAAATGCCTAAAGAGTGAGATGACTCAACGGAGGAAGTAAGAAAAAACACTTCTACTCACGTTGCAGTTGGAGGATTCGTTCAAAGAGGGGCTGGACTGGTCAATCCAATCTGTTGCATCTGTGTTGCATGACTGTCTGCTTTGTGTCTCATACTCTTTGAGCTAGGGACAAAAAAAATCAGTGAGTTTTTGAAGATTTAGCTGGAATGTTCGGTGCACTGAAGTCTTTGAGATTGCTAAAGGAACTTTTCCAGCATTTTTCAACACAATCTCTCTCCCCGTGTCTGTAGCACATAGTCAATTATAATTAATATCTTTGATGTAGAAAATAACAGAAAAACTATGAGAGACTAGAGACACATTTGCAATTGAAAACAAAGGGCAGATGCTGAAGGCTTCTATTGTAAATGTGTTTTAATTAACAGTTTTACAGATTAAAATTTTCAGGGCTATTCATTGCATGCTACAGGTTTAACAGAAAATATTCCTTTGATGACAATTTATCACCCCAAGTCACAACATTTATCACCCCAAGCCACAACATACGTATTTGTTTCACGTTCTAATAATATGGTAGTATAATCATTTTAATAATGTACTGCTTTACAACATTTGAAACAAATAATCAAAGAATTCATAGTAGTAAATTACTTATGTATTAAGTCAGAAGCTAAAGGGGTTAAAAACTATCACCCATTCTAATGGAGTTTCCTTGCTAGGGAAATCCTGTTTGGATTAGAGGAGGTGACCCATTTGGTGGACAAACAAACTTCAGAAGGAGAAAACTTTAATGGAGTTCAGCACCAGAAGCAGGAATAAACGCTGTGTAAATAAGTAATCTGTGTGCCATTTCTAGACTGTGCAAAGTGCCCACACGGGGTCCTGTCCCAGTAGGGAGGGCAGAAGCAGCAGCTTACCCGAGCCAGAGCTTCTTCTACAGTGATCATCTTCTCCTTCACCATCATCATCAGCTGGATCCGCTCTTCATCACTCATTGTAATCTCACTGGCCACAAAGCCCAGGTCTTCACCTGTAGACAACATTTATGAGGAGTCAGTCACACAATTAGGAGAACTAATGAGAATCTAATGAGCATCTGGTTGGGTAACAGAATGACAGATGTACCTTTTGAAGTCTGACGCATGGGGCCTTTCTGTGTCTTGCGGAAGTTTTGCCAGAAGGACTTATTTTTCTTTTTTGAGTCCCATTTCCCTGCAAGAGCAAACCGTTTCAAGAGTATGAGCAAGACTAATAACACACAGACTGACACGCATGTATCATACTACAATCATTTAAAAAAAAACAAAAAACCCCCGAAAATTACATGACAACAAACTGAGAATAAAAGCTACTGGGCAACTGATTCAACATTGTTTCTTCTATGTTTTTTTTTTTTTTACAGAGAAATATGATGAAATTGTTGTCCTGGTATGAGAATAAATTGACTGGTAATTATTATATGCAATTAAATGTGCCTGATTATATTTTTTCTATGATAAATATCACCTCTTCAAATTACAAAACACTGCAGCCTCTACACACACCAAGTACATACCTCCAGATCCATCCTCCGAGCTCGACTTGTGCATCGACAGCCTAGAAACAGAAGTCATTATTAAAAAATCCTGCTCTAAGGAATGCAGCATCCACACTCTGAGCATCTTAATCTCACCTGTTCTCCCACACTATTTTCTTCATATTGCTAAGAGCTATCCAAACATGTTCTACAGATGTATCAGTGTCTTTCCATTTGTCCAGGAATCAGCTGTGTCCATGATGCTTGCAGGCCAGTGCACTAGTGATCGATCTCTCGGATATGAGACAAAGGGGACAGGCTGTTGGCTCCAGGGCCAAACACACCTAACCACCGCTCACTCTAACAAAGGAGGCTTTTCACATGCAGTTGAGTTTTTGGTGCAACAGTAGTTCTCACGTGGTCTGAGCATTCCTCTGACTGTCTGTCTGTTTGTCGCAGCTGACACTTGTTGCTGATGTTAGCTATCAGTGGTCTGTGTTGCGATGTAAGGGTGCACGTAATGCAGAGAACTAAACTCAACCTGTTTCTACTGAGATAATGCAATGATGGTGGTCCCAATTCACTCTAACAACTAACGAAAAAAAAGCATCTCTACTAAAGTTACTAGAGTGCGTTAATATGTTTTCATATCTTATTACAAAAGCTATTAACTAGCCAGATTTTCTTTAATATAATCAAAGTCTGCTCTTTTCAGGCTAAATGACGATACAAAACACTGAGCAGGCCTCACACATGCACAGACATGCATGCAGAAAAAAACAATCCTGATCAGGCAAAATGGATATAAATCAGCCAAATGTCAATCACATGTTAGGAGTGAATATCAGCTGATTCCCATCCTGGACATTTACCTAGTATATTTGTTTACATGTTGCTCCTAGTGATTCAAATACTCATCACCACTCTCTAATTTCACACATTCAATCGTAGGAAGGAAGTGAGGAGGAAGAGAAATGAGTCACCAGGATACACATGAAGTATCACCTCTTGCCCCATGACCACATCCATTCATAGGTGAGCAAGATGTTAGCATTGTTTGCCACACTAGTATCTCCAGAAGTACAAAATAAATAGCGCACAATATGATATCATGAAATTGATTCACCAATCTAAAACGCATCAAAAAGGCATAACATCATTTACTGAATAGTGAATATAATATCAGCTACCTTCTCTCTACCTCTGGAGTGGACACAGCACTGCTCAAGCCCAGAGACTCCTATAAAAAAAATGACCAGTTAAAAGTGATACTGCCTTTTTCAGTCTGAGAAACATAAAGCATGCTGGGAATGTGAAGCTTCAGGGTTTCTCAGACACCCACCTGGATTTCTGAGCGCAGCTGAAGTGATGTGGATGTCGATTCCGCCTTTTTCTGGGAAAGAGAAACAGGGAGAAAATCATCGACAAAAATCACATTGAATCAAGTGAGCTTTGTTTATTTCCGCTCTGTGGAAAAGAAGAACATTTTCAAGTCAAGTCACTTTTTTCAATTCGACATTTTAGTAACTGGATGAAACTGAAAAGAAGAAAATGTTCCTACCGTTTCTGGCTCCTGAGCCACTTTGCGTTTTCGAAGCTCTTCCATTCTTTCACACACGTCACTGTAAGAGGTGCTGTAATACTCTGAGTACTCCTTGGCCAGGTCCTCAATGTTACCCAGAGAGCCATCCTTCAACAAGCAAGAACACATACCATTAACCTCAAGAGAACACAGTCCACTCCAAACGCTGGGATAAATTCTGCAGTCACCATGAAAAGAAAATGTCGTAACACCGTGTGAACATTTCATGATGAACAAAGCAACAGATATGGGAAGTCTTTCAGCATTTTTACAGAATTTTAGAGTTACATTAAAGACACTGAGTGATACAGTGATACAGTTATTACTTTCTTGGACATATGAGGCAAAGAAAGGTTTTCATGGTATTAATTTAGTATAACAGCAAATTAGTGAGAGGTGATTCTCATAAATGTAACCATACATTTTTAATGCATTTTAAGGCTTCTTCAAGCAAGTCCAGGATTTCCCTCACTGTGACCCAGCTCTTCAGCTCCACTTGACCTCAACTTGACTGAGGCGAGGAGAGCAAGGTATGACGCATCTGCAGCCAAGAAGGACCTTGACTGAATCGACTGAAACATAACTACGATGGAAGTGGGCAGAGGTCTAGATAAACTACTGAAGACTGCACTACAGTCCTAACTCTGAGCAGTGCGACTTCCAGCTATTCTTTAAAACAAAGAGAGTTGATCTTTGTTTTGTGGTCACAGAAAGCCAACGTAGCCATAATTCATCTCACTACTTGCAAACTCATCCACTAAAAATGCTCTCCAATTATTTATGAGCATCTCTGCATTTCCGTGACCTGCACTCGATGATATATGTTGTTGAGAAATAATTCATAACTAAAGAATGCACCACAAGTATTCAGGTCATACGCTAGGAAGCCGATATGCTTCATACAGGAAAACCATTCATAAGGTAGTCATATGTGTCTCGTCATAAATTGTTCAAAAAGGGCTCCATTTGTATTAAGCGCAACTGTGCGTGTCAAGAGAGCCCTCTGTGGTTTAGAAGTTTGATCATTCAATTATTACCACGAGATTTGCGAATATAGAATTAGTTTTTTCCCAAAATGTACCCCCAATTTAGTCATGTGCAGTTCCACCCACTAGCTAGGGCTCCCCAAATCATGGATCACCACTAACACTGAGCAAGTGCTGGCCCACTTGCTTCCTCTGAGTCACTTGAAGCGCCGCTACATATTTCCGAACAACTGCTAATGTAACCCACTTGGAGGAGACGCCTGGGATGACCATCATTGTGCTGAGTAATAGGGTGGAGGAGCATCCTAAAACCAGCTGTGCTCTCTTGGACCTCCGGCCATGGGTGGCTGTGGCATCACATGGGCTCAAAGCAAGGACTGAACTCATGATCAAACGCTTAAACAGTTGGACCACTCTAGATACATATCACCATGTAACCACTGGACACAAGTATTCACTGATAGGATAGTAGTAGCCTAGTGAGTAAAACACTTGCCTGTGAACCTGAGGACCACAAAAATGCATGTTGCATTTCTACCATTGTATCCTTATTTATATTTCTAGATTGCTTGTAAAGGGTACTTTTTATACTGTACTGTTGGTACAGTTTTTATTCTATTCTATTGTTTTTCATTGTTGCTGCTCTTATCATTGTATTGTCTACCTTCTGCTGTGATGATGCAAATTTCCCACTTGTGGCACTAATAAAGGTTTATCTTATCTCCTCTTATCTTCAGCAAGACACTTAATCCTCAGTTGCTCCAGGGGGACTGTCCTAATGACTGTAAGTCGCTCTAGATAAGGGTGTCTGCCAAATGCCACTTTACCTTTACCTATTTGTAAGTACACCTTTGTAAATACACAGGACACATTAAAATCAAATCAAATGCATATAAATGTACCGTTTTGTAGTAAAGATAAAAAAAAAAAAAGTTAAAACATGTCCATGTTCGCAACATAGAACCAAGACAGAAAAGATTCAGGTAACTTCACCCTCTAGAAAAATAAACCCGAGCTAGGCTTTAAATTCCAATGCATTTTATTGCTTGGATGAAATGGGCATCAAAACGTTACTCTGATGATCATGAAAATTAGCTGCCCTCAAACACAACAAATGCATTCAGACTTACCAATATACTCATTAAATGTGCCCACATACTGGAGAAATTACCAGCTGCAGTGGCATCCAGATGCAAAACTTCCTCACTGCTGGGGTTTTCTCTCTCCATTTTAAACAAATCGAGCAAACAGTCGCACACAGATTATCCCGAATTCTTGACACGGCTCTAAACTTCACACAATTCAAACAGTACGTCCCGATGCATCTCCATTCTGTGGGGAAATTTTTGCCAGCAGCTCTTGATTGCTGAAAGTTTGAAGCTGTTCCTCCACACTGTTCACCCCTTTCAATGAGTGGAGCACGCAGTGATTTCCATAGGAAACGCTCCAGCTGCTCTGTGCAGACCTCTGCTGTTTAACACACACCATGATTTCATTTCCACATTTAACACCTTCTCTACTGTGCTAATATATCCACATGCAAGAAAAGGTTAATCAAGGACATAATAGTAATGTGATATAGTACAAACACAACTCTTCAACAGATAACTTTCTGCATCATCAAAAGTAATGTGGACATTAAATGGTTCAGATTTTTCTGCTCAAAATACTATCTGTGGATCAGTATGTAGAAATAGCACCTGCAAGGTTTACTGCCATCTCATAGACACAGAATGGCTTATTGGGGTTGATTAATATTCCACAGAGAAGGCAGAGAAGTGGTGAAAGAAGCCGGAGCTGGCTTAGTCTTAGTAGCATGATGTGCACATCAATGGCCCTCTCAGAGCACTCCATTCAAAACAGAATGCACCCTTAAGATTCACAAAGATAGCAACATAATATAAAAACAAACAACATTAAATAGTACAGCAGTGATCATGGAGCAAATTAAGTGCACCAGAGCTCCTATCTTAGCGGGAGCTATAATAGCGTAGTCTATCCATATGCATCAGTGCAAACAACAATATTGAGCAACGTAGAGCACTTTTTAAAATAAATGCAGATCCAGACTGGTTTGGGAAGAAGGAGATTTAGGAGATGACTCTGCACAATCACCAGATATAAAGCTCATCGAGATAAACCAATAGGGGACTACATTGGTTGGAGAATATACACAACAAACGGTGAAGTGGCCACAGGGTCATGGAAGTGAGTGAGGAACAAAGGTGTAGCCTGAAACTGCTGAAGAAGTTTATGCTGGCTACAATAGCAAGGTGTAAGAATACACAGTGCATTGCACTGTATGGCTGTGTAGGAGACTGCATAGACACATACTGGTCCCCTGGCCACTGCCAAAAGTGCCTACACTGGAAATATGAGCATCAGAACTGGACTGTGAAACAGTGGATGAAAGTACCTGACCTGAAGAATCCTGTTTTCTTTTACATCATGTGGATGGCTGGGTGCACATGTATCACTTACCAGGCAAATAGCATGGATTGCACTAAGGAAAACAGGCTATCTGGCACAAGCAGTGTGATGTAATGATTGCAAAAATTACTTTCTTAGATAGAAACTAGAAAAAAAAAACATAGCAAGACTATTTAGCTTCAGGCTTTTACATTTTAGATTTTGATTTGTATTGACTTTTGTTCACCAAGGGGACAAAAACATTGTTTTTACCATTTACTGGTCAATTAAAAGAAGACAGCTTACTAAAAGTGGCCAAGAATGCCATGCGTGTTTCTTCAGAGGGAAAACGCTGTAATTTAATACAGGCGGATGCTGAGAGAAAGGCATGGAGTGGACATGTTTCTTCATAAAATGTTTCCTTCATTCCCCTCTCTGGAAGCACATTCCTCCACTGAGAGAGGCACAGGGGTCTCGTGGTGCCGCGCTCTGTGACTAGCTTGACTGTCCTCTAAAAGAGAACCATTCATTTGTTAAGTGACATGCCCTTGAGTCAAAGCTGCACGAAATCTGGCTGCTTTTCATCAGTTAAGAAAGGCAGCAGTGGCCAAATGAAAAGCACTGTACTGAGTGCGGCTGCACGGAGCTGCCAAACACAGACGCCCTCTAATAAACACTCTATTATAGCCTGATCACATGATCAATTCACTGTCGCCAATGTGTAAGTCTTTCTTTTACATGCAAAAGAGATTCAGAGGAGAAGAGAGCAAAGAAAAAAAAAAAGGTCCATCATAGATTAAAGAGCAGTATTTATGAACTGCTTGCATGCAGCTGTATGAGTTAAAAAGCCACCATAGAGACTTTATGTTTAAATTATTAATTATGGACATTTGTGCAGATCTTACTGCTTACTATCATCTGTAAAAAAAAAAAAAAGAAAAAAAAAAGAAAAAAAAAAAGAAAAGCATGTTTATTGGTATAGAAGATGAAGATTACTTAAAAAGAAAAGTCATAAATACCAATAGGACCTGTAAACCCGCAGTGGGGATTAAAGTCAATCTGAAACCAAAAAAGTCCCTAGACACATCAAGGGCACAGTTTCATCTCATTTAAATGACAAAATTCTTGTTTTCCTGTAATCTTTCCCCAAAACCTCATGACCTTTAGCTGTCACCATGCACCAGTGACTGGGTGGGTAATATGAACCAATAATATTATAGATCAGAGAGAAGAGAGGCAAGATTCAGTCAAAAATATGTTACTATACATAAATAAAATGTTACGCTTACTGATTTACATGATCTTGTTTCATCAGTAAATAATTTGCACTGTTTGGTTGTTTCTATAGCAATTTCGCTTTTTCTTATGAAACTAACCGATTAATGCTCAAATTTGAATTTTTACATTTACATTATATAGAAATTGGCCTGCTTCCGTAAAAAATGAGATTGATCAAAGTGCTACTAAGTAATTAATTAATTTAACATATTTTATTCCTTGAATAAGAGTTTTAACAAAATAAAATATTCGATTATAAATGAAATTGAGTTTAGTTCAAAATACTCAAATACTTGTTCTTTATCGAAGGTAAAACTATACAAAATTTCATAACTTCACACCAATCAGAACAAATTGTGTGACATCATAATGATGCCACAGGATTTTGCAAATGAAGAGTAATCTGCCAAAGCTGTGACCTGCTGGCTATGAGGGTCCTGAAATAAGGAAACTCTGTCACATTAGCCTCGACAATGAGGAGTAAATTGAGCATGGCAGAGGCGTGAGAGGCTGAGCAGTCACGGCTAAGTGAGCAACTCATCTATCTTCCCCTCTGTAGGGCAGTAGGAACGACTCCATACACCAATCACCCTCTGCTGCATCCCCCCTAAGCTCTCTTCTGGATCTACATCAGCATCATTTTAAAGGAAATGACAAAATATCAGAAATGATGCGGTGTTTACAGATCTTGAATAATTAAACGAAAACAAATCATGTTCAAATCTCTTGTTCACTCAAACAAAATATTACCTTGACATACTTCTAATAGTGCTTTGCCATCCAACTGGTCACATTGCAAGAGGAGATTATTGATTGCAACAGTGTTTTCTTATACTTTTCCTCATTAACTGCAATTTGATTCCAGTGATCACCTAATCAGTACACCATAAAGCAAAATGAGGTGCTTGTGTAGGAATTTAACAGTTGCTGACATGGACTCGTCATCATACTCATAGAGATGCTGATTTAAAAATAAACTGCAGTTGTCTCTTATTTTTTCCAGAGCTGTAGATGAGGAAGTAAGCATGACAGGAGAGCTGCTTTGGAAAAGAATCACAGGAGTATGAAAATGCACAGATCCGAATGCACTCTATTATATATGATGTTGTATCTTAAGACATTGCACTATATTAACAGTTCATTCAGTATATTTTGAAAAATAACTTTAAAAATGACAAATTATGCCAAAAATGAATAGAACTGAAAAGAACCAAATCAGGATACATTCTGAGATTTCATGATGCAGTGAATCATTTTCAAAAGATCCACAATCAAATGAAATTGTTATTCTGTTAGAAATGTACATCTCCGTCCATAGTGCCTCTCGCACACCAGCAGACAGTTGTCACCCGGTGTTCACGCTCATCAGGCTCTCTAAGCGCGGGGGCAGGGTCACTGATTGGAACAGCTATGACTCACTGATGAGGTGTCACACAGAAATGACCTCTACCTGATTCCCTCACCCAGATATCCCCCACCCTCAACTTCCTGCCACCTCACAGGCATCTTCAGACTGAGAAACCAATGTAGAAGCAGCTCTGGGACAAGCGTAATAAATCTGGAACCTGGCTTTTGTCAAAATATTAGGGACAACCGTGTTTTAAATGAATAAACGTTTTCACTTTCACTAATGTAATATATTAAGGGCTATGCAGGTTCATTGTGTAGGAAACATCTTTACACTTCCTCAGTTTGGGATGTGTTTAAACGAACAATAGGTTTACAAAATAAAAGACAATACCCCAAACCTACGGGTATTAATAAATGTTATTAACAAGGACTTTGAAGGTACTATGACATAATTGAACAAGGAAAAACAACCATTCAGAAAAGGTGTCCCCAGACTTCTAAAGGCTGTGCATGGGGTTACTTGTAGTTAGCATATTATCTAAATCACACCTTGAGCACAGTGGAATTCCTTTTGTTTCAGGAGAGCCAAACCGTGAAGCTATCAGCTTTTGATGAGCACAGCCCCGTCTCACACACACAGCAAATCCTTGTCCTGCTGAGTGTGAATCAGTGTGAGGAAAGCCAGAGGACTCTTGTCCAGACAGGCCTAATTATTGAAGAGCACAAACAACACCGCAGCAGGGCACCATTCACACCTATGATGGCCATTACTATATCTGTAAATAGAAATAGATGCTTTATTGTCATTGTGTCAGTACAGCAAGATGTTTGAGGGGCTAGCCCACAGATGCACACAGCAAAGATTTATAAATATAAAAATTGAAAATATATAAATCAATATTCAGCTGAATCCTGTAATACTGTATAGTAGGGTTGCACAATATCAGGAAAACATGCGATAATGTTGTTGAGTGTTGCGATGGTGATATCACATGCTATAAGTAAGTAAAGACTTAGGCTTTATAGTGTTAATGTTTTTCTGCTTTGGATTTGCTGGTAACAGAGACTCCAGAAGCTGCCTAGTCTATGCAGAAAAAAAATGAAATGCTATATTTTCATTCCAACATTTAAAAAAAAAAAAAAGAATTTACTTAAACGAAGCATTTAATGCCTCCCATAAAACATTTGAACCATTGAACACAGTTGAAAAAATCAGATTTTTAAAAAATGTTTTTTTTTAAAAACTTAGCCAGAAAGAAATAGCAAAAATAACAATCTATAACAGCAGCACAGCAGATGAAGAAACTGCCCAGTGATGTTTTTGCCCTCTTCTCTGTGGCTCTGGGTGAAGAGTTTTGGAAAAACACCATT
>JBBPCW010000001.1:25425158-25459393 GCA_037974425.1 Phenacogrammus interruptus
AGGACAGTCTCTCTCTGGGCATGGCCTCAGGCTGCACATCTGTGCACTGCAACAGCTGGGCAAAGAATGAGAAGTAAGGAAGAAAACAGGTTTCCACAAACTGACGTTTTGTTGTCTCGAATACCAATGGTTTCTAAATGTAAATGGCTGGAATGCAAGAGCCAATGTAGCAACATGAAGTGCTTGCATGGCATGCACTCTGCTAAAGAGGAACAATGGATCACTGTATCTGGAGTTTAGAGATTGGTACCTCGCATTATGAAGCAGTTTAAACACCTGTTCTCAACAGATCAGTCATGCCTGATATGGCGAAGATTGTCTGAATTATCAGTGGTCTACAGTTGTTAAAAGTTCTCTTGTGAACAATGAAGTTCTGGCTTTTTCATCAAGTGCATGACAAAACATGACAGGCTTTCATGCGCTTGTACATTATGAAGTAAAGACTGTCTGTATTATGTAGGACCATATTTAATATTTATGACAACATTTTAAGGAATAGACTGGCTAAAACAATACCACATTTCTAATTGTCCTCTTCTCTCAAATACAGCAAATCAGTCGAGACATATTTGGGGTCTAAAACTGGATTACAAACCTTGTACCTTAGCATTGAGATATGAGGTTAGACATATACACAGTAATTAAATCCATTTCATAGGACACATTGCATGAAATGGTTATAAAATATGGATATAATGCCTGAGGCCTGTGACATGCGCAAAGATATAGGGTATTCTAAGGCAAACTAGCACATAAAGAAGATTTGTTTTCCTTCAATTTAGCATTGTTTTACTGTTAACGGACTTACATTTAAAACTCACATTCATATAGGTAGTAAATAGTAAATAACATGAGCAGAAAATGGAAAATCAGAAAATCAGTGGAATTTTCTCTTTAAATAGTCTGAAAAATGCTTTCTGACATGGTATAACATCACAAAGATGCATAGATACGTGTATATCATTAAAAGTTAATGTAATAAAATAAAGCAAAATATATGAAACGGACTTGGGTGTAAACTGTCCATGTTACTTGCCACAAAAGCAAAAAGGAGGCCATATGAAGATAAACACTGAAGAAGAAAAAAAGACATTGACATTGATGACTCCCTGTTACACCATACACACTCAGCAGAGGTATCTAATGAAAAAATAATCACTGGCCTGCAGCCCAGCACACCGCTCCAGCCAGCGTGTCACAGATGGGCTGAGCCTGGAGTTTAAGCTACAGCGGATGCCTTTGCCAGTGTCACATTACATCTGAGACATTATCCCTATCCTGACTGTCACCCTGTATTAGTAGAGCGCGATAGGCATCTATCACATGACCTTCAGAGACAAAGAACGCGACAGCTTAGCGGCTGGAGGAAAGCTGGAATGTGTTCGTCAACGTGTTCATCCTGAGTTAAAGTTTGACACATGTGACAATGGAGAAGAAGAAAAAAAAAAAATCACCCAACCTTTTGTTCTGTTTCTTTCTGCTCCAGGTTTTCACTTTGATTTCCAATAGTTGGGGCCTGTAATTGGTCCTTAAACAACACTTTCTGTCTGAAGAAGACAAGGGTTTAACACGCCAGCTATTTTAAAGGAGTGAACCTGTTATCACAGCTCCCCATATATAGAACTTTGCGTTGTTGGATTGTAATTAAAGCCTGAATGATAGCAGCTGGCTCTGTTGGCAATGATGTCACCCAATATTGGGGAGCAACAAACATTCCGCCCAAAACGACACTGACATTTAGTGACTTGCTTATATTCTACGAGGATAACGGACACATGTGCACTCAAACCACAGTTGAAATAAAATGTACATTAAACAATGTTTTTACTTATAAATAAAGGCCTTGGTATGTTATCACACAAACACATTTCTGTGAAGAGCACAGAAGAGTAAATGAAACACAAAACTGCAAAGAAGTCACTTTAATATTTAGTTGTTTCATTTTTATCAACATTAAACAATATAGATGTTAAATACCAGATTGTTACGCGTCACATTATTTTAACACTGATTGGGCTTTAACACTGAGGTGCTGGCTCAGACATGTTATCTTCAGTGCTGTAGCACTGATCAGAAGCCTTAATGTATTGTCAGACCTTTCTGCTTTTACATACGGCTCATTGATCATGGTGTGTGTGTGTGGGTATGTGTGTGTGGACTGATAAAAGGGAAGCGTTATGCAGGAAAAAATGGAGTCAGTACAGCTTGTAAACAACAGTTAATGACTGTTGGCCTGCAGCTCTCCTGTGATGTGCCCTGACGTCCAGCGCATGTCAGCTCCATTACCTTCACATCAGCTTTATAAACTCACAGCACCCATCAAACCACAAAGCAAGCCATAAAACTACAGGTCAAATTAATGATAGGTGGGTTTACAATGCACAGAGGAGAGAGCATTCTGCTACTCCCCCTCTCTCGCACAATCCAACTGCTTGCTTTTTACGAAGGGACCACCCAACCCCCACACTTTCACTGCTCTTCAAACCAGCAGTGTGGACTAGAGACCAACTCGCCAGGATGCAGTAATGACAATTTACCACCAAATCAATGGATATAGGCAGTTCTCACAGAATGCCACCACTGACACGATTTCACCATAAAGTTGTCATGTTTAAAAGATTAATGTACATATAAAGTGAGTCTAGAGCTCAGAAACAGTGTCTTGGACAGTGACAAGAAAACAACATGCCGACAAAAAAATGTGTAATTTCTAAAGGCAATTCTTTAACAGAGTTCCAAAAATCAATGAACGTGTCATTTAAGACAGCATCCACGTTAACTGATATCGGGTCAATATTTGACCCTTTGACAAGACTGGTGTTGCTGGACAACAGACATAAAAGCTTAGAAAGATGAAAAGACATCAGACAAGCATCTTAGCAACCATTAGTGACTTCTGAGGAAGAAGTCAGCATCACTTTATTTTAAATCCTCTAAGTGAAAATAGGTCATGAATAGTTAAGTACATGCACAGACATGTCATTGTGTGTGCATGATGCTTAAATGGGAGAATTTGCATAATTAAATGGTTTAGATCATTTTTAGAGTAGTATAATATACAAAATTCGGCACTACAGACAAACTAGTCAGGACAGTGGTGGTGATATGAACCAACATTATTTGAAAGCTCACAGAAAGTGACAGAAACTAAAACGGTCATGAAAACACTGCTCATTTTTTCTGCTCATTTTTAATCCGCTCATGGCTTGAGAGGGCTGTTAATACTTTATTGTTAATACAGGGGACTTTATTCTGATGAATCCCTATTTTATTAACGCTTGACATAAACAGACATAGGCAAGTTAAACCTTTGCTCTGAAAGGTAAATAAAGTGGCTCCATTTATTCTGTAGACACTAGAACCACCTAGTTCCTATCACGACAACTATAAAACATCTGTTTTTCTACTATGAATTATTTAGAAATGTTGAAATATTGATGGATTCCCTGTATCTTTAGAGAATACTGTCCTTCTTAAGTATAGTATTTGCCTGCTGGCCATTGATGAAACCATTCAGACAAACAGTTCTCCGTATCCACCACCACTGTTCACAAATTTCTTAGTAACGGTATGAGTCTTCTCAAAACGTCCTGGAGTCTCCTAGTCACCACAGTGCACGATTTCTCCAACGGAGTGTGCTCAGAGTCATGCATTTTAAGATGAAAATTCTATGCCTTTCTATGAAACAGGAAATAGCTTCACAACTGCCGCAGAAAAGTGTACACCACCCAAATCTGTAACATCTGTAAGCAGTCAATGCGGCTCTGAGCTTTCACCATGTGACACGTCCGCCTTATTCTCTCTGCACATCACAGAAGAAGCCTACCAGGAGCTAACAAAAGGGCTGGGGAAGCTGTTTCTAATAAATATTGGGTGCTAAAATACCATGATCGATTCTCCCCTGCTGCAAGCATGACAGTAATGGCCTCCCTCTGCCAAATTCTACGCCTGTGGAAGCGTGTAACGCATCTTGCGCAATTCAATCTGAGAAGAAATGTAGCATTATTCAAATGACCATTCCGTTGTAGGTAGTTTCACACTTAACAGTCACAGATCATTTCAGAGGAGACCTGCAATGGGCTTAAAATAAAACAAGCACGCACATGAAAGTAGTGGAGAGCAGCAGAACTCCTGATCACACGTGTTTCAGATAGAGGATTCTGAAACGGCGCTTTGGCAAATGATACACTTCATAAATTCCACAAACCTTCTGCATTAGGTAAGAGTGAGAACCATATGCTAGCACTGGAACTCAATGGTTTAGCCATTATTTACTTAGGTGTCAACAATTTCTTTTATTCAACAAATTTTTGAAATATCTTGCACACCTACAATAAATAAATATTACAAATATTTTACAAACACACACAAAACTAACGTCTATTTAAAAAATGACCCCCAAAAATCACTAATTCTAGGATTGTCATGTGAACAGGGATGTGCGCTTAGAATGAAGCCCATCTTCCCCCTTCAGCTTTATTCTATTAGTTTTGGTAGTTGACAGTAGTTTCCAAAAAAGAGAGAAACCTGATGAGACCTGATGAAAATACAGAGGCACATTTTGGCAATTCACTTTTTTTCTTTTATATGTACATTTTTCAGCTTTTTTCAATACTGTACAAAAATCATTACACCTTTAGTAAACCTGGCGAATGTGTCTTTGTGCCTTACAGAGTTTCTCAACACAACAGAGCAAATCCTTAAAGGCGACCTGTTATGCAAAACTCACTTTAGTTATAATGGGCTATTTCTTTTCACACAGGCTATTTATTTTCACAAAATCACTCTCATATAAAAAAAATATCACCAGCTTGATTCTTCACAGTTTTGGTCCCTTTCAAAATGCCCCATTAGGATGGATGACCTAGTGTAATGTCCCACTAGGCCAATTTGCATAGAAGTTGCATAGACACACCCCTCCTCTGTCAAGACCCCACCCACTAGCCTGTTGCTTGTCACCCCTTTCAGCAGCCATCTTGGGTCTTTGCAGCTCCCAAATTTAAAAGCTCAAAAATAATAATTTTTGTTTGCGGTTGAACTCATTTCAAAGCTAAGTCTCTGAAGATTCATGTACCAGACAAAAAAATCTGTAAACTTATGTTCAAACAGCAACACAGGATAAAATACTGGAATGTATATATTAGGGATGCACCGATTGATCAGCCAGTGATCGGAAACGGACGATTTTTGGCCCGATTTCAAGCCGATCTTTATTTGGGGGGCTTATTTATTTGTTTATGTATTACATTTTGTTTATTTAAATTTGTAAAGAAATTTTGTTAGGACAAAAAAAGCTTTATATTAAAGAAAATGTGATTTTTGTTTGTATTTGCTGTAGGGTTGCCACTATCATATGTCACTATTATAAAAGTAACCAGTAAACAGGGAAATAACTACCACATTACATTAAAAAAAGTTGAAACCCAGCAGCTCTAATTTTCTGAAATCTGGGGAAAAAATCGTTATTGGAAAAATCGATATCGGCCGATCACACTTACAAAAAAATCGGTAATCAAAATCGGCCAAGAAAATTGCAATCGGTGCATCCCTAGTATATATGCTTGTGTTTTATGTGCTGAATTCAGACATGCCTGACCACTGCAGTGGCAAAAACTTGCTCTGCCCAACTGGCCAATACTCGCTCAAAACATAATAAAACAACCTTCGCTATTAGTTAAGGCAAAGTAATTGGCGTGAAAATACACCGATCATGGCGTAAAATGCACGTTTTGTTCCAGTAAGCGTATAAGGTACGGCTGCTCCGCTGTGCCCCAACACCATCCCTTTCAAATAATGACTTTTGTGTTTCTGTCACTGTTAAGTATTAACTAGCTTGGCCCGTTTCGTTTTGCACATGTGAAACGAGCAGCGAAGGGGTGGGTGGAGCATGGGATGGGTAGGACGTGGCCAGCAACATCTTATTTGCATGAAAGGGACAGAGCCCTGAAACGGCGCGTTTTAAAAAGGGACCAAAACTGTACAGAATAAAACTGGTGGGATCTCTTTATTTGAGTTATTTTGTGCAAAGAATTTCATTAACATGTTTTGTAACTTGTTTTTTAAAAAGGAGAGTTTTGCATTTTAGGTCAACTTTAAAGCTTATGACTTTAATTGCCTAAGATAATTGTGCTATATCCAAAACATGACAAATTGCCATTAAAGCATGAGCCAAACAGAGCACTGGGGCATAAATAAATGAAAGCAGAACCTGTAGGCATGCAGCGCTCCACTTGCCTAAATGTGTTTATCCCTATTGCACTGATGGCCCCTGAGAGCATCGATGCTCTGTTGGAAGGCTTACTCTGCTAATATAGCCTGTGTAACACCATATGAATATAGTTCCAGCAAGGGACAGAGTTAAAGAATGCGATCAAGGTTAGTGTGGCATGGCTAAAAGCACCAGCCAGGCCTTTCTCTGACCCTTGCTGGCTGCGGTGGGGGGGCTGGAAGGCTTTTTGACCGGTTATAGGCCTGACAGGTGGTGAGGGCATGGCCTTAGTGTGGAAGATGAATGAGAAGAACGTGAAGGGCAGACACTTGACACACAGTGAACCACATTAACCCTCAACTCCTACCATAACAAACCAAGAGCATGCATGCATACACACGCACATAAAGATACAGACACAATAATCACTCACAATGCATTCTGAACATATCATGGTAATTAAAGAAATGAACACATTCTTCCAGGGAGCTGATACTCTATGCTACAGTTTTATATTATAACACAAATAACAGAAACCCATATAAACAATATAAAAAATACAGGGATAGAGACAAATTCTTTCTCCATTTGCATTCTGTAAAATGCACTATATTTTTCATGTATTCCTTCATAAAAATGTAGTGTGGTGTCGTATTATTGTTTTAATTAAGGATTTTTAAAGTTTTCTACCAAACAGCTACCAACTGAGAAGGAAAAAACAGGTCTGATTTGCATCATCAGAAAATGGCACTTGATTCCAAAAAGCCTCAGGTTTGTCCAAGTGTTGTTTTGCATACTTTAGACGTTGACTCTTGTAATGAGATCACACTAAAGGTCACCTTACAATGACCCATACAGACGATGCTTGAACAACACTGTAAAGTATTTTTGCCTTAAAATGCCACTAATTGTATTTCTTGTGTATCTTTTTGTCCTCAATTCCGAAAATAAAACAAGAGACATCCAAAAAGTAATATTTTTATGTGTTTCGGTCAGCACAACACAAACACGGAGCAAAACTATTCATGCTTTCTTACAGGTACATGGCAGTGTTTTCCCTCTTTGTCACATCCTAATGACATATTTACTGCACAAGCTTTGCGACCCACTCGTTCCCTGAGGCACCACAAATTACGGCCCTCTGCAGTGCTCTCAGGCCCTTGAAGAGCAAAGCACAAGAACGCCTTCCTTTTCAAGTCTTTCAGGCTCAATTAGGAAGCTCTATGACTAGCATGCGGCTGTGATGTGGCAGCAGGCACGACCATTCTTCTGCACTGATTGAAATTCATTGCACAGCCTCTGGGCTCCAGGACCTGCTCAGGCATTGTTCTCAAGTAGAAAAGCTACAGGACATTTCAGAGGGTGCAGGGGGGGACCAGGGAAAGATGATGACTGGAAGGAGACAATTGGAAGTGCTCAATAGTAACAGCGGGATGAGGACAGGTTTTTACATTTTTGAAGTACAGAGACTGTACCGAGCGGGCGAGGAGCGGGGTCTGCAAATAGCGTGATGTACTCTTTTGTTACCATCAAATCGGTGCGCTTAGGTTGAGTGAGTGCGTGTTTTTAAGCCTTTTATAATGCAGATTTATTCAAGAGTCTACCCTCCTCCTGGAGATTTAGTTCAGTTGCTGTATCTTTCACAAAGCATTGCCTCTAATTCCTAAAGACCTCTCTCTGCATCATATCATCGCTGTTGTAATGGTAATTCTACAGCACAATAAGCAAAAATACATTTTAAGACAAATAAATGTAAGAAAACTTTTAGTCCATGTCATTTTAGACCATTATCAGTTGATTCAGCACTGCTGACATTTTCACATAATACATCAAAATGAATAAAAATGTAAAAAAGCACTGAAAAGTTCTGTCTGACAGCAGCAATATATTAATTTAGGCACTTACTTTGCAATATTGCGCTGGTCTGCATGTGCTGTTTGCCAATTTATTCAGATGAGGCAACACAATATAAATCCTGACAAGTCCAGGTACTACACTGGATTACATGTCATTTCACTCTGACAGAGACTCAGATTGGCTCAAACAATCAATCTTCATGATCATACAACAGGAGTTTTGACATTCTGTCAGTGGCACATGCACTTTGCCTCTAGCAAACAAAGCTCATGCTACTCAATGCCTATTTTTCTGAATACGCCATCTAACCCTATAGACAACATTCAAGCTCCAATACCCAAACCCCCTCCCCAAAGCCCACTCTTGCCTTTTATTTGTATGAGCCAGCAGGCCATAACCCTCTCAATCCCTACAGCCCCATTACTTCTCTTCAGTGGCTGGCAATGAGATTCAAAGCAAACAGATGCGTTCTCCTCATTGGTAGGATGCGAAACATCACAGGGATTTTATATTCCCAAACATCCGATGAGATGTGAACATCTGTCGTTTCATAATTCACATCGTATTTTTAACACATGCCACAGTTTTACTTTTCTACTTTATTTTGAATTACATTCAAAAGAAATAGCTATAATCAAAAAATGTACACAATTTTCCCACTGTCTAAACCTGTGGGTAGAGGGAGTTATTTCAGCGTTTCTTTTGTGTAGTCTTTGCACGCTGCTAATGCTGACCGCTAACAGTGATGCTCACTATGGGTTTGATATATATTCTCATGATATTCAGAATGAATATTTTGTAACATAATTCATCACAATAATGATAAATATTGTTATAAAAGAGCAGAATGGTAAAGTTATGGTTGGGATTGGCTTATGGTGTACATATTTCTTCTACATGAGGTATTTAATGCTGGCCTGCATGTGCTTGCTGGTCTCTACACACTAAGAATGTATAAAAAATAGAACGCAATGCATACATGTGTAACATGACACGGCAGACGCAAGCATCAAAATTGGACAAGCAGAACAAAAAAGACAAATTGGTTTAAGATGTGAGAATAGAGGTTTTCTCTCACACGAGAGGTGTTTGGGGGGGGTGGCTGAAGAGGCCAGGTGGCTGGCTGATGGCTCCTGCTCTGTCGAGGTGTGAGACAGGCCCGTCTGCCTGCCAGACGGACTCTATTTACCCAAAGTGAGCTTCCAGTGGGGAAACTGATTGGAGGAGATGTGAACAGGTCCCTAACTGTGAGAACTGAAAGGTTCTGACAATTGCAGATTTGAAAACTGCTTTTCTGTCCAAATTGCTCCCATGCACTGAGGCTAGCCTTGACAGAGACAGTCTGGTTAATCTCAAAACAAACCGTCTAATTCGAGATCATCTGGATTGTGTGAGGACTTCTAAATTCACAGTCCAAATACCAGCCATTCCCAGTGAAAGTGACCTGGGGTCCACCAGTACAGCAGCACAATCTGCCAGCCTTCAGGCTAAATAGTACAGAGACCCTCAGGCATTTGTGTTGTCATGGTTACAGAGTATAACCAGCAGGGTGAAATGTGGTAGGATGAGTGAGAGCACATCCCCCATAAGAGCATACACACAAACACACATGCACATTTTTAAGACATGGGATAGAGATACAGACGTATAGGCATCCAACTTACATGTGTTGATCATTTTCTAAGTAATAATTACACGTCCTCTTCAAAGAACACAGATTGTAATTGAATTGAATTAAAACAATATTGAGGCCCGTGCAAAAGTTGTGTCACATATTATATGTACATGATGCATGTCATCTTAGTTTGTTTGCCAAAAAGAATCTGGTGTTAACCAGATAAAAAACAAAATAACGACCACCTCAGCAAACATGCAAAGCAAATCACCTTACAGGCATAGCTCACCACATGCTACAAAGGTTGGGCTGAAAAATGCTCAAGTAAACCAAGTCTTTAATCTTAGGTTTAAAGATGAAAAAAAAGGTTTCATTCTTTCAGATTTCAAAATACAAAAAGATGTTTTCCAACAAAACCAGGGCACTTTTGTACTAAATATGGAAGAAATCAAACAGACACATGCCAGACAGTTAGATGACAGACAGACACACACTGACGCACACAAACACACACAGACAGAGAGTGGTGCAGCTTACCAACTCAGCCAAGCCTGCAGGGATGAGAAGGTGTAAGAAAGGAGCATCGGACGAAACAGATTCTTTCTCTCCTTCACGCCTCTGCCACACTGATGTGAGAGAACGGGCTGCAAATGTGAGCTGAAAGTGTTGAGTACACACATAAACTGCAGCCATGTCCTTCACACCAGGGGCAAGGTTAAAACTCACTTAAAGCCTGCGCTCACTCTTCCCGTACAATTTCGCTACAGCACTTCCTTCACATCAAAAGCCCCCACAGTGCAGCAAACTGACATAAATGAGCAGTTTCTCATTGCTCAGTCTGTGCTCATAATAGGCAGCTGCTGTTATAAACTGATTTAACTCAGGAGTGCTATAGTTGCAGCTTGGCGCAAAGTATTCCTCCTGCAAAGATATTCTCTTAACTGCCAGGGATGACTTTGAGACTACAGGCGGGTGATGAACTTCTCTTGTATTCTAGTATTTATTTGTGCTATGAAGTCAAAACTACAGAAAAAAACTCTAACAAACCGAGTGGTATCAGAGTCGAAGTTGAGACAGTTTTAACTCTTGTGACAGAGTTTCAAATGTCTTGCAGCAGGGAGCTGCAGGAGGCTTTACATTACACAACACAGCTAAAGTTTCACCTCTTTATGCAGCTGTTTTAGAAGTCCTCATGATCCTTAAGATGCCCATAAAGAGTATTGTGGCAAATTATCATGATAATGCCAACACTATCCTATTGCCCACCTCTAGTCAGAGCTCTACAACAAAACAGAACTGGAGTCAGGAGTTGCATGAAAGGAGCTTTAATTCTCAGTGCACAGCCAGGAGTTACAAAGACAGAGGCAGCTGTCGGAGTGAAGCTGAGGGTGTGCAAAGCATATTCAGCTTTACTTAGAGCCCCCCTGCCGCCTGCTGCAGCTCCAGCTCGTCTTGACTGTGGAGAGGGGAGGAGCGGAGCGGGCCATCTCCAGAAGAGCCGCCAGGGAAACCTGATTGTTGCTGCTCAAAGCGCCCGGTACAGTGCAGACGACAGAGCGGGCTATTGTTTTGGCAGCAGGAATTTGTCACATCAAGCCTTTTTATGACAAGAAACTTCCCCAGAGCCTCGCCTTGAAGCGACAAAAGCAAATATTTACATGTGAATTCGGCAGAAAAGCACATTATGGGCATTGTGCTTTCTTGTCATCTTTGCTGAATGCACACACTGTCTCATGTGCTTAATGTCAAGTGAAAAAATCACACCGGCTAGAGGAAAGCAAGCTCCTGACATGAACTCAGGAGAGAGCATTACACTTTTCAATGTGCTTATACAGATTACTTATGGGAAAACTGTGAAGCGAAACAAATTGGCTGGGCAAGTTTTCAAGCTTAATCATTCCAAGCAAACGGAAATCACCAACAAATTAACTGATAAAAAAGAAAAGACATTGGTAACTTTTACTAGGGCTGTGTTGAGCAAAAATAAATGGCTTAATAAAACCAAATGTGGGCAAATGTGAGGAAATAACCGGCTGGGGTCTCCTTTCGTCATGTCTCACTATTGTCCCCATAGAGTTTATTTATTATTTAGCATATAGTTTCATCTAATCGAAATCAAAAAGATTTTCTTACTAGCAATGACAAATCTTGCACCCAGACACGCTTTTTGATAGAGCTCACTGTGGTGTGTTTATGGAAGACAAATGGACACTTTACAGTTACACCTAAAATAAAGTATTGCAGTTCTATTGCTAAATAACTGCAATTCTGATAGGGGTCATAATGTACAACAACATGACAAGAGATGCGTTTAGGACTGATGCACAGATTTCTGTGATTTTTCTTGTTCTGGATGAACTTCATACAAATAATCAGCAACCAATCAGATTCAGCACTGAACAAAACCATTGAAAAAACACACACCCACCCACATATACATACACGGATTTCTCTTTTAAATAAAAAAAGAATAATTAAATGATCCTGAAAGTATGGCAGCCCCAAATTGCAAATAAAGCAATGTATGTTATTTTCTAATGATTTGATGATGCAGGATCTCGTCAATGCCAGTGTGTACAAACACATGCACAACAGCTGTGAAGAGTCAAGATGCTCACAGCATGCTATATATATATATACTAAGAAATTAGGTCAAGTGTAAATGTTGGCATATATAAAAGAACTACATAGTAAGTCTTGGCATTTTCTGTGGATTTGGCATGAGCTTAACACATTACGCTTGAGATGATTCTGCACTGGCTGATTTGGACCAGGTCTTACAGTAAAAGTAACAGTTTTATTTAAAGACCATATTTATACACTCAATTGAGGAATTTCCTTAATTGCATCACAGTGTACGCTATTGCCTTAGCATCGGTTGTATGCAGATCACATTCTCAGGCTGTTTATTTGAATGAACTACAATTCTTTTATTTAAAAAATGTATAGTTTGGAGATAAACTGCATGGCTTAACATCACCAAATAGCCACCTCTAAGATGGTACAGAACAAAATATTATGGAATAAATACCTAGAACAGGAAGGCCATTCTAAAGACATTTTTGCATGATCTTGACGCCCCATACTGACAATGGCATTGATATTATCTTGTCCAATTCTTTCAAGTTTGTTTGACTGATGTATGAAACTGATGAATGAAAACCATGTCTTGGCATATGCACATGAAACGAATCTCTTTTGGTATTGTTCATGCCATGTTCACTACAATTACAAGTGCTTTCTTCTAAATTCTTGACCCCAAGGCTGTCTGTTAAAACTCAGCTCTTATCTAGCAGATTTCAAGAAACCAATGAAAGATGAAAGGCAAGAGCAATTTCCATGACTATTAAACTGAAAGGTCAATTGGATATAAAGTGACTATAAATGGGACAGATGTTTTTGTTTAAGACGTGTATAAATACACAGTGTCTGCAAGACATCCGTTTGTTGCAGTCGTCAGGAACGTCATTCCAAAAGCAGAACAGAATATATAATTTTGGCTTTTTCCAATTATGAATGGGCATTTCAGACAGAAATATTTGAAAATCACAGGTAATAATTGTAATAATAATCTTTGAAGATCACCCCACCATCAGAAGTGCTAATCAGAGGTACCTAAAGCTGCCGTTAAAACAAGAGAGGACAAGAAATGACTTATAAATGTAGCCTTTTTAGGCATTTCTAATTTAGGCCGTTCTAGTTCAAAGTTCACAACTAGCCAAGGGTACATCACGACACGTGTGTGTGTGTGTGTGTGTGTGTGTGTGTGTGTGTGTGTGTGTGTGTGTGAGAATAACAAATGTGGTGACTACTCTGATAGGAACTTCTGATGCTTTTAGCCATGCATTAAATACATGGTCACAATATGCACCTTCTTTCACAGCATCACACCATTCTGTGTTGAAACAACACTCATTGTGGAAATACTTTTCCCATCAATAACAATTAAAAGGAAAAAATGCTGGGGTAGCACTGTTGCCTCACATTTCCAGTGCTGGGGGTTCGAGCTTGCATGTTCCCCTCGTGCTGGCGTGGATTTCCTCCGGAGTCTCCAGTTTCTCCCACAGTCCAAAGGCATGTGTGTCAGGTGAACTGGGGATTCTATATTGACCATGTGTGTATGTGTGCTCTGCGGTGGACTGGCGCCCGTAGACCCCGGGATAGGCTCCGGAAACTGCTTTGAAAATTAATGAATAAATGAAAATGCTTAGAAAGTTATAGTGCTATTTAATGAGCACTCCGATTAGCTCTAAATTTACAGACATGTGTAGTAAAAACGAACATCTACAGCTACTGTACACTTAAGTACAGCTTCTGTCACTGAAATCCACATGAAAGCTGTTTGCTTGATTGACTGTATTAAAAGTGATGAAGGTCAGCGTTCTACCACACTTGTTTTCAAAACAGCTGTGCATGCTGACCTGAACTTCTCAGTGGATTATCCAGAGGGAATTGAACACAGTAAACACAGTCTAATTTATTCTCACTACACAGTAAATTGGTCATTCATGTGGTGTCTCAATCAGTGAAACGGGGCCTAAACTACCACTCATTTGGTTAACAGGCACAACATGATATTTGAAAGTCATCACAGGGCTTGTTCTGAGAAATGTGTTTTACAATATTCCAGCAGAATTCTCATTCAGGAAATCAGTATTATTCTGTAAATGTAATGTAAATGTAAGTATTAAATATCTAATTTAATATAGACAAGCGTTAAAGTCAAGCTCTAGACATGTCCAAAGGCATGTGTGTCAGGTGAACTGAGGAGCTCATGTTTTGTTTGTGCACAACACCTGCCTGAAATGGTTCTGACCAGAAACTGCTCAGAATGACACGGTGCATTCTGTGAAAATTTCAACTCAATGCTACATGTGCTCTGTTGTTCCATTACTTTCAACAGAGCTCTTCCCCAAGGAGGTTAGAGCAGGGAAAAAAGCCTTCCTTTAACCACAGACCCGATGGGCCGTCAGAGCCTTTCACCAAACACGTTTATGACAGCTCAGAGAGAGCCTAAAAGTGCTCCCCTTCTCTGCTGCCAAGCTGTTATTTGGCCAAAATTGACAGGAGAACAGATTCATTCAGATTTAAGGAGAGCCCAACACACCACAGTAAGTCAGAATGTTTAGTGGTTTGTCCTTAGAAGGCACACCGTAAGCCACTTTCAAAAAGTGGTTCTCACGGCCCCCGCTGCTGTGCAAAAACCTGCAAAAATCAGAACATAAAAGGTTCCAGAAGAATCTGAATCAATCTGCTTGCCTTGGTTCAAATGAAATAAAAGGTCAGCTGTGAGTCATAAAGTGCTTCTCCTGCACTTTGCACTTTGTAGAGTCTGAATCTTTCATGAACATTATACAGCAGTGAGTGTTGCACAAGGTATTTCTGTTTTAGGACACACTCAGCACTGTGAGTACAGGCCTTAACAGAGGAGGTACTCGTCTTCTTTTGGCCTTAGGCCAGAGCCAATATGAACTGGTGACATAATTGTTTTTTATATTTAATTATATCCCACTTATTCAACAACTGTACATAAGGAAACTTAAGCAACTTAATCCAGAGCCTGTGAACCGGCAGTCTGAATCTACATTTAAAATCCAAGCTTTAAGTGGATGTTCTGACCTATCAGGACAAAATTCATGAATGTAGGTCCTCATTAGAGTACTATAGCAAACACATTATGTCAATCCCTGGTGATGTGCATATAAAAGCATACATGGGACATGTGTCCCAAAAGTTAACACGGCTCATCTTGCACTGCTTGAAGATTTAGTAAACCGTACGCTGCAGGAAGCGAGTATTCAGAGATACTGAATCTGTTTGCTGAAAGTACAGAATGGCTTATGAGCAGGTACCGCTTTCCAAGACAAAGATTGCTTTATTTGTGTCATGATTTGGGACCTATGCAACAGTGCGAAACAAAGCACACAAAAGCCACACCTGTTCATATCCAGGTAGGCTACTGTCCACCCTGGGATTTGTGGCTCCCGGCACTTTCCAGCGTGAGGTTGGCGATAGAACCATGCATTTCTCAGCCAGGATTCTGCCAGCAGTTTTGGATGCAATAATCTCCCTGATCCCGAACTACATTCAGTTTCCTTACACAAGTCCGGCACAAGTGGAAGTTAAGGGAATGTTATTACCATATATGGTTATTTGGGGGCGTTCCAGAATGCAAATTCATCTGAGCCTGCTAGAGCGATTTAGAAGGTGTGGAATTTATCATTGCTGAATACTTACTGGTGTGTGTAAGACCACACAGCGAACGTTTGATAAAGCTCACTTTTTCTGTTCAAAAGCAGATTCTAAATTTCACTCGTACGATTTAGAATCATTTCTACGCACTCTTGATAAATGAGGCCCCTGGTGTTTATGCTGCGTTCTACTTTACTTGGAAGTGGGAATGAAATTGCATACATTTGAAGCTTCTTGCATTGTGACAACAATCTAATCGTCCAACCATAGTGATGCGAGCGCCAACTTAACATCCGTGATGAACGTACCTTCTCAAAACAGCAACTTTATCTTCAATGTTGGAGGTTTAACCAACTACTGTGTCTGTAATGAGCGAATCTCATTTGAAAGTCAAAGAGAGGAGCTTTATTACTGCTGACTGTGTGAGCAACCACATTGATCTGACATTTTATGCTGTGTGGAGTTGGGAACACAATCCCAGAATCAAGGTTTCCAAGCTCTACTCGAGCTCAGAATTAATTTAAAGAAAATAATCACATTTAAATCCTGAATGCAATATTGGTTTAAAAAAAGTGCAATTTTGGAAAATGGACTCTTGGAAGAAAGACCTGGAAGAAATCCCATCTGCAAACCCACATCACCACACCGCACTCTGTGATTTATCAGTCTCTGTAACTCCAGCGCACCACACTGACAGTCCAGACGGCTCCAAAATCACTGTTTACTGAACACCCTCGACAGGAACCCGTGGCTTACAACTTCAACAAACACACATTAGGACCATTGAGAATACACAGAAGAACATTCTGAACTTCAGTCCACATAAAAGCTTTGTTAGACTACGTATGTCTTTCAGTGTTGCTGTCAATGTGTGTCAAAGTACAGGGGCTTCTTTCTGGATGTATACAGTCACATTCTACCAAAACTGAGACAGACTGAAACAAGATCATAGATGCAGGAACACATGAGAAATCAACAATCAGAGAAGTTCTAGACCAATGGTTTTCAACCTTTCCACATTAAGGCCCACCTCTCTATCACAGCATGTTGCCAAGGCCCACGTGGCCACATTAGATGATATTAAATGACCAATTGAAGACCAATGGCCTGTCTTGATTTTAGATTTGTGGACCAATCAAAAGCCGCAGCCTGGCTTTCATCAAAAATAAAGCCTACACATTTTAAACCCTCAGTCTTGCAAACTCCCAGTATCTTTAAAGAGCCCACATTAGGGGAAAGGTTTCTCATTTTATTTAATTTTGCAAATTTGATGTAGTAGGTAGACATTGTGATAGTTTCTGAAAGTTCACTCCCCAGTCCAATCACTCCAAAACTCAAAACATTGAAATTGAAATCGCTGTTTTGTTAGACCCACTGATTCCTGTTAAAGTTTAATTGAGCATGGCACCATACAGGGCAGCCAATCAGAGCAGAGTCTTAAATGCACAGTAACAAAAATACAATTCTAATGAATACAGGAAGGTAAAAAAATACAGGAAGCTACATAAAAACGTGGTGGTTCAAGAAATAAAAGAGTCCAAGTGAGTCGTAAAACGCCACATAGCTTTTTACCACTGTAAACTAATCTGTAGACTAATAATCTTCCATCTAAATAAAAAATATATTCTTCATTATTTGCTAATTAAGTGAAAGGAAAGAAGAGCTACACCAAGGGCTTCCTCTCTCCCTCTCTCTTTCAGCCACATACTATCCCCTTAAATAGATGATGTGAGGAGCTATAAACCCAAGCCATAAACGATTCATTCACTGTGACACACACTTCAGCTTTACTAAAGCTTTCTTAAAAGAGGATGATGCATAGCTAGCAGAGCTTTGTATTCAAGCACTCCAGTAAAAATTTCCATCTGCTCATGATTAATGCAGGTTAGACCGATCTCCTACTTTTACCCAATAAGACAGGAGGAGACAGAAAGAGCACAGAGCATTTAGTCAAGTACCCACTGCCAAGCCCTATCCAAAAAGACATAAAAGCCGAATCTCACTCTTTTGCTCTTTCTTTTTTACAAGAATCTCAAATTTCTACTTGTATTACCAATTGACTACGCTCAATAAAATATCCACAAAATCATGCAAAGTTGCCAGAACACAGAAATGTATGTGTCTTTGAATTAGCAAGTCTCCTGTGTGGTGCAAACTGCAGTTAAAATGTGAAGCCTTTAACCACAAAACCAGACAAAACAGAATAAAAATCAATGAAGCGGGTAAAGCATTTGAAACATGGACTGCTCCTAACAAATGCAAATAGAGGTGATAATGAGGACTGATGAGTTTTGGGTGTCTTTGGCATCCCATGTGAAGTTTAAGTGGCTCTCTGGGCCGTGCTCAAAACCCCAATGAAGCCATTCACAGCCATCTGTCACCAGAGACCAGCTACTCTGATAAATGCACTGATAAGAAGCCCAGCAGAGACACAGCCCGGGCTGCGAACAAAAGCACAAGACGAGACAACTGACAATTCAATGGACAGTTCAGCACTGCAGCATGACACTCACTCAGCAAGGTGTAGGTGTGCCACAGGTTATCACAGATTTAAATGGCAATGGCTTATTTAGCTCACTCACTAATGTGATGAGTTTGGGTTGACTGTAAATTGCTAATGGGTCCTTATGCTCCAAGATAAAAGTGTAATTATATTATGCCTGGTTGCACTGATTGTTTGACTTAATTTTCAGATCATGCTAATAAGATCCTCATAATAGCTTCAGGCATACAGACATCATCCAACCCCAAATATAGCCTGAAATGTTTCAACACTCCCAAATTATTATTTTTAGATTATTTATAATAGTTTAAGACATTTTTGGTCACGTAATTTAACAAATGACCAATACAGTATGATATAACTTGACCTAAAGCAGATTAGTCAGATTGTGTCATACTGTCATCATCATTTTAGCAGGCTGTTCATTAGATGTGCAAATCCACATTTCACTGTGACAACCATGATGCAAATCTCTGTAGGAAACATGCTTGTTTCGTGGATTATTGTCTTTGTCCTCTAGGTTATTGATTAGGACCGCGCCATTGCAACTCCCAAAGCCCTGGGGTCTACTAATGAATAATGGGCGCAACTCAGACTGTCTAATTCCTGCAGACCATGAGCATTTGTCTTGTACAGCCGAGGCATACTTACATGCATGTCACAGTATGCAGTGAAGATACTAACTGAATGGTGCACAAACATATTCACAGTCATTATGCATTTGACAGTTGCATAGCATTCTAGGCATCTGTAACTGGGTGGCCTATGGTTTTGATTTTTAAAAAGATAAAAAGTGTATGAACCTTTTTTAATCAGATTTAATATCATAAGATATTATGATTATATATAAGATAAAGCATAAGAAATTCTTTAACAAGATTAGATTAGACAAGTGATGAATGATTGCAAGGTAATCAGATGAACGAACCAAAAATGGTTTTAAATTCCAGCAAGGAGGCTTCGCAGTTTTTGCCTGGTGTTCAAATGTAAACTAACATAAGCGTATACACACCTGAAACGAGAAGGGGGGTTTACTCAGGTCGACCCCATCTTTGACAAGCTTGTCCCGTATCAGGATCTTCAACTTGAGCTTAGGGTAAATCACCGGATCCATAGGGTGTTCAAGCAATTGATTATTATTATTGGACAGCCCAAATCCTGGGGTTAGTGTCACTCTGCCCCACGCAGGAGTGACCCATGACTTTGAGCCATTAGGTTTAGTGTCACTCATTTGGGGGGAGAGCAGGCCTAAACTGGGGACACCTGGAAGGGGCTCTAAGGTGAAGTAAAGTCCAGGGGCCGCTTTCTTGTCCTTATCTCTCAGCCTCCTGACTGCACGGAGGACCTTCTGCCTGTGGTGAGGGGCGAGCACACCGATAGCATCCAGGTCAGGGTCCCCAATCTGCTTACACACCTCCAGGTCATCATATCCATTATCCACAAACGCCTCAACATATTGGCAAAGCTGGAGGGTCTTTAGCCACTCATAGACAATACTGGGGCCGGTGCTCATTCTTCCAGAATTTCACCAAAACAGTCCATGGATCAGTTCTGATGGTGCTTCTGAATTCTCCTTTTCCTCATCATATTGATCATCACCACCATCATCACCACCACCACCTCTGGGTCAGTGGCTGCTTCTCTTAGACCATGCCTGATCACTTACAGGTCCACCAAGTCCATCAGAGTGTAAAGTGCGTTTCCAATACAGAACGTAAGTTCATGGCACTTCAGGGTCCTATCATGAAGATAAACAGTCCTGCTTCTATATTTAACCAAATGTAAACTTCAGACAGAATCGTTCTCACCTTCAAAGCAGTGCTCACACTGTGAAGAAACTTGGACACGGAAAGGTTAATTCTAAAACTGCAGACAGCCTCGCGGATTTTCACAAAACGTATACATTTCATGCAGTTTCCACGCAAGTTCTCCACTTCGTCTCAGCTGGGTTTCCTCCGGCACGCTAGTTTCTCCAAAGGTGTGAGAGAACATGCAGCTCTGCAGAGCCAGGTGCTCCTCTGTGCTCCTCACGGCGCCATAAAGCTGTTGAAGAAAGCTCTCGACTGGCTGTTCTTTTGCTCACTCGTCGCTAAATTGAAATTCCCCCCTCTCTGTCTGCCTCTGTGTGTGTGTGTGTGTGTGTGTTTATGCTGCACGAAGCCGTGTCGTGTTCTCCTACACAGTGGAGACCCTTGCAGGCTGCCTGAGGAGATGCAGGAGGCGCTGGACTCAAAATCAGCATCAGGCTCTAATTGCTGACACAACCTGTTAGAAAAACCAGTTGTGTTTAAAACAAGAGATGATTCACTTTCAGGAAAAAAATCTACCTACATTTACAAGCTGATCTACAGATAATGTCCATGGTACATACATATAATATATATATATTTTTAGCTAATCTACTTCTTACTTTTGTATATACTGCTGGAAAAAGTGAATTTTCTCTCTGGGATGAATCAAGTATCTAAGTATCTATCTAAGTATCTATCGAATTATTTATCTAGATGATAGTAATAAGGATTCAAATGTAAAAAAAAAAACAAAACTGATGCATGTAAAGTCTTTTTTAATGACATCCAACCTTTTAAAATGCTCATTCCTAAGAGTATTCTTAATTTGAAATGCAGATTATTCTTTTTTAGCAGTTAGTTTCCTGTGATGTGATACCTTCTTGATTTGTAGGCATTTATAGGATCTTTTTTTTTTTTAAATCATTCTTAAACACCTGTATGGAAACAGGTTGACAAGGCCTTTCCTGCCAAGAAGCCGTTTTCATTAAGTATTCACTGCAGTTGGGGAAAAAAAGCCAGATTTTATTTTTGCAGTCTCTCTTAGGATTGTATGGGGAGCTTAAGAAACCAAGCATTTGTTTTTTCTTGCTTTTAATTGTCAAATTATATGTTTGGCCTAGACTTGCCTGCCATAGGGGAGTGCGCAGGCGCAAGTTTGCTGCAGCATGCTGTGACAAGCAATTTCCTCACGGACCAATAAACTTTTCTGATTCTGAATCATAAGTAAATATGAAAGACTTGAGTCTTGTACAGCTACAATTATTTCAGTGCTTAAAACAGCGACACCTTGTGGCCAATGCCGGAAACAGGTGGTTTCTTATAGCCATCATTACACTCAGTGAGGAACACAAGAAATCTTTGAGACCATTAAAAACATTAGCAAAAAATACATTTGCTTTACATTTATTTTCCATTGCACATTTAGGTTCATCAACATATTTCCTAAATTGTAGGTGGCAGCATAATAAGACAAACATCCATGTGAAATTTTGCTTAATAAAACTGTACAATAACTTGGCTGTAATGAGAAAAGAACTACACTCCACAGAAACTTTTCCCAAGAACATGACTGAGAAAAGAGACCCACCCAGTGAACGGAATAGTATGGGCTTTAAGGAGAACTGTATTGGCTAGGTATGCTCACGCTGAACGATTCCAACTGTAACAATGCGCATTAAATAAATATGCTCCTTCATGCCCTGTTGGGGAAATTAAAAGATGTGGGATTTGTTCTTGTCAAACACCCAATTCTTTCAGGTTCCAAAATCAGACTCCTCCCATTCGGGGTACATGTAAATGGACGTTTCGAGTTTGTAAACACTAAGTATCATGCTGCCTCTTTTTGTGCAAGAAATTCGTAGGACATACAATACGCAGAAAGACGGCCAGAGACTTCAAGAGTCATGGAGCTTCCTCCGGCTGCAGCAGCTCCTCCTTCAGCTCATGACCAAGCAGTTGGCTGATGTTCCAAGGTGTTTCAATTGAATATTTGACTTATGGAGAAGATATACAACTAATAGATTATCTTAAAATGCACCATTCTCTTTTTAAATAATATACTAAAAGTATTCATTTGTAAATATCTGAAATTAAAAGTATATATATTTTTCAAATATATAAATATAATATCATTAAACTGACAATGAAGACAGATCTGAGAGTAAAAGACACTCCTGAAGCTTGCCAACACACTTCAGCATCTTGCGTTCTTTTTTTTTTTTGTGTTTGTTTTTTGTTTTGGTCCTTCTGAAAGAAACAAATGCCAAAAAATAGTTACAATACAAACTACAAAAATATCAATAAAATGACTTTCATGTCATTATAATACAAAACATATAGTGCAAAACCACACAGTTGCTTATACAAAAAAGAATATGAAGCACAGTAGCATAATTCATTTTCAGTTCGGTCAACGTTGAAAATTCTCTATTTTGGTATGTATTTACACTAACATTGCGGCAAGCAAAGGAGTGGCTCACTATATTTCTAGGGAGGTCCTGACACCAGTTTCGCAGATACAGCAGAACAGTAAAACAGCAGATCAAACCCTTGCATTCAGGACAGACAACTGAAACTAAGTATCTCTTTGGTGTCAGACAAGAACATTGCAACCATCCCCAGCTGCTTTGACTACATCTCTTTCTCTCTCTCAAATTTGTCTTCAAACGTCCAGGTATTTACAACATTTGGCAGCAATCTGGAAAGAGAAAAAGAAAACCCTTGCTCTTCATTGTTAAATAAAGAACAAAAAAAAAGAAATGCTCCTAAATAAACATAAGTAGCAGCAATTTCTTGCACCTCACAAACAGAAAGAAGAAAAAAAAAAAACTTATGACATTTCTGTAACCACATGTGAGCATACACATATTCCTGCATATATGTACGGTCACAAACACACAGATATACACGCAGATCGAGGTTAGCGAATTTGCATGAGAAGCAAAAGGCAAAAGAGAAGCCCCTGTTCTGTACAGACTGAGCAAATGCTGAACAAGAGCATGGAGTTGCACTTAGTGGGACTTAGTAACTTCCACTGCAGGGACAAACACACAGATGGCTATAGTCCTCCAGACGAGACACATACATGCAGTTTTCCAATGAAAAAAAAAAACTGGGGGGGGCAGAAAGTGGACATGAACAGAAGATATACATATATGTCCTTTCTTCCAGAGAAAAGGTGGACATAAGACTGCAGAACAAAACCTGGCCTGTACTGCAGTCGAACAGCAGGGCTGACTTCTTCTGGAGCTGAGCAGAGACACACCGCACTACGGGCTCCCCTTGGCCCAGAGTAGAAAGCATGATGGGAACTTGGAACATTACTCGCTTTACTAACTGGCAAATGCTCCCCTGGAAGTGAACACATCTAGTACATCCATCTTCACAAGGCACATACTGTCGTACGTCATGCCTCATACCTCATAGTTTTAATCAAGTTTCTTCACATGGACAAGAACAGTACAACATGCTCCAGGTATCAGATATACAGTATTTCTCCAGTGTATGACAATCTGAAGTCTGCAAATATGCAGCAGATGAGCAGATCATGCTCAGTTCACTGACCCTTGTGTCTATTTAGATGTATAGGATCTGTGTTTTCAGAGGTTGGGAGTGTAAGTGTGCGAGATCTTTGAATTAGCATAAACTAGCATGTCCCTCACTGAAGAAGACAACTTCATCACTTCTTAACCATCGCCAGCTTCCAATCTGATACGGCAGAATGATCACATGATATGTGGTAATTACAGCACATTACCAGCCCTTTAGAGATTAATTTAATGACGCTTCCTCACACCTTATGTAAGACAGTCTGGCCTTCAGTCCACGCCTAGTTAAAAACACAAGGAAAAATAAAATGCTAGGATTCGAAACAAGTGTCACCGGACATGGTCATTTATTCTTGTCCAAGTGATCAATTATCAGTAGCATTACACCTGGCAATGCTGTGGACATTTTCAGAATTCCTCTGCTGTACTTTCAACTAATGCATATAAATAATCACCACAATCATTTGCTTTGTAGTTTTGTAAGTGGAATGGCAGTTGAGAAATGACAGCGCAGATGATGAGTTGCAGAAGCAGAATTCAAGTCCCCTCTTCTATAAGTGAAAATAACACTTCCGTGGTAGAGAATGGGACCTTAACCTGTTGGACACTGCCAAAAGAGATGCCCTGGCATTCCTCTTCCCCTCCCCACCTTCTTCCATCCTTGGCCTCCTCTCTGCCTCTCCGCCTGAGTCATATGACTGAGGTAACGCTGTGGTGTTGTACTGGGCGAGGATAGCAGACGCAGGAGGAAGAAGGGGAAGAGAAGAGATATATCTGCAGCCTTAAGGCAAAGGCTTTCAACTCCCTGCATGGCCATCAGAGCTGATACCACTTCTTATCCTTGTACTTCAGCATCATCTAAGAGACAGAAATGACAAACAGCACTACTTAATCAGATGTGTATAGCTGTGCAAAAACCACGACTTGTCATTGAATCATAATTATATTTCACATCAATTCTTGCAAAGTATATTTGTTCATTTATTTATGTGTGTATTAAATGCGACTTTGTTTAATCAATGTGAATGAAATACTCAGTTATAGATGCCATTAGTCATTAGATATTTATTATATTAGCTCGACATCTTACATAATCTCATAATGATTCCTCAATAGCTTCTACAAACAGCCTGCTGTTGGCTAGTTTTCAAGTCTGAAGTCTGTATTAATTACAATTTTGTGCATTCAAGTTACCAACTCATGCTTTGTTGTTCAAGAGTAATAAGGAGTTTAATTGTACTAGTATTTCAGAATGTATTAATACACTGAATTGTGACATGCATCTTATTAGTTTGCTACTAAGTACCCAGACTAATTATTATTGATCTATACATCAAGTTTCAAGCCTCTAACCTTTCCATTTATACTATATTTTTGTAGTGTGGAAATATTCTAGCTGCAGTAGACTCACGTCATGTGCATGCTTGGAAAACGAGTCTGCACTAGCCATCATGGCTGCTGTCCTCTCTTCCAGCTCGCCCAGCTTTTGCCCTCTTTCATCCAGCGCTATCCGAGCACGTGCCAGCTCCCCCACCACACCTGATGCTGCCCCCTTCATGCCCTCCATGCTGCCTGGGCCTGGGATGTGCTGGGCCAGGCTGCGAGAGGCCTTACCTGCTGCCAACTCACCAACTGTGATTGCAAAGCCAAGGACAAACAAGGGGAATGATGACAATGTGAAACTGATGCAGTGCAGTACAGTATGACAAGCCATTTACTTTGATCAAACCACACATTTATATGGACGCGAATACTGCTGATACTCACAAAGATCCTCTCTATCCAAGGACTGGGCTCCACCTCCAAAAAGACCCTTGAAGAAACCTCTGTTAGGAGCTTCTGGTGTCTCGACTGGAGTGAACAGTTCTCCCAGCATCTCCTGCAAATGTTAACCAACTGCAATTATAAATCACTACTACAAAGAAGGTGCCTCTCACACAATATATATTTTACATGCACTATGCATATAATCAGTGGTTCCCAATCCTGGTCCTGATTATCCTACTCTTCATATTTTTCCATGTCCCTACACACCACTTAAGCTACTTAACTAGCCCTTTTAAACATCAAGAAGTGTTAATACAAGGAAGAGAGCGATGTATGAAGCAAAACAAACAAACTTTGTGTGCATATGTCTGACCTGCAAGTTGTCACAGGTTTCCTGACTGTAGGTGAGTCTCTGGATCTCTGTAGGGGAGGTAAGATAGAGCGCCTGGCCCAAGTTTGAAAAGCAGAACGTTCTGGCTATTCGCATGTCTGTCAGGGGCAGGTAGTTCACATCCAGCAACGGCCGCAAACTTGGCAAACTGGCACAGAGAGCAGAGGTTTAGAATGCTGGATGGAAAAACACCTCAATTTTATCATAGTTCAATGCCAAGTCTGAGCTATAGCAAAATAATCACATATAAGGCTGTTTAGTGTGTCTCATGTTGGAGCATGGCTACCTGCATTACCTCAATGTCATGATGTGGCCATTGGCACAGAAGCAAGCGATGCAGATGCCAGCAGGCATGACCACCACATCAGCCCTCAGAACGAAGGAGTTCTCTGTAATGTTGTGTTCAAAGGTGCAATTCTGAGAGGGCATTGCAACCACTTTGGCCTGTTTCTCAGAGCAGACCACAGCATAGTGGCTATCCTGGTTTTCCTGAGTGGACAGTGGTGAGGCAGGCCGGCGCCTCCGTGTCCGCTCCCTATCATCCTCAGGGGCATTGGGATCATACCAGCACTCATAGGCAGGAGGCTGGAGAGTTCCGGTGGAATCCATCAAGGCCATGCGTTGGATACCTCCTTTCAGCCGAACCACTGAACCTGGGGTGAATGAAGGTATACATACAATTTACATAAGATCAATCTGTTGTTCTACAGGATTTGTTACACCCTTTACTGTGTTCATCAATGATCAAGGACCACACAGGACAACCACTGAAGAGGTGGATGGCGGATTATTCTGAATATATATGCCTGAATTTCCCATGTTATAAATGGGATGAGACTCAAGTTCAAATCTTCCACAGAAGTCATCTTACCACAAAATGAAATGCCAACAGACTGCTGCAGCCTCTGCTCTGGGGTGGAGGGCACATTGAAGGAAATGGCCAGCATAGTGCCAAGGGAGGTGCCAACCCACAGGCTAGCGGCAGCTGCTGTGTCACTCTTCCTGGACAGACAGTCACAGAAGTGCAAAGAGGAGATGATCTCACGTGACTCCTTGTCAAGACTTGCCACACTGGAGCTTCGTGAGCGGCTGAAGGAGTTGTCCCTGGCATCTTAAGATCCGGTTGCACATCAGAAATGACAACAGGGAGACAGATGGGAGACAAGAGCATGGTTTAATATAAAATGATATGTCAAAATTATTTTAGGGAAACCTAAAGCCGAGGAAGAGAAAAACAATTTTTAACAAGTCAGTAGTTTGAGTTTATGCTTTATGTGCAGTTGCTGGAAAAATAATGTAGATTTTTATCTGAGTGGTTAGTGGTTTTGAATTAGAGTCAGTATTACAGTACATGCATAACCAAAGAACTGCACACAAAACATGTAAATGTCAATGATTGTGAGTTTGTTTTTCAAAACCACAAAACAGTATATTTCAGCAGCAGACTGAAAATATCACAACCTTACTCTTTTTCAGTTCATGAGAATATAGCCACATGCATCAAGTAGAACATCTTTACAAAGTTTTAGGTTAAAGTGTCCTCTGTTGAGAGTCACGTTTTAGAACATAAGTTACAAGACTGTTAAATTTTTAAAACAGTGTAAAGACATTCAAAATTCACCCACAGTCCGAGCAGTTACAGCCCCTCCTTAAACAAAAATGTTTACTACAGTACATTCTGAATGTTATGCAGAATGTATTGTTGTGAAAGGATTACTCAGTAAAGCGTATCACTGTGTAGCAATGGTGGTGATCGTTCCTATATCTGCAATATGTAATGACATAACATAGTGGTGGACATAATATGATTCTGATTAATCCAAAATTCCATGTACCTCTTTGCCATTAAATAGGACTGAGGTATTATCCTTTTCAGGTACCTAAGAATTATATAATTTTTGTAGTAACTGTGATGTAGTTTAAACAGTAACAAGGTGTCTATAGCATTTCATGTCTATCACCACTTTAAACAACCAAATACGTTTCATTACAATTGTGCATTTCACATCAAATCACTCCGAATGCCTTTGCAAACATGCTGAAAAGCTGAAAAAACAAGGACTGCCTTGCAAGACCATCTTAGGTGTGATTTTCTCTCTGCAATGATCTTCCATGAAACCTCAAAGAAACCAGGCTCGTGTTAGTTTTAACTTTCACCAACCCACAGCTGAAGGCAGAAATGTGCCTTAAAAGAATGGTTCAGTCATCCATGCTGATGTTGCTATTAATTAGATAAGTGATTAGATACCAAGTATGATTAAGAAAATGTCACTGGTATGTGGTCACTTGCCAAATATCAGCAACATTAGCATGAGTGTATGGCTCTAAAGGTTCAAAGAGACATAGAACATTAACATTTTTGGTTACAAAATGGGAACAAAGCCAAGTTAGTGAGCATATTTCAGGCCCACACAGCAGACTCCAGAGGAGGAAAAGAGTTAGTACAGCCAGCCCAGGTCAGCCTATGTGAGGCCAGATCAGGGCCACTCACTGGATTGAGACAAAAACTGAGTCCTGGAGATAGTTCTTGCCTTTCTTCTGGATACTGCCTCCACACCAAGCACGCGTTTCTGACTAGGGAGAGAACACTGCCTCCGTACATTCCCTTCCACGCACAGTGCAAACAAACAAAGAGGCAAAGTAGGGACACTGGTGATCTCATACACACAAGACACACAACACTAGGCTTCATTCACCCCTTATAAGCAATCTGTAACAGCCTTAATACACATTCGTGAACACACTTTTTTTTTTTTGAATGAGCACATTATGTACTATAATGTATGATGTACATTAGCCCCAGAAGACAATCAGATCTTCACGGGAACTACCGCTACTCAACCTACCTAGAAACAGAGAGACAGAGCAAAGCTCAGGCTTACCATCTTGTTTCTGATCAGCAGTCATGCTAAATTTCCGTGACATCTTAGCTGTAAATAAAAAAGACATGGTCGTTTTCAACAAAAGTACATTTCTGAGAATTAAAGTAATCTCTAATTAGATTGCGATAGGTGAGAAAATAATCGAAAAAATAGTCATTCTGTGTCTTCCTCCATTCGGCATGAAAGAAAAGCGTGCCTGAGAAAAAGTTTGAAATAGTGTGGGGATTATGATGCGAAAGTAAGCCATTAGATGCCAGCAATGAATTCTGCTGTAGTAACTTGAATTTGGAAAAATCTAGATTTTGTAAAACTTTCTAATTAGAACATGCATAAAGGGATTAGTAAGAAGAACACCACCATCCAAAGAAAGCCAGATGCTTCATTAGACTTTGAAAGAAACAGCATGTCATTGATTGACCGATTGACTGTGTGTGTGTGTGTTGCCATAGAAATATATTATGGGTGTAACGATATTATGGGTGTAACGATATTATGGGTGTAACGATACATTTACATTTATTTTACATTTATTTACATTTATCAGACGCTTTTATCCAAAGCGACTTCCATTCCCTACCTACAGGGGGCATTGTCCCTGGAGCAACTTGGGGTTAAGGGTCTTGCTCAGGGACCCAATGGTGGTGCTGAAGGTAGGATTCGAACCCATGACCTCTTGGTCCGGAGGCAAGTATCCTACCCACTGAGCCACCTCCACCCCCACCACCCACATTTTAAAATGTAAAATTCTATATAATACAAACACAGTGTCTCTGTACGAGATATTTTTCGATAGAGCAACACATTACTGTTTGTACGATGCTCAAGCTTACAGAAATGTGCACTAGGGGTGTAACAATGCACATATTTTCAGATTCAACATGATTTTCAATGTTTAGGTCAAAATTAGAGTTGATTTTAACTTAAACTCAAGAACACCAACTAGCACTAAAAATTATAAGCTCTTCAGAAAAAGCCCAGTGAGTGTGGGCATTGGGCACACATATAATATAAGTTTTGTCCCCCCGTCTACTTTAATCTTTAATCTGCATTCAGACAGTGTTTCCCACAAAATACATTATATGAGAAAAGTTCAGAAAAGAGAGCAGCATACATCAAAATGCTTTCAAATCTGATTTTTCAATAATGGATTGAAATCGTTACACCCTTAAATATATGAAAAGTAACAGAAGCCTTTATGTATATGGATTACCCTTGCAATACATCACCATCTTGTGCACAAAGCCTGTAAAGTTAAAAAAGGTTAGACTTTGCAAACAAAGGAAGCAAAAGCCCTTGAAGAAAGAGGGGAGAACGAATAGTTAGTAAAAGATTAATGCTTTGAACCTGGCTGTCCACTAGTGAACGAAGTGTGCTGCGCAAGAGGAACCATTTTCAAAATGAATTGTTACTTAAAAAAAGAAATCTAAAACTGCACACACATTCTGTAGACTCCACCCTGAGGACGACCTTTAAAGACACCATATCATCATGCAAAAAGAGGTTAAGCTGTTCAAGGCTGCAAATTCCAAATCTCTCAAATCTGTTTTTTACAAGAACCAGCTTATTTCATAGCAGCGCATTTGGACAGCACAAACTGGTTAACTGCCAAAGCCCGGTGCGTTAGTGGAAAGAAAGTTATTGTAAAACAAACAAACTCATACAGTACCAAAGTCATTGGCAACACTCTTTGATATCAGCTTGCTTTTCGACTTCACTGGAAAACGTTTTAAAAAGAACATGTCAATAAAAAGAATCTACAATAGAATCATTTCAAAACGTATGTAACACGAAGAGAAGTGCCAATACCATACCCCTTTCAAGAAACTTTGGTTTGCTCTCATCATCTGAATGGCAGGGTGAGCCAGAACCTATGTAGCAACAACAGATTCTTATTATGTACTTTTGTCCCATTACTGGTCCTGGTGTTACCTATCAACTGTCAACACTATAAATACTAGTGCTGGGCCGTTAACTGCGTTAACGCGCGTTAATGCGTGAGATTCTTATCGTGCGATAAAATTTTTTTATTGCCATTAAAACCACGCCCCCACCCCCCTGCTCGGCTTGGGAGTCGAACCCGGACTTTCTGGTCACAGGGCGGATGCCTTAACTACTAGGCCATCCAAATGGCCCTATTTTCAGCTTGATCACGGACGTTTTAAACCTGTCTCTGGGAGAGGGGGGGGATTTGATTATCGGCGTTAACACGCGTTATCGCAAAGATTCCGTGCGATTAACGGCGTTAAAAAAATTCGTTAACGGCCCAGTTCTAATAAATACACTAGCAAAAATGTCTGTATTGTGAAGAGGGCATGATGGCATCTTGGCTAGTAGATGATGTTTTACAATCGTGCTGATAATAAAAAAGGATTAAGTGGATAATAGTTACCTGATGTAGGTGACTTGCACCGGTCTTCTGAACCCAGAGATCCATCGTTGCCATCACAGAGACCTGGTGAAAATGTACACATTACCTAGTGTTAGCCAATGTCAACGTCTTAGTCACAGGTTCAGATGATCGCTTTAAAATGAGGATCAAACCAAAGACTAGGCCTTAAAATAGAGTAGACAGAGAGAAGAGAGCAGACATTGATAGTAAGAAAGAGAGAAGCTGGATAATGTCAGATGACTTACTGAGATAAGAAGAGCGTAGTGTTTTCACAGATTCAGAATAAAAGTTAGAGAGGCCGGACATGCAAGACTTCTCATGCAGATTTTCTTTACAGAACCACAGAGAAAGATCAACAATGCAAGGGTGAGACAAAACAACCACAGGAAACAATAGGACAGTTGAAGCATCCTGGCACACATAGCCAAAAGACTGGATTCAGACCTGTCTGTCTATACCACAGCCTCTAGTGAGTAAATGCTTATGAGGCAAAAAATAGTCATAATCAAGTCCCAGACTAGTGTGTTGTCCAAATGCTTTGAAGTTAAAACGTACAGCAAGAAGAACATGGAAAACATGGAAAAGAAAAAAGAAAACAAAATAGAACATTTAGACATAAAAGGATGAAAGGAAAAAAACTTTACACACATATGCCCTCAGCTGTGTGGAATTCTGTTTACTCGCTTAGTTCAAAAGGGCAGATGGATACTCTGCCAGAAACAGCTACATGCAGTGGTAGGGGCTATAGAGCATAGCAGGACGCCTAAAGCTTTCAAGCCAAGCCTGCTGATTATGAGCCCAGCCTGCACTTCATCCTAGCCAAAGACACAGACTGACCGACTGATGCCCACGAACACAATGAATGATTATGAGTTTAAAACATGCCATCGGCTTTTTTCTCACCTCCAGAGGGCTGTCTTGCTTTGCGGGGTGAGCGCGGTTGTCTCTGGTGTAGATCAGAGGAGCCGTAGAGCTCTGCTATGCTCATATTGTGCAGCAGGGTCTTCTGAAGGTAGTCAACTACAGCCAGCCCATTGCCATTACCAAAAACCACTCTGCAGGACAAAAGGAATAGAAATATAGTTTTGCTTGCAGTTTGCAAGATGACCAGAACTGTATGTTGTGAATCTTGTGTCGGGCTTACAGGCCATATGCAGAATTGACAGCCAGGCTGGTGATCTGCTGTGGCGGCTCCCCACTGACCCACACCAGCTGAATGACCAGCTCCACCTGGTAGCCCGGAGACTGTTTCAGTGGAGTGTTCCTAACCCTGAGGTGCAAAAAAAAAAAAAGAAGCCATATGTTAATGTTACACATCCGAACAACAAAGGCAGAACAGGGTACCACTACAAAACAATAAAAAAGGGTACCATTACAAAAAAAATTATCTTAAAATATTCAAAAACAAACAATTCAGTTCAATTATGATTCTTTAGAAAATAGTTCAGCACATGGTCAATTCCATTACCACAATCTGTTAAATTCAGTTACCACTAATCAGGCTAGCTACTAATGGAGCTATTTAAACAGCAAGGGATTTCAGACAAAACATTGATAAAAACAAGATACCAGTCTAATGTTTGAACATGACCAAAGTGTTTTATTTTGTGCAAAGAAGTAATGTATACTTCATTAATATATCATTATCATCCTACATTCAATAATCGCTACATTCAGATTGATGCATCAGAACACACCAATGTACTTTCACACCCCTAGTCAATAGAATTTTGTTACTGAAACTGTGGGGACAAAAAACAAAAACAAACAAACGGACAAAAACACTAGTAACTGTAATACAAAGCATCTGAAAAGCCTTTTCAAACTGAACGTTTCAACTGCAATTAAAAAAAAAAAAAACTGAATAGATAACGGTCTAGATCTATAGAACAAAAAAACAGGAACTTTCCCCCCAAAAAATACCTTACTAGCTGTTCACTTTAAAATCATACCAGTACAGCCCACTGTCACTCTGATCATTTAAGTTAATGGTCATACCGAAGACAGGGCACATTATCCCGCAGGCCATCAGAGGAGTTGTTGCTGCTGGTAGATGGGTGTGTTTGTGGTGCAGTAGACTGAGGGCTGGATGAAGCTCCTGGCGTGGACACGGCCGAAGCATGTTCCCCTCCAGTGTCTGGAGAGTCCACTTCATTAAGTTCACATTGCATTCGCACCTCCAGGAGCTACTCATGCAGATATGGGTAGAAAAAGAAGTAGGAAAACCCTATTGTTAAATATCTTCTTGTGCTCTTGTGTGTAACGTGTAATACTTGAACAATCTTGACTATAAGCAAAAAGGCATACAGTCAGAGCTGCAATAGTTTCCTCTCCAAAAAGAATATTACTTAATTTCATTTTAAGTCAGACTTGCTTTTTGACTTTTTTCAGACTGATGCCTGTTCAGAAACTTGAACTCAAAAGAGCAGTATTTTGAACTGATCAGCACATACAGGATAAATGGGGTTAATGTGTGAATGTGAGTCATACCTGAACCTCCTCTGTGGTGATTTCCTGTTTGCTGAATCGGTAAACAATGACATGAGCAGAGACCCCAGCCACACACAGCACACGGCTCTCTGGGCACCAAGACAAGCTCTGAATAGCAAAAGGATCTTCATCCACTATATCAGTGCTGGGCTTCTCTTCCTTACTGCGGGCCTTCTCAAACACTTTTGCTGTTTTCAACTTGTACAGCACCTGCAGCATTACTGTGTGAGAGGCAACATCAGATTAATTTACACTGCATTTTCCCCCCCACACACCTTTCATTTATAAATATGTATTTTTGGCAAGAGTTGCAGCCACTCACATGCAGAAGCATCCCAAAATTTGACAGATCCATCAGCATGTCTGTATATTAAAAAAAAACAGTGACACACAAACTGAGACTTGTGGAAACTGAGAATTTCATATTACAAAAATTAGCCTGTGAAAATAAAGGATTCTACTAAATACAAATAAAGGGGAATTTCAATGTCTTTGTACAATTAATTTACAGGTAAAAGGCCCTTTGGTAACTGTGTGTGTGTGTGTGTGTGTGTGTGTGTGTGTGTGTGTGTGTGTGTGTGTGTGTGTGTGTGTGTGTGTGTG
>JBBPCW010000001.1:25493121-25519875 GCA_037974425.1 Phenacogrammus interruptus
GTCACTTTCACTTTCCCATGTTGATGGATGACTAAGGGAATTTGGCCTCTGTGTTAACTCTGTATTAGTACCCCAGTTAATCAGGAAGTCATTGATTACAGCTGGAAGTTCCCAATCAACTCAAAAACTTAAGTGGGAAACATGCTGTTAAATTGTGTTCACTATAATTTCCAGGGGTGACCATAATTGTTCCTCATGAATTTTTGTTGAAATGTATCATTTCTTGATGAGGAATCTGTTTTCCTTCCAAATACATTTATTTCAAGTAAATCTTGGATTTTTCTGATTTTTTCAGTGTGACGTCAAACTGCTTCACCAAAATGTGGGTTTTTCTAACCCTGTTTGCTAATCTTTACAAGGGGTGCCAATAATTGTAGAATGCACTATACATTTAACTGAAATGAATCCTTAATACATAAAAATATTTTCATTGATATAAATTTGCATGGTGCAGAGGACATGGCGGGTGGTGGAGTTCGAGACACATCCTGAATCTGGAGCAAAAGTGAAAATAAAACTGCCAATGACAACTTTAAGCACCTAAAAAAGTGAAATCTATAAAATAACACAAAAATAAGTCACATTGACTTTTTTATATGTGTTTAAATCATGAACGCAGGATGCATGATAGCAGTGCAAACTAAATCAAACCACGGAACCAAAGACAAAAACAGTTCTAACTACGTTCCTATTTGTCTGACTTCGTAAATGATTTGGTGTCTTATCAAAGCCCGACTGCCAATAATACAGATGAGACACTAAGTTATTATTAGAGGTTCTATTCATTGTGGAATACGTTTGTTTTATATATTTGATTAGTTAATCCATGTTCACACGATTTAAATAGGACTCAAACACAACTCTTACACTGTAATTAAACCCAGTGTTAATTGACAGACTATAATACACTGATGAACACTAATCAACATCCATGAGCAGAGGGTTACCTGATATGTCCCATAGCTGTAGTCTCACCAGTGTCTTATTGTCCCAGTCAATGACCTTCATAGAGAAATCCGCTCCGACTGTTAACTTCATCTGAGCTGAGAAATGATTTCTGACGTAGCGATTGACAAAGCTAGTTTTCCCAACACCAGAATCTCCGATCACCAGTATTTTGAACAAATGTTCAGTAATTGTTCTTGGTTTAAGGCCCTCTGACATTTTCTCCTGAAGATCGTATCTATAACCAACCTGCTTTCCATAATCTGGACAAATGTAGGAGTGAAAAGAGTGTGCGGCTGAAGAAAAGGGGTAAAACAAAGAATTTACAAGTGTGATATGGATGACTCAGAGGCCCAAAGTCTAATTCTCTGACAAGTGACACAGGAGAAAAAGACACCAACTAATTATGTACAGTGTCAGCAGTCGCCTACTCGCAAGTGCTGTAAAGTAATCAGTTCAACTTGTTTTACAACTAAACTGCTGTGGGTGCAACCTGGTGCCATTGACTGGGACAGAACAACAGAGGAAACAACAGAAGCTCCTTTTTGGACACAACTAGAATGATCAAATATGCAAAAATGACAATGAGAACATATTTACAAAAACATACAGCATTTAATTTCTCATAACTACGAAACCATTTTCTTAAATGTGTTAAAACTAAACAACTCTCAAATATACATTAGCTATATTAACTATTTGAACAAATATAAACTTTATCATAATACAATACACCTACCTACAGTGTAATAGGAAGCAAATATTGTAAGACAGGAGGGATGAACTATACTACAAAGCTGGGTTTATGGGTTGTGTGTAAACTTTGGGTCAACTCTGAGTTCACTGAGTTCATTCAGGTCAATGTTACCTTAAATAGAAGCTAAAGCTAGCTAGCTAACCCATGAATCCAGAGTAATAGTATAGCACACACTTTACAGCAGTAATGCACACCTTTGTTGTTACATCTAAGGTAGGAATTCAAGCTTATTGAACACTGATGAGATCATTCGAATATTGCACTGAAACAGGAAATAGATTTTACACACCAATAATCATAAAATACTCTAAAATACAAGACAGTACTCTATACTCGCTTAACACTTTAGAACAAGTTTTAATCAATGTCAGTACAGCTTTAATGGCCATAACTCAAATGTTACTTCTGTCTATGTTCTGAAACATGAGACATGCTGCTAACACTGAATATTTACCAAGTATTTTTGATTAAAGCTACATTCTGGAGAAACTGCCGTCGGTGGTCCTGCTGAGCAGAAGGGCTTCCTTAAATACTATAATAATATAATAGAATGACTGTATGTAGAGCACATCACACGCTACCCAGCCAGCAGATAACCTCTCTGATGACACAGTTACTTATTAGAAAGAACAATTAAAAAAAAAAGAGAAAACAACACAAACTTTAAAATGCAAAGCAATGTTTGATATTACCAGTATATGAGCTCTGCACTGAGGTTATGACCATTTAAATCTTTAAATAATTTCGTTTTTTGATCAAAATTTACTTCATATGATTTTTAAGCTAAATTCATGAATTGAAAAAAAAAATAAATGTAGGAACATTATTACAGGACATGATTACTCTCATATCGCACATAAAAACATATTATGCATATTATAAAAATATACAAAAGTGCATCGACAAATGAGGACGTCATAACACTGTCACACTGGCACTTAAACATTATTTGTTTTTTGCTACATTTTAGCAGGCATATATGTATAATGTATATATACATCAAGATATATACATTCATTTTATACATATATGGTTATACCTATATTATTGCATACATTTATACTAAAATATTTCAACAAGAATGTCTGTGCTGCCTTAAGAATATGAGGATGATATATTACATACTGGCATTTCCTTACTGCAGTTTCAATACTAAACTTTAAAAAGGTCATATTGATAGTAGAAATCACATCCACTTATCCTACTGGCTAGAGTTTCAGCATTTCATGAGTAACACTAAAATCTTCATTTACTGCTACATTGGTACACGTCTTTCTGAAAATTCAACATAAACAGCATAAAATAAGTCAGCCATGTGAAAAGCGGTGACACATTTGTCATCAGTGTAACTAAATGATGAGAAAAGCCCCCATTTACAAGCATTTGTTCCAAATGAGTTCAGGTTCAAGTATGTTGAGTCAAACAAAGTTAATTTTCCCTTTGAATCCACTTGAAGGTGGACGATGTTTTTTTGCACAGATTTTTGGCTATTATGCAATCCAGAGACAAAAGAAATAACATGTGGAATGATACTGTGATGAGGCCTTTTTTGTTTGGAAAGCTCTTTCACAGAGTAGAGGAGCTTTGTTTGTAGTCTCTGAGGATGACAGATGCATACGTAACATTGGGTGGGGTGCACAAAATGGATTCAGACACAGGGGAATTGGGGATGTGAATTCTTGAGCCCATTGGGTCCCGGAAAGGAGAGGGAGGCATGAGACCCAGTGAGTCCTCCATGGCTAGCTTGATCTGCACCAACTCTTCCTCATCATGAATCTGCGCATTGTCATACATGTAGCCATGGAGGAGACCAAATTGCTCATTCTCCATCTCCATCTCCTCCTCCAGCGGAGAGATCGGCTCTTTGGAGTAAGTGCCCAGCTGAATGGGCAGAGGCGATGGATGGGTCTGCAGGATAAGGGGCTGATACGGTGGCCTCATCACACTATCCGGCTCAGGCAAGCTTATAATGTCATCCAGGTCGGTCACGCTGGAACTGAATTTGCCCACCATCTCCTGAAGGTGGTCCGCAATTACATGCTCAGGGGGAACACTTTTTTGTGGCTCTGGGTTATAAAACTCCTGCTCCACAGATACTTCTTTTAGAGGCTCACAAAGAGGTGACTGCCTGTGAGCTATCAGAGCAGGGCTAACCGGGGGGTTGTATCTGACCGGGTCGCCCTCATCCTCCTCGGCTACATTGTAAAGAGTCTTGGTGCTCAGGTCTGAAAACTCCAGGCCTGTGTTATGGTAGGTATTAGTTAGAGGTTTGATGACAGCCATCTGATTGGAGCCGGCCTCCTGTCTCTTCACATGCACAGACAGTCTGTGCCACATGTGTTCTCCTTTCGGAGGATGTCTTGAACCTGGTTCAGACCATGACACAGACTTTCCATTAGAACTATGAACAAAATAAAGATGGCTGTTATTTCACAGGAACCGAGAAAAGTGGACACAAGAACAACATTTCTGGTTCATGTAAAAAAATTGCTGTTCATTTTTAGCAAATACCACTGAATATATAAACAAATATTTATATAAACTAAATATTTGTTTTCTGATATTATAATAGTGCATTGAAGCATATTATGATCATTTCTTTATACATAGTTCTGTTTCAGCAATGATTCATGTCATTGATGAAAAAGCAGCTATAGAGCAGCATATATGGAGCACAGCCTCTCTCAGGCCTGTTGCTGACGTACCCCTGGGTGCACGGCTTTTAATTGCAGCCGACCTGCAAAATCAGAGTCTATGGAAGCTGTTAATTGAAGGCTGCCCTGGAAATGGCATGACCCAGAGGTCTGAAGTGAAGCATGAATTAAGGGATTGGGCCCATGGGTGCTGGTACTCATGCAACAGGATGGAGAGAGGCTATCCTGCTGCAGCTGAGTAAAGCAGACTTACTTGGCGTTTCCGGGGGCGTTCTTCTTGCGTTTGAACATGTTGAGGAGGCTATTGCTCCTGCAGCTGATTTTGCCGTCGCCCACATGCATGCGTACCACGTCAGAGGTGGTGAAGGCGCTGCGCACGTTGCGCTCCGGCTTAGCAATGATGATGTACATCTTGGGTGTGAACATGCAGCCCAGAGCTACGGTCACACTCAGGCTGACTGAGAAGGAGGTTGTGATGATTTTGTAGTTGGAGCCGAAGTAGATGGGCACAAAGGCCAGCCAGATGATGCAGGTGGTGTACATGGTGAAGGCGATGTATTTAGCTTCGTTGAAGTTGGCCGGAACGTTGCGGGTTTTGAAGGCGTAGTAGGTGCAGCTGAGGATGAGTAGGCCGTTGTAGCCCAATGGTGCCACCATGCCCATATTGCTGGTGTTGCAGATCAGAAAGACCTCTCTGATGCTGGGGTAGGACTTGATGGGCTCCGGTGGCTCCAGGATGATGAGCGTGATTTCTAAGGTGAGTTGCACACTGATGAGGATGAAAGCGATGACCACCTGAGCCCAGGCACTCATGAAGCGTGGCTTTCGCGTGCAGATCTTCTTCTTGCTGCCTGCTAGGATGCGTGCAATTCGGTTGGTCTTAGTGACCAAGGCTGAGTAGCACATGGAGGCTGAGAGGCCCACCAGCAGCCGCTGTAGATAACAGGAGGCCACCGTGGGCCGAGCTATGAGGGTGAAAGGGCAGATGTAACCCAGGAAGATCCCCGCCAGAATTATGTAACAGAGCTCTCGACTGGAGGATTTGACCACAGGCGTGTCTCTGTACAGGATGAAGACGAGGGTGACAAAACTGGTCACCAGGATGCCAAGGCAAGAGAAGACCACTGCCACAATGGACTCAGGGTGACTCCATTCCAGATATCGCAGGGGAATGGGCATGCAGTCTGTGAACATAAGGTTAAAATAAAGTGTTAAAGTCTGTTTTGTGTGTTCTAATGTCTGTTTATAATACAATAAATACAGTTAAAGTTATTGGGCAAAGATTTAATTGTGTCACACAGTATAACAGGTAAGGAATTAATTGCACATATTTATAATACTACTTGTACAGTGCAAGGAAACCTGCTTACTGATCCTTATATAACAAAACACATGTTGATACCATTAAAGCTGGATCAAAGTACACCATGATTTCTAAATGAGTCACAGACTTGTTACCGCATTTTTGCTCCTATAATTTTTGTTTAATTTAAAGTCTAGTATATACTGTACATAGACTAGTACGTATTTTGGAACTCTCAGCACTTGACATGAAGAATTAACAATTTATACTTGTACATAAATATATAAATGTACTCTAAGGGGCCAGTAGCATTAGAGATTTGAACACACATCGTTATATAAATATATGAGTGCACAGGACATAAATGAAAAATGGGAAATGCATTTTTTCCTTGGTTTCCTCTTTCTGCTGTTATACTGGCCATCTACGTGTGACCAGCTCTCCAATGCACCAAGTGCTAAAGTAGGTTTCCAGTTCAACTAAAAATAAACAGACTCTCCACTATGGGACCTGCCGAGAGCCAGGGCAGTGGAAAGAGAAGAAACTGCGGCAAGAGAGAAGATATGGCATCCAGCAAACACTCTAAAGGTACTAAACCTTTCAACGGTATTGCGGCAAAATTCAGAATTTTGATTTTGCTTCGGAACTATGTTTTTGAATTTTAAAACTGGTTAATGATTTGTGAAATAAAAGTTTGAATGCCTAAATTTCATGGAATTTTCACAATATTTTAAGCATTCCCATGATTTAATAAACCTGAGCCATCTATATTACAATTTGTACCTGAAATATAGTGACATATGAATAAAACATATCTCTATGTGCGTAGATGTACACTGGGTGGCCCTATAGAGTAGCAATATGCCATTCTTCGAGGAAATAACACACAAATGCTTATAGCTAGAACGGCACAGAGTGCCGCTTTGACATTGAACATCAGTAAAGACCTTTAAAAACAGGCCAGAAAAGTAGAAAGTGAAGTAGGTCTGTCACAAGTTCACTGTGAGAGCAATCTGTAAAAATGATAAATGGCCTTCAGGTGTCACAGGAAACCTTTCGAAAATAGGACAAAGCAGGCTTCTTAAAAGCCAAGTCACGTATCTTTCTTTGGATTTTTGGGCTGAATAATCTTTTATGCATTTTGGAATTAGGTCCAATTTCCAAACAGATTTAGAATCTACTTTCTAATGTAATCTTGCTATTACTGGCCAAATTAACTGCAATGTATAGTCTAATAATGTATCGATTCAGTCACAGATATTGACATGTGGTTTCACATATTTCACAAAAAAGATAATACCCTAACAATTAAATCGTCATCTTATAAATAAACATATTTAAATAATAAACTTACTGCTTTGTATCATCTTCATTTTACTTTTGCTAATCTAGGATACGGTAAACTGACATTGCCCCAAGGTGAGAAATGCAGAGAGAAAGAGATAAATTTGCCCTACCTTGCAGCTCTTTATCAGGCCACCAGCCCAGCTCACACGCCTTGCAGGTGAACTCGTCCTGGACATACTCATTATCCTTGCAGGCAGTGCAGATCCAGCAGCAGCTCACCTCTCCTTTCCTAATCACCTGGGGGGACACATCGAAGCAATGACACACATCTGCCAATTTGTTTCAAATGCAGCAAAAATACAGTCGCTGTCAAGCAGGAGGTCTCTAACAAACCGATAAACAGGTCCACTAAGCAGATGTTTCTATTGATTTTTGGAGATAACAATCTGAAAGTTTGCATGGATTTCAATACAAAAACACTTACAATATACTTTTGCATTATTCTCTTTTATCTCATTAGGACTGACACATGAGATTTGTTCTGAGTGGCTGTCCTATACTGTCTCTTGTCAAATGCAGTCCATCCTGAAACTTCTTATAACTCTTATCTTCAGCATAAATGGACAGGGCTAAAGAGACCTAAATGGGCTAAACTGTGAAAGACTAAACAGGCAGGCAATAAATACATACATTTTCTGAGACATCAGAAAAACAGTTAATTCAAAAATGGCTGTTTTAGAGCTCCTGATTAGCGCAACTGTCCTTAGTTTGATCCCCAGTGGTGCTGCAGCCATCCGTGGATGGAAGTCTATTAGAGCACAACTGGCTTCGTTCTCTGTGGGTGGGTAGGATTGCCTTCCCTTTATCCAATCACTTATACTAGCCAGCCCAGGCAGCTGACATAACAGAACGGGCAGTCAGGGCTCTCTTCCAAGCGGGTCCTAGCTAATTTGGGCAGAAATTCAGTAAAGAAGTGTTGATTTTGTAGCTTATTTTTCAAGTATGGACTTTATGGACCGAGGGGTGAATGGCAAATTATATATTTTTAAAAACTGTACAAGTTAGATGTTTTTTCACAATACCTAACCTTTAATATTTATGTAATTGACTGCTGTCTAAGATTCTCGGTCTAGTCTATGTTGTTCTGTGAGTGTTCTTTAATGATATCTGCAAGTATGTAAACTTTTTCACTAAATCCTGAACCATTGACTGCTTCACACTGACAAATTCTGTCAAACACTGCCAGTCATTGTGCATTGCTTGCTCATAGGCACATGATGTGGAAATCTGATGTGACGCTACTCCACAGTAGCAAAGGAAGGCATTTATTTTAGTTTACAGGCTTGTTTTTATTCCAACTGCCTTGATACCACAGCTGCTGGTTGAAACACCAAGCAGCAAAATCCTGGAGAAGATTTGTATTCTCCTGACTCCTATTCCTTCACATTTCAAGACGAAAAAAGCATGTATAGCATGTATAGGCCTTCAAGTCATACCTTGATCTCTCCTTTAGAGCAGGGCTCACTGCAGACAGAGCGGACCATTTCACTCCGGTTCATCTGGATCATATAATCATCAATGCTCAGCATGCCCTCGTGCCAGGAGCCCACATTAATGTAGTCATACACACCAGGCTCCACGTACTGCAGGTTCATTATGTCGTACCTGAGAGAACAGAGGAAGACGCTGCATTTCTTTCAAAAGAAGAGCTTCATAATTCTTTTTGTAATGTACCATAGTGACTAGGAAGCACCAAAGACATTTTAAACCAGAAATAAATGAAAGAACACACCATTAAATTATCTTTGTACATCTTACATCTTCTTACATGTTGTAGTTCATTGAAATATGTTTTTTTTTAATTGAGTGAGTTGTAGAAGTTAAAAGTGCTGATTCAAACCTGATTCATCATTACACCATTATGTAATTCATATGTAATGCATTAATGATAAATATACTGTATATTCTATGGATCATAACTATCCTGTCTGCATACTCATATGTAATTAAGTGAAAAAAGAAATGTACAGCAATATCAATCCCTCTGGGATTCTAGTATTTTTACTGTGCAACATCAAAATAATTTGAACTGCATCCACACGTTACTAAAAATGACTTTAGTTGTTATATACTTCAGTGAGACTGACCTGCCAGGTGAATCTCCATTCTCGTCAAACCACACGTCCTCCCCAGACACTCCAGTAAAGGAGCTCCTAAGCAGGAAATCCAGAAGTTTGCTGCCATCAATCGGGTCCATGGCCTCGCACAGACCCACATAGCCAGGACAAAGATGCTGATGCATGTCGTGGAGGCCGTGAGCCATGGCATAGATGGCATTTATGACGAACCCCATTTTACTGTCTTGCACATAGTTGTCCTCCAGGCTCTCATAACCTGCCAATACAATTAAACCAGACAGACAGAAAATTACCACTTCTATTCCATTTTTACAGGTTTAGGTTTTTGGCAGCACTGGGCAAACAGTTTCCATGACCGTTTAAAACACAGTTTTTTTCCCTTAACTGGCATAAACCAGTGCTTAGAAGCATCCATATGGCCACACAATTCAGCAGTCGTTAATTATGCCACAGTTCCAAACACAGTGTAATGCAGAGTAAAGATAATGATAGGGTGTCCAAAGACCCATGAGTCTTTCAAAGCTACTGGCAGCAGCACTCAAAGTTCTTTCCTTTCTATGGGAACATAAATCAAAGGACAGCACGAACACCGGCTATCAAAAGCATGCTTGTTGCCATGGAGAAGCAATCCATTTTTGCAATCCCACTCAGAGTTTAATTAGTAATGGACATTATTATTATTAATTGAACAAGAAAATGAATAATTTACTCTCGTTCTCATTTTTCCTGTCTCTCACACAAATTCGAATGGATTCACAGCATGATTGTTCTCAAATCCCTGAAACAAGTAGCTGTGCTAAAGGAAGAAGTGCACATTTTTTAAAAATGGAAAATGTCCAAGGACACCCTATCAGTGCTTGCGATCCTGTGATCTGTACCAAGCCAGCAGGAAGCAGTGTCAGGCATTAAAGCTGATGGCTTTGCAGAAAAAGAAAAAATGGTCTGACATAAGTAGACTATATCTCGTAAAGATTTTCTCTGTTCATGTTTAAGTGGGCTGCAGCAAGCATGTATGCAGACTGAATCAGACATGCTCATAACAAATGCTGCATTTGTCTAGGCTTGGAACATATAAATCCAACACAAAACATGCTTAAACTGTATTCCTCAAAACAGTTCTCGAGTAACAGCAGAGAGCATATTACACATATTGTTGTACATTATATTTTTGGCCCTTTCTCTTTACTTTAATTTGTCCTAGCTCCTACTCAAATATTTGAACTAGTTGTTTATTTGGATTGGGAGTATAGCAGTTGGTAAAATGTCAAAAAACGCAGGCATCTAAACTTGCAGTATGTGGGATAGTATGGTATGCCAGATGAAGTATGATGATGTTGAACTCTTCTTTTGAGTATGTTGGAGAACTCTCTGTCTTTGTAGTGCTTTGTAATGACATGCTTGCCTGTTTGTACCTGAAAGGGCCAGTGTAAGCCTTCATCTTTTGGGGTCTTACAACAAAAAAAACTGCACAGCTGGTATAAATTAGCTACTAGGACTGCGGGCTCCCTCTCTCTCTCTCAAAGTAAATAGTTTTACTTGCTTTAAACATAGTTTTACTTGCTTTAAACACATGCTGATTGTTTTGGACTTTGGTGGAAGTAAGAAAAACAGCACATCCAACAAGTTGCAAGAAAAATAAGAATTGGCTGTGGTGGGACTGATTTACCTCTAGCCCAAGTTGTTGATTCACACATCATAAATGTGATATTGTGTCAGATATACTATTTACATGTAATAAAACACCTAGTCCTTCCCATTTAGCATATTTTAAGCCCTCTAATCCAGTTCCACTTTTTCCCAATCTGGGGTAGGGCTAGGGTTCTACTTGAATTTTTTGTCAACCAAGGAGCCATTTTCTAGTTTTTGTATATGAATGCACCAACCCTGACTACAGTAATGCTAATTTCTACTAGTAGCATTATGTGATTTGTGGTTTTAGAAAACAAAAAACAGTAGCAATACAAAAGCTGTACACAGACATTTAAAGCTTATAACAGAACTGCTCATTACAGACATTCAAGTAAGACAGTTGTTGTTTTACACAACAGAATCTTCATAAATAATTTGATCCAAAATCTTGTCATGTTCTGTTCATGCAGCAAAAAAGTGCAGTGCTGTTATTAACTACACTGTAAACATTCTGTTAGCTTGCCAAGCCATTGGATAAAGGTACAACATTTAAACATTTAAGTGCCACCAGTATTCATTACATCAGTCGTGAAAGGGTTCTGAAAGTTATATTGTGTGAGCTATAAAGAGGTTTTATTTGTTTTAGCTGTCCCATCTAATGCTATGCCCTGCCAACACTGGTACTATATTTGCATAAACAGTACTTGGCATATGACGAAGCTGGGTTAAAAACAGCTCTTATAGTAAAACCTATGCACAAAAAAACTCCAAAACATTACACACAGAAGCTGTCCTGAACTTTCTTTTATAATGACATGCAAAGGAAGAAAGCAGGTACTGCAATCCCATTGCTGCTCCGTAAAAGTATGATATTGTGCACATTCTGTGGTATTCCAAGCTGCATAGCCATATATTTTTTCTCTGTCTCTAACCACATTTTCTCTGTGCCAAACCACATTTTCGCTATTACCCAACAGTATCATATCAATACACCTTTGTGTTTTTCTCATTATTCTATAGAAATAATACAAAAAATCATTCACAGTTTTCATTCAGTCTATCATTTAGACCTCATTCAGTGTACAAGCAACCAAAGGTGCATGGTGGCCCAAAAACGTTCCCTCAGTGGAACATGCAGCAAAGCCAGCTTGCATGTGAAAGATACAGTGAATGTTATTGGGATCTGAAGTCAAACACAACCAACTGTCCACTGTTTATTAAGGAAGTCCATATATCATCCCAATAACTCATATATTAGAGGTCTACCGATACACGTTGTTTGTTCCGTATTGTGCAGTTTTATTAATATTATGATGATCAGCATCAACAGTCAACAGTAATGGTAGGCACAAACTTGCACACCTTAATGACCATGATGACATAATGATTTAAAAAGATATAGTACATGATTGTGTGATATCAGTTGACCTCTATCTATATTGCTGAAAGTGCCTCCAAGCTATCCATTTAGAAATATTTACTTACCATCCCGTAGCTCTAGACAGAAAAATAATAGAGGTGACAGAACAGCAAACTATGACTATTTCTCTGTGTAAGCAAAGGTAAAAAGGCAGTGTTTATTTACTGCGCCTTAGATTTCTATCCTTCAGGGAAAGTTTAAAAGTAGTAATGCATGATATATGTGATAGAAAAGACTTGGACCTCTTGTGTGAAGACAACAAGAGGTTGACACCATGGCGATGATGTGAGCTGAATGGGTATGGAATCTAAGCAAAATAGTACAAAATACATCTCAATACCGACATAAAACACAGTCATATCAGATCAGACAGTGATAGTTTCATGCTTCTTTATATTTACGTTTTTCTTATAGTTAAGGCTCATTGGTTCAGTTTAAGAAGGCATTCAAAAGGAAACGTAAATATATTAGACAGGGCGTGAAGTAGCAGATGGTAAAAAATTATTAGTGACTTTAAAACATGCTTGTTGAGCATCATTTTGCATAATCCTATGCTTAATATAATGTTTGTGAGTACAAATTAACAGTCTCATTCATTAAGCTAAAGAACAAACAAAAGCACAATTTACCTAGGTCACCTTTTCAGTCAGCAGAGGAAATGTTTAAAAATACAAAAAAGCAAAGAAGAAAAGATGTGTGATAATACTATTTCAAAAATATTTTATTAACTTCATGATCCATGATCATACACTAAAATAAAGCAGCGCTTCTCAAACCGTTACTCGGGGCCCTATAGATGGTTCTCATTTTTCCTCAAGCCCTGTGTGTTGTAAGTTGTGTAGGAGGAAGATGTAAACCTGGCTATTAATAGATCAATTGAATCTGGTGTGTCTGAGTAGGAAAATCACTAAACTGTGCAGGAGTCTGACCCTTCAGGGCCAGGGTTCCCCAACACTGCCATAGAAGAACCACTTTTGATTCTTTGAGGAACCTTTCAGTGGCATGTTCTAGTGAAACTGAAAGGAACTCAAGGCAACTATCTGTGGTTCTTTAATGGCACTGCTCCAGTGAATCTTTTCAATCAGATGTATTGCCTGCTCTCTTCTTTTCACATATGCCAGTTCGTTTTAATGGCCTGCAGTAGAGATATGTTGCTGATCTCCTTGCTGCCCTCACCTGAGCAGTTCTTTTTGTAGTTCATGTTCTCCTGGGTGTGTCCTGGGATCCGGCACTGGAAGCGATGTTGCCAGAACTCAGCGAACCATGGGTTCCTTGTGTTTGTGTTGAGGCGCAGCTTCAGGAAATAGTCATCAAAGGACGTGACCTCTTCGCTCTGAAGCTTCATAGTGATGCCTCCTACAGCTTCCTGTTCATAGCCCTCCACCACCTCATCTCTGTCAGCCCAGCCGTCACTAAAGGAAACAGGTCGAACAGAGTCTAATTAGTCCTCCAATTACTGTCAGCTTCCTTTTCAGACACTCACCTGCAATGTTCGAGCAACATGCTCAAAAACACCGACACCCTTGAGTGACCTGACCTAGTTTAGAACAAGCTTATGAACAAACTCAGCATGAACTCCTATCCCTTCTTTTGGAGCTGCTGAACTTTACCTGGCAATACTCATTCTCAGATCTTTTTAGGGTACAAGGCTGGGATTAGAAACTTTGAAAAAGTTTACAACCTCCTAAAATATTCTGAAATGGTGGAAAGGAAAGTAGTAAAGGGGAGTAGTAAGGGGATTTTTTAAAATAATATTTTATTATATTATCTTTCAGATTGGTTCAGATTGTTTCTGTCTGATGCCTCAAACAACAAAGCAAGTGAATAACAAAGAGCACTAAGTAGAAAAAAGGCTGCCAACAACTAGTATAATTGTTATTATATTTTGATAATGAATTTTGTCAAGACTTTGATACTAACAGCAGAAGCTTCCATGAAGAAGTCCTGGAACATGTAAAGAAAGTATGAATCTGGGTTTCTGGGTTCAACATGACTCGACTCTACATGTGTATTTTGTGTAATATTTGCTAAATGATACTTTAATCAGTGTTTCCCACGTAGTTAATGTGAGTCATTCTCTCCTTGTTTTTGTACAGAAGTACTTTAACAGGTGAAACTGGATGAGTAGATCAGTTATGATAAGCAATCGGATGTGATTATAAGTTAAAAGTTCAAAAATCAGTTCAGCATCTGTGAATGTTTTGGTTTTGTTAGGAAGGAATATTTCCATTGCTACTCCATGCCACCAGAGCCATCTGTCTCCCAGCATCCTCTCTGTAATGCATGCCAAGAAAGGCCTATTCTTAGGTGCCTGTTCATAGCATGCAGGCAACAATTCACCTCTTGTAAGTGATGCACCTTGTGTTCCCACAAATTACAAGTACTACAAATTTTACCACTTAAGGAGATTTCAGGAAAAAATATGGCTCTTGCGTTTCAGAACACGAACAGAACTTTAACAAGCGTGCATTAATTATGACACACTAAACTGATGAGTTGGGCTTTTTGAGCAGAAAAAGCAGTGGTGATTGTAGGACTGTATAAAAGAAGTGGCCATTAGGTGCCAATGTGTTTTTAAATACATGAAGTTTTCAACAAAAAAAACAGAAAACAAAAGAAAACACTTTACATAATTGAATTAACACAGCATTGGATGTGTAAAACACCAGCAACATTTTGTTTCATTATAGAGTTAGGAAAGTTAAAAGCCTGGAGAACATTATAAACAAGCAAATAAGTCAGTAATGCAATAGAAATTTTGGGCATGCAGTGTTGGCAATCAGATTTCAGGGTGGACAGTACCACCCAAGAGAGTACCAGCAACTGGCTTTGCCTTCTGAAGGCAAGTCATCCTCAGATTTTACCCCATTTCAAAATGCCAGCTGTTCTTTCTATTGTCTGATTCATTTTCATAATGAATGAACCAGTAAAAATGAATTTTTTTTTTCCTTCTGTAAAGCTACAAGATTTTGTTCTGACCACAATGTGAAAAGACAAGATAAATACATGATAATTTACAATTAATATATGCTACTCAAATCATTGCTATAACATTACACATAAATGACTGTGGCACAGCTTCTTTAGTAGCTAGTCTAATTAGCCCAGTGTCATTGTTGCCGTTTTCCACAAGTTACTGCAAAGCTTTGAGTTAGTCTCTTTCGAAACACTCTCCTTGACCCAGAATAGAACAGCCTTGGCCAATTTATGTTCTCTTTTTCAGTCCACAGAGACTCCACTGGCGGCAAGAAAGAAGAAAAAGAATACTTCGTCTCAATGAGATAGCCGACACATCAGTTAGATGAGTCTGTCAAAGAACAATATTCCACTCACTTCTGTAGCTTGAGAATATGATACCACCTGCATCACTGCACTTGAATTACTGTTATTTCTTAATTATTTATCTGTTGCCTGTAATTTAAGGAAGTGTGAAGGCTTAAACCAATGTCTCAAAAAAAAACATGAAAAGTAAAATAAATAGATTCTGTATGTGTGTAATGGATGTAATACTCTGTATGTAATACTCTGTATCACTGAATTGTGACACAATGAAAAGCACAGAGGCTTAGGGCAGCTTCAGATTCCATTTCCCTGTCCAGCAGACAAATTATTGGCTTCAACAAACATCCTTCACTATGATCTGACACAGTAGGACAGCGCCGTGTGGATGTATTATGCATGAGAAAATGTTTTTAAAATGCTGTTGGAATGTTCTACCAAACACAAACACACACACACACACACACACACACACACACACACACACACACACACACACACACACATACTGTATATACATATATAGATTAAATATTAAAATGATTATTCTCTATACATTTTTATGCCATTAAAATGATCTTCTGACGTGAATTATCATAATGCACTGAAAAATACATCACCAAACCTAAGCATTATTTCCTAAAATAAGCACAATTATCTGCCAAAGAATGCACAGTAGATAATATACAATTATTATTAACAAATATATCAACTATACAGTCATCTACCAGTGCAGCAAGATATATAGTAATCCCCCAGTTTTACGTGCATTGGGTGTCGCAAATTAAGTCACATGGATTTTTTTTGAGAACCAAACTCAAGGATTACGTGGAAATCCCCACAATAACACAGAAACTGCTAATATCCACCACCCTTTTATGCTTTTTTGTGGCAATACATATATTTTTTTTCTGGATGATCTGTTCACCTCAAGTCCCAATACTTTTGTCCCACAACCTTCCGAGTTGCATATCTCAGCAGGGAAAGCACTCAGACACTTCAAATTTCAGACAGTTTGGTAGATCTCCAGGAGACCTTTCCGACAAGCCCTCATTTGTATTTTAGCCCGAGTAGATCAGGTTTTTAAATACGATCCAGGTGTAAACTTTTGTCCCGCAACCTTCCGAGGTGAATATCTTGGTGGGGAATTTCAATTTGAATACAGGTTTACCTTTACATTTTCTTTAAGGGTAATGCATTAGACTGAGTTTAAAATGACAGTAAAATGTCTGGAAGCGTATTTGGGGCATTACACTATAGGGTTTACACTATAAAAATAGTAACACAACAACATGGTTTTTCACTATACACGGGTGCTCTTGGAACATAACCCCAGCGAAAAGCAGGGATTACAGTATATAGATAATTGTGCTTATTTCAGGAAATAATGCTTTGCTGATGTATTTTTCAGTGCATTAAGATCATTTTTAATTCATAAGATCATAAAAATGTATAGAGAATAATCAGTAATCTATAAGCAATTTTATAACACTTAGATTGTGTACATTTCATACATTTTCATTTAAATTATTTTGTTTTTTTGGCATTTGTAATTCATATGCATTCTATTATTCGCGTGAAATGGCAGTCACCTTCCGATAAGGAGGAATTCTCCGGCAACGCCCAGTCGTCTCATAGCCATAAGTAGGCCACGCACAGTCATGCCCTCGCAGAAACAAACCACCACACGGGCTTTAGGCAGCCGCTCCCTCAGCTTCCTCAGCAGCCTGTCAAAGTGCTTCTCTCCAGCATTGCTGTAGATCTTGTCAGAGTGGGCAATGCACAGACCCTCCTGAGACGCCAGCTCTTTAAAGGCCTCCATGCCACTTTCACCATAGTTTCCTATGAGAAATGAACAAACACAGCAGAGTCTGCATCAATCAACATGATCATTTTTAATCAACCCTTAAATTAATATGTTCAGCATTCAAATGTAATTGTTTTACCATCATAATAACCTCCTTCTATTATTACAGAGTTTCTCTGTTTCAGTGAACTAGGAGAAATAAGGAATATCAATGTTTTTTGCCACTACTGGTGATAACTGGGACTTGTGAGGCCTTACCTCCTACTAACTGACCTAAAACACTGTGATGGGAGAAAGTACTTCTTTCTATCTGAATCAGAACCATGGTATATTTACAATTAATCTCGATCATTTACAGTTATATTTCTGTGAGTGACAAGGCATCAATAAAAGAAACAACAGCTGATGAGGTTAGTAGTGCTGACAGTGAAAAAAGTTGCCTCAAACAAAAAGACAGCAGTTTCCTGATCAGCTCACATACTTCTAATGGAATGTAACTCATAACATTGTAGATCCATTTAGTACCTTTTACAATTAATATGATTATTTAACTGACAAGGTGAATATATTTTGCATAGCACCAAGATTGTGAAGTCCAAACACAGCTGATATTTTTAACTGTTCTCCTAAACACACAGGGACCCCTCTGTGGGCAGTCCTGACAGGTTGATGCATTACCTGCCAATATGAGTGCACCATTATCTAGGACGCTTTTGAAATATCTAGCATAAAGTGGCTCAAAACAGCTTTTTCACCTTCCTGAGGACATAATTTCAGAGAATTAGAATAAAAGTGACTTAACTTATTCAGTATTGCTTTAGGGTCTACATGGCCACAATCAGGGCTCCAGATATAAGCAGTCTTCCGAAACATTGATAACATACAGACAATAGTAAATAGATGGAGAAAAATGGCTCACTAGGCAAATCAGTTTATAATTAAGGCTCTACAAGAACACACTGAAAAAAGTATACATTAAATTCACTTGACTGAAATATCTACACAATTTCCTCTTATACTGTATTCCTATGATTATTATCCATTATATCAAAGCAATTATAGCCAAATGTAAGTAAACTGAAAGATTACATTGTACTAATTTCAGTGACATGCACATTAATTTTAATGTGCATGTCACTGAAATTAGTACAATCAGTGTATCACTTTTATTACAGTGCATCTTTTTCAGTACGACCATAGTATCACCTTGCAAGCATTTTTTCTTCAATTCTATTGTTTATACTTGGTATTAATCCTATTCAGTGTAAATTAATTGTTTGAAGGGGTTAGAGGCTTCACCAACGTAATGTATAGTCATTTAACTAATATTCTGTCACAATTTTATTTTAATATTTGTTTAGTTAGTTATTTGTTTGTTTCTCATCAGGTAAGTTGTATGTTATAATCATTATACAATCTTATGATATTATAAAATATTATAAACTACAGCCTCAATATGTAGGTTTTCCATAATTAAAATGACGGGCAGAGGGACAACAGACGAATCTGTCTTGAGTGGACCTCATTTTTTATTCATCTCATTCTTGTCTGGCAAGTTAGTAAATGGCAATTTGACTGACCTTCACGTTCTGTGTGTAACTAATAAAGCAAGTTCCAAATGAAAAATGAATGAACAAGGGTTTCATTCAAATTTGCACTTAAATAGTAAGGTATTAAACTTCTTGTTTATATGCTGAATTATATTTATCATATGAAAACAATGGTGTTTTTCTGTTTACTTATTTTGCCTGTGTAATATTTGGAAATGATGTGCACATGTGAGTCAATGCAATACTTTGCTTAGGATCGTGATTATGCTGCATGGTCAGATGTAGCATGCAGTATATAACTCACCTTCAGTGTGAACAGCTGATACATAAGTCCAGTTGTACCGTTTAACAATGTCCAAAAGGGCTCTGGCTTGTAGAGTATCAGAGGGCACAACCCTGAGGAAGTACTTATACAGGGTTTTATCACTCAGATCAATGCTGGTGGCAGAGTAGGCGATTTGGGGGATGTTGAAGAGCTGCAACAGGTTCTGAACCTGGATTGCCACTGAACTGGAGCCAGGTCCAATTACACCCGCTATGGGTTTTTTAGAGATAGGGGGTTGACTGGATGGAGTTCCATCAATGCACCACTTTGCTCCCTCACTGTCATCACGGAGCGAAATAAGAGAGTCCCTTATAAACTCAATGCTTTGCTCCAAAGCCACTGAAGAGTGCCAGCAAGAGTCCCTGATCTCACAGCCCAGACTGATGTTGGGTAGAAGGTTGGGATCAGCGTTGATTCTGTCCAGTGCGTGGAACATCGCCTCCACCCTTTGAATGCCATACTGCTCTCTGATCTCTCCACACGTTCTCTCTGCCACGTTCTCAGCAGACGGCTGATGATGGACAGAAAACAGGGCTCCAATAATTATATCACCGTCCATTCGGGCCACTGAGCGGGAAGCAGCTCTGGGCACCAGTGACCTTTCATACATGTTACGGGCTGCTGCACAAAGCAACAGCAGTGACAGGAATAAAGCAACAATCAAATTCATTCTCATCACACTCCACATGGTCTGAAATGTTCCACTTGCTGAATCATATCTGTAGGAAAGCCTGTTGGTGAGAAGATGCGACGCAGGCACCCATCATGGCCACGTACAACATGTCAGCCTGTACAAAATATAATGATCATCAGGTATCCTGAGAACACAGAAGAACAAATCATCACACAAATGTATAAGAACTTTCTCTTGCACTGCACACTTTCTGTCACCCCTTCTCTAATACACATCAGCTGATAAAGTGGTTTGTTATGACTTGATGGACTGAATTAGATCGGCTTAAACAAGGAAAATGTGCACTGCACAGAATCCCAAAAACTGGAATTAAGAACTTAGTAAGAAATGTTTAAACGTATTAGAGATAAATCAGCACCATGGATAGCATTCAGGTTGAAATGCTATTCAGGTGGAAATAACTTCTGCAACCAAACTAGATCATTTTTATACTGTTGCTAATGTATGACTTCTAGTAAAATTTCATTTGCATCTGGAGATTAACAAAGTCACCTGGCTATATAAGCAACTTCGTAAGTTATCGTATTCCTTTAACCTAAAATGCTGACTAAAATCCACAGGCAATGGATGCATTTTAACTAAACGGCATTAAAAATGCTGAACACTGGCTACAGGTTGCGATAAAATAAGCCAGCAGTCCAATAAGGAACATTTAGATACAATCAAACAGTCCATTCAGTGGAGGCTCGTATTTCTCTAATGATCTGCACCGGATGGTCGTTGCTCTAAACGATTTGCATAAGCATTATATATGTAAAACTTACCTGAAGGAGCAGGTTAGGTCATTCCGTCTCCTCTTCTGAAAGCCTCCAGTCCTAAACTGCAGTTCCCCCTTCTCTGCGATGCCCCCCTCCTGCTCAGCTCATCACTGCGTCTGAAAACGGGTCAGACTAGCCGCAGTGTAGGAGTCCCACTGAAACACGCTGCCCCAGTCCAAACATCCAACTATTCAGAAACAAATATTAGCAAACAACTCCGATGTACACTATTAATTCCATTCTTTTTATGTCTCAGTTTATTAATTTCCTCTATCTTCATTAATCTACATCTTCTTCTAGTCCATTAACTGCCTTTTTCGTAGCATTTTTTTCTCTCTTTCTATAACCTGTGCTATACCTGTGAAGTCTGGCTGGTGAGGAAGAATGTGAAACTGGGTGTTATTTTTGTTCCTCTCCACAGAACTAGCAAATAAACAGTGAAAAGAGCTAGATATATGGATCATAATTTTTTGTCAGGTCTGTAACTGACAAGAAACACGTATTTTAAGAAAAACAATAATATAAGGTGACCCAACAAAATAAATCAAGCTCATCTATAAATGCCGGGTGCTTAATTGTGGTAAAACTTATCCTATAGCGACATCTAGCGAGCAAGATGAGAACAGCGCCACTCTTTGTTTCGCTCCATACACACATCACTTCCTGTCATTTAAACATGGAGGCTTGCTGGGGGGAGTTGGACCATAATAGTGGCCCTGGAGCAGAAAGAAAGTGATTTACAGACACCTGTTCAGTTTCTGCAAGGAGCATAGATGCCTCGCAGTTGAGTAAATATCGCCCGATGCGTATTTCTCATCGTAACACATTGGAACGTCTTTAACAGAACCTAACAAGGTAACTCTCAACTGCTTCTCTGACATAGACCATTTGTTTCAGTTAATCTTTAAGACACTTTTGGTACACTTAAAGGGGTTCGTGTGTCAAAATGAATGTGCATACCTATGTAAAATTCAGTGAATTTAGTACAGCGTTGGAGTGGGGTTAATCATTTCTTTGATGAAGCAATCTGGTTGCTAAATAAGCGTTATACAAATGTAATAACAGGTGGTGATACCTGTAAACACCGGGGATGTACTGCATCTGCAGATATGCAGTCCCAACATTTTTGTGTTTTCTCTCTTGCAGTATACATGATTTAGCTCTCGTAAGATTAGACTAGGGAAAACACAAACATATGCAGAGCATGGGGTCCCTGGGAAGAAGACCATGAGCACTTGTGGTAGTAAAAGCTTGAAGTCACCTTTGTCCTTATCTCTGTAGGCTTCCACCATGAGCAGCAGAAGGAAACGTGCCCCACCCGTCCGAATGGACGAGGAGGCCAAGAAGAAGGTGAACTGGAACATGCATGAGGACCGGAAGAATGAGGCTGAATTTGGGGGTGATGAGATGTTCTCTGATCCATCTGTCAGCTTCCAGCCGAACACTGCTCCTGAGGAAGCCGGTCACAGTGTGGCTTTCTCTATAGATTCTGTGGAGAAAGATGAGGAACCAAAGTGTTCCTCACAGGATCTGTCCCCAGACACTACTGAACTTAATGTGGTGCCTTTTTCTGCCATGGACATTGGCTGGAAAGCTCTTATTGGAGAGTTTAACCTCTATCTAAAAGTTCTCATTGAACATACAGACGTTACATTTTGCCTTCAGCAAACTGGCAATGTACTGTTGCTAAATTTACCCAGCACAGTCCTGGACGAGCCCAGAAACTGTCCCGTGGAATGCTCATTTGGTGGATTATCGCTGGAGGATTTGGACTGGCTGCAGAAAAGGAAGGTCATTCAGCTGTGCCACATGTGTGCAGATGGTGGAGTAAAGGTATTAGTTTTGAAAGTGGATAATGTACAATGCAGACAAGAACCTATATGGGTATAATGTATGTGAAAAAGAACAGTTTGTCTTTGTATAATTGTCACCTTATTGTTCAGGTAGACTTGCTGAGGTGGTTTCTGATGCTGTATGAAATATTCTTACCTCTTAAAATGGACAAAATTGGGGGGAAATTTTTCACTTTGAGATGTCTCATACTCTCAGTTTTGTTACACATTATTTCCTCTTTGTAAAGCAAGTGAAACAGTGTGTCAGAAACCACAGAAATCATATTTAAGATAACATGACTTGAGGCAATTTGAACAGATGCTAATTAAAGCATTTGCCTATAGATTTCGGTTACCTGTTGCTTCAGTAGTGGTCTTGTTACTAGAAAAATTCTGGACTCCAGATGTATCTTGCTTGACGGACCACACTTGAGATAAGAGGGAAAAAATTGGGACTCCTTTCAGACTTTTTTGTTCATTAGGTTTGTTTATTCATAACATATAGTTGAGGACAGCATTTGGTGTGTATCCAGGAAAATGCTTAATGGTTAGACCCTTTTACTGTGGCAAGCACTCAAAAGGCTGTTTAATAATTATGTTTCTGGCTCAGTTAAAGATTTTTCTTTTGGAGTCTGGGTTGGGACATCCGGAATTCCTCAGTGAAGGAAATGGGCGTATAAGAAGATCCAGTCAGCTCCTGCAGAAACTGATGGAACTGTTCTATGACTTCATTATTCCTGGTAACCCTTCCTACCTTTTCACACTACATTCACTAATTATCTCATTTACTGTGGTCCGATATCCTTTAGTGTTGTTAAAGCTTGCATGTGAAAATATGTCATATCTTTCCATTTCAGAGATCATGGAGAATGAAGAGGAAGAGTGTGACACTGATCTGGAGCGGCAGAATGTGGAGGAACTCTATGATTACGTCACACACCTCCACCAGAAAGAGGAGCAGGGCCAGAACTTCGATGTACAGCATCCAGCCCTCATCCCAGTGCTGCGGCCTTATCAAAGCCAGGCTGTCAACTGGATGCTGAGGAGAGAGAAGTACAAGACTGAAACCTCTGAAGGTAAAATGACCACACCTGTCAGTCTTTATGTATTTTAAATATATTAAGATGTCATGGCAGGATGAGAAAAAGGAAATGTAATGCTTTCTTCTACCAACAGAACAAACACTACATTTCCTTTGGAGGGAAGTGATTACAATGTGTGGAAAAAAGCTGTTTTATAACCCTTACACTGGCTGGTGAGTTAATAGAGGTTCTGTTAAGCTTTTTGGCTTATTAGCATCAGACAGTGATATCTATGCATTTCCATTAAGAATACAATTGAAATGCGTTTAGCGGTTTTCTACCAACCAAAGGTTAAGTTGTTTTATAACATTTTCTTCTGATACTTTTGCAGTCTGATCAGGGAGTTTCCTCTGGCTGGGGTCGACTGGCCTGGAGGAATACTTGCTGATGAGATGGGGCTGGGCAAGACAGTGGAAGTGTTGGCTCTTATTTTGTGTAACATTCGTGAAGGCTTGAAGCAGGGTGCTCTCACTTTACCTGTGGTGTGTATGTCTTTAAACGTAAATTTAAAAGAGTTACACAATGTTCACATCCATATGATGGGACCACATATGGCTTACTTAAATAAAAATACAACTGAAATCCACTTTTTTTTTACTATCCAAAATGGTTAGTGAACTTACATATGTCTTCTGAGTTTTATATACAGTGCTGATAATAGTAAGCTTTATAGTCTTATAGTTTTTCCTTTGTCTTCCCCAGGGAAAATCAGTCAACTATTACGTTCCTCCACCACCATTAGAACGTCAAAGGACCAAGCGCTGTGAGGAAAAGCCCAGAGAGAAAATCAACTTCCCTGGTGAGGCACCACAGTGCAGTTTCTTCTGCGGGAATGCATTTATTACAGATATTTAATAACCGAACAAATCAATGTGTGTATTAAATGTAAAGATTTTCAAACTACTTTAAAATTATAAACGCTAAAGTTATTATACAGTTGGTTATCTTAAGCTTTATTATTCAGCAACTATTATGAGTTAACTCATTTGTGACTAACTAATTTGTAAGGTATGCATTTATGCCTGCAAGCAATGGAAATCTGAACCTGCTAGTAGGTCTTTAGAGTTTAGAGGGTTTATTCTTTGACTGTGTGCATGATCGTGTTTTTTTTTTTTATAGCTGTCCGAGTGATGCTTCTGACTGCCATTAAGGAAATGAAGGTTGGGAAAGGAGCTTCAGTCAATGCCATTTTCACTTACCTGCGGAGTATGTACAAGTATGATCCTCTGAAGAACCGTAACCACATTAAGAAGACACTGACAAAGCTCATAGCTGAAGGATTAGTGGAACAGATCAAAGGCAGAGGATTAGCTGGATCATTCAAGCTGGGAAAAAACTACAAAGAAAAAAAGAAGAAACCTGTTATCCCTGTATGTATTCTCATATTTTTTAGCATTGCTTTTACTGAGTACACGTGGTAGAAAAATGAAAACTCTATTCTGATTATTAGTGCATCAGAAATGGGTATTTGGCTGCATTTTGCCTTCAGAAAATTCATGTGGTTTAAAATTATTGGAATTATTGGAATGCTGTTCAACATTCGACTTTCAGACAGTGCTTCACTTTCTAGGAGCATATTTTATCATTTTGAAACTGGAATTATGGATGAATATTTTTTGGTTCATATGATTGTTCTCAATTAATCATATTATGGGCAGTGCCTGCAGGTTGCTTGCATGTAAAAAAAAATACAAAACAATCATATACAAGCGTCTGGGTACATCCATGAAAATTGTGTCTGTGTTGTATTTTTTTCTGAGTAAAACCAAGTACACATTTCCAATTTTCAGTGCATAGGTTCCCTTTTTTCTTTAAAATATCAGTAAAACAATTATTGAACATGGCATAACTTTTGTACAGGCCGCATTTTAAATTAATATGTTACATTCAGCTAATAAACTAACCAAAATTATTGCTCTTCTCAGATTGTTTTTCTTTAAGAGTTATTTCTTTTTTAGCATCATAATGATGGTGCAGAATAAAGACATTATGGTTTGTATGGTAAATGTTGGTTCTGTTATCTCAATAATTTTTTTATTTATTCACTTTTAGCAAAAGTCACCTGCAGAGACAACTTGCAGGAGGACATCTCGGAGGTCTTCTGGTCAAGAGAAAGCAGCGTCAGTGAATTCATATAGCACAGCTTCTGACTCTGAGGACACGCTGAGCAGCATGGATCCTCCTCCACTCAGAGAAGAACTAAAGCGTATATCTCTAGCAGGTCCAGTATTGCTGAGTGACAAACCCAACACTGACACTAACTCTAAGAATTGCCAGACTCATGCTGCTTCAACTGATGACAAGGAAGAGACAGCAGAGTTCCCTGTGGCCAGTGCTAAGTCAGAACCACTAGTAGGAGATTTTAGTCTCCAGCTGAAGGAAACTGAATCAGATGTTTTCCGCAGTTCTCAGTCAGACCCTCCACTCCCAACCAGAGCATCGGTGGTCCCCTTTAACACACCAGATTACCGCTTTGAGTGTATTTGTGGAGAGTTGGGCCTTGTGGACTATAAAGCTCGTGTACAGTGTATGAACTGTTTGCTATGGCAACATGCTGAGTGTGTCAACTATAAGGAAGAGAATCTGGAGACTACGCCATTTTACTGTCCACACTGTCTGGTGGCCATGACGCCTGTGCCCACTGGTGCTACTCTCATCATTTCCCCCAGCTCCATTTGTCATCAGTGGGTAGAGGAGATCAACCGCCACATTCGTTCTGCTTCTCTGCGAGTACTGGTAAACACCATGGCACTAAGCCAGTCCATTTTCAAGTGTTTGTGTTTCACAGGGGTGACCATTTCTGGTCCTTGCAGTCCAGAGTCCAGCAATAGTTTGGCAACGTACCCTGTTCTAACAGGACAACTAAACTTGGTTGTTAACTAGTGAGATTAATCAACTGTGTTTGAGAAGGAAAATCACCAAATGCTGACTGAAAGATATCCAAGACTATGTCTAGACATCACTCCTGAAACACTATGTAATAAGTGTGAATGTGAATATATATTCCGTAAGTCATAGTTACACTACACAATTTTAGTCTGTACTCGTTTGCTCAAGTCAGAATTTTGGCAAGATGATGTCAACAGCTAGGAGAGGAAATGTGTATGAGAGGCACAGACTTAATTCCTTATGTAATCTAGTATGTATACTGGTCAGCAACTAAGTCTGAATGGATTCCCCTCAACAGCCCTATGAATTGGTGTGAGTTTGATTTGAAAGTGAAGTGAAGTGAAAGTGAAGTGAAAGTGATCATTCGGTCATACGTGAACACACCACTGCACACAGTGTGAACAG